>CM061137.1:160741884-161357236 GCA_030789695.1 Scilla litardierei | reverse complement strand
AACCCTAATAAAACTAGGTTGGATGTTGTTCTAATATTGTTTTGCCATGGCAGCGATCCTAACCTCGTAGTCTAACATTTTGTGACGTGCCTCGTTGATCGTCATCCTCGATGCTAGGCAAGTGAAACTTGCCACTTAGGGTTTTAGGACATGTTTTAGGCCATTTGCTTATTGTAGGCGTAAAAGAGACTAGGCGACGAAATGATACTCGCCTAGGCGCAAATTTCAGGATCTAGCTTGACAACGAAGCTTGATCCGACTACTTTTAATTATTGGCACTTGTCATCCATGCATCTTATCTGCCATGTTTAAATTCAATTAATGGTACGCGAATTATCTGTACATGCCATGTTATCCATGTTGAATGTTGCATTCTTAGCACACGCTACATTACTTGTACTACTTGATCCGGCTAGGCACCCGTCATGCGGGCATAACCCTACGCCATACGTGTTAAAAACACTTTCTGACTCGTGATCCAGAAGCGAGCATACGTGTTCGGGGGTAATGCCCTGGCTCGATACACGTGGAGGGGTAGGGATAAGCGATCACCTGAGTTTACGAGTTGGCCTGATCCGCCACTCTAGCCAAAAGACGTAATCTCTGTGCACGACGTGTTTACTTGACGTGATTTACTTGACTTGTACTTGTCCGTGTTTATACTTGTAAAACTTGTCATCCATGCCATACTTGCTACTTGTTAATTGTTACTTGCACCTTACCTTGTTTGTTACTTACATACTAAACTTGTCATGCTATGCATCATACTATAACTGCTAGGTTGTTAGTTTACTTTCCTTTCAGATTTCTTGCCCAAGTCTTTTAGACTTGCTGACATGTGCCCCTTTACTCTTTTGGGTGACACATGTTAGATCCTGAGCCTGAGGTTGCTGCTGAGGACATGGTGTTCGCTGACGCTGAGTCAGAGTCCACGTTTATCGAGGAGTTTGAGGACACGGGCGATCAGTCGTAGAGACTGTTTATGTTGTTGTTAGACTGCTTTAGTTGTCGGTGCATAGCACCAATACTTTGTGCCGTGTTGGCTTTTGTTGGCCATGTTTTGGGCTTAGACTCTTTCTTTTAGCCTGGTGGCTTTTCTGGATGTTGAACTTAATTTTAATGTTTGTACATTGCTGATATTTGGGATTTTATTTATGTATCTCCTTGTGTTATTATCTTGTTCTGTTCATGGTTACATGGACCTGCATATGTTTTATTGACGCTTATCAGGCGTGTAGCTTCACAGCTCCACGTCTGTGCGGACCTTCTCACGTCTCGCCTCCATTTTAGGGAAGCGGGGCGTGACAGCTAGCCAACCCGACATAATGTTCAGTGTATGTGCATGAGCTAGATTTTAATGTGATCATAGGGAATCACATCTTAAAACAGTACAATACATATTTAGATATCTTAAAACCACTTCTGACTTTGGATTATTTTATCCCAAAGGTAGCATATTTAATTTAACATCTTTTAGTGACGCAGACTATGCTGCTTGTAAAGCCACAAGAAAAAGTACAAGTGGAACATTTCATTTTCTTGGACATTCCCTTGTTTCGTGGTTTAGTAAAAAGCAAAGTTCAGTTTCACTATCAACCACTGAGGCAGAGTATATAGCTGCCGGACTTGCTTGTGCTCAAATACTTTGGATGAAACAAGTCCTCGTAGATTATGGTATTAATACATATACATGTGTAATTTATTGTGATAATAAAAGCACTATAAATCTCACTAAAAATTCTGTTCTTCATCCTAGAACAAATCATATTGATATTAGACACAGATTTATAGACAATCACCGTGTCAAAAAAGATGTTGAACTTAAATTTGTTCCCTCTGAATATCAAATTGCAGATATTCTAACGAAACCTCTACAAAAAGATATATTCTCTAAACTTCGTAGAGAATTGGGTATTGTAGGAGAAAAAGAATTAAATAAGGATTAATTTTTTTAATGTCATTTCTTTTTGAAATTGATGACAAGGGGAGAAAGCAAAAAATAAATGTATTGTTTTGCTAACGGCTTCGATGCAGGGGGAGAACCGCATCAAAGCAGGGGAAGTAAGTTTATTTTCTATGTCATATTTTTATGTCAACTTATTTCATTTTTTTCATTTGGGTGTATTCATCAAAAAGGGGGAGAGTGATGGAAATTGAATTCCACCCCCAAGTGGTTTTGATGATGAGCACACCAAATGAGATTAGTGTATTAACTACACTACAATTAAGTTTGCAGATTATACGATGAATGAAAAGCTGTATACATACTCCGAAGAAGCACAATCTACTCTCACTTAGTAAAGACAAGGACAACACTTCTAGCTCGACGATGACGCTCACACACAAATAGAATAAGAAGCTCAAGAGAAGCTCGCATCTACATCATCTTCTGATCAAGCTTCGGGAGAACGTGTCCTAAGTCTACAGTGTGTGAGTTGCGTCTTTCTTAGGGATATGTTAAAGCCAAAAGTATAAATAACACACACACACGCACAAATGATTTCGAAGTTAAATATTTTAATTACTTCTAAAATCAATTTCAAAAACTATTAAGAGCTTTTGCTAGTCACTTCTCATCTTGGTAGTTAATCTCCATTACACCCAGGAGCTAACTACATGTCTTACTAGCCAAGTTTCAGAAGAAACTCCTATGGGAGTCGACTACCAATAAGTGGGTGTCGACTACCAGCTGAGAATTATTTTTCTCTTGAAACACCCTAGGAGTCGACTATCACTCCTAGAGAGCAGACTACCATCTGTCGAATTTCAACGTTTGATCTGATTTTATTATCTCTCCAACTTATTGCTTCCCTGATTTTCGGGACAAAAGTCAAACTAATTTGAAATTCGAATTCTCTCATTTTACATATAAATAGAGGATCATTCTTTGAGATCATACAACACCATATACTTGAATTCAAAATTCTCTCTTGTGCAAAAATTCTAAAGCATCTCTAATTTTCAGCTCTCATTTCTTTTAGCCAAATCTGTGTTTGTATTTTTGATCTCTTTTCTTTTAAGTTAACATTATTTTGAGATCAACTTTTTATTTGGCTATTATTTTTCAAAATCCTTGTTCTTTATTCTTTGTTTTTTTGAAAGGATTTTTGAAAACATTGACTTAGATCACAAAGACTAAATTCATATCTTTGTGTGATCTAAGATCATATTCTATTAAGACACGAATACACATTGTTATCTATTACTCTTGGCTATAGAATTTGGGTGTAAATCCAAGCTCCACCAAATATTGTGGTGAGTTGGATATTGATTTTCACTTTATGATTTGCCCTTTGTTGCAAGGGTGTTGGAAACCATAGACAAGTCTAGGTGTTGCTGTATTGTAGTGTTGCAATCGGAAATCCTGGTTAAGGTTAGGTGTGTGGGAAAATCCTAACGAGTGGAATTAGGTGTTTGCCAACGCAGATAGTGAAAATCTCGTATCGGATTGGTCGGGGACTGGACGTACCCAGGGTTGTGGGGAACCAGGATAAAAATCCTTGTGTTTGCGTTTGAATCTTTCTGTGTTTATCTATCTTTGTACTTATATTATTATCTGCTGATGGTTGTTTATCTTTCTGTTATCCGCAATGTATAAAGCTATCTTTTGTAATCGCATCTATTTCATTCTTTCTATTGAGCTGTGCATAATTTCTCTATGGGAGTCGACTACTGCTCATAGGGAGTCGGCTATCAAAAGTGTTTTTCTCACTGATTCTTTTGACGATTACCCAAGTTGATTAATATCCAAGCGTAGATCACTCTACTTGATTTCTTATGCAACATTAGAAGGCTTTGAATTGTACTAACCAATTAGAACGAAAAAGTTTATTTTTATACCACACTATTCAAACCCCCTTCTAGTGTTGTTTGCCATCCACAGGATCCAACAGAATATACCTCCATCAGTGATGAAAGAAGTTTTCTCCTCATCTTCCGGTGCCATTTGAATCTGGTTATATCCAGAGAAGGCATCCATGAAGCTGAGAAGCTCGTAGCCCGAGGCACTGTCGACCAGATGGTCGATTCGTGGCAGGGGGTAGCTATCGTTAGGGCACACCTTGTTAAGGTCGATGAAGTCGACGCATATTCACCACTTGCCGTTCGCCTTCTTGACCATCACAACATTCGAGAGCCATTCAGGGTACTTGAATTTTCGAATGAAGCGGGCCTCCAGAAGTCGATCCACTTCTTCGTTAGCAGCTTTCATCTTTTTGCCTCCCATATTTCTCTTCTGTTGCTTCATGGGCTTGGAGGTCGGGTTGACCTCCAGCTTGTGGTACGCTACCTCAGGGTCGATGCTGGGCATGTCCTTCGGGATCTAGGCGAATATGTTGGCATGCTCTCTTAGGATGGCGATTAACCGATCTGTTAGGTCGCCAGGGAGCAACGACCCGATTGAGACGGTTTTTCCTTCCTCGCTGGAGACCCTGATGTTATCCGTTTCTTCGACGGTGGCATGCCGTCGATATTCGATTCGTGGGTCAACTGGATCAGCCTGCTCGATCTTTCTCAGGGCGGTGGACATCATGTAGCACGTCCGCGCCTGTTTCTGATTCCCTCTTGCTCTTCCGACCCCTTCGGGGGTCTGGAACTTGATCATCTGATGGAAGGTTGAGACCACCGCTTCTATGTCGTTCAGCAACGGTCTTCCGATGATCCCGTTGTATGTCGAGCTGATCTTCACCACCATAAAACTAGTTAGGCGAGTGATTTGTTGAGGATACGTACCAAGGGTCAACGGTAAGATGATGATGCCTGCTATCGGAGCGAAGTGTCCAGTGAACCCCACCAGTGGCCCCGTGCAATGCGTCAATTCCACGGATGACATTCTCATCCTCTACAGCACAGTGAAGAAGAGTATGTCGCACGAGCTTTCGATGTCGACAATCAACATTTTCACGGCGATCTCTTTGATGCGGGCCGTGATGACGATTGCTTCATCGTGCGGTAGTTCTACACCTTCTAGCTATTCATCCGAGAAGGAGATATGAGGCGTTGAATCTCTGGGGCGCTTTCGCCCCACAGATATTGTCATCAACCTCCCATCATATGAGCTTTGGAGAGAGGTTGATAGTTCTGGGTGCGGGGACCTCCCGTTATCATGTTGATGATCGCGACACTGGGGGGGTCCTGCGGCAACCTCGGAGGACGTGGTTGGGTGAATCGACATGGTCGAGCAGTTCGTCGATCATGATGTTGACTCGTGGTTTTCCACAGACGGCGCGAAACTGTTAAGGCAAAAATTGACCAGTGCAGTTGTCAGGCTGTCGTAGACTCAACGCGCTGAGTTGGAGCCTAGTCAGCAGCTGGAGTGGGACCCTCAGTTGGAGGAACTGGGGTCGAATGATGATGGTTGGATGTGTTGCGACCTTCGATCGACCTTCGGGCGACTGTTGCGTCGATCGTTCGAGGCTGGAGGGCTCGACGTCGACCTTCGATGTTGGACGGTGATCGTTGATTTTCATCACAGGAGCTCGTTAGGGGGTCGGACCTGGGTTCCGACCCAAATCCCCTCTGATGCTTAAGTTAGAATGGAACTTAAGGAAGAGAGGGAGCTTGGTATAGCTGAGATCGACCCACAGAGGTTCGTTTCGAGACTAACGACGCAAGCTCGAATATAGAGGGGTAGAAATGAGAAGATAGAGTTCTATGTCTTAGACATCGTACCTTGAAGATGGAACCCCTTTACATTTGTCTGTCAGCCTATTTATAGGTAGCTCCTTCTTGATGAGGCGTAACCGCCCCTCATTGATTAGGGCACGATCTTCTCTAGGATTCGAGCTAACAGCTGCCCATTTACTCGGCCCCATTAACTCTCACTTGAATGTCGGTGCTAGCCCAACTTTCGAACGACCTGTTCGTCCGACTCACTTGTATCCCGCTTGGAGCGCTGGGGTATTGGGTCGCGGATGCTAAACGGGACGTGTATGCGGATAGCCAATTTGGGTTCATTCCCGTGCACTAACATAACTCAACGCCTCATAGATGAGACGAACATAGGTTCTCGCCGAACCAATAGAAAATCCCCCCAACCTGTGGAGTAGTATAACATACGCACACCCTTTAATAACCCTAAGCTCTCTAGGTCTGAAATACTAGCGAACTTGGTGGGGATGATAGGGCGCCTTGATATGGTCTCAAATTTTTGACGATGAACGCCATCCTTAAACACAATATCATATGTGTTCAAGGCGCCCTGTGATGGTTGGGGTGGAGGCGTGGGCATGTGATCACTCGTGGGGGGGATTGAAAGTGGGGTTGGAGATGGAGGTGGAGATGGAGTGGGTAGGGATGATGATGGTGTGCGAATACGTGCATGTGTCTGACGAGAAGAGGAAGCATCGACATCGCCAGTTTTCCGCTTTTTCGTCGGGGGTTGCCTACCCCGTGTCCAAGGAGGCATGGCGTAATATGTGCGAAAGAAAATGAATCATGGAATATGGTACGTTAAAGTAATGCTCAAGTAGAGGAACGAGTGTGCCGAATATTCCGTGAAGCGATGAGTCGTACGAAAGCGATACTCATGCGATGCCTATATGGCGAATCCTCCCCCAGGCTTGCTCCAAAGTAATCCAAGCCCAAATGATGTCTCCCTAGATCCAATCAACCTGCAAAACAGATTAGATTAAGAATATTAGTTGCAAAGTTTACGGAATCAATGGAGATTAGGGTTCAAAATTGAATTTTTTGGGGTTTAGGGTTTAAAATTGTTTTTTTTTTTTTTTTGGGGGGGGGGGGGAGGGGTGAAGATGTGAGATGAAGGGGATGAAAGGGAAGTGAGGGGCTTGACCGAGTAGTGAGGCAGCTCGATCGGGCTTGGGAATGGAGAGGAAACTGTCATCCGCGGTCGAGTAGGGGCTGGTCGAGTGGCGGATATGGGATGATCGAGTGGATTAGACGGTGAATGAGAGAAGGGGAAAAGGTTAGGGCTTTTAAATGAGGTCAAGTCGAGCTTAACAGCTCGGCCGAGTAGTATTTGAATCGGTGTGGCCCACACTCAATTACTCAGTCGCTCGGCCGAGTGACATATGTCACTTGGCCAAGCAGAATTTAAAACAGAGTGGCTTATTGGGGTCGTCTGCAGGCCTATCCGCTCGACCGAGTGGCTTACTCCACTCGGTCGAGTCAAATATGTGGCAGATGGCCATATTTTGCCTTGTTCTTGCAGACTGACCCGACTCGACCGAATAGAACTTTTTAGGACGAATTGATGGATATGCAAAACCATTTGATTTCAACCAATATTTGGTATTGTGCGGTCTTAGAATGTGAAGAACAAAATGAACGGTTCGATATTCCGAAAAAAAAAGGAGAATGAAGTTTTAAATGGTGAATATGTGGCTAAGCCTCATATGTCAAATGCCTCCCATTACTCTCCTTTATAATATACAGTTCTAATTATTGTACTTGGAATTATATATTTTTATTTGTAAAAATTTTATTTATGTTATGAAATAATGGACATTCACACCATTTGATGTTGGTTATGTGCATAGGAATATGTACCTATATTTCTATTTGTATGTAACAAATGAATGGACATCCACACCATGTCTACATTCATGCATTTGATAATATGGAGATGAATTTGTAGAGACATTCTAACCATTAAACAACTGTTTAATGAAAATGTTATAAAAAGATGAAGATCACATTGTTTAATAGATGCGTTAAAAGAATACGAAGATTTTTTGTCTACACTCGCATGTGAGATTGTAGTATTTATCGAGGTGCTCTACCTCACTTGTAAACATCTCATCTCAAGATTGTTCTATACATCAATAATATTTTCTCTACTCATCTTCCAACTACACTTGTGCTAGTTTTCTTATTACAAATTGTTTTCCAACCACACTTGTGTTAGTCTTCTTATTACAAATTGTTATTCGTTCTTTCTTATTCCACAATGCTTTAAACTCAAGATTGTTCTATGTTTATTTTTAACAGTTCAGAACCAACATGCCCTTTTAATGGTGTCACGGGTGCACCGCTCATTTTACCATCTTGGGACCTTTTGCTGTCCAACGTCCATAAATTATCTCGTCTTATTATGTTGCGGACACGATTATTTCAAAGGCCTAAATTTGCAAAATTGGGAATGAACCGTGACTTCTTTATAAAAGTGACAATCGTCAGTTCGTCACTTCGTCACAGTCGTCGTCGACTCAACAGTAAAAACAAATTAAGATAGTAAATCACTGGTTAACAATAAATAAACGGATAACTAAATAAAAATAAAAACAATTACCGACCCTTTTATCTTTTGTTTTTCGTCGTCATCGTTCTTTTTTTCTTTCTTCTTCCTAAAAAAGCCATGAACGAGGACCAGTCGCCGTCGCTAGGGTTTTCGCCATAATCCAAAAACCGTAAGTTTATCCTCTCTCTCTCTCTCTATCCATTTTCTCCCCAAATTCTCTATGCATTCGATCTATCTATGAAAACACTAACCCCATTCGATCCTTTCCTTCAACAGGACACATCACCGATATTGATTCACGCCATTAATATTCGAACACTAGCGTTTCCGAAATTCTCCCCCTTTTCTTTCCGAATTAGGCATCTCTCGGTCCCAAGGAATTTGGCCCCCAAATTCACGGAAGCCTAGGGTTTTTTGTTTGTATTTTGGGCAAGTAATCCGCTTTCAATCTCAATTCCCCCCTTCTGTTTGAAGCCGTGATACCGTCAATCGGCAGGGTTGGCTGATAATGTGTATTCTGTGCGTTGTCCAGCGGTGGTCTCGAAAGGTCGCGACCATGCTGCCTTGGCTTGTAATCCCCCTGATACTTCTTTGGGCTCTTTCGCAGCTATTGCCCCCTAATTTTCGATTTGAAGTCACGAGCCCTAGATTAGCCTGCGTCGTGGTTCTGTTAATTACTCTGTTATGGTACGAGATATTGATGCCCAGACTGTCATGTTGGCGGGCTCGTCGGTCTGCGCGGATTCGGGAAGAGCGCAGGAGCCAGGCCATTGAGCTCCAGAAGCTGAAGAAATCGGCTATGAGGAGGTGTCGCAATTGTTTGACACCATATAGGGATCAAAATCCTGGAGCGGGGAAATTTATGTGTAGTTATTGCGGGCACATATCGAAAAGACCTGTTCTTGATTTGCATGGGTGGCATGATTGGTCTGGGGAGTCGGTCTCGATACCACGGTATTGGGGGAATGGCGGGCATGGTGGGGATGAGAGGTGTTTGACGGAGAAGTCGTATTCAGGTGCGATGTTTTTTGGGTGCCGGGTGAAAGATTCATTCTTCTTGAGTGTGCGGTGGGTTTGGAGAAAGGTTTTCAGGGTTGTGTCAAGGGAAAGTGACTCGGCAGATGGAGAGAGTAAAGGCTCGTCGAATAAGAGAGACAATGGTGAGAGTTTTCATGAGAGTAGAGGGGAGAAGGCCAGGAGGAAGGCTGAGGAGAAGAGGCAGGCAAGGATGGAGAGGGAGATGTTGGAGGAAGAAGAGAGGAAGCAAAGAGAGGAGGTTGCAAGATTGGTGGAGGAACGGAGGAGATTAAGGGATGAGAAGTTGGAAGCGGAAAAATTGCGGTCAAAAGGATTATCAAGTGTTGATGGGGAAAGAGAGAGTAGGAAGGAGACCGAACGGAGGAGACACGAGAGGAGGCGGGACAAGGACAAGGGTTCGAGTAAAAGTAATTCAGACGGAGAAGAGCTCGAGAAGAGGGTGAGCAGAGAGACTGAGAAGAAACGGGAGTTTGATAAGAAGAGTGAGACGGAGAGGCAGAAGGCTATTGTGGAGAATTTGAAAACACAAGCCTTGGAAGGTGTGAATGGGAATAAAGTGGCATCTAGTAAGACTAGGTACTTTGACAGGATGAAAGGTACCTTTTTATCGTCTTCAAGAAGTTCATTTTTTGGAAGGAATGCTCAGGCAATTGTTACTGTTTCCAAAGTTAATAAGCCCACTGTTGGATTTGTCGATCATGGTCAGAATTCTGTAATTAAAAAGGACTCTCAATCTGCTGTGAATGCATCGGGAAAATCTACTCCAAATGGAGATCACAGCCATGTGAGTTATTATTTATTAGCCTGGTCGCTATTGTGCATATGTGTTTCATTTGGTTTTAATGATTGCATTGAAGATTTTTATTCATATTGTTATGTGTTCTTTTGCTATGCTACTCTTTTCCCAGGTTGGGACGGATGTGCAGCCACGTGCAATTGTCCCCAAAAAATCATGGCATCAACTATTTACACGCTCTTCTGCCGTTTCTCCAGACCCAGATACAAATAATATCACAGTTGAAAACCATAATTGCCAACTGGAAGCTAGAAATGCTGCTGATCCAAGGGTCTTTACTAGTTATGCCACTGGTAATCAATTCAATTCTCAGCATCAACAGCCTCATTCCGGTTACTCGTCACCAAATGGTCTATTGAATCGCGACCTGGTTTCTAATGTTGCGGCCGACTCTATGTTTCCTCCGATCAAAGAACCAATGCGCAATTCAGCAATAGAAGATGCCGAGCTGTTTGAAGACCCATGCTATGTTCCAGATCCTTTATCGCGGATAGGCCCTATTTCTAATCAACTTGACAAATTCCCGTTGGACCTTGGGACTGGTTTTATTGAAGACAGAATGGTGGATGGTCCTCGTGTCCTAAAAAATGTAACCGCTTCAGCTGAAGGGAGCAAGCCTGCTCCTATTGAGTCCCCTCTATCCAGAATACGAGGTTCTGAAGAAAGACATGTTTCCTGTACTCCCAAGTCACAGCAGTTGCATGCTTCAAAATTGGATGAATCAAGTAATGCGCAAGGGCCAGGAACATGGCAAATGTGGGGTAGTCCATTGGCTCAGGATGGACTTGGTCTTGCAGGTGGACCATCCAGCTGGTTTTCACCTTTGGTGCAAAGCAAACCAAACCTAGAATATGTAAGCCATTCACTGGGTCATAATCCTATAATACATCAAATTCTAACAGAGGGCCCCCTTCCTAGCATCCTTACTCCTCAAAAAGCTTCTGTCCCTAATCTACATACTGGTGGGGTGTTCAGTCCTTTAGGTCCTGGTCTAAATGGCAATGATCCATGGGTGCAGAATTCTCCATTCCAGTCACCATTGACAGTTGATGCAGCAAGTCACTTCCTTCCCCTAGATCTCATAGATAATATTTCTCAGAATGATGTGACAGATGGGAGCCTAAAAGGTTCAGCAGCTGTCCATCCTTTTGAAGTGCCTTTGCCAAACGGTTGGTCCAAGTAAGTACTCTTTATTCAGGTTTTAAATTCTGCATTACTATGACGCCACATCACTACGGATAGTTGTAAATGTTAGTCCAAGCGAAGCATATGTTCTTATAAATTTGTATGGCTAATTGCTGAATTTAGTGGGGATCCCACATGAATACGTGAGGAAAAGTCACATTCATTTAAATAGTCTCATCACTATTCTTGCATACTGTGCTTTTACATTATGTCACTTGTCACATGAGTAACATTCAACAATATGACATATGGCTTTGAAATAATACATCATACATGAAATTAGTATCTGCATGTATGACTATGCCAACTAGCTTTATTTATTTATATATTCATCCCTTGAGTAAAGCCAGTCAACTTTATTTATCCAATCTACTAGGTTTTTGTGTATGATTGTTAGGTCTCCATTGCTTGTGGACGCGCCTTCATTGTATGAATAATTAATATATCTCACCAAAAGTTATTTATGGGCTAAAACGCGATCAGAATCTATGCAATTTTCTCAATTTGTATTTGGGATAAGGAGACCCTTAACTAACTCTTTTGAACAAAACTGTTCAGAGAAAACTAGTTAATTTTGTCGGCTATTCAGGTTTAACAATGTTAGATATTTTTCGGTCATGGAGAGAGGGTGGTCAGTTAGATGAGCCATCAACCTGCAGAAGTTTTGACTGTTAGAAAAATGATCTGGTGAGATTGCCACTTCAATTAGCCTTCTGCTTCAATTAGCCTTCTATGTCCTTTCTAAAAAATTAGCCCTATGTGAAGTTTCAATCTCTTGGAGATGCCTGTGAGTGATGCTTCAACTATACTTGGTCTTCATGTGAAGCCCTTGGCTTTTTGGTATCATTTTACCTCTTTGTTTGTTGCATTCATCATATTATGAATTAAGTGCTTCAAACTATTTGCTTTTCTGAACACTTGTTGTTTATCGTCCTTTTGTCTGTATAGTTCTCTAACAGACTTATCACTTTTTTGTGCCATCAGGCTCTGGACTTGCATTATAATATGAAATGATGAAACCCGGATGAGCTTGCAGTTTTCAGATTTGCAGTTTTGGACTGTTGGGGACATTTTCATAATTTTCGGATTTTAAGGGGTCTTTGCATAATTTTTAGTCTTTTTGGGGTTTTCTGGAATTTTGTATTTTTTTGAACTCTATTTATATGCGGGCAGGGGGATGGGATTCCTATGCTTATTTTGAGAGAGAAATCATGGTTGAGAATTTCCTTTTGTACGGGAGAGTGCGGTCGTCCTATTGAATTGACGACTTGGGAGAGTGGTCTATCTCTCGAACGTGGCCATTACCTTCATTATTTTCAATTTTATATAATAAAATCAAATCTTTCATTTGAATCCTATCAATTTGGTATGAGAGTCGTGAGATCCATGGCGGCGACGAGATCGAATGAGAAGTTTTACGCCTTTGAGGAGAAATACAACGACGAGCTTGATGGTGTGAAGCAAACCTTAGCAAAACATGATGAAGCCCTAGCGAAGCAAGGTGAAACTCTATAGAAGTATGGAGAAACCCCAGCGCAAATCATGCAACAACTTGCGAGTATCTTGGCGAAGATAATCGATGGGGGCCGAAAACCCTAATATAGGGCAAAAGGCGACGACTTTGGAGAAGTGAAAAGAAAAGGAGGAAGATTTCGTCGAAGGACTTCTTGATAACACCGATTACTACTTCGAGGAAGACGCGGAAGACTATGGAAGGGACGTGGTCCCACGCCGTCAGCCCCAGGCCCCCCTGGGGGGCCGGCCAACCCATGCATTCAACATGCAGAGGCTCGGCCCTTGCGAGCCAACAACCGGGGTGGATAGCCCATGCAGACATGTTGTAGGGGCGGACAGCCCCTCTGCTGGGGTGCTTAGACCATACAAACATGCTACAGGGACAGCCCCTCCGCTGGGGCGCCTAGCCATACAAACGTGCTACAGACAACCTGCAGACAATCTGCATGGGCGAACAGCCCCCTCTGCATGCCTCCTGTAGGCAGACATCCCTTGCAGGGTCCTGGCAGGGGCGGACAGCCCCTGTAGTGGCCATACAGGGTGCCAGTGCCTGTGTCGACATTCTGTAGGAGCGACGAGCGTTCCGAGGACCCCTAGTGACACACCGAGACACCGGCGACCCTCGAAATTACCTCTTGGAGTGGGAGATGACTTTCGGGAGCCCCACGGCCCCCGATATTCGGCGGAGAGGTGACAACATTCACTTCTAGTCTACGATGAGTTCCCTGATGACTACGACGACGACACGGCTTATGATGAGGGTGGTGGGAACATGCCCTGGGGCGATGGGGACCGAGGAGGAAATGCCGATGACGACAACACCCCTACGGGGGGCTACAGATGTCCCAGGGACTTCAAGCGTGACAGTTATCATACCCATCAATATAGATATGCTGGAGGGCACATGGGCCAGGGGAACATTGGAGTCGAGAGAAAGGTGAGGAAACTCAAGCTGCAGCTATTCGAGGGAGATGACCGATGACTGGATCTACAGGGCTGAGGGATTTTTCACGATGACGCACCTATCGGAAGAGGACAAGTTAGAGGCAGCTGGCATATGCTTCGGAAAGAAGGTGCTTTCGTGGTTTCAGTGGAGGGAGCAGATGCAACTCTTTCTCTCATGGGATGAACTCGAGATTTCATGACACATGCCACATGGAATTTGCAAGAATAGTTACTATCACTCAGACAAGATGGGACGGTGAAGGAGTATAGGGAGAACTTCGAGGCTCTATCAAGACGAGTGCGAGGGGTTCCAAAGGAGACATTGGAGGGTAGCTTTATGAAGGGGCTAAAGCCCAGCATACACGTTGAGCTTCACATACAAAGACCTCATGGATTGATGTAGACTATTGACTTTGTCCAGCTGGTAGAGGACTGTCTTGCAGAGGAGAGGAGATCTAGGGGATTTCGAGTGGGACTACCTTTTGCAGTCATGCATCGATAGTTGGCCAGCAGGCATCAGCAGGGATAGATTTGGTCAATCAGGGAAAGACCGGAGTGCCAGAACCAGGAGGGCAATTTCGGAAGATGACTGATGCAAATATGCAAGAGAAGAGGCTGAAGGGGTTATGTTTCCGGTGTGATGAGAAGTTTACCCAAGGGCACCGTTGTGGAGTGCGTACGCTTCATAGTTGCTAACAGTAGACGAGGACGAGGAGGATGTAGTGGAGGAAGAAGAGCCAGGGGGAGATACGCATTTCCACTTGGAGTAAGGTCGTCATAGACTTCATGCACCACTTTGAGGACAATGTGGTTTTTAGGGATGGAGTAATGATGTGCTCGCAGAGTTTCAGATTTGCAGTTTTGGCCCGTTAGGAGTCTTTTTGTAATTTTCGGATTTTAGGGGTCTTCCTAATTTTTAAGTCTTTTTGAGGTTTTCTTCAATTTTGTATTTTTCTAAACTCTATTTATATGCGGGTAGGGGTGATGGGATTCATATGCTTATTTTGAAAGCGAAATCATAAGAAAGGTTGAGAATTCCCTCTTGTACGTGAGAGTGCAATCATCCTTTTGAATCGGTGACTTGGGAGGGCAGTCCACCTCTCTAACATGACCATTGCCTTCCTTATTTTCAGTTTTATATAATAAAAATCAAGTCTTTCCTTCGGATCCTATCAAACCCTTTACTTAGGGTTATAATGATGTTCATTGAGTTTTGTTGGGCTTTTATGTGGCCTAAATTTTATGTCAAAATACATTAAATGATAAAGTTGTCATGTGCCCATGTGAGACTATTTGAAATGTTAAACTGGCCAAATAAGAAGGAACCCGCAAATAAGAAAATCGGGCGAGTCTACTCCTATGGAAGACCATTATAGATCTCCATCTATTAGTCATTTGAATAGATTATTGAATCACTAGAGGATGTCTGCCATTTTTCTTGCTACTAGATAGTGCGTCCAAGGTGAATGCTTCCATGCCCAATCTCGTTATTTCTACCATATGCTCCGTCAGTCATAGCGGATATGCGGGATCGATGTTGATCAAGCTGCTAATGTTGAAGATATTAGGAGCACGTGTTATGTACTGCACTGTCATTTGGTGTCTATTGGGATGATGGCTTGGTATTTTTGTAATATTTTAAGGGGTTGCTTGTGTTGAGTGTCTAGAACTTTCTTTTATTTTCTTATATCATCTACTATATTAATGTCAAAATTATGCACTGTGTTGGCAGCTGGCTGCCCCTGGAAAATAAATAACAGAGAATATCAGAGAAAATCGAATTGCATTGTTTGCTGAATGCATGTGGGTGTGACTCAGATTCTGGAAGACAAACTTTCTTCCATCTGATCATCTAAAGGCCGTTTCCCATAAAAATATTTGCATAACGAGGTATATGCAACTTCATTTATAGGATGACTAGTCATAACCCGTACTCGTAGGGCACTATTCATTTGAGATACTCCCCATTCAAAATCTTAGTTCCCCTGAAAATTTAGCTCATTCCAGGAAATTTAGTTCCTCCCAGAATCTTAGCGCATCCCAAAATTAAAACACTTAAAATTTAGTTCCGCTCAAAAATTTTAGGGATATTTCACTGCTAAAATTTTCACTTTCAAAATTTTTTAGTTCCCTCCAAAATTTAGTTTTTCCAGAGAATTTAGTTTGCCCTAAAAATTAATTCCCTCAAGAATTTGTTCCCAAATAATTCCATCCCGATTTAATTGTTCGTAAAATTTTCACATGATCATGTTTTTTATATTTATTTTTGTTTGCTTTCAAAAAAAATTCGGAATTCTCCAAAAAATTTAATTCAATTTGTTTCCCTCCAAAAAGTGAATTCAAAGTTAAATATTCCCCCCTTAGCTTTTTCCCTCAACAAAAAATCAAACATCATTTAAATTTTCCCTCCAAGTTTTAATTTTTACCACAATATGTTTCCCTCTAAATTTCAAATTCAAATCATTTTTTCTATTATTATTGTCCTAGTCAGCATTCTAGTCACCAATGTTTGTCCTAGTCATACTTTGGTGTCCACGTAGGACAAAGTTAAAAAAAAGTCATCATTTGTATAATAGATTTTATATTTGAACGCTTCAAATTTAAACCTTAACATAAATAAATGGCCTAAACCAAGATTTAAAAGTCTGTAAATTTAGTTTGTTGTTTTGAGCACCCCAATACCAGTAAATGATAATTCAAGGTTCAGGGTAACGTTTGATACCCTTGTGTATTGATAGTTTTGTATCGGTTACAAAGTTGACCAATACTGGCTGTTTTTCTTAGTATTGGCCGGAACAATATTGTTCTGATTAGTTTCGGTCGAAACTAGCCAGAACTAACCGGAACTACACAATTTCGATCCAAACAAAAGGGAATTGGAAGAACGAGCAGAGAAGTTTATTAAAATTCTAAACAATATGTATAAACTAGTCATAACCCGTGCCCGCGGGCACGGTTCATTTAAGATTTCCCCCGTAAAATTTTTGTTCCCCGAAAAATTATTTCCACAGTCAAAATTTAACAGAACAATAAATTAGCGTAAAAATATTTAGAGGCATGAGCGCCTTCGGCGCTGAACAACAAATTCGGCGTTGAACAACAAATTTGGTGCCCGCAGGCGAAACAACAAATTAGCGTAAAAAACTTTTCAGCGCCCGCACCGACGCGGGAGCCTTCAGCGCGGGACAACAAATTCGGCAAAATTTAGCGGTCGCCTTCGGTGCGGGACAACAAATTCGGCAAAATTTAGCGAGCGACTTTGGCGCGGAGCAACAAAACTCAGAGTATTTTTATGCTAATTTGTTGTTCCGCTAAATTGTTTTATGCTAAATTTTTTATTTTGTTTAATTTAATGGGTCATGATTCTCCACAATCTTTCCCAATGCACTTCTAATTTCAAAGTTTAGGTTCCCAAGGCACTTCCCCCCAAATTTAATCTCCACAATCTTTCCCAAGACACTTCTAATTTCAAAGTTTTGGTTCCCAAGACACTTTTCCTCCCAAATTTAATCTCCACGATCTTTTCCAAGGCACTTCTAATTTCAAAGTTTAGGTTCCCAAGGCACTTACTCCCTAAATTTAATCTCCACAATCTTTCCCAATACACTTCTAATTTCAAAGTTTTGGTTCCCAAGACACATTTCTCACCAAAATTTTCACAAAATCCAATCTCAACCATTGATTTACCAAGATCAAATCTCAGCCACTCTTTATCTTGTCCTAGTCAGCCCTAGAATTCAAAAAACAGTCAAATGTATAATAGATTATGAAGAGAATCAACAAATGTCATCAAATTTTTTTATATATACTCGTCTATGTTTTTATAGTAATAGAAAAGAAAAAAATTAAAATGATCATTCGTTTTAACATTGAGAGTCATATCTCCTACAATCTCTACCAACAGCCGTTCGATGAAAGAACGATGTAGATCTTCATCGATTTTCAGAAAAACCGAAAGGCAACAGTGAAATCTATACACGCATCGGATAAGATACGACATGTAAAAGAACACCTCCAGATTGTGCAGAGCAGGCAAAAGAGTTATGCTGATTGTAGGTGAAAAAAATTGGAATTCCAAGAAGGTGACCATGTGTTCTTGAAAGTCTCCCCTATTCGAGAAGTAAGGAGATTTGGAATTCATGAGAAGTTAAGCCCAAGATTTGCTGGTTCTTTTGAAATATTAGAGAGGGTTGGTCAGGTGGCCTACATACTTGCATTACCATCATTCTTAGCAGGAGTGAATGTATTTCATATTTCAATATTAAGAAAGTTTATTCACAATCTTCATGAAGTCGTCAAGTTGGAGCCGTTGAAACTAAAGGAAAATCTAAGCTACGAGAAGAAACTCGAGCGCACATTGGATCAGAAGGAGCATACAGTAAGAAATTGCACTATTAAGTATGCGAAGGTCAAATGGTGAAATCTACCGGAGAGGGAAGCTATTTGGGAACTCGAGGAATTCATGTGAAAGAAGTATCCGGAGCTCTTTAAGGAACAACATTGTGAAGTTTCTGCGTACGAAAATTTTAATTAGGAGGGGATGATGTAATGATTCACATAATAACAATAATAAGTAATAAGTAATGAAACAAAAAAAAGAAGGGAAAAAAAGAAAAGAAGTGGAGAGATGAGCCAGGTTGGAAGGAGAGGTGACAGTTGGCATGAAGGTAATAATAATAATAATAATATTGACAAGTGTTCAAAAGTTTTGATACTTGTCCAAACTTCTACTCTCTTCTCTATCTATCCCACTTTATGAAAACAACCATAGAAAACCAACTTCTCTCTTCTCCATCTCCTACAACACTCCCCCGCACTCCCCTCCCTTTAAAAAGAGAGAGGGAAAAAATGATACAAAACAACAAAAAAGGAAAAAAAATAGGGCGAATGAAGAACTTGAGTAGACGAGCACACCATCTCCATTAATCAAGGTACAAACTCAAAAATCCAAATTCAATAAATAGCTATGTTTTCCTAAAACCAATTAGATTGAGGAATAAATGTTATGCTAAAATTATAAAGATTAATTACTTTGGTTGCTTGTAATTTAAGTGGATGATTTCAAAAAAAGAGATGAACATGGGGTTTTCAGCGGGGTCATTGCTCGGTTGAAGATGACATTACCAAGAAATGCAATGCTATCTGACCAGCGTTCGCACATCTTAAGTTTTGAAAACTTCTCATCTTTTAAGGTCTGTAATACGCACCTCGAATGTTTTGCATGATCCTCCTTGTTTCTCCGGTACCTTATATGGCATCAATGAAAACTACTACAAAATGATCCAAATTATGGCTTGAACACTCTGTTCATGAGATCCATAAAGGCTGCAGGTGCATTCGTCATCCAAATGGTAGCACCAGAAACTCATAGTGGCCGATCGCTCTACCGACGGTGAACCCGCTGAAAGACCCTTGTTCATCTCTTTTCTTCTTTTTAAACCATCTATTTAAATTGCAAGCAACCAAAAGTAATTAATCTCTATAATCTTAGCATAACATTTAATTCTCAATCTAATTGGTTTTAGGAAACGTAGAAATTTATTAAGTTTGAGTTTTTGCATTTATACCTTGATTAATGGAGGTGGATTCTCTACCCAAATTCTTCTTTCACCTTAATTTTCTCCTTTTTTGGTGCTTTGTATCAATTTTTACTTCTCTTTTTTTGAAGGGAGTGGAGTGAGGGGGAGTGTTGTAAGAGATGGAGAAGAGATAAGAAGTTGGGTTTATCTGGTTGTTTTCATGAAGGTGTAAGGGAGAAATAGAGAAGAGAGTAGAAGTTTGGACAAGTGCCAAAGATTTTAAACACTTGTCATTATTATTATTCCTGTCATGCCAACTGTCTCATCCCCTTCCCATTTGGCTCATCACTCCACTTCTTTTCTTTTTCTTCTTTTTGTTTGATTTGTTTCATTATGTTTGATTTGTTTGTTATGCTTATTATTATTTGTGGATTATTACATCATCGCCTCCGAATAAAATGTTTCGTCCTCGAAACTTCACATAAATTGATCATGAAAGCTCAAAATGTTTCTTCCACATGAATTCCCTGAGTTCTTAAGTAGCTTCCATCTGAGGATGATTTCGTTATTTGACATTCACATACTTAATAGTGCGATTCCTCAAGGTCAGCTACTTCTGATCCAATATGAGCTCAGGTTTTCTTCTTGTAGATTACATTTTTCTTTAGTTTCAATGGCTCAAGCTTAACGACTTCATTGGGATCCCGAGTAAACTTCCTTAACCTAGAAACATGAAATACATTACGCCCTCTTTCTAAGAATGGTGGTAGCATAAGCATGTAGGCCACGTGACCACCCCTCTCCAATACTTCAAAAGGAGCAACAGATTTTGGGTTTAACTTTCCATGGATTCCAAATCTCCTTACTCGTCGAGTAAGAGACTTTCAAGATTACATGATCATCTTCTTGGAATTCCAGTTCTCTTCTCCTACGATCAACATAACTCCTTTGCCTGCTCAACGCAACCCGAAGGTGTTCTTTTACTTGTTGTATCTTATTTAGAGCTTATTGTAATTCTGGACCAAGAAGTTTCTTTTCACCCACATCATCCCAATGTATATAAGGTCTACACCTACGCCAATACAAAAGTTCATACGATGCCGCCTTAACACTTGCATTATAACTGTTGTATGCAAATTTTTCTGGGGGCATTTAATCCTCCCATGGTCCTTTTAGATCAAATACGCAACACACAACACTGTAGTATATCTTTCAAGGTTTGGATTGGTCGCTCCGATTGGCCATCTGTTTCAGGGGGATATGTTGAGCTAAATCCAAGTTTTGTCTGCAAAGCTCGGTGCACACTTTTCTAGTACTCAGATGTGAACCTGTTATCTCGATCTAAAACTATAGTCAATTGCACGACATGGAATCTTACGATCTCATTAATGTAGAGCCTAGTTTTTCCATGGAAAATAGCAAATTGATGGGTAAAAATGCTCTGATTTAATTAGTCGATTGATATAGCATCATTTCCTCTGGCCGATCTTGGTAACCCGGTGGTAAAGTCCATGGTGATTTTCTCCTACTTCCATAATGGTATATCTAAATTCTGAAGCAATCTTGGCGCCTTTGATGTACCGCTTTCACTTGTTGACATATGATGCACTCAGAGACGTATTTTGTAATTTTTCTCTTCATATTGTTCCATTAATAAATGTGTTTTTAGTTTTTTTACTTCTTAGTTCCTCCTGGATGTATATCATTAATTGATTGGTGAGCCTCTTTTAAGATCTTTCTTTTTAGTTCAAGGATGTTAGGAACACAGATTGGTTCCCTAGCCTCAAGGAATTATCACCTAGCATGACAAATCCTGCTAGAGTTTGCTTTTACGCTTTCTATGATTTTCTGTAGTTATAGATCCTCGGTTTGGCGGGCCTTTAATTCGTCCCTTGAAGAGGGTTGCATCATAATATTTGCCAATAGTGCTGGAGTTTCATGAGATCTGACGTCAACTCTAATGCAATCCAACATACATCTTTGAGATGTCAAACGGCATGCCAAAGTACTCGAACTCTTCTGGCTAAACATCATTGGCGACTACATTCGTCTTACTTGGATGTTAATAGTTAGATCATGATCATTTTAATTGTTCTAGCCATCTCCTCTACCTTAGATTCAATTCTAAATAACACATTCTTATCTTGGAAATGGTGGGATCTTCCCATGCTACTGGGCACAAGATATCAAGTACTATCAATTTAAATAACACATTCTTTTTATGACATACGATGGCTTTGATATCACTTCACTGTAACGTTCCTAAACCCGCAGCGGAAGAATTAAAGGGCTTAAACAAGCGGGTGTGTAATAACGACGACACACATACGAGAATGAATCCCCACATGTGCCAAGCCTCAGTGGTCATTATTGCTTGATGTTTAGCCAAATAGATAAGATCCAAATTGCTTCTTTAAAAAGGTTCAGAGCAAAATATCGTACAACACAGATATCTAGCCAAAAATATCATACAAGGAGTTCTTAAAACAAAACATCTCATTAGGAACCTAGCGTATTAGTCATAAAATTTAAGACTTCGTTTGGTCATCAACTTCTGCTCCCATCATCGCCAGTCTGAAGGTTAAGTGGCATCTAAAATGGTTTTTAAAAAAACCATGGGGTGAGCTACACGGTTTAATAAGTACAAAATATTGCATTAGCAGATTAGGCAAATATTTCGCCCCAAAATTAGTGAAATATGTAATATAATGCAATACTTTTTGAAGTGTATCATTTTATAGTAAAGAAACAGAATATACAAAAGATGTTATGACGTGTCAAGCTATATGTAAAACATGACCAGAGCAATCGTAAAAATTCTTCTCCTTTTTTATATAACAAGCATTAGTTTCTTATTTACTATTTTTATTTGCAAATCCTCTCAAATATTCAACGAAGGCTACGGATTATGGCCCGGTAACATGGAATGCCCAAGCGCATCAATAAATAAATCAATCGAAAGTCACCCGGGGATAGTGTACCAATCCTTGTCATATGTTGCCCAGAGACTAATTCATATATATGTATGTGAGACTCTATGGATGGCCTCCACAACTGGCATGGTGTGACTCTTTGCTCTCAACACCCACCCGAAGGTTAATATATACGTGTACACTCATGACTCAATACCATATGATAGATTCATATATTAGACTATTCATTCCATATCAGATTTTAGAGGGTTGAAGGTACATAAATCATTTCTCATCATCTTTCATTTTTTCAGTTGTGTAGAGAAATATGCTTATATAAATTACTTTCAATTTTTATGTCATATAGAAACTCAAATTATTTGATGAGCATAAAATGACAATGTCTATATGGGTAGATGAAATCTGTAATTTCTCAAAAATTTACACTATTGTTATATTGGAAATAGTGTGCTCATCATAATCACATTTTTTTGAACTTTTCATTTTAAAGTAGCTCTTGGAGTAAACCATTCAAACCAGACCAATATTTTCATGCATAATATGAAATAGCTATAATCATTCAAGTCAGAGAAAAATTCTGATTCATTATTTCACATACCTTGATTAAGTTAAATATTTACACAATAACTTTCACAAACCCCTTTTTTGCTATGTAGAATAAGCAGTGCAGCCTTATATTTCAATCATAAAATTTTGTATGTATGTAAATTATTCCAATGAGAAAATTTGTACTCACATCGTAATATGAAATAGCTAGAACACGTTATCTAACACCCACAACGTATGAGATTTCTAAAATAATAAAAGTTTGAATCTTAGCATTAATTTCATGTTATCATATGACAAATCAATATCAATTGATTCCTAAATCTTAAATAAGTTACTTGCAGTTGTTTCATCCTGGCTCATAATATTTTTACATATTTTAATAGATTTTTTGACATTTTTTTCCACGAAAGGTCTTTCTACAAATTCTATAGTTCAAGGGTTTTTTTTGCAAAGTTGTAGGATTCAGCTTTGATTAAGCTTATATGTAATTATAATTCTCAACCTTGTTGTTATACTGTAATTATTTTTGCAAAATGAACCATATTCTGGGTCTTTTTTGTAAAATGTTGGATCCAAAAAAATAATTAAGTGAAATTCTAAAGGTTATTTGTTCTTCCTTCTTGCTCTCCACGAACCCGAACAATTTGGGTTTGGCGGCAGCCCCCGGACAGCCGCCCAAGCTCGACTGTCAGACCAGGGTGGTCGGCGGAGGCTCCGACGGCGACCCATGTTCATCGCTTTATTTCTTTTTCTTTTTGAAATAATCCATTTAAATTGCAAGCAATTAAAAGTAATTAATCTTTATAATCTTAGCATAATATTTAATCTTCAATCTAATTGGTTTTAGGGTAACATAAAAATTTATTGAGTTTGAGTTTTTGAGTTTATATCTTGATTAGTGGAGGTGGTGTGCTCCTCTAATCAAATTCTTTCTTCCTCTTATTTTTTTCCTTCCTTTTTTGTTGCTTTGTATCAATTTTTTCATCTCTTTTTTTAAAGGGTGGTGAGTGAGGGGGAGTGTTGTCGGAGATGGAGAAGAGAGAAGTTGGGGTTCTCTGGTTGTTTTCATGGAGTAGGGAGAGATAGAGAAAAGAGTAGAAGTTTGGACAAGTGTCAAAACTTTTGAACATTTGTCATGATTATTATTATTACTAGTCATAACCCGTGCCCGGAGGGCACGGAGGCAGTCGTCGCTCGGGCGCAAATGCGGAGAGAAGCGGTCGCCAAAGTGCAAAAAGCGTGGGTGAGAGAGAGAGAGGAGGGTCGGAGAAAAAAAAGAGGAAAATAAGGACTAAAACGCAAAAAAACACCAAAAATCCATCCCAAACCCAAGTCAAGAACCCCACCCAACCCCTACGTGGCGTCCCAGTCAGTGACCAAAAATATGACTGGGACAAAACTGCCACGTGGGACAAAACTGCCACGTAGGACAAACTTCATGAATTGTATAATAGATTATTCCTTTCATGCCAATTGTTCCCACCCTTTTCCACCTGGCTCATCTCTCCACTTTTATTTTTTTTCCTTCTTCTTCTTGTCTTGTTTCATTATTTATTACTTATTATTTTTATTTATGGATTATTACATCATCCTCTCATAATAAAGAGTTTTGTCCTTGCAACTTCACATCACATATCTTGATCCTTAAAGAGCTCAGGATACTTCTCTCGCATGAATTTCTTGAGTTCCCAAGTAACTTCTCTCTCTTGATGATTTTGTCATTTGACCTTTACATACTTAATAGTGTGATTCCTTAAGATCTGATTTTTCTGGTCCAATATGTGCTTGGGGTTGTTCTTATAGCATAGATTTTCCTTCCGTTTCAACGGCTCCATCTTGACGGCTTCATTGGGATCCAGAGTAAATTTTCTTAACCTAGAAACATGAAATGCATTATGCACTCTTGTTAAGAATAGTGGTAGTGCAAGCTTGTAGGCCGACCACCTGACCAACCCTCTCCAATATTTCAAAAGGACCAACAAATCTTGGGCTTAACTTTACATGGATTCCAAATCTCATTACTCGAGTAGGAGAGACTTTCAAGAACACGTGGTCACCTTTTGACATTCTGGTTCTCTTCTCCCAGGATCACCATAACTCTTTCGCCTGCTATGAACAAACTGAATGTGTTCTTTTACTTATTGTATCCTATGATTCTTATCAAGAGCTTGTCGTACTAGTTTTGGATCATGAAGTTTTTTTCACCCACACCATTCCAATATATATGAGATCACTTACGCCCATATAAAAGTTCGTACGGTGCCACCTTAACATTTGCAAATAACTATTGTACGCTAATTCTGCCATGATCCTTTTAGATCAAGTACGCGACAACGCAACATATTTTTCAAGATTTGAATTGTTCGCTCTAATTGGCCATATGTCTCAGGGTGATATGCTGAGCTAATTCTGTCTACAGAGCTTGGTGCACACTTTTTCGATAATCAGATGTGAACATGCTATCTCGATCTTAAACTATAGTCAATGGCACACCATGCAATCTTACGATCTCATTAATGGTGATCCTGGTTAAATTTTCCATGAAAACTCGTAAATTTATGGGTAGGAAATGCGCTGATTTAGTTAGTCGATCGACTGTTACCCATATAGCATCATTTTCTCAAGTCGATCTTAGTTACCCGGTGATACAGTCCATGGAGATATTCTTCCACTTCCACAATGGAATATCTAAATTATGAAGCAATCTTGTCAATCTCTCTCTCTCTCTGATGTTTCACTTTCACTTATTGACATATGATGCACTCAAAGATGAATTTTGCAATTTTTCTCATCAAATTGTTCCACTAATAGAAGGTATTTAAGTCTTTATACATCTTAGTTTTGCCCGGATGCATAGCATACATTAATTATTGAGCCTCTTTTACGATCTTTCTTTTTAGTTCAAGATGTTAGGAACACAATTTCGGCTCCCAAACGAATCTCCCAACCCACACAGAACTATCATCATGCATCACAAATGTTGGTTTAGAGTATGCACGTATGCTTTCTCTGATTTTTAGTAGTTTGGGATCCTCAGTTTGACGGGTCTATTTCTTCCACCAACGAGGGTTGCACCATAATATATGCCAGTAGTGCTGAGTTCGATAAGATCTGACTTTGACTTCCATGCGGTTCAAGTCTCTTAATATATATATAGATATATAGATATATATATATAGAATAATGGCTATCATACGCCATCTGAGAGCATCTCTCATACGCCCTCTCACATAAAGCACCCAAGTACAACCAAGTACAAGCCCATGTGGGCTTGTACTTGGGTGCTTTATGTGAGAGGGCGTATGAGAGAGGCCTCATATGGAGTATGATATCCATTATTCTCATATATATATATATATATATATATATATATATATATATATGAGATGCCAAAGGTATGTTAAATTTCTTGAACTCTTTCGGCTAAGTGCTGATGAGCTCATTAGCTACATTTGCCTTGGATGGTAATTAATAGTTAGATCATAATCTTTTAATAATTTTAGCCATCTCTTCTGTCTTAGATTCAATTCTTTGTGTGTGAAGATATGCTTCAGACTTTTATGATCAAACAGTACATCTAAAAGATAATGTTTTCAAATCTTAAACTGTCGCCAGTCCCAGGTTATGGTTTCGATAGTTCTCCTTACAGGGCTTTAGCTGCCTGGAGACGTAGGCTACAACCCTTCCATTTTGCATAAGCACACAACCTAATTCTGTTCTAGATTCGTCACTATAGATGGCAAATCCTTTATCTTCCGAGGGCATGCTTAGGATCTTTGTTTAAATTCTCTGAAACTCCGTTCACACTCCTCTGGCCAATCAAATTTGATTTCCTTTCTAATAAGATGGGTGAATGTAGAGGCAATTCGTGAGAATCATTCTACAAACCTCATGTAATACTCATCCGTGCCCAAAAAACTACGAATCTACGAATCTCTGAGATCGTAGTTGGTCTCTTTCAATTTAACCATGGCTTCTACCTTCTTAGGGTTCATATAAATTCCATCATTGGAGGTGCATGATCACTCACACTTCTTAATATTTGGAAACAACTTCTTATTATCTCTTAAGGTCTATAATATACATCTTAAATGTTCACATGTTTCTCTTTGTTTTTCAAGTACCCAGAATGTCATCAATGAAAATTACTACAAAATGATCCAAATATATCTTGAACACTCTATTCACGAGGTCCAAAATGGTTACAGTTGCATTCATCAATCTGAATGGTAACACCAGAAACTCATAGTGACCATAACGGGTACGAAATGCAGTCTTTAGAATGGCATTTGCTTAATCCTCAATTGATAGTAGCCAGACCTCAAATCAATTATTGAAAATACTTGGGCTCCTTGTAATTGATCATACAAAGCGTCAATCCTTCGTAATGGGTACTTGTTTTTTAGTGTCATTTGATTTAACTCTCTATAGACAATGCATATGCGTAAACCCCCAGCTTTCTTCCTCATAAACAACATTGTTGTAGCCCTTATCCAAATGCTCTTGCAATTGCTTCTTCTGTTCTTTTAATTCTGACAGGACCATTTGTTATGACGTCTTGGAAATATGGCTAGTGTCTGGTACTAAATTACTGGAAAACACTATATCTATGTCTGGAGGCCTCTCGGGAAGTTTTTCAGGAAACACGTCGGGAAATTCTCGAACAGTAGGGATGCCCTCCAAACATATCTCCTCCTTATCTTTCAACGCTTTAATAGAGTCTACATAATCATAACATCATGCCCTCAACAAGCGGAAAGCTTTTAGGGTGAAGATTATACGTAAGGGCTCACAAGTTCTACTGTCAGGCTTCCCGGGTAATCTAAATAACACCTTTTCACGATATAAGACGGAAGCATGATTTGATACTCTAATAGTGATCAAAGCGGACGAGATTGGTTTCATGACTAGTTGTCTTGGACATGGCGAGGGCTTATTCAAGAATTGATTCACCCACTCCAGAAAAGAATTTCATTATCCCAATAGACTAACCAAAAATTGGCGAGGCTTTGAAAGAGGTGCACACATTCGTCACTCTATTGGGAAGCTGCAAGGGCAAAAGCGAGGCGGTGGCGAAATCAACCATAGGTTTGAATTTTTAAGAAATAAAGAAGACGTGAGAACCATCGTTTTAACATGAGTTGCTACTCACAATACACAATTTGCTCAACATATTACACTCATTTACAAGTTTGCCATTAACTTCTACCCATTCAATTAAGTGAATGCCAAACTTGGAAATAAGTGTAATATGTTGAGCAATTGTTAGGATGGTTGCTTGTCCCTGTACACAGTTTGTTCAACATATTACATTTATTTACAAGTTTACCATAACTTTTTCCAGTGTAATAAAACGAATGGTAAACTTGTAAATACTTGAAATATATTGAGCAAACTATGCAAGGTGACTAGCATCACTCATGCTAGAAGTAATTGCTGGGCTATCCACTCACGTGTGTCGCACACAAAGCATCCCTCATGGTTCTATATACAGTTTTCATACAATTTTTCCAATTAGTATCATGATTTTATTTGCAGATTTACCCAAAATTTTTTCCTGTTTGCACCATGGTCATAAAATTATTCTTAACTAATATCTATCATAAAATAGAGGAGGTTGTCCCATGTTGTATGTTTGTCCCATGTGGCAATGTCACATCACCACATGGGACATCCATCTCACACAATCCAAAAAATCACATCACAGGCTCACTTATTTACATAGTTGCCATTTCCTCATCCCAAAAAATCACCCCAAGATCAATTATTTACATTTTGCCCTGTGGGATTTTCCCTCTATAACCCCACGGTTTTTGCATTTGTCCTTTTACCTCCGACGATACCGGCACATACACCCACACTTCTTACTCCTTTTCGTTTACGCGTGTGCACTACATCATGTTCGTGAGTGGTTTTTGGCTCCGTGCACTGTGTGCACGGGTTATTTCTAGTTAACTAATATTACAGAAATAATATTACATAATAATATTAGCTTTATTACTGAAATATGTTTGCGTAATATTAATGAAACGAAATGAAACACAGAAACATATGAAATGTTTAAAACTAACTCAAACTTAATATTTTCCAAAAGACCAAACCGAAACCGAAACCAAAATCGAGTTCTCTAATCTTGGTATAAATCTTAATTTAATTTGATGTGCAGCCATCTAGAATACTTGCATAATCATAGTCTCCACAATCATCATGACTTCAATATCAACTTGAACATGCTATAAAACTAAGTACTAAAAATATGATATTCTATTTGCATTAGATGAACTTAGATTTTAATTTTGTATATGTTCTTATTTTTGCATATATGTAGCTAATATGTTTGTTCAATTATATGTAACCTCAGTAGCTGAATTTACATCAAGAGGTTCAAAACTCATTTTCCATTCTTACAGAACCAAAATTTATTTTGCATGCATTTATTAAATATCTGCTATATCAATTGTGGAAATAGTTTCTCAAACTAGTAGTAGTTCATGGTTGAGCATTGCATATCACATTCAACCATGCAAAACTCCACACCTATTAAAAACTCTTGAAAAAGCACAAAACAAGTGTGCAGGACGCATATACACCATCACTATTGTTATCAGGCTTATTGTTTGCAGTACAAAATTTCAAAAAAATCATTACTTGCCGTTATTTAGAAAAAGGAATTTGCATCACTCATAAGTACTATCTTTTACGTTCCTAACTTATTAATATATTTCTATTACAAGTGCATGTGCATATGCATATGCACATCAACCAGATTGGTAGATATTTTATCGTAATGGAAAAAATCTAGAGAGCAATTGTAGACATTGATTTATGGAAGTCTCTAGAAGACTCATTAGCCATTCGTTGTTAGAAGGGGGAAATGATTGTAAGTGACAATAAAGCAGTACAGCATTATACAGCTTACTGCGGAGTATTTCTCGTGATCTCTTAAGTCTGTATGTTAGAGGAAATGCCGACTTAACCACTTAGATAGATAGAGGGAAAGTGAGCTACGAGCCATATGGGGTTGATTCTTTGAGGTTATAAATAATATGCTTGAGACTAGGGGTGGCAAAATAGACCCGACCCGACCCGACCCGAACCCGGCCTCTTGGGTCGGGTATGGGTAGGGGCCAAACCGGGTCGGGTCGAATTCGGGTCAACCCGACCGACCCGGATAAAAATCCGGGTCGGGTACGGGTTTGACCCCTCGACCCGGTTGACCCGAATTCGACCCGTATTTTCACTCTTTTCACCCCAATCCGACCCGGACCCGACCCGAACCCGACCTTTTTTGAAAAATAATCACTATTTCACACCAAACCCGGCCCGAACCCGACCCGAACCCGACCCGTACCCGACCCGTAAGAGAAACCGGGTCGGGTACGGGTCACCCGGGTTACAGCCGGGTCGGGTTCGGGTATCCGAACCCTGACCCGAATTTAATCCGGGTCGGGTTCGGGTTTACCCTTATTCGGGTCGGGTCAAACCTGACCCGACCCGAACCCGACCCGACCCGCCCGTTTGCCACCCCTACTTGAGACACCACTACGGCCCGTTGAAGATAGTGAAAGCAAACATCTTCATGAGCATATCTGAAAGATAAGACGGTTATATATTTGTTGACATATCATATATGAGTTTATAGTTTGACTAATATAAATCTTGGAATTACTGGGTGATGATGTTGATTGTATCCGGTGGTTATGTTAGACTATCTGTTTTAGGCTGCCAGGATGTCCGCTTTGGGATTAATGATTTCAAGGATCTTCATGACATGTGTTATACTAAATCTTATAAGCTAAAACAGCTAAACAAGGTCTCTACCACTTCGGTTCTTATCTCAGTCTATTTGCGCCTTCTAGTTGCGGGGCTGCTGATGGTAATGATCAATGCTGACTTTAATAGATAGATGACATATCATAGAGGTTTCGGATAATGATTTTAAACCCTTTTTTCTCCGTGAGCACATGATTCAATTCACAGCATGACGCACACATCCCGCAGTATTTCAATGCATTCACATTTAGATTGTAGTATATATGGTAGAATGATGCCATATGTATGTACTAAAAAAACTCATGCACAAAGTGCATGGGCACCCAAAAACCCCCTCGCCCCCTTAGGACGCGGGCCCCACATGGGCTTGGTGCCGAACTGGGTGCAAAGGAGAAGTGTGGGTGTGTGAACGGGTGTGGTCTTGGGTGCAAGGGGAATATTTGAGGGGTGGTGGGCCCCACTGCACTCTACCCACTTTGTTTGTCCTACTTTGGTCGTGGGGAAGACCCCTGTTTTGTATAGTAGATATGGAATGGCTGATATGGTAACATATATCTGACATATTGTCCAATATCCAACATGGGAAATTATTATTTGTTACAGACTAGATACCAAATGCTTACAGCCTTGGCGATATGAAGACCTGCTCTTTAGAAGCTACATATACCTGCTTCTCCACTGTCATACAGGAAATTTATGCTTTTGGGATCTTCACTGAGTCAAACTAAGGACTAATTTCCTTCACTTTGCATGGCATACTGGTCAACATCAGCTTGTTGATGTCACATCTTTTGAATTCATTTAACAACATAATGGTTTAGCATTAATAGGTACAAGGATGGTTGGTGAAAACCAATGGGCTTTAACTGGATTTTGCCAAATCAACCCATTGAAGTAGCTGTTATGGGCAGATTCTACCTATCAAAGAATTTAGGTTCCATTTCTTGTCTCTTGTATTTCATCTCGCACGTAAGCTTTTAAACCATGTTCTTTAATTTGACAATCATGATCATATCTGAAAGATAAGACGGTAGAGAAAATTCTTTAGAGGACTAGGATGACCGCAGCTTGTTTGGTGCTACTTGCAGTATGGATTTATTGTAGTTTCAGACTTTGACAATGAATATGGAGAAATAGTTAGGTTTTACCATTTTGGTTATATATTTGTTCACATATCATATATGGGTTTATAGTTTGACTAATATAAATCTTGGAATTAGAAATTAAATTGACTTAGAAATTTTACTTTTCAATTACTAAATATTTGTTTGGATTAGTTAATATTAGTTAATATTGATCATAGTTGGTAGGGAGTGCTTTCTCTTATTAGAGGATTTGTAAGCTTATGAGCTTTTCTCCAAAAAAGTTGCTACATTGACTATCTTTTATTGAAACTATGTTGCGACATGTGATGCCCCCTTAATTGTTTATGATTAAATGGCTGAACTCTTTCATTTGATTTGACTTGAACGGTAGATAAGTATGCTAGTACTATTAGAATAAGCATGCCTTTGGTTGAAGTCTTATATTACATCAGACATATATAGACTTGTAATATCATTAACTCAAGCATGCACTCATGCAATTGTGCAATGCAGACGTACACACAAACACACAAACACGAACTAACCATGCATTTTAATAGCCTCACGTTTGTCACTTGCATCCTTAATCACAAAGCCAACATGTGTCCATGTGGCCCAAATCACAAAGTCGGTAATGGTGGCTCATGACACTGGAATCGAGTTGGCGATGCTGGTTGAATAATGGTGTTGGTGGCATCAGTAAGTAATTGGTGTGTTTACGATGATTGGGGTAATTGGTAACATTGAATTGGTGCTGTGGTGGCAGTTGCAACGACCCGACTATGATGGCAGCAGACAAATTGGGATGGCGATAATGGTGAATTGACCTGGTGGTTGGACATCGATGGCGACGATAATGATCATGATATAATAATGATGATCGCAGTGGCAACATATCAACAGTGGCATAGTGGGTCGGTTGTGATGGCTCGATAGTAACAAGATCTAGTGATGCTAGCGATGGTTCGATGAAATGATATGGTGGTGGTGACGAGATTTAGTGACAGTTGGTTTGGCAAAACAATGATGGTGATGGTAACCATCGAGTGAGGGAGGGGCATCAAATCGTGATTTGCGATCGACAATAGTCATGATGATTGATGACAAAATAGGAAAAAGAAGATGATAGAAAAAGAAGTTTTGGGAAAGAAAAACCTTATGGATTGCAAGGGAAGTCAGAATATGCACCTCCTACTGAGGGAATTCATGTTGCAAGGGTTCAGACACGTTGTTACATGGACGACATGACATGACGAAAGTTAAGTAAATTTAAAAAGTATACTAAAAATAGAAGTATTAAGTATTAAATATTCCCTTTGCCCTAATGGGTATTTAGAAATTATTCATAAATGACATGATAAAAATTCTTTAAGCCTAGTTTGCAATAGTTTAGCAGATCGAGGTTCAAAACGAAGGTTTGCATTCATACAAACCTCGATTTTTGAAATTGAGTCTTCACATAAGTGTTTGGCAATGAGGTTTCTTTTCTTTGCCTCTCATGGTTTCTTGATTTTCACAAATCCCAGTTTCTCAATGTTGGGGGTTACACACCTAGTTTCTGATACTCTACTTTAAAATTGTCATATCGTATATTGTTTTGGTCACTTTTCGTATCATATATCGTATCGTACAATATTTGACAAATTAAAAAATTAAACAAATCACTTAAATAACTAAATATAAATAACTAAATATATTTATAAAAAAACAAGAAATTTAAACATATAACAAGTTATAGACAATGAGATATGCTAAAAATACGTAAACCAAAGTTTTTAGTAAAATAAACAACTAATTATAGCATAATCATATAAAAATTACTGGCAATGCCGAGATTTTTTAAACACACTGTTAATTCTTAATTCTTAATTCAAACTAATAACAAACTAAAAATAACGTAAAATCAGTCTTAAATTCTTATTTTTAATTCTTATTAAATTAAATGTTGTTAGTAAGCATAGCATATTAACCCCAAAACATTATTAACGATCATAGCAGCTTATATTACCAAAATTGAAATAACAAAGAAACATAGAAATTGTTCATTTCATCTTCTTTCTTAATTATAAAAAATTGTCCATTTCTTAAAAAATATAAAAAATGGTTCATTCCTTAAAAATGATAATAACAAAAAAGTCATTAACAAAAAACTAATATAATGACAAACATTTACAGAGTTATAGCAAGTGGTCGAGGGGACCGGATGGAGCTCGTTGTCATTGATATCAATTGATTCGTTTCTGAGTTCGAAGTGGTCGATGGAGCTTGTTGTCTTCAAGTTCGATAGTGTCGTATTTGATTTCATCTTCATGCATTGATTGCATCGAGGGAATTCGTCTTTGAGCTCAACTACAAGCCTTGTCTTTGAAAGTCGATTATGAAGAAAGAGGATGAAATTAGGTTTAAATAAGCTTTTTGTTTGGTTTAAAATTAGCTTTAAATAAGCTTTTTGTCAGGTTTAAAGCCCAAAAAATCTACTTGAACGGTAAAAAACATCGAAATATTATATTCGCATGTGTGTGTAGTAGACTAGACGTGGACGATTTGGGGGAATTAGGGCAATCTGCGGGTTATTTGGGGGCGATCTGTGTTTTTGCGCCGGAGCTCCGGCCTCCTCCGGGGGGCTTTCCTCCTTTCTCCTCTATTGCTCCCTTATTCTTCTCCACTCTTTTGCATGGACTCTTTGCATGGCTGCTACTGGCCCTGGCATCTGGTGTGGTTCTGGGGGCTTGGGCGATGATGACTCCAAGGCTTTGGCTGAAGGCATGTCAGTCGGCGAGGGCATTGGAGGCGCTTTGGGGGATGGTGTTTGGACCATGGTGGTCAATCGAAGGAGACCTGGTAAAATTTTGCACCCTGGTCCTGATACTAGGGCTGTTGGCTCTATGAATGGTGACCACCGAAGCTCGACGGGCGGTGTTGATGGGTCGGTATCCACTCCTTAGATTGTTGTTGGCACTGGTATTCCATCGGCCTCGGCCCGGGCTGGCGTCCCTCTTGTCAGCTCGGTGCTTGGGCTTCCCTCGGCGTGGAAGGTGTTTGATCAAATGCCTAGCAGAGGTCCATTCGTTGGCCCTCGCTCCTCTTATACCTCTACCTACAGTGATATTTGCTCGTCCAAGAGGGCAGTGAACCCCAGTGAACCCCATCTGTAAGCTACGATTCCCCCCCTCCTCTTCTCATGAGGGTGTGCAGGTTGACATCTTGACGGAAGACATTGTGGCGGCTGCCGGAAGATGGGCTAACTTGCTTGTGGGCTATGTTGTTGGTAGCCGCCCCTTTATGGCCATCTTCGATCATGGGTTGGTCGGGCTTGGAAGATTAAGGGGAGCATCCATATCCACACTTGTGAAAATGTGTTTTTATTCTTCAAATTTGGTGATGCTTCGGATTGCTCTGCTATTCTCCATGGCGGGCCGTGGCTGTTTGACAGGCGACGGGTGGTCCTTCAGCGCCTAACGACGGATTGACTCGGGACCTCCTCTCTGCTATTCCCTTGTGGATTCGGTTCCCTCACCTTCCTATTCAGCTCTGGTCCACGGTTATACTGGGTAAAATTGCCAGTGTTGTTGGTGCCCCTCTGTTCACTGATGAGGCCATGGCGTGCGCCTGTCGTTCGTTCGCTGCTTTGTCGAGTTCGATGCCAATTCTGAGCTGACAATCGGTTGTTGTGCGACTGTCTGATGGTACCTTACTCCTGGTTGCTGTTGAATATGAGTGGAAGCCACCTCGCTGTGCCCACTGTCGCTGCTTTGGTCCCGACCTGTCGCAGTGTGAATCCCCTACCAGAAGCTTCGATCCCCTGTTTATACCTGCCTCCCTCCGGCCGCAACCTTAGCCAGTGCCTCCTGAGCCCAATTCTGTTGCCAGCCCACCAGGCATGCTGCTGGACTCCTCGATTCTATTTGTGGTTGGTGGCAGCCTCGCTCCCCCTGACCGGTGGGGTGGGTGGCCTCGCAGCAGGCCCCCGTTAATGTTGCTTGCCTCGTCGTCCCATGAGTGGATCCACCTCTCTGCCTCGTCGACGTCCTCTTCTCCCTCGGTTGAGTCCATTCGATAACCTACTCCATCGCTGGTGAGTCCGTCATCTCGGTTGCTATCTCGGCGACTATCTGTGCGCCCACCCATGTAAGCTTACCTTCCCCGCTCGATGATTTTAGTTATGGTCCACATAGCCATGTTGCTCATCGCTCCTTTCCTGATGAGGTCCCCATCCCATCTGCACCCTCTGTTGTCCCCCCTCACCCTCCTCCCGTTCCTACACCCCTCCCTCATTGTACCCTTCAGGCTAGCCCTTCCCCACCTATAGTTGCTTCCTCTCCCGGTGCTCTGCTTGTTGGGGATGGCTATGATTCTTGTGACACCGGGTGTGCTGATGTGGACCCCGATGTTGAAGAAATTGTTGTTGATGGGCCTGGGGCTGATGTTGTCGACCTCGTCGTTGTGGTTTTGCCTGTGTTGCCTTGCGTGCTCGGGTGGTGGGTTGGACTGTGGTACCCTGGTGGCTACCTCCCTTTCCTAGACTTCACCTACGTCGGACATACCCCTCGCGGCCTCCCCCTTTGCCTGCTGATCATGTTAGGCCGAAGTGGGTTATTGAATGTGAGTGGAATTTGAGAGGAAGAGAGTGGAAGCTGAGAGGGCCCCCCTCCCCCTCGTAGGAGAAGCTCCAGACGTCTCTAGCGGGGGGCTTGCTCGTTCTTTCGTCCGTACTTGTGCGTTGTTGGTTTAGGGTTTAGTCTTCTGGGACCTTGTTGACCTGTTTGTTCCCTCTGGTTGTTTTAGGAATTAGTTCTGGTGTGTGCTTGGTGACTACCTCCCAGCCTCCACGAGGCGTTTTCGTTCATGTGATCTTCCCTGTAGTGGTTATTTGTTAGGAACTAACAAAAGGCACGATTTTTATTGAGAATTTAGTAGCAAGAACTAGATAATTGAATACCAAAGAGGGGTATTCTCCTCCCAAGACACCAAGGAGGACGTCCGCACTCGTTTAATCTAAATCTACCTAAGGACGCTCAAGAGAAATCTCAATCATTAAGCATGCCTAAACAAGCGACGGCTAGCCCCTATAAATAGAAAAAACTAGGGTTATTTGGCCAAAGGGGGGCGCGCGCATGGGTTAGGGCCGATGGCAACCGGCGGCTATGGGCTTGGACCCGTGGAATCTATCATTACACTACCCCTGAAAATCCACCTTGTCCTCAAGGTGGTGCATGAAAGTACCGGCGGTGCTACTCTGAGTGGGAGTCGTCTTCCCCTCCGATCCCTTCATCCTCCACGTCATTATCCTCGTCTACTTCCGCGATCAACACGTGTAGCTTACGACCCGCACATTAGTGTCCGGGAGTGAAGCGCTCGTCGCATCTGAACCAGAGCCCTTTCTGCCTCTTCTCCCTCATCTCCGCATCGGTCATTCTTCGGAATTGGCCCCTAGCCGGTGGTGGGTTGTTCTGTTCCACCGTCTTCTCAAGCCCCATCTGGTCTGCCTCAGTAGTGACCCCCGCTCCGCCTGCTCCAGTCGGGGTGTCCCGCTGTATCCGCCCAACGCAGCTGCTCCCGCCTCTCGTATCCTCAGTTCGGAAGTCCTCTTCCATCTGCGCCATCTCGATGACCTCTGAAAGCCCCCGAGACTTGTAGGGCCTCTCTGCAGCTCGAAGGCTGGGCCTCCGTCCCTTAAGGAAGGTGCCTTCCAGAGACTCGTCCGACATGCCATGTATTCTCCCCGCCAAAGTCTCGAACCTCTCAATGTAATCCCGCACAGGTCCCTCCTGTCTGAGGGCATACAACTGCTCGCGAAGGTTTCCTAGGCGGGGATCTCTAAACTTCTCCAGCACGAGGTCCTTCAGCTCCTCCCAGCCTCAGATCTGCTGTCTCCTCTCCTTCCACTGGAACCACCACATGGCTCTCCCCTCCATGCAAATGGCTGCTGCCTTCAGCTTCTGTGCATCGGTCATGTGGTACGCCGCGAAATATCTCTCTGCTGTGAACAACCAGGCATGTGGATCCTCCCTCGAAAATAGCGGCATCTTCAGCATCCGCACCCTGCAGTCCCCTCCAAAGTGCCACTGCTCGGGCATCCCATCCGCTCGGTGGTGCGGACGGTAGTGTTGTCTCCTCTCATCCTGGGTCTCGTACGGTCTAGGTGGCACTCCTCTGTGACCCCCATAGTCTCCTTGGTAATCTCCACGCCGGCCATCGAAGTCATCCCACCCTGCATCATCGCCGAACTCTGCCTTATAGCCACCCTGCCGTCATAATAATGGTCTCTCCCGCGTCTGTCTCCATAAAACAGGTCCTCCGCTGCTGGCCGCAGTCCCAAAGGGTCGAAAAAACCCTCCCAAAAGCTGTCCGCGAGCGTCTTCCCCTGCTGTCCGCTGCCCGAAGGGCTCAAAAACCCTCTCGGGGGTTGTTCGCGCGCGTCAACCACCCTGGAGCCTGCCGGGGGCTCCCCACCTCTGTGCTGCTCCGGCGGGGCCTTCCAGGCCTGTCAAAAGGCTGGCAGGTCTGGCCGGCCTTCTGGCAGGACCGGCAAGCCCTGTCGGCCTTCTTGGAAGGCTGGCGGGCCCTACTGGAGGTCCGCAGGGTCACCGGACCTGGGCGGGGGCCGGCAGGGCCTGGCCAGCCCTGCCGAGCCCCGCAGTAGGCGGGACTGGGTTCACCGCCCACAGTCTCGCGGCGGCCGGCCCCCAAAAGTGTTTTGGGGGGTCGGCCGCCCCTCATCGCTTGCGTGCGTCGTCCGGAAATGTCACGCCCCGCTACCCCGAATAAGGAGGATCGGCGTGACAAGCCACTGCATTAGGAATACCAATCGCTAATGTGTATACCGAATGACTCGCATGCCACTGCTACCGTTGAGGAAACACAGGTAATAAAGTACAGACTGAAGTAAAGCAGAACAGTACAAATCCAACATAAAAAGAAAGTACAAGGTACTACAATCCAGTCAGCAAAGTAAAGTACGACAACCAGAACATCCAAGCGTCACAGAGAGCTATAACTATACCACTAGTACTGTACAAGCCCACAACACTAGCCAAAAGCAACTAAAACTCCCACAAAAGTACAACTCACTCTACGGGGTACAAGGGGTAGAGGGGGTACAAAACATCACTCTCAGCTCACTCCCACCCCAAGATAACACTACAAGACCCACACTCTCTACAGACTCTACGGACCCTGCTGAGAAGGGCTGCCCTCCGAGGTCTCTGTCCTCGATACCGACGCCTGAGAACTGGTACCTGTACCTGTGGGCGAGGGACACGTCACAGCGTGCCCAGTAGGAACTCCACAACTCTACAACTCTAATCATAGTGTGCAACAAGGAAAAGCATCACATTTCAGAGTTACTATTATTTTTTTGTCTTTATAGGTTAGTTTTCATGCATGATTTCGAAACTTAAGTAACGAGTCAGACATCGGGGACTGGACCTCACCCAGTAAGATGGGTGGAATGCTACGACTTTCCGAGACAAGCTCTTACGAAAGAAGCCGTTCTCCAACTCAACCAACTCAACCAACTCAACCAACCCGACCTACTCCCCGACTCTGAGGGCCCGTCAGGAGTGGTCCACAGCCTAGCAGTCCATCCCTGCATGCCCACTCGTTACCGTGGTTTCCCCCAACCCTCTTAGGGTCCTCACCCACTTCGAGTGGAACAAGATATCCCTAGGTTATCTTTTAGCTGATCATTAATCCTAGGGTATTGAGCATGTAAAATGAAGTATGTAAATGATGTCCAAATTCATTCTTTTCATCGATATGTTCACAACAAACTTGCATGCTCCATAAGCCATGATCATAAACATCCAAACATAAAATAGCATCTCCATAGGGAAACACTTGCATCCACGTTAATGGTATTGGGCATTAACATCTGAACGACGAAGTAAACCAAAACAAAAGTCTAATTATTAGCAAACCATTCAAATTGCTGATCTTTCGCCAACAGTCACAAACATCATTGGTTATCAGCCATTTTCAGTGCAAATTTGATAAAACTTCCTGAATGAAAGTTGTAGATATGGCAGTTTTGGGTTCACATATAAAATTTCATGCAAAAATATGAGTTATATGATTTATGGTGAATTATTTGGTGCAGCATGTGCAGATTGTTTTTCAGACAGAATTTTGGGCCTGTATTGAAAGTCAATTTTAAGCATGTTGCAGCCAAAATTTCGACATATAAGCGCTCTGATGAAATTTTAGATAAAATTGTTACTTTTCTAACGGGACCAAGATCAGCCAATTCCATGAAGTGTGCAGGTGATGGGCTTCGTTTTACTAAACTGTGTCCAAGTTGACAGAATTCCAGGCATGTGGCACAAATCGAATTTTTACCCCAACTTCCAGTTCGAATTAGAAAAAGTTGTGAACATGAAAGTTGTTCATAACTACAAATTACACAACATATAAAATTTCCAAGGCATTTTTAATAGCCATTTAGCCCAGCACTTATTCAAAGTTTCAGCAAATTATTATGCATGCAACAAGAATCCTAATTCTACAACACTCTTCCCAAATTTCAACAAAAACACAAGTATTCAAGCTTCTTTCCATCATCTATAACTAGAGGGTGAGATGAGGAGTTCCTATCTCTTAAGAGCCCCAAGAATGGTTGAAGGTTGGATTAGAAGCCCTCTCTTAGCTTGGATTCCTCTTCTTCTCCTCCTCCTCTTCTCATCCTCTCCTTTCTCTTCTCTTCTCTTTCTTTTTCTTCTTTTCTTTCTTTTTTTGTTTTGCTCAACAAATTTCGGCCACCTTATGAAAAATGAGGGGGTTAATGTTTTGAAGTGTGTAGAAGGGAGAAGAAATGTGGAGAAAAGTGTAGAAAGATGCGGATGATTCACTTAATTAAGAAAATATCTCTCAACACTTCCAATATTTACAAGTTTGCCATTATTCTTTTCTTTTCCTTTTTAATGGCCCTCTAATTTATTACAAGTTTGCCATTACAAATATCTCACTTCCCTTTTGCACAAAAATCCATTGACTTAGTGAAATTTGCCTTTAAGCACACTTTTTGCAATGCTACCCTCATTTGGGTACAAATGAGAAATTTAGGGGCAAATGCAAATCTCTCCATTCCATTGGCTAGTATGCACACATACAATGAGTCTAGGGCCAAATTAGTATTTGCACACTAGGGTTGTTACAGGAAAGGGCGGCTATGGCCGCCACCCCTTGAAACTCCACCGCTTTTAGCCGCACCTCGCGATAATCAACCTTCCATGGGCCCTCCTCTTCTTCCTCGTCCAATTCTTCCACGAAATAGGGTTGATTTTGGGTAAAAATCTCGTCCTTTTCATTTTCCTTCTTCAAAGTTACCGCCTTTGGTGACGAATTAGGGTTTCCTTCGCTTGGGATTTCACCATCAAGAGGAAGAAGATCTTTGCAAATTGCTCATCGTTTTTCGCTTGACTTGCCTTCAATTGCTCGACGGATTCCAGCACCAATTCCACCAATTTCTTAACCCCTTCAATTTCTCTCATGAACTTTTCCTCCAACGCCTCGAATTTATCCTTCGATCTCGTCGCGGCCGCCATGGATCGTCACGCTCTGATACCAAATTGTTATGAACTAACAAACGACACGATTTTTATTGAGAATTTAATAGGAAGAACTAGATAATTGAATACCAAAGAGGGGTATTCTCTTCCCAAGACGCCAAGGAGGACGTCCGCACTCGTTTAATCTAAATCTACCTAAGGACGCTCAAGAGAAATCTCAATCATTAAGCATCCTTAAACAAGCGACGACTAGCCCCTATAAATAGAAGAAACTAGGGTTACTTGGCCAAAGGGGGGCGCGTGCATGGATTAGGGCCGGCGGCAACCGGCGGCTATGGGCTTGGGCCCGTGGAATATATCATTATTGTACAGTTGTCTCTTTCATTTATGAAAATACTCACTCACTTTATATACACACACACACGTAAAATGGATCTAGGGTGCCTCCTTAGATTTCATCTAAGGAGGCGCCCACATATCCCACATTTTATGGAATTTTTTTCATGGGGTTTACATCATTGATGGTTAACATATCAAAAATCTAGTGATTCCAATACTTTTAGAGCCTACATCTACCCTCTGCAACTTCAATGTTGAGAGGCGCCCACATATCCCACATTTTATGGAATTTTTTTCATGGGGTTTACATCATTGATGGTTAACATATCAAAAATCTAGTGATTCCAATACTTTTAGAGCCTACATCTACCCTCTGCAACTTCAATGTTGAGCACGTTTTCAGATCATTGAAGTTGCAAGGGGTATATGTGTGCTCTAAAAGTTTTGGAATCACTTGATTTTTGATATGTTGATCATCCATGATGTGAACAACCCCATGAAAAAATCCCAAAAAAGTGGGATATAAGGGAAATTGGGGCACCTCCTTAGATTTCATCAAAGAAGGCACCCTAGATCACTTTTACCATATATATATATATATATATATATATATAGAATAATGGGTATCATATGGCATATGAGGCATAGCCTCATATGCCAAGACACAAAAGTGGTGGCGGGTAAAACAAGTACAAGTCCATGTGGAGCTTGTACTTCTCAACTTTTTTGTCTTTGTATGTGAGGCATAAACTTATATGCCATATGATACCCCATTAATCCTATGTGTGTGTGTGTGGGGAAAAAGGGATCTAGTGCGCCTCAGATTAAATCTAAGGAGGCGCCCCCATTTTCCATCATATCCCACATTTTATTTGGATTTTCTTTTCATGGGGTTGTTCACATCATGTATGATCAATATACTAAAAATCAAGTGATTCCAATACTTTTAGAGGCTACCATTTACCCCGTGCAACTTCAACGGTTTGAAAACGTGTTGAAAACCGCATGAAGTTGCAAGGTGTGGATGTTGGCTCTAAAAGTATGTGAATCACTTAATATATATATATATATACACACATACATACATACATATATACATACAAACTAGTCATAACCCGTGCCCAAAGGGCACTGTTCATTTAAAATATTGCCCCTCAAAATCTTAGATCCCCTAAATTTAAACGAATAACAATAAGTAAAGTGGAATAATTGTTATGTTTTCTCAAAAATTGTAGGTCCTCACAAAATTTAGATCCCACTTAAAATTTAGTTCCATCAAGATTTAAAACTCATTTAAAAATTAAAATATTGCCTCATTCATAATATTCTATCCCTCAATTTTAAACTAACAATAATTAAATGGTAATAATCGTTATATAGTTCCCCAAAAATTTTAGTACTCCCAAAATTTAGGTCACCCGTTCATTTAAAATATTTCCCCATCAAAATCTTGGATTCCGTTTTCACAAAAAATTTAGTTCCCCACAAATTTAATTCCATCCAGATTCAGTTCCGCACGCAATCTAGTTTCCCTATAAAATTTAGTTTAAGTTTACAATTTAGTCTATCCTAAAATTTAGTTCCCCAAATACAATTTAAACTCTTCCCTCAAAAAATACAAACACTTCTATTATCATCATCCCTTTTTTTACTGTAGCAAAAATGAAAATATACCGGAATAAAGACACTCATCCCGTGGTTCCTTAAGATGATGTTTTTTAAATAAGATAAAAACGGGATTTCTTACTTCTTATTGTTCCTCCCTTTGAGTTTTTATATTCTTACATTTAATTCCTATACAAGGTAATAAAAATCAAAAAGAGGGAACTTTGATACATTAATTTCATATTTAGATCGGAAAAGAAACTCTGAGCAGAAACTCTGTCAGTGTGGCCCCTTGAGAGCTGTGAAGTACCACCGAGGCGAGGAATGCCGCTAATGGAAAAACAGAAGTTCCAGTCGGGGAACATAGAAGTTTTACTTCAGAGATTCTAACTGGTCTTGATATAAGTTAGTTTATCTACCGGAATAAAGACACCTATCCCGTGGTTCCTTAAGATGATGTTTTTTAAATAAGATAAACACGAAGTTTCTTACTTCTTGTAAGGTGTTTCTCTCCTATCCTTGTTTTCAAAATCCTTACACTTAATTCCTTTTAGGATAGTAAAAATCAAAAATTCAACTCTAGTTAAACTAATTTATATCAAGACCAGTTAGAATCTCTGAAGCAGAACTTCTATGTTCCCCGACTGGAACTTCTGTTTTTCCCTTAGCGGCATTCCTCGCCTCGGTGGTACTTCACAGCTCTCAAGGGGCCACATTGGCAGTTTCTTTTCTGATCTAAATATGAAATTAATGTATTTCCCCAAATACAATTTAAACTCTTCCCTCAAAAATTACAAACACTTTTATTATCATAGTCAGCAACCCAAAATATGACTGGGACAAAGCTGAACGTAGGACAAAATTAAAAAAAGGTCCTCATTTGTATAATAGATAGATAGATAGATATAGATTAATAGAGAATTGCTGACAGCGCTGGAAATTTTTCCAGCGCTGTCAGCGATCTAGGGTCCGTAGAGTATTTAAATTTTTTTTACAGTTGGTAGATATACTTGGAGGCTCTCCACAAATTTTCAGGTGATCCAACACCGTTTGAGCCTCCGTTCATCGATTTCAAAAACGTTGCGCAAAACTGTGGAAAGTTTTGCGCAACGTTTTTGAAATCGATGAACGGAGGCTCAAACGGCGTTGGATCGACCTGAAAATTTGTCGGGAGCTTCCTAACAAGTATATCTACCAAATGCAAAAAAATTTGTAAAAAAATTTCAGTAGCAACCCCAGATCGCTGACAGCGCTGGAAAAATTTCCAGCGCTGTCAGCACTTCTCCATTAATCTCATATATATATATGGGTAAAAGGGATCTAGGGTGCCTCCATAGATGAAATCTATGGATGCGGCCCCCATTTTCCCATATTTCACACTTTTTTTGATTTTTTTTCATGTGGTTGTTCACATCATGGATGATCAATATACGAAAAATCAAGTGATTCCAATACGTTTGGAGCTCCCATCTACTCCCTTGCAACTTCATGGGATTTTCAGCACGTTTTCAGACCGTTGAAGTTGCAAGGGGTAGATGCGGTCTCTAAAAGTATTGGATCACTTGATTATCTCATGAAGTTGCAAAGTGTAGATGTGGGATCTAAGAGTATTGGAATCACTTGATTTTTGGTATGTTGATCATTCATGATGTGAACAATCCATGATGTGAACAATCCCATGAAAAGAAAAATCCAAAAAGTGTGGGATATGAGGGAAAATGAGGGCGACTCCTTAGATTTTATCTGAGTCCCACTTGGAACACTTTACCCACACATATATATATGTGTGTGTGTGTGTATGTTGACTAGGATCCATTTGGATGGATCAAACATGTGAATCTATCCAAGTCAAATTTAAAATTTGACAACCTAAATAGAAAATCCATTCTGTTGGATGTGATCTAACATGTCTAAACTACCACCAAATAAAATTTCAACTAATTTAGAAATGTTTTGACCATGCATCAAGTGGTTGCAAAATTAGCCGATTTTATGACTTCTAAAACATATTTTGCAACCACTTGATGCATGTGCAAAAGATGTCAAAATTAGTTGAAATTTTGTTTGATGGTAGTTTAAACATGTTTGATCACATCCAACTAACTGATTTTTTATTTAGGTTGTCTAATTTTAAATCTGACTTGGATGGCTCCGCATGTTTGATCCATCTGAATGGATCATAGTCAACCCACACACATGAGACTAATGGGTATGCTATGTGAGGCATCTCCTCATATACCAAGACGCAAAAAGTGGGGTGGTACAACAAGTACAAGCCCATGTGGGCTTGTACCACAGTTTTTATGTCTTGTATATGAGGATATGCTTCACATCACATATGATACCCATTATTCTATATAAATATAGGCAAAATGGGGGTCAGGTGGCCAAGGAGGTGATTTTCCTTCTTTGGTCCACCACCGGCCACCCCCCTCTAACAATTTTTTTTGAATTTTTTTCCAATATGCTTTACATATCATGTATGATCACCACACCAAAAATCACTAAAAATCAAGTGATTCCAACACTTTTATTCCATCGATCAACCCATTGCAAAAATCAACAGCAGAATAGTATAGAACTTTTTGCAATGGATCGATCGATGGGGAAAAAGCGTTGGAATCACTTGATTTTTGTTGTGGTGATCCTCCATGAGGTGTAGAGTATATTGGGAAAAAAATTTCAAAAAAATTGTTGGAGCGGGGTGGCCGTGGGGGTCTATCTGACCGTTTTCCTCCTAGGCCAGCTGACCCCTATGTGACTCATATATATATACACACACAGCAATATGGCGGTGCGCTGACAGCACAAGATCGATCTTGTGCTGTCAACACTTTGGGGCCCAAAAACTATTTTTTTATTTTTCTACAATGTGTTGTACAACTTGTTGTCTTAATCTTTTTGAAATGCATGGATGGAGGCTCAAACGGTGTTGGATTGAATTGAAAATTGGTGGGATGGTAGCCAACAAGGTAAAAAACACATTGAAAAAAATTCAAAAAAAAAACTTTTTTGTATCTAAAATCGCTGTTAGCACACCTCCATATTCCTTATATATATATGGAAAAGTGTTCTTAAGGTGACTCCTTAGGAAATTATCTAAGGAGTCAGCCTAAAATCATATTGTTGAGCTACTTCATGGATGATCTGATCCGTCCATTATGATCTTCATAAAAAATTATGTGATTTAGATACTGTTTGACCATTGATCAAATGACTTTATAAGAAACCGTTCATTTTGTAACCATATAACACATGGTTAAAACACATTAAAATTGCATGATTTTTTATAAATAAGTATATGTTGACTTGCAGATTCGGATCATTCATAAAGTAACTAAAATATATGATTTTAGGCCGACTCCTTAGATAATTTCCTATGAAGTCATCTTGTGTGTGTGTGTGTCTATATATATATATAGAGGAATATGGATGCGTGTTGACAGCACATGAAAATTTCATGTGCTGTCAGCGATTTGGTGGTTAATTTTTTTATTTTTTATTTGCAGTATGTTCTGCAACTTGTTGGCTATCACCACACAAAATTTCAAGTGAATCCAACACTTTTTGACCCTCCATCCATCCATTTCAAAAAAACCGCTCCAGAACTGGATCTGTCAGCACAATCTTTTTGAAATTGATGGATGGAGGGTCAAAAAGTATCGGATTCACTTTAAATTTGGTGTAGTGATAGCCAACAAGTTGTACAACATACTGCAAAAATTAAAAATTAAAAAAACTTTTTAACCCCCAAATCACTGACAGCACAGGAAAACAGATCACATGCTGTCAGCACACATCCATATTTCACACACACACATAGAATAATGGGTATCATGTGGTATATGAGGCAATGCCTCATACACCAAGACAAATCGCTATCAGCAGAGGAAAACAGATCCTATGTTGTCAGCACACATCCATATTTCTCATATATATAGGAAGGATCTTATAACCCCCAAATGTAACCTCCAAAATAACCCCTTCCCATGGCCCTCCATCATGCGGATCAGCGGTCCGGATCGCCCCCTCCTAGGGCTGTTGATGAACGAGCTTGAACATGGAGCTTGATTTTATTCATGAACAAAATCCATGTTCAAGATCTGTTCGTTTATTAACCGAGCTCTAAAAACATGTTCAAGCTTGTTTGTTAAGCTTACCGAACGAACATAAATGAACGTAAACGAACATTTATCGAGCTTGTTTACGAGTAGTTCATCGAACGTTCTGTTTGTTAACAAGACTTATCGAGTTTGTTCGTGAACAGGTTCAGGAACAGGTTCGTGAACACAAAATCAATATTGTTCATGAACGGATTTTCAAACAAACAAACGAACGTCAATTTTTTAACTAGGAATAATAATATTTAACTATAATTGCCAATGACTAAAGCAATTAAATAAAAGGATTAAATATTTACAGAACAAAAACAAACAAATCCAGCATAATAGCTCCATAAATCCTACTCCAAGCATATTTAAAAATATAGAATTTGTCTAAATGTAATACAATGAAGAACATAATATTCCAACAATTCTACTGTCAATGTATTATAATGAACACTTAACGAGCTTGTTCACAAACACTTAACGAGCTTGTTCACGAACACTTAACGAGCTTGTTCATGAACATAAATGAACGAACATAGTTATGTTCAAGTTTTGATCATTTACTAACCGAGTTTTAAAAATTTGTTCAAGCTTGTTCATTAAGCTTCCCGAACAAACGTAAATGAACATGTACCGAGCTTGTTCACGAGTAGTTCGTCGAACGGTCTGTTCGTCAAACAACCCTACCCCCTCCAACTCGCGCGAGAAATTGAATTTCTCTCGCGAGAAATTTCTCGCACAAAAAGTCTTCAGCAGTTAATTAATCCGTTTAGTTTATCCACCCTTCTCCACACTTTAAAAATGAACTGAAACCTTGGGTTTCGGTCTGTTTAGCAGGCGCCCAGTCACTGAAACCTTGGGTTTCAGTCACTAAAACCGAGGCTTCACCCTGCGAGAGAAATCCAATTTCTCGCGAGAGAAATCCAATTTCTCGTGATTTCTCTCCATCATCTCTCTCAATCAATGGGTGATCCTTGTCGTTGATCTACGTCGATCGTGCGGCCAAGGGAGGGGGTTATACCGGGGGGTCATTTGATCCTTCCTCACATATATATATATATACTAGTCATTACCCGTGCCCATAGGGCACGGTTTATTTAATGGCTGAGTTTTTCTCCCCCACAAATTTCAAGTTCCCCCAAATTTCAAGTTTTCCTACAAAATTTCAAGTTTCCCCCCAAATTTAACTTTTCCCCCAAAATTTAAGTCCTCCCAAAATTGTCATTACCACCTAGGACAAACTTGCCACGTAGGACAAAGCTTTATCCTAGTAGGATAAGATTCAAAATCTTCAAAGAACTGGAAAAAAATGGTCGGAAGGGGTGAGAATAAAAGGTGTGGGTGGGTGTGTGGGGAGGGTCCATGGGTAAAAATACAAAAACCGGGGTTGTAAGTGCAAAATTCCCCACCTCCTCTTTTATCCCTCAAAATCTCATCTCTTATATTTTCTCTTATCCAATTTCCCTGTTTTATATAATAGATATCCAAATTCTCTTATCCAATTTCTCATGTCCAAATTCTCTTATCAATTTCTCTTGATAACATCCGTCTTTTATATAATAGATATCTCTTATCCAATTTCTCTTGTCCAATATCTATTATCCAATATCTCTTGATAACATCTCTCGTTTGTAATATAGATATCACTTATCCAATTTCTCTTGATATCATCTCTCGTTTGTAATATAGATATCTCTTACCCAATTTCTTTTGTCCAATATCTCTTATCCAATTTCTCTTGATAACATCCCTCTTTTATAATATAGATATCTCTTATCCAATTTCTCTTGTCCAATATCTCTTATCCAATTTCTCTTGATAACATCCCTCTTTTATAATATAGATATCTCATCTCTTATCCAATTTCTCATGTCCAATATCTCTTATCCAATTTCTCTTGATAATATAGATATCTCATCCATCTTTTATAATATAGATATCTCATCTCTTGTCCAATATCTCTTATCCAATTTCTCTTGATAACATCCCTCTTTTATAATATAAATATCTCTTATCCAATTTTTCTTGATAACATCACTCTCTTATAATATAGATATTTCTTATCCAATTTCTCTTGTCTAATATCTCTTATCTAATTTCTCTTGATAACATCCCTCTCTTATAATATAGATATCTCTTATCCAATTTCTCTTGTCCAATATCTCTTATCCAATTTCTCTTGATAACATCCCTCTTTTAATATATATATATATATATATATATATATATATATATATATATATATATATATACCTACCTTTTTGTGCTTTGCACTTAATCTATTAGATCATGTGCCACCGTTTCTACGTTATTATATGTGTGTGTGTGCAAATCTTCCTTTGAGAACATTTCGCATGGTGCGAAAAGAATTTTATGTTTTTTTGATTTTTTTAGAAATTCTTTTTTCCACCTTCATTATATATTGTTATACACCCCTCAAAAAACAATCGTTGAGAAATAATGTGATTTGGCCTTTGATCAAGGCATTTCAACAAATTCGCACGTTTTGAGACCGTTAAATTTGTACCGTGTGTATGTGTGCTCTAATCTTCCTAGGGTTCACCCATTATTTTCCATGGGGAATATAATTGTATGGATTAAGCAGCAAAATTTTTTTTTGCCAAATAAAAAATAAATTTTTTTTCACACGGGCTTTCGCATCATTTTGTCGCAACGGAAGATCGCCATATATATATGTACACACACGCACACATACACACACACGTATATATCAGTTGATACGATATTGTATCTTCCGATATGAACTTCATCTTGTATGATATTTTCTATGCTATGATATGGGCTTCCGATTTGCATCAAAAAGTGCACATATAGTATGAGATGACTTGCATATCATACAATATTGACAACTATGCTCTACTATGTGTATCCAAACAAGGCTTACTTTTTGTTGTTTGGGCTCAGAATTCCACCAGGCTATTTTTCATAAATTATAGTGTGTGCCAAATGAAGCCTTGCCTTGTATGATAAACGGTAAGAAATGGATAAAATATGTTTTAAAATTCTTGAAAAACTATGAGTCTTATCCGTACGTTAAGATCTAGTAAGGGCATCTCCGCCTTTCATTATATTCTATTTATAATGGTTTTATCCATGTTTGTTCTGTTCTCTTTAGTTCTAGTAAGGGCCTATCTTTAGTTCTGTTCTCTCCATTAACTACCGTCCCATTACTCATGTTTTGAGATATCATTTAATATGAAACGTTTTTGTCATGTCATTTAGGATTTGGGACATGCCAATGCAATACAATCGAGCCATCAATATTGTCTCTATTTCCTAATAATGTCTATTATAATGACTACTACATGCTGATATATGTAGTTTTAAGCATGGAACTAGGCCTTAAAGTATATGCCAAAATCATTGCTGTGTGTTCTAAATATTTTAGAATTTTTGATAATTTATCTTCATTCTAGAATTCTCAATTTTAAGTAAATATATGAATGTGCCAATGACTAAAATATGATAATCCCGACTTGAAGCTGTAGGAACTATAGAAACTATTGATATTGATACCTTAATCGGTAGCCTGACGCGTGTACCGGTATCTAGATTTCAACCTTGCCGTCACTCAGCTACCAGGTGTAGTCAACGTTAGCACTTGTTCCACATGGCTAAACCATCTTGGTTCACTCTTGTTTCGTCTTGAAAGTTATATTGCTGCTCATCCATCTTAACATTTCATGTTAGGCAAAACAACTCCATGTTGTGAACATCAATGGCAAGCATCTTGTGTTAGGAAAAAAAGACTAAACTGCGAACTTCTAGTATTTGGTACAAGGGCTCTATTGTTTTTGTGTTGGTGTTCTTATGCAGTCAAGTGAATACAATGATGAGTGAATCTGGGGAGTTTGTTTAATTGAGCACCGCCTGAAGTTTGAATGATTCCTTCTCGATTTTTAGCAATTAAACATTTGCTTTTTATCTCTAATGGTAGGGTTACTCCATTATGAAGTTTTAGAACTGAATTTCCTTCTCTCATTAATTATTTATTCTCAGATGCGATCGTGCTATGCGCTAGGACCTGAACACATGCAAAATTTGACAAATTAGTGATGCGTTCGTTTGTCTACTAGATACTAACAGACATATTGGTGTGTGTTTGTTTTTTGCAGTGAGGAGTGGGCAACAACACATGATATGAATGACATTCCCAATTCGACGGCATCTGCTAAAACTCAAAGCGTTGGTGGCCTGTTTTCTACTGCTCCAGATGTACACCCAGTCTGGTCTTACAACCTTCAATAGGAGATGATATTTATATAAATTCAGCACCAGAAAGGCAAGCATAGCTGCCTACTTTTGAGAAAAGGAAAAAAAGTGGAGGAAAAAAAACTAGTTCATGTAAGTTGCTTAATGAGAACGATACGATCATATCATTAGCGTGAATAGATGTCTCGCATGAATTCATGCATTCTGGCCCTACCCGGTTCATTTCTAACATCACGTCTACGATGGGTACACATATTTTAGAATACAGGTTTTCAATAACAGACGTACAACAGGTGCCATTTCCAAGCCTCCTCTTGGTCAGGAGAATCGAGCTGGATTTGAGGCCTTCGGTACAACTTCAGCTTGCAGACTCGTGCTTCCCTTGTTTCTGTATTTCACTTTAGAAGTTACTAACTTGATTATTGTGAATATAAGGGAAATTAACCTTAGCATACATTATCATGGCCTGCTGGGCTCTTGTCTGTTTCGGTTGGCAGGTTTGAAGGATAGTGATTCTCATGAAAAGGAACGGTAGGCGGGATGCTGAGAGCAGGGGGAGTGCCGTCAGCCAGCCACTTATTGTATGGCTAATCCCTATCAAACCTCCCAACCGAAGGTACGAGACCTAAATCGATTTGAATGATAAGCCAAATGTTTTTGTATATTGAACATTTCAGGGATTAGATCAAATTATCAAAAGTATACGGGGGAAAATGCTTATCTACGGTTTTAAAAATACTACTATTATATGTATCTTTAGAAATTTACGATAATTTCCTTTAACTTTGTTTCTTTACCAAGATTAACCTTAGCAAATTTTTATCAAAGCTTATTAAAACGTTCTCATTGTTCAGCAAAATTATACTAAATTTTATAATTGTTCATAGAAACCATTGTTAAATTTGAGTTGAATTTCTCAACTTTGGGACAGTTTTGATAAAAATCAAGTTTGAGAGGGGTTTGATGAATTTTTAAAGTTAATGATAGTATTTTTAAAACCGTGGTCACTAGTGTACTTTTGATGATTTGATCTAATTCTTATTCTGCAAAAAACAACATTTGGGTTATTCCTCAAATCAATTTAGTTCTCTTACCCTTGGTACCGTTGGGACTTCCCAACGGTGCTAATTTGAAATAATTTGAAATAATTTGAAAGACAAACAGAGGGGGAAAGGCTAGGGGTAAAAATCTTCAAGGATCAGAACGGTAACATATTTAGAAAACATATTGATATGAAAAATATATCCGAAGACTACTACAAGCATTGAATTTATATGGTCTTTGAACTGCAGTTTTCTTACTGTTGATGATTGTGATTCTCATCGGATGCCATTGTTTGATGATTACGACTCCTATCCTAAAACAATCTGATGCTCAGGTCAGATTTAGAGGTTACGAAGTCTGTGACGTAGATGTATAACATTGAATAGTATCATTCAGGTAATTAAAGCTTATAGAACAAGAGAATATATACACCAAAATTGTATGGATACTTACGTTTCGGAAAACTACCACATACTTTTGCTGAATTCCAAAAAAATACCTCTTATTTTGATATAATCGCAAAACTACCTCATACTTTTCAGGTTTCGATAAACTCTGTCATATTTTGGTTTCGTAGAATTACATCATCCTTTGCTTAATTTCGTAAAACTACCTCATATTTTGGTTTAATTTCGTAGAAATACCTCATACTTTGATATATGTGGGATGGTGGAGGAGGGAGGAGGGCGACGGTGGGGGGAAGTGGTGGACAAGTGCGGCGGTGGGGGAAGGGGGGCGGGGGGTTACGGCGGTGGGAGGGAGGGGGGAGGACGGTGGGGGGAGGGGGAGAAGGGTGGCGGTGGGTGAACGGGGGATGGGCAGTGATGGATGGAGGGCGAAGGGTGGCGGTGGTGGTGAGGGGGAGGACGGCGGTGGGTGTCATGGGGACGGGCGGCAATGGATAGAGAGCGAAGAGCAGCGGTGGGGAGAAGGGGATATGTGGATGTGGAAGTTTATCGAAACCTGAAAAGTATGAGGTAATTTTGCGATTATATCAAAATAAGAGGTATTTTTTGGAATTTAACGAAAGTATGAGGCATTTTTCCGAAATAAAGCCTACGTTAGTGTCTATGAAACCGTGGCCACCTTTACTTCTTCTGTTGTGAGCGATAACTCTTTGGGTTTACGTCAGTGCTATCATGATGGGCCACATGCTCGCTTTTCCTAAATAGCATCGAAATTTCTCAACGTCAGTGCTATCATGATGGGCCACATGCTCGCTTTTCCTAAATAGCATCGAAATTTCTCAACGTGGGCATCACCACTCGTTACAAATCCAAAGTTTTTGTCCGCAACCAAAGCCCATTTATGCAGGCCAGATACTTATTTACAGTTTCTAATAGGTTTCTGTTTGGAGAAAGAGCAACCATGGCAATATCCCATGGAATCCTTTTATTCATTCATAGTATATGAGGTTAAACCTAGTAGCTCAAGGGTTCACCCTACTACATGGTAGTGGGGTGTTATGGTGGATAATGATGGAGGGGAGACCATAAGTCTCCCTCACTCATAACACTCCCCATTATCCATCCATTACATTGGACTTAGCATATGAATGTTTCAGGATTCATGATGCTAATGAGGTGAATACTTCTGGATCCAGAGTAAACGTGTTTGTCTCGTTAAAATCTTAGCTGTAGAAAACCCAGTGAGAAAAACCAACAGTCTTAAGGAAAAAGAGTACAACCCACAGGTTACTTCCCCTGATTCGTACAAGCTTCAGGTTTGTAGGTCTCTCAGCTGTCTCATCCCGATTCCTTTTACTAGCTTTACAAAAGTACATCTAGGCAGAGCCTTAGTGAACAAATCGGCTAAATTATTACATGACTGAATCTGCTGTACTTCGACTTGCTTCTCCTCTTGTAGGTCGTGCGTCCAGAAGAACTTAGGAGATATGTGTTTCGTCTTGTCGTCCTTGATGAAACCAGTCTGTAGTTGAGCTATGCAGGCTGCATTGTCCTCAAAATCGTGGTTGGCTCAAAATCACCAGTCTTCAGGTCAGTAGTCACTAAGATGTGATGAATGACCGAATGAAGACATACACATTCTTTGCTTGCTTCATGGATCGCGAGGGTCTCGGAATGGTTGGACAAGATTGCTGTAGTGGTTTACTTTATAGATTTCCAGAAGATGGCTGTACCACCGTAGGTGAACACAAAACCAGTTTGTGATTTCTCGGTGTGAGGATCAGACATGTAACCTGCATCTGCATAACCAATTAAAGTGGGAGATCCACCTTTAGGGAAATATAATTCCCGGTCAATTGACCCTTGGAGGTAGCGCAGAAGCTGCTTAACTCCGTTTCAATGGCGCTTTGTGGGCGCTGCTCTAAATCTGGCTAGAAGATTCACTGAGAACGCTATATCAGGACGCGTATAATTAGCAAGATATAGAAGTGCTCCAATGGCACTAAGGTAAGGCACTTCAGGACCTAACATTTCCTCCCCCTCTTCCAGCGGACGGAAGGGGTCCTTATGTACATCTAAGGATCCAACGACCATTGGTGTACTTAGAGGATGTCATTTATCCATTAGGAATTTTTTCAGTAATTTCCTTGTATATGTGGATTGGTGTAACAGGATACCACCACGTAGGTGTTCGATCTGTAAGCCAAGATAATACTTTGTTTTGCCTCATTTCAAAAGTATTCTTTAGGCTTGCAGATATCTCAGCGATCTCTGCAGGAGATCCAATGAGATTTAAGTCGTCCACATAAACAGCGACTATAACAAATCATGTTCCCGATCTTTTAATAAAGATACATGTGCAGACTTCATTATTGGTGAAACCTTGTTGCGCAAGGAAATCACTCAGTCTGTTATATCACATTTTACCCGATTGCTTAAGACCATATAATGATCTTTGAAGCCTTACAGAGTAGACGGCCCGAGGTCTCTTTGCTATCTCTAGAGGTAATTTATATCCGTCAGGGAGTTTCATATAGATATCTTTATCTATATTTCCATATAGATATGCAGTCACAACGTCCATGAGCTGCATTTCTAGGCTTTCCAGAGAAGATATGCTTAATAAAAATTGGAACGTGATCACATCCATAACAGGGGAATATGTTTGTTCATAATCTATCCCCGGTCGTTGGGAAAATCCATGTGCTACAAGCCGTGCTTTGTAGTGTATGATCTCGTTATTCTCATTTCTTTTTTTAATGAAAACCCACTTATAACCCACAGGTTTTACACATTCAGGTGTTTGGACTACTAGTCCAAAAACTTCACATTTCAAGAGTGAGTCCAGCTCTACTCCTATTGCATCGTTCCACTTTGGCCAATCATCTCTACGTTTACATTCCGCAAGAGATCGTGGTTCGATGTCATCGTCGTATTAAGTTACGTGCACGGCAATATTAAACGCAAAGTTGTCGTCAACGACAGTGCTTTTTTCTATCCAGTACCTCCCCAGTACGTACAAAATTTAATGATGTTTCTCCTATAGTTCCTTCTTCAGGGGAATGTAGGAGGGGAGAGGTAGCTGGTCTGAGCTCGGCATCCTGTGTAGGGTTCATCTTTATTTCTCCAGGATTTTTTCTTTTTCGAGGAGCTTTGTTCTTCGAACCTGGTGGACGTCGTCTCTTCAATTGAGCTACAGCCGATTCTGTTGCCGGTGGATTGCATCCATCTTTGGAGATGTCAATCCTAGCTGGCGTATTGGCAGCATGGACGTGTGATCTGACGATCTTCTGGTTGTCAGTAAACTTATCCGGTAGTAAATGTATTGTATTCTGAAGACGAAGGATCTTCAGGATCTTATCTTCACATTGACTAGTACGCGGATCATAATGAGACAAAGTCTTTGTGTCCCAAGAAATGGTCTCAGAAGCTTCTGGCTTCTTAGACTGTGTGCTTAGTTTTGGAAAAAAATTTCATCAAACTCACAGTCATCAAGACGTGCCTTAAAAGCATCACCCGTCAGGGGTTCAAGATATCTAATTATAGAGGATGAATCAAACCATATATAGATACCCAAACGACGTTGTGGACCTATTTTGGTCCTTTGAGATGGTGCAATGGGGACGAAGACTGCACAACCAAACACTCTCAAATGAGAGATATTTGGAGGTGCACCATACGCTAGCTGCATCGTCGGTAAAATATGGCCACCAGAGGGCCGTATTCTGATAAGCGATGCGACATGCAATATGGCATGTCCCCAAGCATTAACAGGCGACTGTGATTGTAACAGCAATGGACGTGCAATCCATTGCAGTCTCTTTATCAGAGATTCTGCTAACCCATTCTGGATGTGAACATGTGCTACCGGATGTTCAACTTCGATGCCAGTTGCTCGGCAATAGTCTTGAAAGACTTGAGAAGTGAATTCTCCCGCATTATCAAGACGTAGTTTCTTGATATGGTTATTGGGAAAATGAGCACGCAACTTAATTATTTGTGTCAATAGCTTTGAAAAAGCTAGGTTCCGAGTGGACAAGAGGCACACATGAGACCATATCAGTATCATAAAGTACCGAAATGGGCCATTGCAGGGTGAATAGGCCCGCAAATATCCCCATGTATTCTCTCCAAGAAGTAGGAGACTCTAATCCCACTTTCAGTACGGATGGTCTCGTTATTAGTTTACCCTTGAAACAAGGTAGACATGGAAAATCACACTTCTGAAGAATTTTCAGGTTCTTCAGATTATGTCCAAAAGATTGGGTGATGATGTGGTGCATCATTGCCGATCCAGGGTGACCAAGTCCGTTATGCCAGAGTTTGAATCCTGGCGATGAAAGACACTTCTAGTGCACAGTCAAATTAGCTTCTATTGGTTGAATATGAGTATGATAGAGACCCGACGGGAGTCCCTTAAATCGTTCTAAGACAGTTTTTAAACCGTCTTTTTGACGAGTAACATACATATATTCATCCTCATTTATATCTTTAGTTTCTAAGTGATATCCGTTTAAACGAATATCCTTGAAACCTAACAGATTCCTATTTGATTTAGGAGAGAAAAGTGCATCTTTTATTATTAGTCTCGTGTTATTTGGGAGCAAAATCATTGCTTCACCAGATCCTTCAATTATGTTTGACAGTCCTGAAATAGTAATGACAGGACCATCATGATCATTTAAACTAATACAATAGCTTTTTTCGCGAAGGATTGTGTGCGTCGAGGCACTGTCCACAAGGCACTCACACTTTATCTATAGAACATGAATTCAATACTTTAATAAAAAGAAAGACATTCATTATTGAAAAGGAAAGATATAACATGATTAAGCAAACTACAGATGAAGTACTGATAACAGATAAAGTAAATGCATAACAGATAAATATGACATCAGTCTAGGAGGTCGTCACTCTCGAAGTCGTCCATTGTGAACATGGTTGACGGCTGGTTTTTCACCATATTTGTTTCAACGGAAGACTTCAGGCTCGCCTGATACAGATCTTGGAGGTGTCGTGGAGTACGGCAGTTTCTGGACCAATGTCTAGTCATGACACATCTGTGGCATTTGTCCTCCCAATTTTTCTTGGGAATAGACTTCTGTCTAGTATTCTTTTTCTTCCACTGGAGCTTCTTCTTTCCCTCATTACTGTTGCTAGGGGAGGGTTATTGTTCTAGGAAGGACCTCTGGCCTGCCTCTTAGAGGCTTTCCCTTTGTTGAATTTCCCCTTCTATTTATTCTTCTGCTTCTGGGAAGAAACTTTGTGAACCTCAGGGAGAGAAGCTGAGCCTACATGGCGTATGTTATGTGTGGCCAGTAGCAAGTCTATGTTCTGCTCTGCCATGAGAAGGTATGAGTGCAGGTCAGAGTACTTGGTGAACTTGCGTTCACGGTACTGTTGCATGAGGATTACATCCTTCTCATGGAAGGATGTGTAAGTCTTTTCCAGCATGCGTTTTTTCGTGACTTCTTCACCACACAACTTCAAGCGTGGGGTGATATTGTGAAGTGCTGAGTTATACTCAGCAATGGACTTGAAGTCCTGAAGTCGGAGATTTTCCCACTCATAAGGTGCATGTGGGAGGATCACATCTTTCTGGTGCTTATACATGTTCTCCAGTGCAGTCCACAACTCTAGTGGATCTTCTGCAGTGAAATATTCGGCCTTCAGGGTCCGATCAATATGTCGCGTGATATAGATTATATGCTTTCGCTTTATCTACATCAGAGAATATTGGTGTAAAAGCTGCCTCAGCAGTGCCCGTTGCCATGGCCGTAGCCGTAGGCACGGGAGTAGAGATTGTGGCCATAAGGCCCTGTGCGCGCAAATGGAACTTCAGGTCCACATGCCAGCTCATATAATTCTTTCCAGCCGCATCGAGAACTTCAAAATCGACGCTCGCTATCTTTGCCATATTATCTATGCATTTAAAATAACATGAATTAATAATAAAGCATATTAAAAATTTATGTAAAATTAATAAATTAGTTGCATGAATCGGCCAGTCACCATATAATAAAGTCCAAAGTCTATAAGATATATAGTCCAGAGAATACAAAAGACAAAAGTGGAAAAGTACAACTTGGAAACCCATTGGGGTCCCAGCAAATTTGCTATTTTGCCTCCGTCTTCAAAGAAAGATACTCTGGTCTTTGGCTTATACAAATATATCCTCACTACAATTCAATTTCTCTCAAAAAAGAAAAGAAAATGTGAGGAATATAAAATGGTGACAAACTAGCCGATCCAAAACCACAGCGTAATTTATTAAACATCCACGCAATTTATAAATTATGCAACAAACACAGGCATAAATTATTGCGCAACATCACATGCATGTAATTATATGGAAAAATTAAAATATTTAATAATTATTTAGGCCACGAGGAGACATATCATGCACCGTTAGGTTAGATAACTAACGGCAGAGCGATCTCAGGACCTTTCATAATTATTAAGCATAAAAATACTAATTAATCCGATGTAATAATTATGCAAATAGTGATGTTATTAATAGTATATGGACCAAAAACATTATTTTATTAACAACAATTCTCCAAAAATTTAAATTTATTGCCAATAAATGATTTATGATTTATCCTTATTTTTTCAGAATTTTCCAGAATTTTTCTGGATTTTTCTGAAACAGGTTGAGAATCAAAATCCAACTCCCATAAATTTCAGCTTGGCTGGAAATTTCATAACAGTCAGGTTTAACAGCAAATTCCTCCATATTTTTGTACAGAATGTAACAATTCAATGTAAATGAAAGTTGTACATATATGTGTCCTGGGTTCACATATAAATTTTTATGAAGGTTAGATTAAGTATTCTATTTTCTACAGAATTTACGCCAAAGTGTACTTGTGCTGGAATTGAAAACAGAAACTGCATTGATTTCATGACTTAATTACTCCTAATTGCAGTTCAATTCAGCAAAAGTGGAAAACTACAAAGTTGTAGATCTTTAAGTTATCTTTCCAACGAGACTAAGAACACTAAATTTCATTAAGTATTGAGGAACTGATCACTATTTTCGTGAAAGGTGTCCAGACTAGATAAAATCAGACATGTTGGAAAGATTAAATTCTTATTCCTATTTACAGTCCGAATTAGATAAAGTTCACAACATGAATGTTGTAGAAAATAGTCCAAACCTTTAGCCATAAAATTTTCAGAACAATATCAGTTCTAGATTAAGAGGAATAAATAAAATAACGTGCATGTAAATCTGTCCTGACACCGATCCGGCCTTCGGGGCCTTCGGCATCAACAACGAGAGTAGGAGATCACTCCGGTGGTTCATTCCGGACAAGCGATCGCTTCGGGAGATAGCCGGAAAATCCTTTGGCATGTCGTTTCAGGCAGGTTGGTCGACAAACAGAGATGAAGACAATAATGGAGATATTTTTTTGTTTGTAAAAAAAATAGTTTTTATTTGTATTTTGATTTGATTATTACAAGCAACTTGCATATGTAATAAAAAATTTTATGTTCCATAATCTATATCTACGGGAAAATAAGTATACCTCTAGATCAATGTTCTGGGGAAGAACTAAAAAATCCGTAGATAGAAAAAATCCCCGCTCCTGCAATGCCTTGCAAGTTATCGATCGCTCGTTGTCGCAAAAACTTTGCCGCAACAACCAGATTCCTTCGCAAGAGGGAAACATATGGGGGAAGATGGAATAAAATTTTGTGGCTCAAAAAAAATCTCTAGAGCTTCGTGTTAATAACGTGTTTGAAGAAAGAGCAACCATGGCAATAGCCCATGGTATCCTTTTATTCATTCATAGTATAGGAGGTTAAAACTAGTAACTCAAGGGTTCACCCCACTACATGGTAGTGGGGTGTTATGGTGGATAATAAGGGAGGGGAGACCATAAGTCTCCCTCACTCATAACAGTTTCCATGTTTTTGGCTTGTCCGGATATATATGCATAACACCTTTTTATATACAGATATTGTTCTTATCATGGTTTCCAAGCCTTTTGAGTATAATGAATACTAAGCATACATGTCTTGGTTTTTTTTGCTGAATAAAGTCTTAAGACTGTCTTACTCGCATAAATAGTCATCCTTAATGTTTAGGAAGAGATCTATAATGAGGTGTGTCGCATCACCCCATTACTAAGTTGAGATCATAAAGATGATCGAAAGATAGATACTTATGTCAATCTTAACCTTATAAGACTGGATCGAGTGCCTATTTCTATGGGAAGGATATGTACAAAGAGTTAGATGTGTTGAAATTTATGCTTCAAACTCATCCCTGAATTTTCTGTTGTCATCAGGCGTCTGAAAATATAGCTTCAGAACGTCTGACTCTAGACATTTCAGATGGGTCTCAGAATTCAGACGTGTCAGGCGTTTGACTCTGTATGATCAGACATATGGCTGAAGATCAGACGTCTGACTGGGTGGATTTAGACAACTGAATGGCCATGCCATAATTCCTCACAATTTTCTAGAATTCTGTAGTTGATTTTATCAGACGTCTGACTGCACTGGGTCAGACGCCTGATGGTGCAAGGATACAACAGTCGTCTTCATCAAATGTCTGACCGCACTGGGTCAAACGTCTGACGGCACAACATGCAGGTAATGCGGAATTGGATCTGGGCCGTTGATATGATAATTAATCAAATCAAACGGCTATGACTTGTTATGGCTCCTATAACCCTAATTAGCTATTTCTAAGCAAGATACGCACACAACAAGCAGTAGAGACCTAACCAAAGAGTGCTTTTGCGTTGGGAAGAGGAAGAAGACTGATACGAGCTGTAGAAGGGGAGTTGGTCCTTATTCTAGGATTTCTGGTAAGATCTCTCCATTGGAGTGTGTTTATGCAACCTTGTAATTGCTAGAGTACTAGATTTAGATTATCGAGAGGGTTCACTCATTGTTGGAGGAGTTCTTGGTAGTCGGTGAAAACTACTTGTTACATCTCTAATCTAGTTGAAGCAGTGACAATAGAAGATTGGACGTAGGCTCTGATCTTGATCGAACCAGTATAAAAACCCAATGTCTCTACATGACTGATTGATCTTGCTATTGTGGTGTTTTCTTATGCTTTCTATGCTTTCTTCAAGATCCTAACTCTGCTTGCTTAAGTTGGCGATATATTATCTTGATTAATCCATTGTGCACACATCTGGTATTGACGATAGTGTATCGTATCCCAACAAGAGGTACCAAGCTAATATTAATTATGCATTAAGGAGGAGGTGGTGGTGGAAGCGATCGAAGTCATGATATGTATGATGTTGAGAAATCTTAACTCACTTTTGGAGCTTTACCAAGCACATTATCATACCATGAGTGTTTTGTGACAACTAGATGAGTAACAGAATAATCCCTACTTTGCTATATTGTAAGACATCATGAAGAAAATAATCTTCGTAATTGTGTCCTTAGTCACACCTGACAATGTTTCAAAAGTTAAGGTCGAAGAAAGCTACAACGTACTATATATATATATATATATATATATATATATATATATATATATATATATATATATATATATATATATATATATATATATATATATATATATATATATGACATATAGAAGATACAACATTGTGATTTAGGCAACCCTTACGAGACCTTCTCTCTCTAACTTTGTGGTAGGTTCTTTGGCGTGTTCTTGCCCCCATTAAGGGCTTTGTAAGCCTATAGGCTTTTCTGAAATAAAAATAAAAAAATAATAGAAACTATTGGTTCTACATATTATGGTAGATTTGATTTGAGAAGGATGATAAGAACAATCATCTCTTAGTTTAATGTGTTTGTGTTACATTTGATTACTTAAGTCATTCATGCTTATAGGAGGAGAGAAATATTTTTTTATTGATCACTCTCTCTTTATCATTCCTTCTTTTTTATTATGTCAAATTGGGTAGAGATATGTTAGTGACACAATATATACATGTTAACTTAACATATATTTTGTACACTCACACTGGCACATCTTTGATACATAATATGATACATGATATGATACATGCTTTAGATTGGTTTATTTATAACATGCATTGATGCAACGGGAGTTTACATATCTATTATGCATCAATGTAGGGGGGTAAGTATCCATATTTGAATTTCATTTCTATTTATCAAATTGTTTGCCATTATCAAAAAGAGTATGAATATTGGTTATTGCATCACCCCAAGATTAGTTTTGATGATAAGCAAACAATTAATGCTGCTAAATTTTTTATGAGATTTGTGAGTGTAAGTAATTAAGTCAACATGGACAACCAATCCACTCAAGCTCTTAACTTTTGATGGCATGAAGCCAAAGCGTGAAAGATGGAGAGTCAATAGTTTGGAGATCAACATGAAGATTAGAAGCGCATCCAATGACTTATAGTATGCACAAGCTTCTTAAGACAAGTTGAAGAGCCAAGGAATGCATCAAGACTCACATAGATTGTATGAGGTAATGTATTTTATTTTTCACTAGTCTTTGAATGTTAAAGTTATTTAGTTGAAGTTTACACACACCTAGAAAAATGTTTTTAACTCACAAAAATATTTTGAAAATGTTTTAAAATCATGTAGAGTGAGTATCCCATACTTTTCTGTTGCAAATCTGCGTATCAGAAAAGTAGTCAACTCCCAAGAGTATTGGAGTCGACTGCTAAGCAATTGGTTGCTCAAGAGACTTTTTGGAATTTGTAGGAAGTCGACTCCTATTTTGTAGGATATCGACTCCTAATCTAGAAGTCGACTCCCAGATGTATATGATTCGACTACTAATGGTAATATTTGACGTTCTCATTTGTACATTAGAGGGACGTTGGAGGGGCATTTTGGGAATCTATTTTAGACATATTTGATCCCGATTTATTGAGAGTTGATTGAGGCATTAAGTAACATTCATTGATCAATTTTCAAGAGGTTTAAAAGCATTTTAAGCCATCTCTAAGCACTAGTGAGTTTTCTTGGCCAAATTATTTTCAAAGTTTATCCCAAAGCTTTTAAGCAAGAGTTTGATTTTGGCCCTATTGATTTCAATCTATCAAGAGCTTCATCTCTTTATTCTTTAGATTGAGTAAATTGTTTTTGATCTCCAAGTTTTAAACTTCATTTTTTGATATCATAAGAAGTTTTTTCATAGCCACTATACACACATTGAGCTTCAGTCTACATTGACAATAGGAAGATTGTAACAACTGATCATCAAAGGAGTACGTCTAAATCCACATGTAACGACCTGCATTTTAGGCGTGTTGGATTGTGTGTTGCCTCTATTTTTGCTACGGTCGTCCGTGTGTTAATCGTTCGTATGTTCTTTTCTCTTACGCAGCGACGCGAGCGCGTCTCTGTTTTTGGAATTTTTCACCTAGCATAAATAATTATCTACTAACCCTAACTAATTACCCTGGCCTTACCCTAATCAATTCCCCTACATCGGATCCAAGAAAAACGGATCTAGTCTCCTCTTCAACAACATCTACGTTCAACCATTTTTTTGGCAGCAATCACTCGTTCCCACTTCCATTTCTCAGCCAACAACCCCACTCAAATTAAACTTGTCTCCTTCTCTTTCGTATAAACCAAACCATTCCTCCCCTGCCATTTCTGCAGCAACAGATTCATCATCCCCTCTTCCGTTCTTCCTCATCCCCCTACATCAATCATCAACCTCATCATTTACCCCCCCCCCCCCCCCCCCCTCGTCAATCAATCATCTAAAACAATCACAAAAATCAAATTGAGAGGCAGGAGAAACAGAAATTGAAAGTGGGAATCAGATCTGAAACAATCAAATCCCCCTCCACCTCTTCCATTCTTCCCCATAGCAGCCGCAACCACCCTGCCCTTGCGCGCACCGCCAGCTTCGCCCTTGCACGCCCCCCAGCCCGCCCAGCCGCCGGCCGGAAGCCGCATGTGCCCAGCCGCAACCCGCCTGGTCGTCGCCCGCTGCCTGCGCCCGTGCCCCCACCGCCTGATCCACCGCCGCCCCGCTCGGATCTGCACCGCCGCTGCCCGCACCGCGCACCCCGTAGCCACCAGGTCGTTCCTCCCTCCCCTTGGCCGTGACATCCTCTCTCCTCTGTAAAAAAAAGAAACAAAAGAAACGAAAGAAGAAGAAGTCAAATTAAGAAAGAAAGGTGAGCGAGAAGATATTTTATAAGTTAGTATATTAATAATATTATTATAAGTTATTTTCAGTAAGTTTTATTATAATTTATTATAACTAATTTTATAAGTAATTGTTAGTTATAAGTTAGTGTATATTATATAAAGAGTTAGTGTATTAATAATATGATTATAAGTTATTTTCAGTATAATATGTTAGTTAGATGTTTTTAGTATATTTTGTGTAGCTAACTTGCCTTGTACCATATGTGAACCCAGGTATCGCTAAAGCTGATCGAGCCGCGCCTTTAACGATACAACGTATCGTTAACTCATCGTACCCTAGATATAGGTTTTAAAAACTATAATAAATGCATGCTAAAACTAGTTTCATTTCGTTTCAAAGTGTTTCATTTGAATAGTTAGATAAGCTTGATAAAGTACACAGTATCGTAAAAGAAATCGATCGGTCTACGTGTCACACTTGACTGCAAAATGTGACAATCTTGAAAATGACTCGTAAATTACAAATATGGTAACATCACAAACACTTGGGGGTTTTTGGGGTAATTTATAATAGCGAATGTGCGGGAGCGACCAGTCCGATCTTTGTTGTTGTCACCGTTCGGGTTCTAGCAATCCCTTCAAAGTTGGAAGGTGACAAATTCACAGACTTGATCATAGATTCTTGAAAGTATTGCTTGTCTTGAACAATATTGCATGTCTTGATTGGCACAGTTTTGGTTTAACCCGGGTTCGCGCACCCGTGGTATCAGGTGGACTCTTGGTTGATCACTGTACTTCGCATTATAAGTCACGTTCTAGGTTCGGCACAGTTATATTCTCGTAAACTTGTCATCTTTAATAATATTTCTTTTAATTACTGATAAATTGTGAAAGTTGTAAATCTGCAAAACTATATTTCTGCTCTATTTCCATACCATTATTGTATGCTCTATTACTTCTAGTCCCTGCTAGTTTGCCATGCTTGTTTATTGTTTTAAATACCATGCTAGAGATACTTTGAGTTACGTCTGATCCTGGCGACCCTTCTTTTGTGGTGGACCCGCCAGATACTTCACAGGTTAAAGAAGTGACACCTGAGTTTGCATACGCTGAGCTTACAGTTGAGTTTGACCATGAGGACACTGGTTACTAAGTGTGAGAGTGTTTTGTTATTTAATGTTTCTGAGTGTGGCCTGGTGTGTATTTGCATTCGGGTTGTATTTCTTTTTCTGTACGTTGTTGGATTGGAATAAGGTTGTATTTCATTTTCATGTATGAGTTTTGTCATATTTCTGCAACAGAGCCTGTATTGACTGTTGAGTATTGACTCCCCGGATTAGGATTTGGATGATGAACAAACATAAATATATCGTAAACTAACTCTTTGTGAGCGCAGTTATGGAGATCGTCGCCAAATTTATATGAACATCCAAAGCGACGTCTCAAGACTTCTCAAAGCGTGTGATCGTATGCCTAAAGCTTCGTTGAAGCTCAAGGACCTTTATTGAAGTCATGAAGATTCGATTGAAGCTTTTGAAGACGGTTCGTCATAGTTATTTAATGTCTTCTAGCTTCATTTTCGTAGAATGTTAAGCCTTGAGTAGGTCTTACGATTTAATCTTCATAACGCTCCTATCTTAGAGCTAGGATCTTAGTAGAAGTCCATACGAACTTTCCCGAAGCTTCGCGCTTCGATTCACGACTTCTTGTGCATGTTAGTTGGTTCAAGAAGAAGAACCAACCGACTAGATGGTGATCTAGTCGGTCAGCAAAGCTTCTTGAACCGACTAGTTTGCCTTCTCAATTTCTAGCTCAGTTACTGTTTACAGTTAGTCGGTCAAAGAAGATTCACCGACCGACTAGTTGTGAAACTAGTCGGTTAGGAATCCTTCTTAGACCGACTAGTTGAACTTCCATTTTTGAGCCTGAGCTACTGTTTATCGTTAGTCGGTCTATGTACATTTGGCGACCGACTAGTTGATGAACTAGTCGGTCAACATTTGTTCTTGGACCGACTAATTCAATTTGTTCTCAGACTATTTGTTTTATCTCTTAGTCGGTCTAAGTTCACTCACCGACCGACTAGTTGTGAAACTAGTCGGTTGGCAAGTCTTCTTGGACCGACTAGTTCTTTAAGTCTGAAACTTCATCTATTCACTGTTCACCTCTTAGTCGGTTCATATTGTTGAATCACCGACTGACTAGTTGATGAACTAGTCGGTCAGTGGTTGTTCTTTGACCGACTAGTTTGGTTTAGAATAGAGCCGTTGGAGCTTTAATTGAAACGGTTTTCTCTCTCTCTTTCCTCTAACCTATAAATACTTGGTGTGCTGCATTCATTGCACTCAAGGCTGATATTAAGAGAAGTTTAGAGATCAAAAGAGAAGCATTCAATCTCATTCAAAGCTCATTCATTTCCAATCTTGAATCTCTCCCTCACTCTTATTTCAAAAGAGAGATTCATTGATTGTGAGCCTTCCAAGCCAAGTGCTTGATCCAAGGTCACCAACATCCACCTAGGACTCCATTGCTGGTCATCTACTTGGAGCTAGGGTTTGGTGCCTTCATCTTCCCCAAAATCCGTTTTGCCCTAAATCGTAAGTTTACTCAAGGCATAGGGTTTTGTTAGTAAGATTTCGTATTTCATTTACTTTCATATTGTAAGTGTTTTACTCTCGGTTGTGAGAGTTTGTTTGTGATCCCGGGTTGTGGGAGTCACAATTTCATTTGTATATGATTTGACCTTGTGAAGGTTTTTCACAAGTATTTCATAGTGCAAATTTGAGTTAGAGGATTCTAACTCAAGTATCCGGAGGGGATCCGGGTGTTTGGGACGTAGGATCACCGAAAACAAGTCGGAGAGACTTGGGTGGATCCGAACCCGTTAAATTGCTTGTTTGCGATTGTTTTCTGTGTCGTCTATATTTACATTTCCGCATTTCCGCATTGATTGGTAGAGTTTGCAAGATAATTAGGAATTATCTTCTTAATTATTTTAAAGTACTATTCACCCCCTCTCTAGTACTTGTGCAGTAGCTTAGCAGTGCATTACATTTGGTATTAGAGCCAAGTCTATAGCTATGTCTGCCAACGACAACAAGACCGTTCGTCCACCTTCAGATTACATCACCTTCAGGAATCGTGAAGGAGCTTCTTCGGTGATGGAGGGACACTCCTCGACGAGGCCTCCCTTCTTCAACGGTACCAACTACGGGTACTGGAAATGCCGGAGGGAAACGTTCCTCCGGAGTGCTTCATTGTGGAGGGCCACGATGAAGGAGTATGTCGAGCCCGTCGAAGAAGATTTCGAGAAGTGGACTACCGCGGAGGTCGCCGCGGATGTGAGCAATGCCAAGGCAATGAACGCCTTGCAATGCGCCTTGGAGCCCGAGGATTTCAATAAGATATGCACATGTAAGAGTGCATATCAAATATGGAACTCCCTCCTCATCTTGCATGAAGGGACGAGTAGGGTAAGAGACTCCAAACTCATAGTTGTAAATAAAGATTATGAGTTATTTCATATGTTACAGGGTGAGAAGATGAAGGAGTACTATGCTCGCTTCGTCGACATCACCAACGAGTTGGAAGCTCTTGGTAAGACCTACACCCAAAAGGAGAAAGTCTCGAAGATCATCGATGGACTTCCTTCTTGTTGGGAGAAACGTACCTTCGCCATCGAGGAAGGTAATGACATGAAAACTTATACCGTTGTTCAACTAATGGGTACCTTAATGTATTATGAGGTACACAAGGATAGCAAGCTAAAGTTGCAGGACAAGATGAAGTCCTACTTGAAGCAAGACGAGCCAAAGAAAAGGCTATTGCATTCAAGGCCGCTCCATCCACATCCACATCTACCGATGATGAAGAATCGGAAGAAGAGTTGGACTTGGAATCCATTGCCCTCATGGCAAAGAAGTTCAACCGGTTCTTCCGGAAAGGTAACTTCAAAAACAAATCGAAGTTTAGTTCTACTAATGCCTCCTCTCCTTTGTGTTTCAAATGCAACAAGCCAGGACACATGAAAGCGGATTGTCCTCTAAACAAGCACAAGGAGAAGTGGAAGGCACCGAAGTTCGACAAGTCCAAGAAGTACAAGAAAGGGTACAAAAAGGGGCTTGTCGGGACATTCACCGACTCCGAGGATTCCTCTAGCGGAGAGTCGGACGATGAGCAAGTGGAGCAAGCACACATGTGTTTCATGGCTAGAGAGGAGCAAGATAAAGATTCCTCCTGCGATGATAGCGACAATGAAGGCGATGAGGTAACAATGGATGACCTTAGAAATGCTAATGAGCAATTATGGTCTAAATACACTAAATTAGTAAATAGATATACTAAAGTAAAAGATGATTTAGCTAGCATCCAAACCTCGCCTAAAACTATCATCACCAACAACGACACCGTTGTTGAAGAGTTGAGAAATGAGATTGTAAATCTCAAGTCTCAACTTGAACATGTTCATATTGAGGAATCGGATGAACATGAGATAGCGGATTTGACTTCTCGGAACTCAACTTTGAGTATCGAGAATGAGAATCTCAAATCTCGTGTTTATGCACTCACATCGCAAGTATCCACTTTGGATGCTTCGATGCATTCTCTCACCGAGAAATATGAGTGCACATTAGGCCGAATTAATAAATTCAATAAGGGTAAGGACCATTTGGATAAAATCCTAAATGACTTACTTCCGGCCAATCACCATATTGGCTTGGGGTATAAGATGGGAAGTTCATCCAAATCGGCCACTACCTTTGTTAGGCCAACTTCCGGTGACTCAACGAGTGGTAGCAAACACTCTATTAGTAGTTCATCTACCAATGGTGCTTCCACCTCGTACACACCCTCGTTTGGAAAGAAACCCACTTTGGGTGGACCTCCAAAGAAGGGTCATGCTTACATGTACACCAATACCATGCCACGTAGGAACACACATCCTACTCCACATGCTCACACATATGATGATTTCTATGCTAAACATCCACGGGCACGTGCACACCATGTGAGACACCTTCATGCACGTGTTCCGCCACATGCATATGTTCACTCACATCATCGTATGAATAATCATCCACATGCACCATTTCATCATGTTCCTTATGCCTATCCATGACATGCATCACGTAGAAATCAACAACGCATGCATGCTCCCAATAGGATTAGGGCTCCCAAAATCTTCACTATTTGGAGCCCAAAGGACACAAATATGGATGAAAAACAAGTTTACATGAATGCTTATTTTATGAATGTAGTGGATAATGATAATTATGTGGGGAAGTCTAAGTCCAATTGGACTTGGCTTCCAAAGGTCTAATCTTTTGGACCCAATGACCTTGGGTACCATGATACGATATTTTCTATCTTTAGGTACTCAAGAAAAAGAAACGGAGCAACAAATTTAAATTTAGCTCCAAGAGGAATTGGATACTCGATAGCGGGTGTTCAAAACACATGACGGGTGACGCTCAATTGCTTTCCGGAGTGGTGCCCATTGCAAATGGAAACCGGGTAGTCTTTGGAGGCAACGAGAGCGGAACCATCATAGGTGTTGGTAAAGTGGGTAAACCTTCTAAACCACTAATAAGTGATGTTTACCTTGTTAAAGGATTAAACCACAATCTTATTTCAATAAGCCAACTTTGTGACAAAGGTTACAAAGTTAGCTTTGCGAAAGGAATGTGCCATATTTTAAGAAAAGATAATAATGAATTATTGTTTTCCGGCACACGCCATAAGGATATATATATCCTAGATCTTCCAAGATCACATGAACAATCAGTGTTCTAAAAATCGGCCTGGGCGGCCTCCTAAGCGGCGCCTAGGCGCTAGGCGCCCAGTAAACGCTCCGAGTATGGCCTGGGCGGTCAATCTGGGCGTTTTTGGGATTAATCGGCCGCTTAAGCGTTCTGGGCGGTGTCTGGGCGCTCTGGGCGGTTCCTAGGCGGTTCCTGGACGGTTCCTAGGTGGTTCCTGGGCGGTGTCTGGGCGTTTTTGGTAAATGGCTTAATTGCACAAGAGTATCTTTTAAATTTTATTTTGTTGCACACAAATACTCTAAAGTAGGTAAACTGGATTTGATTTAGTATGTATAAAATATTTGATGTATTTTAAATAATATATATATATATATTTATATATAAACATAAATATATTATATAAAAATAAATAAAATAATTAAAAAATGCAAATCCGCCTAGGCCGATTAATCCCCGATTAATGCTCTGGGCGCTAGGAGCTAGCAATCCGAACGCCTAGCGCCTAGCGTTTTTTACAACCTTGTGAACAATGTCTCATTGCCAACACAAGTGAACAACACTTATGGCATCGACGTTTTGGTCATGTGAACTTTGGAACATTATTTAAGCTTTCCAAGTTAAATTCTATTAGAGGATTCCCTAAGCTTGTCTTTCAAAAGAAAAGCTTTTGTGACTCGTGTCAACGAGGCAAGCTTCCAAAATCGTCTTTTAAACCTAAGAAAAGCATTTCTTCTAAGCGGCCACTGGAGCTATTACATCTAGATTTATTTGGGCCAACTAGAGTTGCTTCATTAGGAAATGCACGATATGGACTTGTCATCGTTGATGACTTTTCTAGGTTTACTTGGGTATTTTCATTAAGTAATAAAAATGATGCTTTTGAAAACTTCACAATATTTGTCAAGAAAGTACAAAATCTCATTGGAACCAACATTGTCACTATTCATAGTGATCATGAAGGGGAATTTGAGAATGAGTCTTTTAAGAACTTTTGTGATGAAGTTAGTATTACACACACCTTTTCATTCCCTCGCGCACCTCCTCAAAATGGTGTTGTTGAGAGAAAGAATAGGACGCTAGTGGAGTGTGCTCTCACTATGCTTGATGATAGCCAACTTGGCCATCAATTTTGGGCGGAAGCAGTACATACCGCTTGCTATGTGTTTAATAGAATACTTTTGAGGCCCGGCACCAAACAAACTTGTTATGAATTGTTGTTTGGTAGATTGCCTCAAGTTAAACATTTTCGTGTTTTTGGTTCAAAATGTTTTATTAAAAACACGTATGGTAGTTTGGACAAATTCGATCCAAGATCCGATGAGGGGATATTTGTTGGATATTCCTCACGTAGCAAAGCCTACCGGATATACAACAAACGAACCTCAACGATCGAGGAATCACTTCATGTTTCATTTAATGAAGGCTTTGTTCCTACTAGAATTACTAATGATGATGACTCCATGGATGTTTTATGTGATTCAATTGGTAATTCTAATTCTAATGATTCTATTGATACTAACCCGACTAATGAATCTTTTGAGAATGTTCCTAATGATCAGGGAATTTCCAAACGGCTTCATACCGTTCGTGACCATCCTCATGAGCAAGTCATTTGCAATATCCTTGATAGTGTCAAGACGACATCACAAGTCAACTACTTCGCTCATTGTGCCTTTGCCTCCTCGATAGAGCCAAGGAATATTAATGAAGCGTGCGAAGATGGTGCTTGGATCTTAGTCATGGAGGAGGAACTCATTCAATTCGAGATGAATGAGGTTTGGGAGCTTGTTCCATTGCCTTCGAAGAACCACACCGTCATAGGGACAAAGTGGATCTTCAAGAACAAGACCGACGAAAACCAAATCGTCGTCCGGAACAAAGCTCGGTTAGTAGCTCAAGGCTATAGGCAAGAGGAAGGTATTGATTTCGAAGAATCCTTTGCTCCGGTAGCTAGATTAGAATCAATTAGATTATTGTTATCTTTTGCATGCCATAAAAATTTTAAACTTTTTCAAATGGATGTTAAAAGTGCATTTTTAAACGGAGATGTTGTTGAGGAAGTTTATGTTTCTCAACCTCCGGGTTTTATAAATGAAAATTTTTCAAATCATGTTTTCAAACTTAAGAAAGCACTTTACGGTTTGAGACAAGCTCCTCGAGCTTGGTATGACCGTTTAAAGAATTTTCTTTTGGATTTGAGTTTTAAAATGGGAGAAGTTGATTCTACATTATTTGTTAAGTATTCGAATAATGATATAATTTTAGTTCAAATATATGTTGATGATATCATTTTCGGTGCTACTAACTTCACTCTTTGCGAAGAGTTTTCTAATGTGATGAAGGATCAATTTGAGATGAGCCACATGGGTGAGCTCAAGTATTTCTTAGGTCTCCAAATTCGCCACATGAACGATGCAATCTTCATCCACCAAACCAAGTACACGGTGGAGTTGCTAAAGCGATTTGGAATGGAGAATGCCTCCGGGAAGAAGACTCCAATGAGCACCACTACGCATCTTGATAAGGATACAGGCGGAAAAGATGTAGACATTCGTCTATATCGAGGTATGATAAGTAGTTTACTATATCTTACCGCAAGTAGGCCCGATATTATGTTTGCCATATGTGTATGTGCTCGTTATCAGTCTCAACCTAAGGAATCACACTTAGTAGCGGTAAAACGTAGAAGACCGCTTGGGATTGTCGATTACGTGGGATGTCTTCACCAGTACTGTAACGACTGGTTTTCGTGCGATTGGATTATCTATATTAAAATATATGTTTTGGTGGATTTTCTCCTCATGCGTGGTTTTCGTCTCTGTAGCTTTCATTTTCGATCGATTCGTCGTATTTTCTCGTTTCTTCCCTAGGATCGTCGATTTCGAAGTATGTCACTCGTGACGGACTCCATAACGGTCGTATCTAACTATTAGATCAAGCCTAGGAGTCTTAGGAATCTATCCCGGGGCCCCGCGCTCCGTATCGGTACTTTTGGTGCTCATTAGCCGGTGTAAGAAGGGCCACCGACCGACTAGATGACGATCCAGTCGGTCGGCAATCCTTCTTGGACCGACTAGTTAGCTTTCTAATTTCTCAGGAGTTACTGTTTATCGTTAGTCGGTCTAAGAACGTTCATCGACCGACTAGATGCTAAACTAGTCGGTCAGTACTTGTTCATGGACCGACTAACTCTAGAATCCTATTTTCGTTCAGGAGTTACTGTTTGCACTTAGTCGGTCTGCGTTGGTCGACCGACCGACTAGTTGCCAAACTAGTCGGTCAGTGGTTGCTCTTTGACCGACTAACCAGTGTTAAAACCCTAATTTCTGGGCAGCCGCCAGCCCAACCTATAAATACCCCTCCCAAACGATTTCATCTTCTCCAACACGACCCAAAACCCTAAAATCTTCCCCCTTGAGCCCCCATCTTCCTCCAAGCTCCATTTCTTCATTCCAAGCCCTAGAATCATCATCCAATCCAACCATTCACTCCATCCACCTCTCATCTTCCCCAAAATCTCACCAAAACCCATCAAAATCCCCAAATCCCCCAAAACCCTAGTTTCCCCAAACTTCTCCATTTGCTTCCAGATCTGATCCTAGGGTTCCCCGGAGTGTTTCTTCCGCCTCTCCTCGGTAAGAAATCGATCTACCGTTGTTTTCATGGCCTAGTTGTATTTTTATGAAAACCCTAATAAATTTCATGTTGTTTGTTGTATGTTTCCCCATAACAGCGATTCTCCCCATAGATTGGCATCCGTGTGACGAAGTGGTCGTCATTCCCGGTGCTAGGCAAGTGAAACTTGCCACTTAGGGTTTAGGCCATGTTTAGGCCATTTTCTTGTTGTAGGCGTAAAAGAGACTAGGCGACGAAATGATACTCGCATAGGCGCAAATTGAGGGACTAGCTTGACGACGAAGCTAATTCCGACATATAGCATGTTGCACAATTTCCATGTCATGTTTACTTTCCATTAACGGTACGCAAATTAATTGTCATGTCATTGCATTCTTTAAGTGTTTCTGTGATTGCGTAGCTTTGCTACGAATGCTTGTGTTCCTGGCTCGTGTTCCAGAAGCGGGCCATGTGTTGGTTGATAGCCAATGCCCGAATTGCGTGTTTCCGGCTAGGTGCACCCCTACGCCAAATGTTTAAGAATGCGAGCTCAATGTGCGGGGCAAACCTCAGGCTCACTAGCTGAGCTCAATATGCGGGGACCCTAGGCTCCATTCGTGTGGGTATTGGGGGTGAGGGTTAAGCGGCCATTCAACTGGGAGTCTGTTTGATCAACAACTGCAGTTGTAAGGCGTAAACTCTTTGGGGTGTGGTAGTGTTTGGGGCCGATCGGACTGACATGCTAGCCATTCAGCGAAGGGCGCAAACATCTACAAAACAACCGTGAAATGTGATTTGTGTTTAGTGCCGATCGGTCTGACATGCTAGCCATTCAGCGAAGGGCCTAAACACCTACAAAATGTGAATTGATTGAGATTGATAGAAGCTTGGCTACTCTTGTCTTGTCCCGATGATTGCTCTCTGGAGCGTATTGCCTGCCATGTTTAAATTGTGCACTCCCGTTATAACTGCCATGTCATGCATACTAAACTGCTAGGTTGCTAGTTGCCTTACTTTCAGTTTCCTTGCCCAAGTCTTTTAGACTTGCTGACATGTGCCCCTTTACTCTTTTGGGTGACACATGTTAGATCCTGAGGCCGAGTACCTTGTTGAGGACGAGGTGTTTGCTGACGCCGAGCCCGAGCTTGTGTTTGGCGGGGAGTACGTGGACACTGGGGACCAGTCCTAGTGTTTGCGTTGTGTTTTACTTTTGATTAGACAGTTGTTTGTTATCGGTGCGTAGCACCTATACTTTATTATGCAGTCGCTGTTTTTGTTGGCCTTGTTCTGGGCCTTAGACTCTTTTCTTTTAGCCTGGTGGCTTTTCTGGATGTTGGACTTATTTTGATGTTGGACAAATTATGAGATGTGAGATTTTTATTTCAGTCTCTCCTTGTGTTATTATTGTTATTCCGTTGTGGTTACAGGGACCTGTTTATGTATCGTGGACGCTTATCGGGTTTGGGGCTTCGCAGCTCCACTCTCGTGCGGACCTTTTCACGTCTCGCCTCCATTTTAAGGAAGCGGGTCGTGACAGGTTTTAGTGGTGGCCCATGCAGGTCCTTCTGTAACTGCGATTTTGGGAATAGCGATAATAATATTAGAATGTCCAATAAACTAAGTTCGACATCCGAGTCATTAAGCTCTGAGTCTAATTTTGGCCCGTTTCTCTGGCGCTAGATGGCTAGAAGACGTCAGACCCGCGCTGGTGGTGGATCTGCTCTGAAGGCTTGCTACTTCTGCGGCAAGATCGGGCACCTCAAGGGGTCGTGCAGAAGCTTTCTAGGTCAGTGTTTGGTTTGTGGTGGTGCTACTCATTCGGCGAAAGATTGTCGGCATGCAAATCGGCTGCGGAAGGCGTCGGATGGAGTTCCGCAGCAGCAAGCACCAGAAGCTGGGCCGAGTCGGAAGATGTGCCATCGCTGTGGCAAGATTGGTCATAAGAAGGAACAGTGTAGGAAGTTCTTGGGGCAATGTATTGCCTGTGGAGATCCCGCCCATGTTCTCCGAGAGTGCCCGAGGTTGAAGCAGCCTTGGAAGGCACCTACTGCTGCCTCGCCGTTGCAGCAGAGAGCCCCGGAGCCCGCTGGTCGTAGGGTACCCCTTGTCCCACAGAGGCAGGCTTTTCGGCAGGCTTTTCCGCTGAGGAGGCAGGCTTCCCCGATGGCCGTAGTTGAGGCTGAGGCTGTGGATGGGGTTATTGCAGGTAACCCTCAGTCTAGTTACCTTCTTCCTTTTGACAGTCTTGTTTGTTTGAACATGTTTGGTTGCTTGAATATGTTATGCTGCTAGGATGGAATTTGATTGTTGGGTTGGTTGTTGAGTGTGATCTGGGTTGCACGTTTCTGGCACGAGTCCTCTTGACTCTGGTGCATCAATGTGCATTGCATCCTGGTGCTTCGTGTAGAAGCAATTCTTGATGGCCCCCTTTTTCCTTAAATATTTAATTCCTTCCTATTCGATCGAGTTAAAATCCCTTCGTAGATTTTGAAGTCTATTGGTTGAAATTTTTAATCTCGTATCTTTTGCTAACCGATATTCCTCGTATTTTGGTTTTAAGAGCTTACCACTATTTTGTTTACTTTAGAATATCTTCCAAGATAAGTAGGATTACAATTATTTTCATATATCAGTTCTAGGTTCTTTGAACTCGTACTTTAAGGTCTTGTATAAATCAGTTATTTGGCAAATCCGGGTCCTTCTAAAAAGTATTTTTTAAAAGGATATTTATTTGAAATTTCTCTTCAGTTTTTAAAACTTGTAAGCATTTAGCATGGGCCTAAATTTTCACACTATAGTTGATCGGATTTCATTCTTCGAATTCCAAAATTCACCGAAATAATATATTAAGCTACTGTCGTAAAATATTTTCGGGCCTCTCCGTTGCAAATCTTGACCTTTCTGAAGGTATCCCTTTGACTTCCTTTTTCCTAAGTTTAAATTCGTTCGAAATTTTAATATTTATATATTTACACTTCATGCTCCTTCGTTGACTTAAAGATCTCTAAAACCTTGTCGAAAATTTGGAATACTAACCCATTTTGTGTTTTGCCAGTCTATACCTTCCGTACCCATGAAAATACCTTGTCCCCTCTTATATAAATTTTATTCCGAACTGTATCTTTATTTTTGCCCAATTCGATTTATAAATTTCCTTATCTTACGTATGCCACACAATTGACTCATCGCTTTTCCTTTAATATACTTTTCAAGTTACACATGATTTCAGCTTTCAACCAACCAAGGATATGTTCAACATTTTTCCCTATTACAATTTTTGGAAAATTACGTCTTCATAACCTTCTCACGATCTAGACCTTTCATAGTGTGGTTTTAAAGCTTATTGCAAATTTTGACAAACCTACTACTGAGTTTTCCGTCCACCACACATGCTTTTAGAATAATTTCTAAACTAAGTTGAATTTCGAATGTTTTCATATATCCGTATTAGGCTCATTAGCCGTATGTTAAGAGCTTGTGTAAAGCAGTCTCTTTTTGGCAAATCCCGGTTGCACTAAAAGGTGGTTTCAATATTGATTATTTGAGCTTTTCCTGGCTTAAAGATTTTGAAAGTATTTGGCATGAATTTAGAATCCTTTCGTTAATTAAATTTCGTTTCAAGACTTTTGCCAACATTGTTAAATCACTGCCGTATAATATTTTCTAAAACTACGTCCTTAATGTGCGTATGAACGCCCTACTTCCCTTCATAATGATTTCCGTTAAACCAATAAACCATTTCCCCTTATTATGTGCTTTCAACTCAAACTTATTTCTAACGACTGATTTTATCGATCTTCAAATATCGTTTTCGGAAGGGAATTCCGACTTTTCAAAATATGACCGTTTTATACTTCTAGTGTTTTTTTGGTGATGTTGTCTATTGTGTGATATATACATACTCAGAGTTATTCGTGATATTATGAATTGTAAGTGTGTTAATATTTATGGATATGTGCGAGGATAGCTATGCCACTCTAAGGGGCGTCTATGTATATAAGATTCTGTATTGGAATGTCTGAATAGGGTGTACATAGTTGGAGATACTTATGATGGTTGAAATAATATGATTGGTGAAACTGTTTGTATAATGGGTGTGCGTATAGTTAAGGTGGGTAGGCCTATTATGTGACCTATGTGCTGTACGTGTGAGTGTGTGCTCGTACGTAGTTACATATTGTGCGTAGGCGTGAGTAGTTATGAAATTGCTGCGTGAGTATATATGTGATATATATATATATGGTAGTAGAAATATAATTTTGATTGGTATTGCTTGCTTTTTGGATGTCGTATGCGTGTATACCATGAGGTATACACGGCTATTGCACATCTTGACTAATGGATGAAGTAAGTGTATTGGTGTGCCAATTATAAGTGGATGGATATGGTATGAATATATATCTGATGCTGGGGTGTGACTATAGGTAAATACTTTATTTGGGAGAGTATTGTAAATATAGGTGTGCTGATGTTTGTAATAATATCATGGTATATGAAGTGATTGAAATGTGTGATATTACCTGGTTAGATATTAAGGGTGTTTGACATTTAGATATGTATGTGGTTATGTTGGTAGACGTGTATGCATTAGCTAGTATTGGCATATGTATGGATTCTATGTTACGTATATGGAATTATTCCGCTATGATTTTGAGTCTCACTCAAGCTTGAGTGGGTACACTCTATGTACATTGGTGTATTGTATGTGATTGGTGTATATATGAATAAAATAATAGCGTGCGTGGATGTGCACCATGCACGGGTAAGTATATGATAGTTATAGGAATTGGTAACTGTGATATGTGTGGTGTGTCGTGATTGTAGCTATAGGACTATATATGGAGTGATAATATGATGAAATGTGTGCATGCATTTGAATGACTAAAAATTGTGAAATTATAATGATTGTGAATGTATATTAGGTATAGTGAGCTTGTTTTAACAATCGCGTGGTGTGATTTCGCATGTTGATTGTTTGGCGCATACTAGGAGATATAGGGACTAGTGTACTCTTATTGTCTTGTCCATAGGTAGTTACCTATACGTGTAGATTCCGATGGTGTTTCCTAGTGTAAAATTATTTTCACATAAGTAAAAGAGACTTGGTTATTTCATATAGTGTGTAATAAGTGCTTTATAGTAATATGGAATATACTTGCCTATATGAATGATTTGAATACGTGAATGGAGTTGTTTGATTATAATAAGTATAAGTGTACTATGTGCGTGAATATATATTTACTTCCATGGTGTTAATAATTGATTACCTAGGGTATATATATATAAGCACTTGAAATGAATGTACTTGGTCGAAATTTTGATGTGATATTGATTGAGGGTAGTTATTAGGGTGACTAGTTATAGCCATAGTTAGAAAGTCCGAGGACGGACTTTATTCTAAGGTGGGTAGGATGTAACGACTGGTTTTCGTGCGATTGGATTATCTATATTAAAATATATGTTTTGGTGGATTTTCTCCTCATGCGTGGTTTTCGTCTCCGTAGCTTTCATTTTCGATCGATTCGTCGTATTTTCTCGTTTCTTCCCTAGGATCGTCGATTTCGAAGTATGTCACTCGTGACGGACTCCATAACGGTCGTATCTAACTATTAGATCAAGCCTAGGAGTCTTAGGAATCGATCCCGGGGCCCCGCGCTCCGTATCGGTACTTTTGGTGCTCATTAGCCGGTGTAAGAAGGTCCACCGACCGACTAGATGACGATCCAGTCGGTCGGCAATCCTTCTTGGACCGACTAGTTAGCTTTCTAATTTCTCAGGAGTTACTGTTTATCGTTAGTCGGTCTAAGAACGTTCATCGACCGACTAGATGCTAAACTAGTCGGTCAGTACTTGTTCATGGACCGACTAACTCTAGAATCCTATTTTCGTTCAGGAGTTACTGTTTGCACTTAGTCGGTCTGCGTTGGTCGACCGACCGACTAGTTGCCAAACTAGTCGGTCAGTGGTTGCTCTTTGACCGACTAACCAGTGTTAAAACCCTAATTTCTGGGCAGCCGCCAGCCCAACCTATAAATACCCCTCCCAAACGATTTCATCTTCTCCAACACGACCCAAAACCCTAAAATCTTCCCCCTTGAGCCCCCATCTTCCTCCAAGCTCCATTTCTTCATTCCAAGCCCTAGAATCATCATCCAATCCAACCATTCACTCCATCCACCTCTCATCTTCCCCAAAATCTCACCAAAACCCATCAAAATCCCCAAATCCCCCAAAACCCTAGTTTCCCCAAACTTCTCCATTTGCTTCCAGATCTGATCCTAGGGTTCCCCGGAGTGTTTCTTCCGCCTCTCCTCGGTAAGAAATCGATCTACCGTTGTTTTCATGGCCTAGTTGTATTTTTATGAAAACCCTAATAAATTTCATGTTGTTTGTTGTATGTTTCCCCATAACAGCGATTCTCCCCATAGATTGGCATCCGTGTGACGAAGTGGTCGTCATTCCCGGTGCTAGGCAAGTGAAACTTGCCACTTAGGGTTTAGGCCATGTTTAGGCCATTTTCTTGTTGTAGGCGTAAAAGAGACTAGGCGACGAAATGATACTCGCATAGGCGCAAATTGAGGGACTAGCTTGACGACGAAGCTAATTCCGACATATAGCATGTTGCACAATTTCCATGTCATGTTTACTTTCCATTAACGGTACGCAAATTAATTGTCATGTCATTGCATTCTTTAAGTGTTTCTGTGATTGCGTAGCTTTGCTACGAATGCTTGTGTTCCTGGCTCGTGTTCCAGAAGCGGGCCATGTGTTGGTTGATAGCCAATGCCCGAATTGCGTGTTTCCGGCTAGGTGCACCCCTACGCCAAATGTTTAAGAATGCGAGCTCAATGTGCGGGGCAAACCTCAGGCTCACTAGCTGAGCTCAATATGCGGGGACCCTAGGCTCCATTCGTGTGGGTATTGGGGGTGAGGGTTAAGCGGCCATTCAACTGGGAGTCTGTTTGATCAACAACTGCAGTTGTAAGGCGTAAACTCTTTGGGGTGTGGTAGTGTTTGGGGCCGATCGGACTGACATGCTAGCCATTCAGCGAAGGGCGCAAACATCTACAAAACAACCGTGAAATGTGATTTGTGTTTAGTGCCGATCGGTCTGACATGCTAGCCATTCAGCGAAGGGCCTAAACACCTACAAAATGTGAATTGATTGAGATTGATAGAAGCTTGGCTACTCTTGTCTTGTCCCGATGATTGCTCTCTGGAGCGTATTGCCTGCCATGTTTAAATTGTGCACTCCCGTTATAACTGCCATGTCATGCATACTAAACTGCTAGGTTGCTAGTTGCCTTACTTTCAGTTTCCTTGCCCAAGTCTTTTAGACTTGCTGACATGTGCCCCTTTACTCTTTTGGGTGACACATGTTAGATCCTGAGGCCGAGTACCTTGTTGAGGACGAGGTGTTTGCTGACGCCGAGCCCGAGCTTGTGTTTGGCGGGGAGTACGTGGACACTGGGGACCAGTCCTAGTGTTTGCGTTGTGTTTTACTTTTGATTAGACAGTTGTTTGTTATCGGTGCGTAGCACCTATACTTTATTATGCAGTCGCTGTTTTTGTTGGCCTTGTTCTGGGCCTTAGACTCTTTTCTTTTAGCCTGGTGGCTTTTCTGGATGTTGGACTTATTTTGATGTTGGACAAATTATGAGATGTGAGATTTTTATTTCAGTCTCTCCTTGTGTTATTATTGTTATTCCGTTGTGGTTACAGGGACCTGTTTATGTATCGTGGACGCTTATCGGGTTTGGGGCTTCGCAGCTCCACTCTCGTGCGGACCTTTTCACGTCTCGCCTCCATTTTAGGGAAGCGGGTCGTGACAAGTACATTCAACGCTAAGTACTTTCTGCCACAGGCAAAGATCATGATGATGAAGAAGTTCATCAACCTAAAGCAAGGCTCGATGACTGTGGACCAGTATGATGCTGAGTTCTCCAGGCTCAGCAAGTTTGTCCCAGAGATGGTTGTAGATCCATTGACTCGAGCCCAGCAATTCTAGCATGGGCTCAACATTGAGATTTGAAGGAAGTTGGTTACTGCTAGTCCGACCACACATGCTGCAGTGCTAACCATTGCTCGTAACCATGAGATGGTTGAAAAAGAAGCAGATGAAGAGCTTAGACTGACAGCATCTATGAGACCCCCGCCGACCCATGCTGGGCCAATCAAACGACCACAGATGCACCGCCCTATTCAGCAGACTCAGTTTAAGAAACCAGTGCAACAGCAGCAGGTCCAACCGGTCTGCCACCTTTGTGGGAAGCCTGGTCACTTCAAATCAGAGTGTCGAAGTTTTTTAGGCCTTTGTCTGGTTTGTGGGGGTGTCAGGACACCTGGCTAGGGATTGCCTACATTTTAAGCCACGCGCTCCAGCCCCAGCTCACAGTGCTACCCTGACTGGGAACCCTCCACAACGTCCACCTCTACCTCCATAGTAGAGAGTGTTTCAGCAAGCAAGGCAGTAGCCAACACCGAAACGTCAAGCTTACACCATGACCGTCGAAGAGGCTGAGGCTACCGATCAAGTGATCACAGGTATATTTCTAGCATAGTTAGTGAATCATTTCTTTCATTAGCATTGGTTGCTTAGATTAGTTTTTTTAACCTAGGTGTCGTACTAGTAGCTGGAAAACCTGCCCTCTCCTTGTTCGACTCGGGAGCATCACATTGCTTTCTGGCGAGTCAATTCGTTCGCACTCACACCGTTCAAGTCAAAACTTTAACTACCGGTTGGAACTTCAACACGGGTGGCAGAGTGATAAAGGCGACCAATGGGTATCCTCAATGCCCCATGGTAATTTGTGGGCGAGTGTTATTCGCTGACTTTATGATGATAGATATCCTGAACTTTGATGCTGTATTCGGGATGGATTGGTTGGGAACTTTTCATGCCACCGTCGACTATTGTCGAAGGAGGATAGCCTTCGATATTCCTGATCATCCAAAGTTCGAGTTCATTAGCGAAAGCAGATCTGTCCGGTGAAGTACAGAGCCAGGTCGGCCAAAGCAGTAGTAGCCGCAATGGAATCTGAGCCCGAATACCAGAGGTGGTTCGAGAGTTCATGGATGTGTTTCCAGCCGACCTTACAAGTTTGTCTCCAGATCGCACCCTCAAATTTGCCATCGAACTAATGACAAGAGCCCAACCGATGTCTAAGGGATCATATCGTTTAGCACCATTTGAGCTAGAAGAATTGCGGGCCCAACTAGATGAGCTACTGAAGAAGGGATGGATACGACCCAGTGTATCTCCATGGAGATCTCCTATATTGCTAATGAAGTAGAAAGACGAATCCCTACGTATGTGCGTTGACTACCGCGAGCTGAACAAAGTCACCGTGAAGAACAAGTACCCTCTACCGTGTATCGACGATCTTTTCGATCAGCTCGGGGGGTCAAGCATATATTCGAAGCTGGATCTGAGGACAATGTACCATCAAGTGACGGCGAAAGACGAAGATGTTCCCAAGACTGCATTCAGAACCAAATACGGACATTATGATTACTTAGAAATACCGTTTGGTGTGACCAATGCACCCATGATATTTATGAGTCTAATGAACCAAGTATTGTATGAATATTTGGACAAGTTCGTAGTAGTTTACATCGACGACATTCTCATCTACTCGAAGAATGCAGAAGAGCATGCAGAACATCTTAGGAAGGTTCTCGATACCCTGAGAAGACACCAACTTTATGCCAAACTTAGTAGGTGCGCGTTCTGGCTGAACGAGGTGGCGTTCCTAGGCCACGTGCTGTCAGGAGAAAGGATTACTGTTGATCCTAAAAAAGTAACAGCTGTTCAAAACTGGCCAGTTTCCCAAACGGTGACTGAGATTCGGAGTTTTTTAGGACTCGCTGGCTACTACTGGAGGTTCATCAAATACTTCTCGAAGATCGCAGGAGCCATGACACGATTGACGAGAAAGGGTGTGGTGTATGTTTGGTCAAAAGCATGTGAGGATGCTTTCAAGGAACTGAAGAAGAGGTTGACGACTGCATCCATTTTGATCATTCTAGACCGATCAGGAGGATTCGAAGTCTTCTGTGATGCATCTGGCAAAGGACTCGGATGCGTGCTACATCGGCACGTTCAAGTCGTATCATATGCATTTAGGCAGTTAAAGATCCATGAGAAGAACTACCCCACCCATGATCTTGAGTTCACGTCGATAATTTTTGCATTGAAGATTTGGAGGCACTTCCTATTAGGGGGGCACATGAAGGTGTTCTCGGATCATAAGCATCTGAAGTATCTCTTCACTCAGAAGGAGCTCAACATGCGTCAGAGACGATGGGTCGAGCTCATGGCGGATTATGATATTGACCTTCAGTACCATCCTGGAAAGGTCAACGTCGTCCCTGATGCGTTGAGTCGTCTACCAGCGATGATGACGCTTATGACTCAGTGGAGGTTGCAGCAAGAGATCCGTGACATGTGTATAGACGTGATTCTACCAGGGATGACTGCATCTTAGATGGGCATGCACATCCAGTCGGCATTGGTGGAGAGGATCAAGACAGCTCAGATGGGTGATGGAAAGCTGCGAAAGATCAAAGACATGGTAATAGCATGCCAAAGGCCAGAATTTCGGATTCATGCAGATGGATCCTTAAGGTTTGAGGACAGGATCTGTGTATCGTCTGGCGCCATTGGAGAGGAGCTATTGGAGGAAGCTCACAGTGCTCCATACTCTTTACATCCTGGATGTACCAAGATATGTCAGGATCTGCGATAGCATTACTAGTGGCATGTCATAAAGAGAAGCGTCGCACGGAGCGCGTCGAAGTGTATTGTGTGCCAACAGTTGAAGGCTGAACATCAGAGGACTGCCGGCTTATTACAGCCCTTGCTCATACCAGAGTGGAAGTGGCAGCACATTACAATAGGCTTCATGACTGGACTACCCAAGAGTACGAAGTAGAATGACGCTGTCTGGGTGATCGTAGATCGATTGACCAATACATCGCACTTCATTCCTTTCAGAGTAGGCCAGTCTATTGAAGTGTTGGCCAAGAAGTACATAGATGAGATTGTAAAGCTACATGGAGTTCCTATCAGCATTGTCTCGGACAGAGACACCAGATTCACATCTCGTTTCTGGAGGAGCCTCAGGAGAGCTTGGGAACCCACTTGAGCTTTAGTACAGCTTAATATCTGCAGAAAAATGGACAATCAGAGCGTACTATACCGATACTTGAAGACATGCTGCGGGCATGTATAATGGACTTCAAATGATCGTAGGAAGACCATCTCTATTTGGTGGAGTTTGCATACAACAATAGCTACCAGTCTAGCATTGGTATGACGCCTTTTGCGGCACTTTATGGGAGGAATTGATGATCCCCCTTGAGTTGGGATGATGTAGGAGATTGAGAATTGGTTGGTCCAGAGCTAATCACAGAAGCCGTGAATGTGGTTCGGACCATCAGAGAGAAGCTGCAGTTGGCTCAGGACAGGTACACGCATTGGGTAGATGCGAAACGTCGACACCAGGAGTTTCAGCCCAGTGACCATGTTTTTCTGAAGATGTCGCCTAACCGAGGATTGATTCGTTTTGGTCGGAGAGGAAAGCTTGGCCCTCGATTCATTGGGCCTTTCGATATTCTGGAGCGGGTAGAAGAGGTGGCCTACAAGCTTGCACTACCTTTTGCCTTGGAGGGAGTGCACAATGTGTTCCACATTTCACAGTTGCGTCGCTATGTGAGCGACCCTAGTCATGTGGTGGACTATTCGGAGATCGCACTTCGTCCGGACTTGACATACGAGCAGCAACCAGTGGAGATCCTAGATAGACGTTAGAAAGTCTTCAGAAACATGACTATTGATGTAGTCAGGGTGATGTGGTGTCGCGACTTGCCAGGAGAATCTACCTGGGAGCGAGAGGACGAGATGCGAGGATGTTACCCATATCTTTTCCCTGCCATATAGAGAATTCCGAGGACGGAATTATTCTAAGAATGGTAGGAAATAACGACCGGTATTTTAAGTGTGTTGGATTGCGTGTGTGCCTCTATTTTTGCTACGGTCGTCCGTGTGTTAATCGTTCGTTTGTTCTTTTCTCCTACGCGACGACGCGAGCGCGTCTCTGATTTTGGAATTTTTCACCTAGCGTAAATAATTATCTATTATCCCTGACTAATTACCCTGGCCTTACCCTAATCAATTCCCCTACATCGGATCCAAGAAAAATGGATCTATTGTCCTCTTCAAATCACATCTACGTTCAACCATTTTTTTTTGGCAGCAATCACTCGTTCCCATTTCCATTTCTCAGCCAACAACCCCACTCAAATTAAACTTGTCTCCTTCTCTTTCGTATAAACCAAACCATTCCTCCCCTGCCATTTTTGCAGCAACAGATTCATCATCCCCTCTTCCGTTCTTCCTCATCCCCCTGCATCAATCATCAACCTCATCATCATCCCCCCTTCGTCAATCAATCATCCAAATCAATCACAAAAATCAAATTGAGAGGCAGGAGAAACAGAAATTGAAAGTGGGAATCAGATCTGAAACAATCAAATCCCCTCCCCTCTTCCAATTTTCCCCTAGCAGCTGCAGCCACCCTGCCCTTGCGCGCACCGCCAGCTCCGCCCTTGCACGCCCCCCAACCTGCCCTACCACCGCCCAGGAGCCGCGCACGCCCAGCCGCAACCTACCTGGCTGTCGCCCGCTGCCTGCGCGCGTGCCCCCCGCCTGATCAGCCGTCGCCCCGCTCGGATCTGTGCCGTCGCTGCCCGCGCTGCGCGCCCCCTAGCCACCAGGTCGTTCATCCATCCCCTTGACCGTGACCCCATTCATCCCCTCTCTCCTCTGCAACAAAAAAAAAGAAACGAAAGAAATGAAAGAAGAAGAAGAAGTCAGATTGAGAAAGAAAGGTGAGTAAGAAGATATTTTATAAGTTAGCGTATTAATAATATTATTATAAGTTATTTTCAGTAAGTTTTATTATAAGTTATTATAACTAATTTTATAAGCAATTGTTAGTTATAAGTTAGTGTATATTATATAAAGAGTTAGTGTATTAATAATATTATTATAAGTGATCACTCCATATTTTACACTTTTTTCCCGCATGTTTGCATGCCATTTAGATCGCCCAAATCATGTTTTTCACGATATATCGACGAAACTGTGATGCTTTTCACGATTTGTTATTTTTGTCGTATTTCAGGTGATTTGGAGCGATTTGGAGTGATCTCGAGATACGCCTACTCCAGAGTGTCACCGACGACCTCCCCGAGGGGTATTTCGCCATTGGAGAGGAGCGGAAGAAGAAAGAACGTCGCAGGAGCGACGAGGAGGCCAAAACAAGCTGTTTGGGCATTTTTGGTGTCTCACTCGGCCGAGTGAAGGAGTCACTCGGCCAACCAGCGAGACACCGCTCGGCCGACCAGATCGGACACGTTTTATATGTGCACTCGGCCGAGCATCGGAAGCCACATCGGCCGAGTGACGAGACCCCGTCCGCCTGAGTGGCACTCAGACGAAGCCCATCAAAAATCGCCAACTTACTGTTTTTCGTCTGCCTGAGCTTCAGAAGACCCACTCGGCCGAGTGGAAAATGCCGACCGCCCGAGTACCAAGAAGCCGTCGGCCGAGTGACGACAACTCACTCGGCCGAGCGACCCCCGAAGTGAAGACCCCCGAAGACCCAGACTTACTGGAAATTTACAGGGTTTCTTACTCGGCCGAGCGACTTTTGTCACTCGGCCGAGTGCGACGCGCTGCCTGTAGCGAAAATTGCGGATTTCAGGCTGCGCAGGGGCATTTTGGTCACAGTTTTTTGGACGATTTTGGGGGGTATTTAACCCATGTTTTTACCCTAGGTTAGAGAGCTTTTTCTCTTTAATTTTTGCAGCTTTTTAGATTAACTTTTTAGCTTTTATTCTTGTGATTGGAGAGGAGACAAAAGTGGATTTTTGTTGGATTATTGGAAGAACTCCATGGGTTTGTGTCTCTCCCTCTAAAAATACTATTTTTATTGCTTATCTCAGTATTGTGATGAATTCTATTGTGATTTCCAATGATTATTTTTGTATTTGTGCCATGAATTGTGCGTAGTCCTTACGTCTTGGGGCGTGGGGATGAACCTACTAGCCCAATTTCAGATTTGTGATGAATTGGTAGAAATATTGCTAGAATTGCATATTAGGGTTAGTTTGGGATCGATTTACTACGGATGGCTAGGTATTCATGGGATTTGCAAGAGATTGGATCCCAATTCGATAGGAAAGCCTAGAAATCCGAATTGGGTTGAAATCGAATTTCCGTAGTATCGGTTTGCAAGAGATTGGACCGATACTAGGGTTTGCGGTTGCAATTCAGTGCCGATACCCGTTTGCAAGAGATTGGACGGGTAGGAACTATCCCAACCTAGGTCGCGGCCCGAGTTTGCACGAGAGTGGGCTCGGGGCGCGATTGAACGATGATGTTGATCCTAATGCTAGCTTGCCTAGGCTAGGGTTTGCAAGAGATTGGACCCGAACCTAGGATAGCTATAGACCGGCAACAGCGCGAGAGCGTGAGCTAGGTTTTACATTCAGCTGCAACTAGTTCATCCGTAATTTTATTCTAGCAATTTTGATGCCAACGAATCACATTGACGAGATACGGTGAGTAGCGGGGATTCCCCATTCCCTAGACGTTCTTTATTTGATTTGATATCTTCGTACTTTGTCTGACGATTATGACAGGATCGCCAAAGGCAAAATTCTCTCTTTTCTTTTCTTAATAGCCAGGTTGTTCGGAGCAAGCACTTTCATTCGTCCTCCATGTGTTCGATAACCCGCTCGCCGCTACACCGTGCGCTTGCGGTAAAACTACACGGTCGCACTTTTGGGTTACATTCCGGAGCGATCAATAAGTTATTTTCAGTATAATATGTTAGTTAGATGTTTTAGTATAATTTTGTGTAGCTAACTTGCCTTACCATATGTGAACTCAGGTATCACTGAAGCTGATCGAACCGCGCCTTTAACGACACAACGTATCGGTAACTCATCGTACCCTAGATATGGGTTTTAAAAACTATAATAAATGCATGCTAAAACTAGTTTCATTTCGTTTCAAAGTGTTTCATTTGAATAGTTAGATAAGCTTGATAAAGTGCACAGTATCATAAAAGAAATCGATCAATCTACGTGTCATACTTGACTGCAAAATGTGACAATCTAGAAAATGACTCGTAAATTACAAATATGGTAACATCACAGACACTTGGGGTTTTTTGGGGTCACTTATAATAGTGAATGTGCGGGAGCAACCAGTCCGATCTTTGTTGTTGTCACCGTTCGAGTTCTAGCAACCCCTTCAAAGTTGGAAGGTAAATTCACAGACTTGATCACAGATTCTTGAACAGTATTGCATGTCTTGAACAGTATTGCATGTCTTGATTGGCACAGTTTTGGTTTAACCCGGGTTCGCGCACCCATTGTATCAGGTGGACTCTTGGTTGCTCACTGTACTTCGCATTATAAGTCATGTTCTAGGTTCGACACAGTTATACTCCCGTAAACTTGTCCTTTTTAATAATGTTTCTTTTAATTGCTGATAAATTGTGAAAGTTGTAAATCTGCAAAACTATATTTCTGCTCTATTTCCATACCATTATTGTATGCTCTTTTACTTCTAGTCACTACTAGTTTGCCATGTTTGTTTATTGTTTTAAATATCATGCTAGAGATACTTTGAGTTATGTCTGATCCTGGCGATCCTTCTTTTGTGGTGGACCCACCAGATACTTCACAGGTTGAAGAAGTGACACCTGAGTTTGTAGATGCTGAGCTTACAGTTGGGTTTGACCATGAGGACACTGGTTACTAAGTGTGAGTGTGAGTGTGTTTTGTTATTTAATGTTTTAGAGTGTGGTTCGGTGTGTATTTGTATTCGGGTTGTATTTCCTTTTCTGTACGCTGCTGAATTGGAATAAGGTTGTATTTTATTTTCATGTATGCGTATTTGGCAAATTTCTGCAACAAAGCCTGTATTGACTTCATTGGTACCTAGCAGGACTTGCGCATGTTCCAAACAGTAACGGGCCCGGAGAGTGGGTCATTACACCACACAAGGGTATGGTGGTTAGTATTCGTGCTTTTGTTATTTGGTTGTAACTGTTGGTAATTGGAATACCCCTAAGTTGGTTTTGATGATTAAGATGATTTATTAGTGTAGGTTTAAGTCAACAATGGTCAGCCTAAGCTTGAAGTTAATGATGACATTAAACTAAAAGCTTGATGAGGAGTCAATGGACTTGGAGTTACTATTCAGGATCAATAGCCCAAGTCAAAAACTCATGAGAAAGTGCAAGACTTCAAGACAAGAAGATGAAGCCTATTGATGACACCAAACTCCAAAAATGTGTGTTGTCTTTATTAATTTACTTGTCTTAGAATGTCAAAGTCAATAATTGACGCTTGCACACATACACAAATGATATTTTAAACTTCATAATTTATCCTAAAATATTTTGAAATTATTTTGAAAATGTTTAAAATATTTTTCTATGCATTTAAGCAAAGTTTTCATGTATCAACAGAATAGCCGATTACAATTTGTATTGTAGCCGACTACTTTGTAAAGAAAAACAAGTGTTTCACTCCGTTGCTCAGAATAGCCGACTACAGTAGTCCAAGTAGTCGACTACAGTAGTAGCGATAGCCGACTACTTCTATAGTAGTATTCGACTATTCTGATCTAAAGACACAGCTCCGTGATTTTCACTGAGTAGTCAACAGAGACGTTGCAAGGACATTTTTGGGAGTAATTTATAATGGGTTTTCTAGTCCTATTTAAGGGGACTTGGACGAGGATTTTTGGCACCAATATTGCATACATTTTCAGAGTTTCTAATCTATCAAGAATTCTCTTAAAAGCTCTCAAAATTTTCTCAAGGCTATTTTAAGACTCTCTTGCTTTGATAAATTGGAATTCTCCTGAAGCTTCATTGTGCTCTAATTGATATTCCAATTGTGGGTTTCAACGTGATCTCTTTTGTTTTAATCTTCACTCTTTTGAGATCAAAAGTTTTTCCATAACCACTTTAATACACACAATGCTTCTTCAATTGGCTATAGGAATTTGTTAGAACTTCATTCAACAAGAAAGGGTTGTAATACCACAAGAAGTGGTTGTAAGTTGATTGTGTTGATTGGGTTGTTGGGTAAAAGCCTCAAATGTGTGAGGTCCTCTTTGAAGAATATGTTGTGCTGATTTGTTGTATTGAAATTACTAGCAAGTGAAGCTAGGTGTTTGTAATTGTTGGAAGCCCTCTATTGTAAGGCATTTGCTCTCTTAGTAGAGAGTGATTTAGTGGAAAATCCCAATAAGGAGGTTGGTGTGAAAGTTGGCTCGATTCGGCACAGTAGAAGCATTGGTCATACAAACAAGTTATCTTATGCAGAGATAACTCGAATGTGCTCGGATCCGACATATCTAACTCTGCACAAGTCAGATACGAGGATGCTGAGCATTTGATCTTCTACAGTGCAATTGGTCGATCAGTCGTCAGTTCGAGTCCAATGGTTGATCGCTCGGCATTGGGTCGTTCGGTCGTAACTCGATTGAAGTTTCATGTTCGGTCGAACGGTCGTATGGTGGCTCGATGGTTGATGGCTTGTACACATGGCTCGGCACTTCGGTCGTTCGGTACAGAAGAAGATCACTCAGTCAAAGATAGCCCTTTGAGATGTGGCCCACTAGGATGCGGCGGAGGCCCACTAAGGTGTAGCAGCATTAATTGCGTAGAGTGGTGATTGGATATGATGCCGTAATTGTCGGGATTCGTATCTTTAGGAATTCCTAGCAAATGATGACACCTATTATAACATATGGTTATAAATAGTTGGTTTTAGGTTAGGGTTTCGTATGGGACACCATTGTAACCATTGTAAAAGCCGACATTTGTGGGAGCCAACTTAGAGAGATTGTACTGTGAGCTTTTGGAGAGATCGTGTGTGCTTCTTCTTCGTTGGACGAAGAGAAGATTTGTATTTATTCTTTTCTTTCGTAATAAAGCTCATCGGTGTTTCCCCTTGGTTGGTCCACGGCCTAAAGTTGCTATCTCTCTTAGCGCTTCTCGTTTGTTTGTAGTGTTACTGATCTTTGTCCTCGATCCCTGACGATCGTGTGTATTCCACGGTGTTGGTGCTGCTGCTTCCTCCTCCACCATCATTCGGTGGTGTGGGGTTGTTTCCGCACAACAGTTGGGGACTGGAGTAGCCGAGGGTAGGTGAACCATGATAATTTCTTCAGTGTTTACGATTGTCGATGGTCTTTTTCTCTTCTCTATTACTTGCACTTGTTATTCAATTTCTGCTATGCACTAACTCTTATTCTTGCAAGTATTACTTTGTGTGTTGATTAAGTACTTGAGGATGTAATTCTCTCAAGAGACTTAGGCTATTTCTAGCGGGATTAACTTCATCTGTGCATTAAATTTAAGAAACACTAATCACCCCCCTAGTGTTTGGCTTGATAACTCTAGGATCCAACCGTAACTTATTGGAACCCCCTTGTGAGAGGTCCTCTTGTTGTAAAGTTGAGTCTGTATAAGTCCTCAAAGTGTTGATGCAAGTTGGTTGGAAGTCCTCTTAGTTGAGAAGAGGCAAGGCAGTGGATGCTGGACTAGCGCAAGGAGTGGGTGAACCAAGGTAAAAATATCGCGTGTTTGCGATTGCTTTTGCTCTCTTGCTTTACTTTCTCTTTACTTGTATTGTATTGAATTCCACTGTGTACGTATCTCTATTGCAAGTCTTTGAATTTGTTGACTAAGTACATAACGAGGTAACACTCATATGAGATTTAAGCATTATTAGAGGGATTGAATTTTAATTTGTGTTTAATTTTGGTCAACACTAATCACCACCCTCTAGCGTTGCTTGCCATCTATAGGATCACCCAACAACGGTGACCATATCCCATTCTTACGTGGAACCTTCCGCTTGATACAACACCCAATATACGCGTAGCTTCCATGTTCATAGCCTTTCTTTTAGCTTGAGCCATCTATAACCACTCCTCCTCAAGTTCTATATTTCTCTAATAGCATTGAACATGCTTATCTCTGGACTAGGGTTGACATGGTAGTTCATAAGTCCATACGCAATGATGTTTGGTAACAAATGAAGGGCTCAATGGTTCTTTGGCTCATCGATCAAGTTATTTCCTATCACAAGGAGATCACCTAGTTCCTTTTGCACCCGTAATGGAGCAGTGGTAGAATATCTAGCTCTTTTTCTTATATGGTATTTATTGGTATTTCCTTGTATTTATATAGAGCCACATCCAAGGAAGGCTGAGATTAGATCCAATGGCCTACAAGCACGCAACAAGTATTCAACTTCAAATATAATACTTAAAATGAAACTTAATTATGGGTTAATATGTGAGTTGAAGAGTGTTTTACTTATTTTTGAAAGTTAAGGATGGTTTTTATACATTAAGCTTACTTTTTTAAAGTTGTCACTATTATCAATTGCTCTTCTAGTGCAGACTCCATACAACCAACCGATTAGTATTACTAACATATAATGGTATTGGATTCATGTAGGATTCCTGATGTTATATGAATCATATATGATGAACATTAACCAAATGATCTGTTCTTCAAAATGTTTGAAGTCATGTTCGCTTAATTTTTTTTCCCATATTTTTCCCCATAATTTGCAAAAAGATTTTTTTTTTCTTTATATATTTTTTAATGACAAGTATACATATTTCCCACCCTTTTCGCAATCGGTCAGGAAATTCTGTTGGAAAAAACATGTAGGTAAAGGCTTTTAAGTTTGAAAAAATCAACATCCTCATCCGAACACAACTTTTTAGAGTTATGCTCTGTACACCTCGATGAGTAGGGATGTATGTACTTTTGTTTTTCAAAATTTGAAAAACTATTGATTCACTTGTCTAGTCACCCTAGGTCTTTTCTATTTTCGGGTAAGTTTGGCACTAACACTTATATACACGCCTATAAGTAGGATCGATTAACACCTATATAGCAAGTATCCTTTTTTAATAGGTGGAGGGTCGTATTCGGATCTTTCTTTAGATATCGGATTCGCATTCGGGTAGAGTAATGGCATGTTCTTTTGCGTTTAAATGTTTGTGAAAGTAGGAGATTTCACTATTCCTCCCACTATTCAATCATTTTCATCCTCACTTTCACTTGTCATGTTCTTTTGTGTTGGCTTCTTTGACTGTGAAAGTTGCTGACGTGGCCACAAAAAACACACAATAAAGTTGTGTGGGACCCACAAAAAATTCCAACATCCACATTCACAACCCACTTTCACACAAAAAAACACAATACTCACTTTCACCACACTATTCACAACTTCAACCAATCCAAATTTAAACACAAAAAAACAGGCCCTAAGCTATAATCGGGCTCGAATTCGGGTTATACATGGATCCAATCCGAACGAGACCCGTTTACTGCCCTATGCACCCGCACTAGGGCTTGGTGATAATCGATCACACGAAGAGCAGCAAAATAAACCAGGAAAAAAGTAACGGGGAAAAAAACCGAGGATCTCTTTTTGATTTCAAGAATCAAGTACCGCGTTAACTTCTTGGTATGCTTCAGTCATTTCCTTCATAATTACGTTATATCTCAATCTTTTTTTGGATTTGTAATATGTCGAGTTCAAATGTATTTTATAAAATTGTCATTTTGGAGTATTTTCTCTAACCATCCTATTTATTTGACCCTGCATTCTTCAATTTCACATGTGAAAACTTGATGCCCATGATCCCAAATTGATTATTTGTGTTAGTGGAATGGCGCTCGGAATGCGTTCGAGGAAAAGCATCAGTGGAAGTAAGCCTTTGGGTAGAGGGAAGAGTGGTAAATTTGAGTCAAATGGGGATGATTCTCACCGTGGACGCAGCGAAAGAGCGGAAAGGACAACTCTTTTCACTGAGAAAAAGTTTGTTAGAAGAGGTAGAGACAGTGACGTTAATACATTTGGAAGAAACCCCATTTATGGGAGGCGAAGAGACGTTGGAAGAGATGATTCAGATGAGGAGACAAGAAGCCGGGGAGTATTCCGAGAAATGAGGGGTGACAGTAGGAAGAGGGACGATGGTCCGGGCAAGAGGATACCTTTTAGAAGTGAAGTGACTGACCAGCTCAGATCGAGAGGGATAAATATTGGTAGAAGACGAAGGGATGTAAACGGGGATGATTCTGAAGAAATGATGAGTGGTGCTCGGACCATGGGTCGGGAATTGAGAGGTGGTCGTGAGAGGAAGATGGATGGTCGTCGGGGTGAGAGGATTCCCTTTAGAAGTGAAGTGATTGATCAGCTTAGATCAAGGGGGAGAATAATTGGTAGGAGACGAAGGGATATACGTGGAGTTGATTCTGAAGAAATGACAAGTGGGGGTCGTACCATGGGTCGGGAATTGAGAGGTGGTCGTGGGAGGAAGAGTGGTGATCAAAGGGAAGAAATGGAATCACGGGGGAGAGTCTTTGGTCGGAAACGAAGGGATATAAGTGGAGTTGATTCTGAAGAAATGACGAGTGGGGGTGGTACCATGGGTCGGGCATTGAGAGGTGGTCGTGGGAGGAAGAGTGTTGATCAAAGGGAAGAAATGGATGAAAGTGGTGATTCTGTTGAAGCATCTTCTGACAAACTCAGGTTGAAATGGAAAAGAATGGACAAGAAACTAAAAAATGTCGATGGAGATGGTTCCGTTGTGGGGAGAACGGTCTGTTGTGGGGAGGAAAACAATAATCATTGGGGTAAAGTGAAAAAGACTGATAGTGTTGATGCAAAGGAGGCGGCATGGGAAAACAGTACAGAAAGTGAAGGTGGAGGCGATAAAATTGCGGAGCAGAAACCTGTTAGGCGTCCGACACGAGTGCTTGACAAGTTTGGGAAGAAAATAAGAGTTGCACAAAAGCGCTCGGATGATAGCACTGCAGAGAAACTTGCTCCCGTGAAGAAGAAAAAGAGAGTCATCAAGATTGATCCTTATGACATCTCGAATAAGAGATTAGACGATTCCCTTCCTACTAGTGGTAAGCCCTAATGTATAAAAATTTCCTTATTTCCTTTATTACTTTTAACTCTTTAAAGGAATTATATTTTGATTTTGTTTTAATTTCATTTGAAAAAATTTACACATTTTCCTTAATGAAGCTACTTAGTTTGTACCTTTTGATTATGCCAATGTTATTCTATTCACAGATCATGCAGACAAGAATGAAGAAAAAGATTCTGAAATTTCAAAAAATGCTCAGTTCCGTGCTATACAACCAAGCCCCTTGATTCTTTCATTCGTGGAAGAAAATGTATCTGAAATTAACTTGCTTTTTCAAAATCTCATTTTCCCTCTTTTTTAATTGTTTATAGTTTCATATGGAATAAACTAAGCCTTATAATTTTTGTTGATATCATCAACAGCTTCTGGGTCGCAGGCGTTTAACTGAATTGAAGAATGCAGGCTACGACATTAAGCTGTCTGCACCTTTAGATAATGTTCCCTTTTCTACCAGTACAGAAAGAGAGCGAATTGAAGAAAATGTATGATCTTGCTTCATCAGTCAGTATTGTCCATTCAAATGTTTTTCATTCCTTCATCGGGTTTATTCTTTTTGTTGTGCAAAAAGTTTCAATTCATACTTCATACATTATGCAATGTTAGACATATTAGAATGTTTTTATTGTCCCATAAAATTTACCTATCATCCATGTGGTTTTTATTTGGCTGGGAATTTCTTCCAGCTATTCAGAAATAAGTTGGAATTTTTTGCTGCTGCGAAGATTTCCTCATCATTTCCTCCTCCTGTGATTCCAGAGATAGCATTTGCAGGTATGTCACAGATTATGTGGTCAGGTCATTTTTGAAAAAGATAATTAGCCCCCAATCCAAAAAAAAAACCTACCGTGCTTGTATGAGTTTCTTCCTCCTGGTTACATATCTACATATTTATCTGAATTGGTTATCAATGCTGAAGCTGTTGTTCTTCAAAAATTAACTAAGTTCATATGATAGGCTGTTGCATTTCGCTAAACCAAACATGCCATGCTTAAGTCCTTAGGGTAGAACTTCTCTCCCAAGAGAAAGCCCTCAGATATAGCTTACATTTATGAATTACCAATGAATGCAAAATAGAAAAAAAAAGGGTGTTAATAGTTACGGAAATTTCATGTCACCTACCTCTTGAGGTTTCATTCTTCACATTATTTTGTCCCCGTGACCTCTCTCTCTCTCTCTTCCCCTCTTGCACCCCCCCCCCCCCCTCAACATGTTTTAATTCATATGATTTTAAAAATTGTTCTAGGATCTAAATATAATAACCTTAACTTTTATGTAATTGAATGCAGATCTCATTAGAGTGAATATTAGAGTGTGTAAATTGTGTTGGTTTGGTCTCTCTCTTTCTAACAGCATGTTTGATTCATTCAAAACTTATTATATGACCCAAAGATAATAACCGTAACTGTTATGTAATTGAATGCAGAGCTCATTAGAGTGGCAGCAGAGTGTTAATTGTGTTGGTTTGATAACTTCCAGATTTGTTCCTTTCTTGTTGTGTCATTTTGAGAAAGATAACACCCAGTTTTTTTGTCTTGTGAGGCTACACTCATAAATTTTCTGTGGATCTTACTTATCCCGATGTAAATATTTCCCTCCATGATCTGTTCCTTTCTTATCTGTAAAATTATATAAATAGTCAGCTCCATAACAAGTTTATCTGGCCATCAGGAAGGTCAAATGTGGGGAAGTCGTCTCTTTTAAATGCTCTTACTAGACAGTGGGGAGTGGTCAGGACATCAGATAAGCCTGGCCTTACTCAAGTACAATGAATTTACAATTCTAACTCAATGTAATCTAAATATTGGGTTCTCGGACATAACTCCTAACACTTCCAAACTTTTTGCAGACCATTAATTTTTTTCAGCTTGCTTCAAAACTTTGTTTAGTTGATTTGCCTGGATATGGTTTTGCTTATGCAAAGGAAGAAGTTAAGGAGGCCTGGGAGGAGCTTGTGAGTACCAAGATTATTTCTTGTACATGTTAGTTTCTAGCTATCATACTGAACCCTCTATTTGTATTTGTGAATTCTTCGGGCTAAGAACAATCAATTCCTTTATTTTTATTATTTTTCCCTTTTACATCATTTTGAAGAACATTTTGCAGAGTATAGTACTATTGTGATCCTTCTACCAGATAGTTATGTTTTACTTTATCAGTGTTATGAGGAGAATTTTGTACAGAAAGCTTCACAATTATACTATCCATATAATCAAGTATGCTCATGTCAGCAGTGGATCCATTCATAACCTTCTGGGAAAGTTTTTTGTTAAACGTACGTTATAAAGTTTCTCCGTTAACAACTAAAGTTGATTGTGTCATGTATCTTTTATATTCTATGATCATTGTAGTATTACTATTTATAATATGTCAGGATGGAAATCCAAACCACAAAAGAGAAGAAAGCAAGTGCTCATTAGCATCAACAGAGTAAACAGAATAACTTGCACATGAACCCCTTGTACCATAAGGTTTTTTGCACTTTGACCGCTTGAAAGAGAAGATTCCATATATTAACATTGACTACTCTGGGGCTGGAGCATTAGCACATAATTAATTTGATCACTTGACTAGAAACCTGATAAATCTCTGAAACGTCTATGATTTGGCTTAGAACGAGTAATACCCTGAGAGTAACATAAGATGACTGTCTTCCTTTGTGCTTATGTAGAGGTTCCTATCCCATTTTGCCGTTGGATAGTTGATGTAATGTTACATATGTTGTTTCGCAGGTTAAGCTGAGATTGCCTGTTTATCTCTCTAATTCCTTGAGCAAAATTTATTTATCTGAGAGATCAAATTGGCAGTTTGTACCCTTTTATCAAACAAATGGTGGTTCCTTCATGTACACATAACAATGCTCTTCCTCACCTTGGCAGATTGGTGTGTTACTGAAATAAATTGTTGTTCAAAACAATAATTGTAACAAATTAAATATGATAATGATGCTGATGGATCACAATAAAGAGAAGGGGAGTTATTGAAAACTTGGACTTGGGAAGATTATATGTTTAATCAATGCAATGGGTAAACAATGGAAATTAGATAGCTATTACATTGGTTAGACGGGATAGCTCGAGGGCAATTTTTTGTAATATGTGAAGTTGATATGGTTAAAGAAATAATCCAGGTGTTCTTGGTTTACATTAAGGGAACAAACCTATTTGAAATAACATAAATGGTTTAGGGACCAAATAATATATCTAAAACGAGTGATGAAGGACATGTCAAATTAATGATGATTAAAAGAACCAATGTCGAGAAAGCCTCTCTTTTTTGTTTCATATCAATCCTATCTTCATATTGTTCTTGCATATATAGTCTTGGACTGTTAGAAGTAAATATTTCTGAAATGTTGTCACTGGAATCTTCTTTGTAAAAGAAGATTATATCTTATATACCTTTGATCAAATTTTGATAAATAAAGGCTTGAAGCTGTGTCAATGTTAATTGCGATGAACCTTTTCGAAGCTGTGAATTATGTACTGAAATTTTTTGATGGAAAATATGACCTCAATTTTGTTGAGAAAAGACAAAAGGCATGAATGCCTATTATGAAGATTGTTTTATTAGAAGACTCACTGTGGGACACCAAGTAATAAGAAAAATCAAATCCTTTTTAGTATCTACAACCAATTAAAACTGCATCTTTTTAAATTCTTCTAAGTTATCTCTCGATTAAAACTCTAAAAACATATTCCCTCCCAACTTTCTTCCTAAAATGCAAAGAATGGAGCATGATGCAAGGGGGTGTGATTGGCGGTGGAATGACATAGATGCATCCATTTGATTGGTTTCAATTCCCATATCTTCATTTCTTTCTTAGGTTAATAGGATGGTAATTTCAGTGTTAAAGTGATGAGTATCCATTCAGTTTCAATTTCAAATTGAGTCTCTTAGTTATTTTGGTATTCTATGAGAATTTAAGTCCTTCTGAGTCTTTAGTTATTTCGGTATTCTAATTACTCATCAGATGTGATATTTAAAAGTCAAGTTGTAAACATATACAAGGGCCACACACTTATTTTATTTTTCAGAGTAAATAAAATTTGAGAAAATTTGATGTACATATTGTATTTGGTAAAATTAAATCTTTAACATTGGAGTGTGAGAGCGGGCTTGGTTGTCTGGACGGAAGGTTTAAAAATTCTTCGTGTGCAAGACGTGTAAGTTGGTTATCATCTGATCTTCGGAGTGCGATGCTTGAAAATTCATCAAAACTTTAACTTTCGTCTTTCTCAAATCTACGTGAAAACCTTTTTTTGCCAAGCATCATATTTGGTATCAAAGCGCCTCACACTCTGAATTATTCCCTTTTCTTTGTTCTCTTTCATCACCCTTTTTTCTTTTATTCAGATTTGGTTTTAGATAAAAAAGAGATCAAAGAATAAAAAAGAAAGATAAAAAATTAAAAGAGAGAAAAAAATCGAAAAATATGGTAAAATGAGAAACAAAAGATAAAAAATTTAATTTTATTATTTATCTACCCAGACACCCACAAAAAATCCTAACCTTAAGCCATCGCCACCCATTTTTGTCGTCGTTGCTTCTGATTCATCGTCATCGCCTTTGTCTCCATCACCATTGTTACAGCTATCTTCACCTTCAAATGATATTGTCGTCGCCTTCCGCTGTCGTTACCGCTAATATCACTATCAAGTTTAGTTGTTATCGTTGTTTCCAACGTTGGAAGCCCTCGTCGATCACACTAGTAGTTGCGTCGCATCGTTATGACTACACAATATCCCGATTTGACAAACAATGTTGGTGATATCGATTGATTTCATTGCCAGTGCAGATTTACAATAATAGCTCCGACGAGCCGTTTTTATCATTAAACTGCACTAACGAGTCGAGCTAACCTCAAGCCACCAATACTATTTATCAGTTCAACCTAGTCATCAGCTCAATCGAGTGACATGTGCCGTGAAACCGCCCTAAGCTGAACCCGAACTGATTGAAATGTTAACTAGTTCATGGCGCAGATAAGTTGTTGGTCGCGTCGAGCCACCTCTTCTACGACGCCGCTTCACAATTTCTTGTATTTTCTCCATATTTTTAGTATTTCAACTTATTTTGAACATATTTCGAAGAATTTTTGGCTGTTTTTCAAGCTTTTTGCGTGAAATTTTCAAACCTGACATTTGGATTAAATCTCTAAGTTTTAGTGGCATTTTCAAAGCTGGTTTTTGCTCCATGTAACTTCTAATTTGATCAAATGTATATTTATTAAATTTCAATTTTTTTATTTAATTCTATCAAGTTTAGTTGATATCACAAATGTTGTATGGTTGTATAATATTGATATGTGTCACATCATCATATTTAGGCTTGCATTTTAGCATATAGATTTGGATCATATGATTTTTTTCCTTTGTTTAATTAGTCTATGCATATAGCTTGTATTTAGGATCTTGCATCTGCGTTCGTGTAATTGTTCGTGTAATTGTTTGGCATTACATGCTGTGACATAATGACAAAATATTATGATCAGATATGACGAATGATTTAATGCATATGCTAGAAAATCAACCACAAAAGATATACCTAAAATTTAAAGCTGACAAAATCGAACATGAGATCACCTAGAAGATCTAGAAAACAAGTTGTCAAGACAACAAAACTTTACCGATGGAGCACAGAGCACATTTGGCGATGAACCTGATATTAGAATGATTTGAAATGGGAACATGAAAAATCAAAATAATAAGATAATAATTTTAAGGATGCGGTTGGGTGAAATAACATTACATACTGAAATAGGATAGATGCTCTTAACTTTATTGAAACATATAACTCGTAAACTTTTTCAGATTGGTTAGTAGAGATGAATCATTTATTCAAATGATATTAGTTATCAAAAAAGCGAACAATTCACTTTACTATGATAAAACCGATATGGTCTGTTAAAATTTTCTAATTTCTACGGACATTCAACAAGGGAAAAATTAAAGATCTATGCATGTATGGAATGAAATGAAAATTAAACTCATAAAATGCCTCCTTTCTATAGTGATTGTCTCCTAGAACAACCGAACAATTTACGATAAAGAATTATATCCGTAGAGGAATATATGACTAAGTTTAATGACATATTTGTTAGGAGTGAGCTACAAGAAAATCTTAAATATACCTTTGCTAGGTTTTGTTTTAGTTTGAGAGCAGACATTAGGTATGAAATACTTCCTGACATTGTAAAAAATATGTAACATGTATTCATTTTAGTCTTATATTTGAAATACACGAGAGCCCATATAAACAGAAAGCTTACTTTAGAGTTGATAAGCAATCTAAGCAGTCTTATGACGGTATGACTAAATCCAAAACTATTGCTGCTAAGGAGACAAATGGAAATGTTATTGTTGAATTATCCTTAGAACACAATTCTAAAGGGGTATAATGTTTCAAATTTCATGATTTTGGTCATTTTGCTAGTCAGATCCATAATAAGAGCTTACTTGTGAGAGAGATTAGTAATGATGATGGATTAATCATAGAAAAATACATTCCACCTGAGGATGCTATTGAGGAAGATGATGATCTAGAGGAATCTAACCCTCATTTACATGTTATTAGGTCTTGCTAAAACACCTTGGACTGATGAAGATTCGTAAGTACACATGTTTTCCCTAACCATTCAAAATTGGGGATGTCTTTTAAAGTGATGATTGATGGAGTTGGTTGTAGTAGATGAAGATGATGTAAACGAGTGTGCTAGTTATAAAGAAAATACATATCATCTGAGGATGCTAGTGAGGACAAGATTTAGAGGAATCTGGCACTCGTTTACATGTTATAAGGTATCTAGCTAACACACCCAAGGGTGAGGAAGATTAGTGAAGTACAATTGTTTTTTAACCATATCCAAATTGGGTGTCTTTTAAAGTGATAATTGAAGGATCTAGTTCTACAAATTTAGTTGTCAAGTTAGTTATTAAAAAAGATGAGACTAAAAGCGGAACCTCATTCACAGCCTTACAACATTACATAGAATGATAATAACTCACTTTGTTTTCCAATGTTATCCAATGTCTATCCAATTTTCGAGCTATCAGGATATCATCAGCGTGATCTCATACCTATGAATGCTTCACATATTTTGCTAGGTAAGCTTTAGCAGTATAACTTAGATCAATTGGGTACGATTTTCTAGGATACTGGGGATAAAATTCTGATTTTTATTGACATAAAGAAGAATACAAGGATAATTTGGCCTCACTCGATGGACGGACCGCTCTCCCACGTCACCAATTTGAGGGGATGGCCGTACTCTATAACTATATTTAGGATTTCATACTCCTAATCTCTCTAATTCTCATTTGTCTTCTCAAAATTCAGCATATCCTTTAATGAACTTAGCCCTCTATACATATAATGCTCAAATTTTCTAAAATTACACATCTGCCCTGGAGCCCTAAAATTACAGATTAGCCCTTGATGCCAGGAAATTATAGATCTGGTTGGCTGCCGCACTCCAATCCTAACACTAATACAAATATATATCTTCAAGAACCTACAACGATAATACCATTAAGGTGCTGCGCAACTAACATCAGCCCGTGGATTACAACTTGCTTAATTTCCAAACTTGAGCCGGTACTACCATGAGATGCTTGTGCAACATCAATTTAGACTATCAATGAGTATAATTTCTTGATTCCCGTCAAATACATGCAAGAACATAACCCACCACACTATCCAAATTAATACGGTGCCATTGCTATGTCCTTTATGGACAAGTTAAAATCATACGGGTAGCAAGGAGGAATCCAACTACATTACATTCTTGTAAGTGAAATTCCTTTCATACTAATTTAATTTTTAAATAATCTTAACAAGTTGAAAATTTGAAACCTAAAAGATGTCTTCAAGAAAAATCTCACATGGTTGCAAAATTTCATTTTTATTTCTCAAATCAAATTCATAGAAATCCTAAAAAGTCCCAAATTGAATTTATATAAACACTAATTTCTAATAAGACAAGAACTAATGGAAAAATTAAGTTACTTTTTTCTCTCTTTTATTTTGAATGTTGGATCTATCCCTTCACTTCTGTTTGTTGCCTTCCTCTTGCTTTCCTTTTTTAAGGGGTTAGTAAAAGGAGATAGGTCGGTTTGGTTCTTCTTTACCCCGATCATCCACTACCTCATCCACCACTTTACTTTCATTTTTCTAATTTAAAGCCATTTTGGAGATAAGTCCACAACAATCCAAAAGTCACATAATAGACCCACCTATCGATAAATTAAAGTTTATAATTGCTGTAAGGACCCTCTTTTTTGAAGGATTACACTCAACCCTAATTATTTGATGACTTATAAATTCATTGCATTGTCATGGTTATTTAGAGTGATTAAGCAGATGATTGGGATTTAAAATTCGAACTGATCGAATTTTTGTTCGAAAGGAACATGCTTTATGGAGAGTCAGTTACTTATGGCTTTAGTAACAGTCGTATGGAGCAATTATGCCATTGAAGAAGCAACCCAGGAGAGTGAAAAATAAATGATGGCGAAGAACCCTCGCCAATTTGAGGACCACGATATCTCTATTTTTTATGACTAAAGTTATTTGTAGGGTGTAGAAATTGTAATCATCTTAGAATTTTCAATTCTAATAATTCAAATCACACTTGAAATAACAATAACTTTGTTGTGAAATAATAAGTCATTAAATAACTGCAGGTTGAGTGTAATTCTTTTAAAGACATGGTCTTTGGAGTAATTAGAAATTTTAATTTATTAATAATTGGGTCTATTATGTGATTCTTAATTTATTGTCTACTTACTGCAAAATGGGTTTACATTAAAAAAAAGAGTTAGGCGGTGGATGATGGTGATAAATAGACCACTCCCTTTACTGAAGATCTGAAAAAGAAAGCGACTTGAAGAAGAGAGCAAGAGAAGGCATCAAATAAAAGAAGTGGAGAGGTAGATCTAAATATAAAAAAAGAGACAATGTAACCTATTTTAATTAGTTCTCGTTTTATTATAAATTAGGGTATTTATAAAATTTTATTTCAGGATTTTAGTGGGTTTATAATTTTTTTTGATGATTTTTAAAATAAAGATGAGATTCTTGCAACCTTGTAAGTTTTGTGATGCGGCTACTAATTGGAGGGAAGGGGTATTTGAGTAAAATAACAAATAGGGGTGTTTTTCTATTTAAGGGGGTTGAGCCGGCCCTAATGGGGGGCGAAAAATTGTGAGAGTTATTTCTTTTATTCCATTAGATTAATTGTATTAGGATTTGGCTTTTCCCTAGGTTAATAATTATCTTCTAGTCGTTAGTTAGCGAGTAGTTGAATTGTATTAGGGTTTCTTTTTAATTCTAGATCCGAGTTCCAATAAAAATCCCCTTTTATCATCAAAACCCTAGCGAAACGCATTAATTGGTATCAGAGCACTAGTTCCAGGGCGAGCACCCGATTTATGGATCTGATCGACGCGTGGGTAGAGAGAAGGGAAAGGGTGCGCCGTCAAATAGCGGAGGATTTGGCGGAGATCAATTGTCGCTACAAGGAGAAGGTGGCGAAGATCGACCGTCGTTACCTTTTCGCTGCAAAGACAAAGATAGATCTGAAGCCTGCGGCTGTCGGCGATCCAGATCTAAAATTATCAGATCCAGATCCGAAAGAGACGGAGAAAAATGGTGCAGATCTGAAGCCTGCGGCTGTCGGCAATCCAGATCTGAAATTTTCAGATCCAGAAAATGTGATTTTTAACGAGAAAGATCCAGAAACTGAAGAAGACGTCGCCTTCGACCACTACAACCAAGGGTGGGAGGCATCTCAGGCCATCTTTGAGCCACCGGAGGGAGCGCGGAATGTCGGAGGGGGGCGGCAGCCCCTCCGACAGATCCCAGGAGGGCCGACGAACCCGCAGGAGGGGCGGCAAGGGCCGCCCGCCCCTCCCGGGGCTGCGCCACCCCCCTGTGTAGTGACCCTGTGCTATGAGGAATAAACACTAGAGGGGGGTGAATAGTGTTTTATAGAATTATAATGAATTTACGTCAAATAAAACCCTACTTAACTAACAAATACGGAATATAAGAAATGATCAACAACCCAAGCAATAATGCAATGCTAATTTCAGCCTTGAATGCTGCATTCATAGCATTCAAGGTTGAAATTAGAGACATTTTCACACCTTTGAGAAGAGCCATTCAACTCCAATTCCAAGCTTTCTCATCTCACAAGAATCTCACCCTCTACTCTTTGAGCCTAATTCCTCAAGAGAGATTCTCATTCCTTGTGAGCTTCTCAAGCTAATAGCTTGATTCCAAGTCACCAACTTCTCCCTAGCCATCTATTGCTGCTCATCTTGGTGGAGCTAGGGTTTGGTGATCTCATCTTCCTCAAAATCCATTCTTGTCCTAAATTGGTAAGTATTTCTCAAGGCATAGGATTTTGTGGTAAGAAGTTTTATATTTCATTCTTTATACTTCATACTTGTTGTATACTCACGGTGGTGAGAGGATTGGCTTGATCCCAAGTTGTGGGAGTCAAGATTTAGTTTTGCTCTCGGTTTGTGAGAGTGTGCTTAGTCCCAAGTTGTGGGATTAAGGACTTTGCGTGTTTCCGGGTTGTGGGATACACGGACATCGATTGTAGGTCGATTGCACTTGTTGGAGGTTTTCCACAAGTGGGCTAAAGGAAATCTCTAACGGTTTGCTAGAGTATCCGGAGGTGATCCGGGTGTTGCTAGAGTAGGGCACCGGTAACAAGTCGGGGAGACTTGGGTGGCACCAAGCCCGTTACATGCATTGTTTGCGTTTGTCTATTTTTGTTGTCTGTAGTCTATTCCGCATTGTTGTTTGTGTGTTTGCACAATAATTAGGAATAACGCTCTTGATTATTTTAAAGTACTATTCACCCACCATCTAGTACTTGTGCAGTAGCTTCACAAGGCACTACACCCTGGGGGCACGGCGGAGCCCCGCCGTACCCCCCAGGGGTGGCGACAAGCCCATGGGCCCCGGCGGTGCCCCGCCGAGCCCCTGGGGGGCTGCGGCAAGGAGTTTGGGGGGGTTCCGACACCCCCGAAGGCGCTATTGGGGGCGGCGATGCAGGAGGGGGACCGACAGCCCCTGTCGAGCACTTCGGGGCCCCCTTGGGCCCACCACGGGTCCCGATCTGCGTCATTTTCAGGATTTCAGCCATCTATAGGGCCCGAGGAAGGATTCCAGCAGTGCAACGATGACGACGACCATCCTAAGTATTTGTGGGGGCCCGACGACACTTTTTGGATTCCGCCTTGGCCCGACGATATTTTTTCGAACTTCGTTGAAAGCGGTGGGGACCACTCTCATCCATTTGACCCGGGAGGAGGCTTGCAAACGACCTGGTGGAATGGATGGCCCACGGATATCGTGCACCACCTTGAGGACAATGTGGATTTTCAGGGGCGGAGTAGTGATACGGCTATTAATTGGAGGGAAGGGGTATTTGAGTAAAATAACAAATAGAGGTGTTTTTCTATTTAAGGGGGTTGAGCCGGCCCTAATGGGGGGCGAAAAATTGTGAGAGTTATTTCTTTTATTCCCTTAGATTAATTGTATTAGGATTTGGCTTTTCCCCCTAGGTTAATAATTATCTTCTAGTCGTTAGTTAGCGAGTAGTTGAATTGTATTAGGGTTTCTTTTTAATTCTAGATCCGAGTTCCAATAAAAATCCCCTTTTTATCATCAAAACCCTAGCGAAACGCGTCATTTTGCTAGAAGTTCATCTTTTAAGTTTCAGATTTCCAACTTGTTAAAATTAATATTAAATAAATTAGCATGAGAAGAATTTTGTATTAAAAATAAATAAATTAAAAATAAAATTCTTAGAAGTCATGAATGGCCCATCAAATGAAAAATCTTAGCATGGATTTTAAAATGTATTTTGAGAAATTTTTATGGATTTTCAGAATATGACTTATTGTTATTATATGAATAATATGAATCCAAGTAAAGTTAGACTAGAGCTCCCTTATATTCAGTAAGCACTGAATTCATATTTTGCAACTGTGGTTTGGATATCTTTCTATACCGATCCTTATGATTTTCAGATGTGTTCCTTGAAAGCATCGACTTGGATGATTGTTTGTAATAGTAGTATTTCACTTGCAAGAATATAACATGACTGGACTCCTCTTTGCCACATGTATAATTTTACCTTGTCTATGAATGACATGGTACATTATAAATTCGCGTAGTATTTTGGGTTATGTTCTTGCATATGTTTGATGAAAATCAAGAAATTTTAATCATCTATGGTCTAAATTAATGTTGTACAAACATCCCATGATATTATAGGCTCATTTTTGGAAGTTGCAATGCATCGTTTGATGTTAGTCGTGTAGATGCTTGATGCTATTGTTATTGTAGGCTTCCAGGAATCTATGCTGTTATAGGCAGAGTGCCGTTGTAGACGTACATAGTAGTCACTGATATTATTGAACTCGTGGAACACAATAGTTCTTAGTTTCTTTTGCATTTAATCATTATGATATATAGTGGTTTGACTTCCATGAATCTACATCCATTACCCACAAGGATCATGCCCCCAAGATTTCAAATAAGCTTTATTGCTTGTCAAGCCTTATAACTTACCAACTTACTTACTAGTAGGAATTTAACACCAAAACGTTAGCGGTGCTTGGACTTTGCATAAATACGCTTCCCATGTATGTATTTTGCACCTACACAATCAAGTAATTGGACGTGTGAACACTCACCAAAATTAAAGTTTCTTACAGGATACCTGAGTTGAAAACAAAAGAAAGCTCAAAAGAAACTTCCCCCAATTCAAAGATTACAACTCAAATCTTATAAGCAATATAATATCAATATCAAAAGCGTGTCTTGTTAAAAAGAGATGCAATTAGAATAAAAAAAGATTGAAGAATCAGAAGCTATTATAGGTGGACACTTATTGGGAATACAAGAGAGAAGCTCTAGAAGAGATTTCCTATGAAACTAAGGAATAACACTAGGCTAAAAACCATAGAATGAAGAACAATGAAAGCACTTGAAAATCTTAATGAAGAAAAAGAGTATAGCTCTTATAATAAGAAGTTTTTGTAGAATATGGTATTTTTTGTGAATATGAACTATCTCTTTATCTATGGACAGAAGTGAGGCTGAGATATCTCTCAGCTTAATTATGAACATGAGCTAGTAAATTTAGAAATAATAAAAAGGGAAGTTGGGTTAGATGCATGAACCAATGTGGTACTCACTTGTTACTCCGAGCATGTGCAGCTTATGTAATTCTGGAATATGAAATCAGGAAGTAAATCAAAAGAAATATGTATGAAAATCAAACATAGCTGAATCAACATGTAAACAAGTGAGTAAAATTCTAAAATATCAAAGATGAGTGAATGATTCAAAGATTGAAAGATTAAAGCAAAAAACATATGGTTCAAAATGAACTACCAGTCTCATTAGTGGTGATATTGCTAAAATGAGAGGAAAGACCAATTTGAACTAGCGATGTCAATGCTCTAACTGTAAACAAGGTCGGTGAAAGATAGGGAGTTGGTGGCCGCAGATGGTCCTTACTACTAGTGGCACTGGTGAGTTAATAAGAATGTCTGGTCATAAAATGGTCTAAATAGTAATGACACCATTGGTTAGGGATGCTAAATGGTTTGAACTAACGGTGGTGCTACTGCTATATATTAATGATTGATATTTAAACTTTGGTCAATTTTTGAGCCACATGAGAAGTTATATCATGTGTAGAATTGATTCCTAATGATACTAGAAACCTATCCAAGAGTTGTGCAATGAAGAAATGTAATGGATCATCTAGTTTACTGATGCGATTTACTCGCACAAACAAGTAAAACATCGGATATATGTGGAAAATATGAAAAAGGTGGGAATTTTATTGGAATTTTGATGAAGAATAACGAAGAACAATAAGATAATGGATCTTTTTAAAGAGGAGACCCTCTCTCCTAGCTTTAGATGCACGGACTAAAGCCTAAACACCGTTGAAGTTGACGCCTAAATGTTCTTCACAAAATTAAGCATAAAGGAAAATGACGGCTAGCCCTAGAATATAAAATATGGGAAAAAGTTCAGATTTATGTTGAAAGACAAAAATGCCACTCTACGAGTTAAGTCGTTTTCCCACGTCTCCTCATGAAGTAAGTCACCAACCCGACCGGTGGCTCGTCCCGCACGATCGCATCGTGCGATGGACCACCCCCATTATGTGGGTCTGCCTCCTGTGGGCCCGGCGCATCCGCATCAATAATTGCCCGTAGAAAAGCCACTTTGTCCTCAAGGTGGAAATCTGGGAACTGTTCCTGCATCACCAAACGCCTCCCAATTAGCGTCACAGTCAGGTAAGCCAGCCCAATGTATTAGCACCTCCCTCCATCGACTCGGACCATGACGCACGGCTCTCACCTCCAGCGGTTCCAACATCTCCATGTCATCAGTAAGTATGGGCGGTAACGCTGACGACACTATATGATCACCAATCACACTCCGTAGCTGGGACACGTGAAAGACTGGGTGTATCGCCGACGTATGGGATAACCTCAGTTTGTATGCCACCTGAACAATCCGGGCCACAATCTCGTAGTGCCCATAATACCGCGCCGCTAGCTTCTTATTCCTTCACTGAGCTAGCGATCTCTGACGGTGGGGTCGCAGCTTCAAGTACACCATGTCGCTCTCCTGAAACTGCACGTCTCGACGGTGCACGTCGGCCTTCACCTTCATTACCTGCTGTGCCCTCGTCAAATGCCTTTGCAATTCTTCCAGTATACCATCTCTCTCCCCCATATAATCCTCCACCAGTGACACCGGCGTCCCCCGTTGCTCATAACGAATCAACTGCGGTGGGTCACAACCATATAATATCCGAAATGGGGTCGTCTCTGCTGAGGAGTGGTATGAGGTGTTATACCAGTACTCCGTCCAGGCCAACCATCTGTACCACTGACGCGGAGTCTCCGAAGCAAAACATCGCAGATATGTCTCTGTGCTGCGATTCACCACCTCAGCTGCCTGTCCGTCTGGGGGTGGTAGGCAGTGCTCCTCTTGAGTACAGTCCCCTGCAGTCGAAATAACTCCTTCCAAAACCCGCTTGTGAAAATATTGTCTCTGTCAGACACTGTAGCGTTGGGTATCCCATGCAGTCTAACCACCTCCCGAATAAAAGCGTTGCCACGGATACGGCCGTGTAAGGATGCTTCAACGGAATGAAGTGAGCATACTTATTAAGCCTATCCACCACTACAAAAATCACTGTGTACCCCTCTGACCGTGGCAGCCCATTTATGAAGTCCATCGTAATCTCCTCCCAAACCCTCTCTGGCAAGGCTAACGGTTGTAACAACCCCGCTGGTGCCATGGCCATGTATTTGTGACGTTGGCAAACGTCACAAGCAGCTACCAAACGAGCTACCATCTTCCGCATCCTCGGCCAAAATACCTCCCTGGCCATCCTCATGTATGTCTGCTGCATGCCCGAATGGTCCCACCGCTGTGCCATGGAACTCCTGAAACCGGGTCTGTATGAAGGTCGACGTCCTCGGCAACACCAACCTCCCCTGATACAACAACCGATGTCCCTCCAATGAGTATCCCTTCGGTCCTTCTCCTCCTCCCTGCAGCGCCTCTCGGATCTGTCTCAACTCTGGGTTTGACTCTGCCTCCTGTAGCATCGGCTCCCAATCTATCCACATAGATAAGGAAAGAGCACTCAAAGTAGCCACCTCCCCTCTGCGAGACAATGCATCCGCCGCCTTATTCTCCAACCCCAGTTTGTACTCAATGTTAAAATGGTATCCTACTAACTTGGACAACCATTGCTGATGCTCCTCCGTCACCAACCGCTGCTTCAGCAAGTATTTCAGACTTCGCTGGTCCGTCTTAACCACGAAGTCTCTCCCCAACAGATATGGATGCCATTTCTGTATGGCCAATATGATCGACATCAGCTCTCTCTCATATACTGACTTCAGTCGTGCCCTAGACGACAGCACCTGACTGAAGTACTCAATCGGTCGTCCATCCTGCATCAAAACCACTCCCAAACCATAACCCGATGTATCCGTCTCGACCACAAATGATACACTGAAATCTGGTAGAGCTAGGACTGGTGCTGTCGATATTGCTATCTTCAAGGTCTCAAAGGCCTTGGTCGCCTCCCCCCACTTGAAGCTGCTCTTCAGCTGTTCGATAAGGGGCCATGCTATGGTGCTATACCCCTTCACAAACTTTCTATAGTACACTGTCAGCCCAAGGAAGCCACGTAACACCCTCAGCATCGTCGACAGTGGTCAATCACATCGGCTCTATCTTCGATCTATCAGCCGACACTCCTGTCTCAGAAACTACATGCCCCAGATATTCAATCTGCCTTTGTCCAAACCGACACTTCTTCTGATTTGCATACAGCTGATGTGCCAACAACTCCTGAAAAGCCAACTCCAAGTGCCCCAAGTGCTCCTTCATAGTCCTGTTGTAGATGAGTATATCGTCGAAGAACACCAGGATGAACCTCCTCAAAAATGACTGGAACACCTTATTCAACAAGGCCTGAAAGGTCGAGTGAGCATTGGTCAAGCCGAAAGGCATGACCAAGAACTCGTAATGCACCTCATTTGTGCGAAACGCCATTTTCGACACATCCTCCGTCCTCATCAGTATTTGATGGTACCCCGATCTCAGATTGATCTTTGAAAAGACCGATACCCCGTGAAGCTCGTCCAACCGCTCATCGATCACTGGAATAGGAAACTTGTCGTTGACAGTTTCCTTATTCAGTGCTCGGTAGTCTTTGCAGAAACGCCAGCTCCCGGCCTTCTTCTCCACTAGTACACCGGACCAGAAAACGGGCTAACACTGGGCTGGATCATCCTTTCCTGCATCATCTCTCGCACCATCCGCTCGATCTCATTCTTCTGCACGTGCGAATAACGATATGGCCGTACACTCACCAGTGCCGCCGCTTCATGCAACACTATCGCGTGCTCATGCCCTCGTACCGGTGGTAAACCTTGCGGACCCTGAAATACCTCCTATACCGCTCTAACAATTGCTCTACCTCGGCTGGGGTTTCCTCATATGGCTCTTCACCCTCTGTCTTCATACCTCGGCATTCCACCAAGAATCCCTCTCCTGACCTTTGTAAGGCGCACAATATGGTTTTGAAAGCCACTAAGGAGAAACAGAGGCTGTGGTCTTCTGTCAGAATCACTGTGCGATCCCCCTCCTGGAACTCCATCCCAAGCTGCTTCCAATTCACCTTCACCCCACCCAACCTCTTCAGCCACTGTATGCCCAAAATCACATCGACGTCACCCAACTCCAGGGTTATGAAATCCTCCACAATCTGCACACACTGCAATGTCAAGCACAGCCCCTTGCATATCCCACTGCTCTCCTCCATCCTCCTCGTCTCTAACAGGACCGTAAACTTCTCCAAAGTGCTCAGCTGCAAACCATGACGATCCACTAACTGTCGAGAGATGAAGTTGTGGGTGGCCCCACTGTCTATGAGTACCGTCACCGTCGTGTCGTCCAATCGCCCTGACAGCTTCATGGTATGGTTCGGGGTGAACCCTACCACGGAGTTCAGGGACACCTCTGCTACACCCAGATGAGACTTCTCCTCCTCCACAACCTCCTCTGCCTCGTACTCCTCATCGTCCACATATCCCTCCTTATCTGGTACTATAGTGATCTGCAACAGGCGACTCACACATCGGTGACTGGGGGTAAACCGCTCGTCACATCGAAAACATAGTCCTTTCGCTTGCTTCTCTCGCACCTCCGCCTCTGTCAGTCGCCTCCTCAACGTCGTTAGGCGAGCCTCTCCTCTGGCCTCCGGTACCCCTGTAGGAGCCCTCTGTGGTGCTGCTGGTGCTGGACGGGGATTGGGGCCCCCAGGCCCCTCGTATCCGCCTCTGCTCAGCATGCTTCTCCTCCGCCTTCTGTGCGAGGCGAATCAGGTTCTCCAAGCCCCCGGGGCTCTGCATCCTCAACTCGGCACGAATGGAAGACTTCATCCTCCCATGAAGTTCTCCATGAGTATCTCCTCCGTGATGCCATGCACTCGGTCCGATAGCAACTCAAATTTCCTGATAAAATCCCGCACTGTTCCTGTCTAAGAGCTCTGAGCTACTCGTAGAAATCTCCCCCCGGTGTCTCCTGAAACCGATCCATCAAATATGCCGTCAACTTTGCCCACGAGTAAAAAAGGATTCTGGGGTATCCTCCACCGATACTATGCCAGCGCCTCTCACTCAAAGTAAATGCCCACGTCGTGTAAGACCTCATCCTCTGTGAATCCCATCACCTGAAAATACCGCTTTGCTCTGTAGATCCATCCATCCGGATCGAGCCCCTCAAACACCGGCATTTTGAGCTTCTTCAATCTCAGATCAGCATTGACATCCCCATATGCTGCTCCTTCGGCCCTCCTCTCATGTGTACATATGCACGTCCCACTCCCGTCGCCGTGACCCAAATGTGGTTCAATCTCCTCCCACGCATACTCCTCCTCAGGCCACTGTGGTCTGCCGTCTGGTCCCAACCCATTAGGCCCCCCAAACACTCCATGTACCGGGGTTGTCTACCTCTAAAGCGCCCACTGGGCCTCGTTCGCGCCCTGAAAAGCCCGCAATAGCCTCCTGGGGCTCCACCGTCGCCCCTCGCCCCTGGAAAAGACCTCGATCCCCAACCGACATGACAGGGGCCCCCAAGGGCCAAACATGGAGCCCTGGCCCCTGTTCTGCAGGAGGAAGCCTGCACGGCCCTCCTGTGGCTGCTGCAGGGCCGTGTGGCTGTCCTGCAGTTGCTACAGGGCCGCGCGGCCTTGCGGCGGCTGCTGCAGGGCCGCGCGGGGCCCTTGGTGCTGTCGCGGGCCCCCCTTGGTGCTGGGGGCCGACGACCCCTCCAGGGGGTGCGCCACCTCTGGCCGTCCCTACTCGACCTCCCCAAATCCCCTTGTCGACTGTCGTTGATCCGGACGATCCTGGAAACATGGCTGCCATCTTCTTCGCTTCGTGGGCTCTTTGTTGGATTTCCGGGTCGGAATCGTCGAGGATCTCCTCCAAGGCCTTTTGAATCTTCTTCCTCTTCTCTTTTTTCGCCATTAGGGTTTGAAAAATTTGGCCGATTTGACCAATTTCCGCTCTCATCGCTTGTAGATCTCCGTGCATATCCTCTTGCGTGTGAGCGACGTCCTTGAACCCTACATTGATTATTTCATTCGTGGCCTCCAATTCTTTGTTGATTTCTTCGTGCAACCCTTGAATCTTCTCGTCTACGGAATCCGCCTTCGATCTCGTGCCCGTCGCCATTAGATCTCACCAGATCTCACCGCTCTGATCCCAATTTGATGCGATTTACTCGCACAAACAAGTAAAATAGCGGATATATGTGGAAAATATGAAAAAGGTGGAAACTTTATTTGAATTTTGACGAAGAACAACGAATAACAATAAAATAATGGATCTATTTAAAGAGGAGACCTTCTCTCCTAGCTTTAGATGCACGGACTAAAGCCTAAACGCCGTCGAAGTTGACGCCTAAATGTTCTTCACAAAATTAAGCATAAAGGAAAATGACGGCTAGCCCTAGAATATAAAATAAGGGAAAACATTCAGATTTATGTTGAAAGACAAAAATGCACCTCTACGAGTTAAGTCGTGTCCCCACGTCTCCTTCTGAAGTAAGTCACCAACCCGACCGGTGGCTCGTCCTGCACGACAGCATCGTGCGATGGGCCACCCCCATCATGCGGGTCCGCCTCCTGTGTGCCCGGCGCGTCCGCATTATTTACATAGTGTACCATTTGGTTCTATTACATTGCTAATGCATGAGTCCTATGGGATAGGGTTGGGCTCCAAATGACTTCTTTGAGTGCTCCATGATCTTGAATACTCTTGATCCTAGGGCAGTATTTGTATTTTGTGTCTCTAGGTATAATCATGTATAAAGAATTATAGTTTATTCATTATACAAATAAAATGTCAGCCTTAGAATTGAGTTGTAAATCATCATCTCATCTAAATTATACAACCATGGGTAACCATAGGGTTCACGGTAACGAGCATGTCATATTTACAACGATTCTAAAATTATGTACAATAGTTAATGTTATGGTATGACATGAATTTTGAAGGCCATGATGATTAAATGGAGGATGGTGATGCCGTTATCACCTACAGCAGGCGACGGAGGCGTGTGGCAGGGTCTGGGGTTGATTTGTAATTTTTTTGGGGATTTTCTGCAATTAAGAAATTTTTTTTGGGGGGGGGGTAAATGACTAATTATGTGAATTATAGCTATGGCCTGCCCTAGGGGGGATTTCATGTTTTGATTTGAGATTTGTAAACCCTAGGCCAAGGTGACAACTTTTGAGATTTAAACTTTCATCTCGAACAGAAAGTTAGGAGATTGTCTCAACTTGAATCGAGGCATTATCCTTGTTTCCTAGATTTGAAAATCAATAAAAAAAATCTCTTTATTTGTTTTCTTCATCCAAATCCCTATTTCTTCCACAAACAAGCCCTATATTAGGCCGAAGTGTCTTTATTTGTTTTCTTCACCCAAATCCCTATTTCTTCCACAAACAGGCCCTAGATCCTACCAGATGGCTTATGTAATATGGGATATCTCTAAGTTATACTAATCGTTTATTTACAATTAATAATTTTTCATAAAAAATATGTACAAATTAGATAAATCTCTGTTATAAAACACAATTTTGACCTGCTAGGACAAAATGGTGGATAGAGTAGTGGCCAATTTTTGGCCACCTAAGCACCGGTGTTCCAATGGGGGTGTGGTTGGGGGTTTGGATGTGATGTGTGTTTTTGTGGAACCCTCAAAGAAAAGCCCCCACATTTTCATTAATTACATGCTTGTCATTGCCCTTTTATGCAAACAAAACCCCTCCATCTTCCCTCCTATTTAAATGTTTGACATTATTCTTTTTTCCACTTTGCTCCTTATGTTTTTTTGCATTTTAGCCTATGCTTTTCCCCCTTTTACCCCCAGACGATACACACACACACTTCTGTCTCTTTTTCCACTTCACGCGGGCTCCACATCATGCGTGTGTTTTTCTGGGGGTCCCCGTGCACATAGTGCACGGGTAATTTCTAATACATCTATATATCAAAGGAGACTTGTTAATTATGTTTAAACTTACTGGTCTCGGATATACTTATGCAAGTCTTTGATATGCCTGGCATACGTTATGAATTTCAGGATACATTGTATGACCATCCAACAGCTATCCGATCCAACGATTAGATACATGTACAAGCATGTCCCATTGATTACATGCAACATACACAGGTCCCAACTAAACAAGAAGAAAAACACCACCACTGACACACATCACCCCCTCTCTCACTTTCATGCATGTGTGCATGCACTCACGCACACCCTTCCAACACCCCATCCCACCCCCACCCCCACCCCCCACCCCCGCCCCCCAAAAACACGCACACCAAAGGACCCGCCTACCATATCAAAGATTAAATATGAATTTATAAGAGAATGCATACGAATTCGTATCTGTTACAACCAAGGTTTTAGGTATCGGTTTCGGAGAGGGTATCGCTCTCTCGAAAATTTAAGTTTCGGTATCGGTATCGTCCGTTTCGGCGGTATCGGACGTGGGTTTCGGTTGGTCAGTATCGGTAGTTTTAAATACATAAAATTTATCAGATATGTAAAAAACTAAAGTAGCTAGAATTTTGCCTTACACACCCACCGTTTTACTTTGCGCACGTATCACTTATTTGCAAGTTTGCCTTGGAGTTGCTTTGCGTACCTACCATTTTGCTTTGTGCACATATCACTTATTTACAAAGTTGCCATAAAATATCTTCCTATACACATTTAACTTATTTACAAGTTTACCATTCACAATATTCCCCCCTCTCACGCATTCTCTCCCTCTCCCTCCCCCTCTCCCTCTCTCGCGGTCCCCCCTCTCGCGGTCCCCCCCCTCTCGTTCTCTCCCGGAAGCGGCATCAGCGGCAGCAGGCGGCGGCAGGCGGCAGGCGGCGGCGGCGTTTTTTTTTTCAGTTTCTTCTTCTTCTTCCTCTTTTTTTTTGATTTTGGCCAGTTTCTTACCCATTTGCTGGCCGAAACCCTAGGGTTTCGGCCAGTTTCGTCAGATACTGGGCGAAACCGGCCGAAACCCTAGGGTTTCGGCCGATACCGATTTTATGCTGCCGTTTCGGACCGGTACTGGGCGGTACCGGTCCGATACGCCCGATACCAAGAGGTATCGGACGATACCTCAAACCTTGGTTACAACCTTTTTCATTGGTGGTTTGGTGCGACATATAGGGTCTGGTGCATGCACATGAGATGTGGTCTCATATGTTATTGAAATGGATGAGGAGATGAGTAAGGTTAGTTGGGTATCAATTGAATGTTCTTTGTGAGACTGATTTCTGCATGTAGGATGCTGTCTGATTAGTCTATGCCTTGACATCATCATTAAGAATTTTCCAATAAGGAATAAATTAAATGGAGTATGATTCCTTAAAAGAGGACATTAGTGCAATGACAACGGTGAAGTTGGACAAAAGAGATTTAAAGGCCTAAATTGGGATTAATTATTCCGTGCTACAATAGGTGTAACAAAAAATGGTGAACATGAACTATCAAAGTGATATAGTAAATTTAGTGAGCTTAAAGTGAGAGCACATGTGACAGGGATCGAAATTTGTAATTTTTGTTGTATTTTTATTTTATTGAGTCTTTATTTTAGTTTTAAGTTTTTTAGAAGTTTAGTCCAGGAGAAGTGTTGGGTTGTGAGCCTATATACAGGCTTTAGAGTTGTATCTTTGAAATCAACGAATGAATGAATGAAAAGAAATCAAAGGATAGTTTCCTTACCTGAGAGAGGTCTCTTTCGAAGCATTGGAATTTCTTGGTGGGAAACCAAGAACCCTAGCTATCCAATTTCTTCCCCAAATCTCCCAAATCGTCCCCAAATCCTCCACTAAAATCCCTAGATCCCACCACATCATGCGTCAAATTGGTAAACCTAGCGATCCAATTTCGTCCCCAAATCTCCCAAATCTTTCCCAAATCTTTCCCAAATCCTCCACTAAAATCTATAGATCCCACCACGTCCAGCGTCAACATATACTCTGATGGAGGAAACTAAGGAGTTGCAATAATTGATGGCAAAACGTGGGACATCCAACTTAGCTTGTCATGGTCTGTGTGGAATTTGAGGATGTTGCATACCTAGGAAGTTGTCTTGTGTTGAGAGGATATAAATAGGAGGGAAACATGCCTAATGAACCAGGTTTCATAGGACGGTTCTAAATTGTTGGGATCTTGACTGTAGTTTTGTTGTCGGTGCACATCCAATTGTTTCTGTTTCATTTCTTTTGATTCTTTCATCTCTTTGTTCTTCATGTATTTTCATGTAGAATCTTTTAAGGATGAATTTATCACTATAGTGGCGTTTTATAGTGATGATGACTGCAAATGTTGTTAATATTTTAAATATCAAGTTTTAAGCACTGTTAGCCTTTGATTTTGAGATTCTTTTTGATAAAACCTTCACTTTTGCAGGTAAAAGAGTACGTGTCCACAAGGGTTGGTCTGCAGAGGGTATGTCTTCTTATTGACACCAAATGGGGTATGAAACCTAGGGACCATGAACTCATTGATTTGATGGAAAGGTATGCTGTACACCTGTTTCTTGTCTTACATGCTCTTTTTGTACTGCAAGCATGATTGGTGCTTGCAATACTTTTTAATTTGCACAAGTTGCAGCAACGGAGTGGTGCTGTTTCTGATAATTTATTTTTGGACGCTTTTATTGGAGATGAGAATCATCACTACGATTTGGGATATACACATTTAGTGGTCCATTGTGTGAATATAATTTTGGAATCCAGATGGTCTCATTCATGTGTGCTTGGAATGTTTTTTATCTTTTGTCTCATAAGATCATATGCCATTAGTTATCAATAGTGAATAAAGCATTGGTAAACAACTCATTCAATGTAATTAAATTTGGGTTGTAAGGTTCTGTTACTTTCTATTGAACTTACAAAGCACAAGCATAAGGATCTATTCTAATATTTGTGTCTTCCACAAGTCGTCGTACACACATTTTTTGAAAAAATTTCTCATTCAATCTTATGCATAAAGATAAGATCCATTGTCTACTCAGTATGGTTCCATTCCATCCCAGCTGCCCAACTCCAGTGTAATTCCCATGGTACGCACCCAACTACACTCAAACTCTTTGCTCCGGTTAATGTATCTAGGCCCATGCTTAGCATAATGTTTGGGGATGTGGTTACCAAGCAAGAAGCAACATAATGTTAAATTTTATTATTTCTTCTGCTAGAGTTCAAGCATGCTGGGTACCTTAATATGTTGATGGCATTTGGTTTCTTCAGTAATTAACATGCTACTACTCACCATGTTGGTGGTGCTTGCATGTGGTATATCCAAACATGCAAAAACGTATTGATTTATGCCATTGTGTAGGCATATTGGTGTTACATGCATGCATTCATTATCTTTCCCTTTTCTATTTATCCATGTGATAGACTTGTGGTGGCAGATATGTAATTTCTAAGCATAATGACATTCCTGTAATTTCAGATGGTCTAGGAGCAATCTGTAATTTTGGGCTGAAAACTTTAGGTAAGTGATATTTTAGTAATTTAGAGGTGACAGCTCATTAGGAGTTAGATTATAAATAACGGAGGATATTAGATAGAGGCTTATGTTGAGTTTTGTAAAAAAAATTGATTGAGATTAGGTATAGATCCATTAGATCTAGTTGGAGAGTTCAGCTTCCTCTCAAATTGAAGCTTGGGAGAGCGTTCATCCTCTCGAAAGAAGCCACTCCTCTCGAAAGAGGCCACCTATCTTTGTATTCACTTTATTTATCAATAAAATTATCAACTTTCTTCCAAATTTACTTTCTAGCCCTAAAAATCCCACCTTTACCCTAAAAATAGCATCTTTTCACAAAAAATCATATGTTTATTCCACAAAATCCTAAAAATCTTATCAATTTGGTATCAGAGCGTAAATCCAGATGGTAACGACGAGAAAGGTGGATGCTTGGAATGAACGATTGCAAGCGATATCTGAAGAGATGAGAGCCACGATAAAGCCACACTTTAAGGAGACGAGAAAGGAAATTCAAAAATCTTTCGTAAAGCCTGGCTGAATCTAGATCCGAAGAAAGATGACACCGGCGTATATCTAGGACTAAAGTTGACGCCTTTGCCAAGGAAAAGGAGAGAGATGTCACGTTGGATGAGAAACAACAACGTATCGGGCTCAAATTCTCCTCTAAAATCAAGGGAAAAAGATATCGAGTTGGACGGACAAGGGGAAAAGCCAAGGCATCCTTCAAGGGGATTGGCCACCCAAGGGCGGGCCACCAGAATGCCCTGGCCTCCTGCGGGCCACCTAGGCCAGGCCCACTGATGGCCGGCCGTTTCGAGCCACTAGCGATTCCATGGAAATTTTTTAAAGGGACCGTGGACTGTGGTTGACAGATAGAGTCCATCTGGGCTTTGTGGAGGACAATAGAGACTTCGGGTGGTACACACACACAATACTTTGTGAGAGTTGTTCTCCTCTCGAAAGAGGCATCCTATCTTTGTATTTCAGTTTATTTATCAATAAAAATATCAACATCACCCCTAAATCCATTTTCTAGTGCTAAAAATCCCATTTTAACCCTAAAAATCCCATCTTTATTCCACGAAACCCTAAAACCCCCTATCACAATGCAAGGCTGTTGAGATGTACTGGATTAATATATTTACATTCATAGTCGTTTTCTTTTTTCCATTTATTCATTCACTTAGCAAGGGGGTTACTGTTCTATTTGACTTCATATCATGCAATTCCCTATGACAAATATAGCATGCCCCACTGATATACACTTCCATCATCTGGGAGAATTTTCATAGGATTTCTCCTTGGTTGAGTGCACTTAGATGCAAAAAAACATATTTTTCAGTTGCCAAGCTGTCTTATACGGTTTATCGCAAAGCCCTCTCTTCACTAAAAATCTAAAAATGCACTAGCAATTATAACGGCGGGTAGAAATCTGCAATATTATTATTTGCTAAAAGCTTCACTATATTGTCACCAATGAACACATGAGTCGCTGTGTATGAACTTGGTCGTTGTGTATGATCGTTTAATGAACGTAATTCAGTTGTTTATGTCAAAGCTTCTAAGACAGATTTTGCCTGTAGTTTATGCTACTGGTGCAGATGGTCGTACCTGGTCATATAGACTTCATAGAAGTGTCCTACACCTTATTAGTTTTTTAAATGTGCCTTTTGATGAAAAGAAGTACATATAAAAGAATTTGTAGAATGTGTGGGAACCGATTGAAATTGTTCGACCAAGGGTTTAAAATTTCAGGTTTGGTCTCGGCATTGGCCAATGGTTGTATCATTATCAGTAGTATCGCAACGTGTCGGCAGTAGTGGATTTTAAGTATTGGTTGTTTGTCCAGCTTGGACATTGGTTGCATTTGGGTGTTGATTGCTGGTAGAGGTTCATCTTTAGGAAGTGGCATCTACATATGAATTATCTCCATCAGTGAGGGCATTATCATCTTTTTCTCTAACATATTCATTAACATGTTGTCTTCGTGAAAGATATTATATAAATCAACTAGCTTAGCTTCCGTTTCTCTTAGTCTCATATTATAACTGAAAATGACCTTTACCATACGTATTTTGAAGAAATGTTCAAAGTTCTGCTCGGTACGATAGTGAAGAGTTTGTTTCTTGTCACCTTCTCAAATCTGATCTGAACAAGCGAATACCTGCCATTATTGACTGCTGATTGTGACTTTCAATTTTTTTACTTTAACCTTTCTATAAGCCAAAATTTTACATTTGGTACTAGCTTTGATCTTATATTAGTCGGTGTTAATATCATAATATTAGCTTGTTTTGGATGGATCCTATATTTGGATGCTTGAAATACGATACAATACAAAGTTACAAACGATACGTCTTTGTATCATCCAGTCGTTTAAACCTTGAGTTAGACATATGCAATGGAGGCTAATTTAATATGTATGCCATTTAGGAGAAGGGACAGATCTTAGTTAACAGAGCAATTGTCACAAGAGCTAGGCCAAACAAATATGGATGGTGGTGATGTTAAAGGATATATTCATTGTAAATTTGAACTTTAAACAAAGAGATAGCCCTTAACATAGTTGAATGGAAGATTGATGTATACGACCCTTACATAGTTGAATGGAAGATTGATGTATAAGACCCCAAAATTTAAAGACATGCCTTGTTTATGTTGTACTTTAATCATAGTATCCTTTCTATTAGGTAAACTTTTTGTAAAGAATAACCCGCAAAAAGGTAATGTGTCCATTACTCTTGACCAAATATTTAGCAGTGAACATATAAACTAAACATAACCAGCTTGAGTATATGCCAAACTATTATAATCTTACACGTTGATCTTTTAGTGTGTGAAAATTCCTCAATTTGGTAACAATATGTGATGCTTCAATGAAGTCATTATATAGTGTGGTAGCAATCATCTCAACATATCCTACGCCGATCCTGCATTATGTCCATAACTAATTAGATCCTTTTACATAGGCTTTTAACGCTCTCATACCTTTTCGAGTACTGTTTTTATCATGCTCCCCCAATCAAATTGCTTTGATCGAAGGCAAATGATATTGGAAGGAAAGGATGACAAAATCAAAAGCAGATGGTAGGGTGGATGGGGTAAACTTTATTATTAGATTTTAGGCAAGGATCCAAATATTGAATGATTTTTATATGTATTAAGAATACCATGTTGAGATTTTGAGGTACTCAGGACTCGATATAATGTGAATATCGATGATATGTTAATATTATCGGATCATCTCACATTCGTATCAATTGATATCGACTGACAGAATATACCATCCAATATTATTGCATGCAGATCATCATAACCTAAATCATGTTTTTAAGGTGCATTTTCTCCAGATTTGTATTTGGAGGTATAACTGCAGTGGGTTCTATCTATATCATGCCTTGACGACCCAACAACTTGTGAACGTTAAATTGTACTTTTAATGCTAAATAGTTTATCCATTAATCTTTATCTTTTCTCAGCCATGACATTTAGTTATATCACGCCTTGACGACCCAACAACTTGTGCGCGTTAAATTGTCCTTTTAATGCTAACTAGTTTATCCATTAATTTTATCTTTTCTCAGCCATGAAATTTAGTGCATTCATGGGGAACCCTAAGATTTTCTATCTTTACTTCGATCTCAAATTCAAAATACCTCAACTATATGGACTACCACCGAATACTGTATTATACAATATGTCATTGAAATATGATCAAAATTTTATCAATTATTCTAGTGAGATGTCAAAACATTGCTAACTATTTTTAAGGTCTAGCATTTTCTCCAGATTTGTATTTGGAGGTATAACTGCAGTGGGTTCTATCTATATCACGCCTTGACGACCCAACAAACTTGTGAACGTTAAATTTCCCTTTTAATGCTAAATAGTTTATCCATCGATCTTTATCTTTTCTCAGCCATGAAATTTAGTGCATTCATGGGGAACCCTAAGATTTTCTATTCTTTACTTCGATCTCAAATTCAAAATACCTCAACTATATGGACTACCACCGAATACTGTATTATACAATATTTCATTGAAATATGATCAAAATTTTATCAGTTATTCTAGTGAGATGTCAAAACATTGCTAACTATGTTAAATTTTTAAAATTATTTTTGATTACTTAATTAAATTAAGAAGTGGCAAATACAACTCATATTCCCTATAATGATGATACTTGTTATTATAATCCTTTGCGCTGTATCAACATTAATGGAGATTCCATACCTTGGTATTACGATCGGAAGGTGGATAGGGTTGAAATACCACATTCTTTATTAGACCTACTGTGGTATTCTTAAGGAGAAGACACGATATCTGTATTATGATTGGTGTTATACATCTTTCTAGTTAACATAGAAGTGGTGGTGTGATGGAATTAAGGAGCGGATTTAGTCCCCATAGAGTGAACTAATTTATGGAAATGTGCTTAAATATGGTTGGGCCTCTTTATTATATGGAACAAAAATGCGTATATGAAACACTACTGGTCCAAACCATGATAAGTTGCAGGTCATATTTGATGGATGCTTAGTAGGAACGAAATATGTTTATTAAGAAAGAAATTTTTATGTGATTGTTAAAGAGTTCTTCTATTTCTATACATATAGTTACATGTATGTTTGCATGCATAATAGTTTATATGAGTAAAGGTGCACCCAATTTAATACTGATATCTTTTATTTAGTCCAACAAGTTACAAAGAATTAAAAACTTTGATTTTGCTGTTCCAAACCATTAATGTTCCACAATTCAGAATGCACGATTTGGATCACGGATCACTAGGGGTTTAATGTTTTCAGGTAACATTGGGTTGGGCTCATGACTCACAAAAGGTTAATCCTACCGAGTCAATACGAGTTTCAAGCTAGTTACATCCATTTCAATTAACTAGCCTATTTTTCTTATATTAGACTTACCACATCCACAAATTGACATCAAAGCTTATGGTTCGATGGATATTTGTTAATGATGCTTCTTCATTCATTTCAAGACTTTTTGCACATATGATTGTTTGAGCTTGACATGGAGCTTTGCACACATGCCATCTGCTGCACATGTTATTATGCTTTGGTTCTGGATGCAACTTAATTCGTCATCTCCTGCATTCATTTCAGTTCGAGACTGATAGCATGTGAATGTTTGGGTTTGATGTGGAGCTTTGCATCTCGCCATCTATTGCACGTGTTGTCGCATATTGGCTGTGGGTGCAACCAAATTCATCACATCATGTGATTTCTTCTGCGAAATTTGGTGAAACGCTATCTCTATTTTGTGTCAGTTGAGCTCCTTCGGATATGAGTTTAGGTAGAGAGTTGTTAGAACTGATGTCTTGTATCGTTTTGAGTGGTGATGTGCAAGGAATCAGAGAGCGGATTTAGTCTCACAGAGTAAAATGATTGATGATTATGTGGTTAAATTTGTATGGCTCTTGACTCGGACAGACTTAATCCTTCTTCAGTATCTTTGTGGGCATCGTTCCTTTTGTTAAACTTAACACTAATACAATTTTTATCAGGCAAGTTGCAGTGGTTGACTAACTTACCCACTGCCATATGATCCACGAGGGGCAAAAAAAAAAAAAAAAAAATCCAAAAACCGCATAAACTGGGTTCACCTGAGAGTTTTTATGACTTACTAGCAGAAACTGATGAAACATTTTGTCATCGTATCCATTTGAAAGAACCCAATGAATGAACTGCAACTGGTATTATCAATAAAATTGGTTGGTGAAAGAACGCGGTTATTAAGAGGGCTAACATCCGGTTAGCATCCCTTCATAAAGTTCGATTAATCGTGTTCTGTGGACTGATGGAGCCTCATGCTCCACATCCAATCCCATGTTGATAGAAATCGTGTAGGGTGATTCATCTGCCATCCAACTCTGCATGTCTATGCTCCCTTAGATTCTTCATGTTTACATATCTGAAGAATCTTTTGTTTCGATTTAAGGTACTTGTATTATATGTTTTCTGATATTATGTCAACTATTGATCCCTTCCAATCTATTTCTTCAGGTCTCGGACACCTTACCAGATTGTGTTGACCAAAACTGATTTAGTTTTCCCCATAGATGTTGCTCGCCGTGCTATGCAAATTCAAGAGGTAAGAATACGAGCACTATTGAAGATAAGAACCATATATACATGTGCCCTTATCCTTACCGCCGTCATCGTTTTTGTCTGTGCCAGAATCTCAAGAAAAACAAGTCAATAGTTAATCCTGTGGTAAGTTTCCGAGTTCCCCTTGCCTCTTGATGTGGCGAAAGGAATACTGATATCCTTCCTGAGAGAAATACATGATGTAGCTTACTGAGTTGATGTATTTGATTTGTCGAGCAATGCAGGTAATGGCGAGCTCCAAGTCTGGAGCTGGCATCCGTAACCTGAGGAGCGTGCTCTCAACAATAACTCGATTTATCAAGCCATAGGATGCAAATGGTCATCTCATGCCTTCTCTCCTGACACGCCTTACATCTATTCTGTCATCGCAAAGTTTCTATTTTGATCGGCGGCAAGGACTAGGTCATCTGATTTGACCATTGGTTGCATGCTGCTGTCCTCCAGCCAGGATCATGCTTATAATGCGTGCAAATGTCAATGGAGAAGACGAGAAGAACTCCAATACTAAGTCCAACTCGACGAGCTTCCAACCTGGATTGACATTCATCAAAATCTCCGTGTTTTGCCATATGTATGACTTCATCGGGCGATCTTGATTCTGAAGAACGGGGACCTGGTTTTTTTGAATTGTTGCGTGGTGCCGGAATTTGTTAGAGAATGCTTTGGGGTTGCATTTACCTCAATATGATGTTGTCTTATTGGGCTGAGCCGGTCGATTTTGTTTAATCTGGGTGCTGAACAGCAGCAGTTTTGCCTGCTCATATTTGGTGCTTTACTATAAGTGTACAGTTGCAAACTTGGCTGGATAGAGGGAAATGTGGCCGAGAGATCGCTTGCTTCTAGTTATTTGATTGTAATATACAGTCATTAAAAATATCTAATTTGCTGGGTAAACTTTCTATGTTGATTTCTTAATTAATTCTCTCCGTATTTTTTGCCAACACTAACACTGGTTGCTACACATGGTGCTACGACAAAGAGAATAGTACTCTTTTTTTACAAGTGATGCATTCATAGCATGTCGATAACAAAACTGATCATGCAAAGGCCTTTTCGTTTTTGTATTCGAAACCTTAACATGCTCACTCAAATCATTGAAGTTGGGTTAAAACTTTGCCTCATTGTTCGCATTCATACAACCCAAACCCTAAAATAATTGAAAGGAAGCCATCATCAAATGTACTACTCCCCTTGTTTTCCACAACAAAACAAGGGGAATATAGCACAAAGTCAAAAGGCCGCCCACCAACTCCATGCAATAATATTTGGGTTAGGTGGCGCACTACTGTACACGTCTTAGACCATTCCATAAAAGCTTACATGGTCAATATTTCTTATCTAACCCCATATGCCCATTTTCAGAAAACCCCCTTTGAAAAAAAGATTATTGAATGTTGGTGGTTCTGCTTCTGGGCGCAAAAGGATGAGAATGAAGATTGGTCAGGCAATTAACAAATTCTAAAAAATCTTTGGACTGTTCCGTAAAAAACGAGACAAAACTCCACTGGTTTCCTCAAATTAAAACTTGTCATTTTGTGAGAGGCGACGGCCCCATCTCTGGAAACACTGGCGTGTGCTTGGACCAAGAAATCATACCAAAAATCCCACTTTTCCATCTAAAATCCCACCAAAAACTCCCCTGCAAGAAGAGAGGAGAGAAAGGAAGAGATGTGTCCATTGAGAGTCCTGCTCATCTTCCTGTCTGCAACCTTGGCTGGATTCTATGTGCTGAGAAATCTCAAAGCCCAGCCTCAAGAAGAAGAAGAAGAACAAGAGACCCCCAACCAAGAACCAAAACAGCAGCCTCCCCTTTGCAAGAAGGTATCATCTATTCATTGTTTTCTAAACTACCCATCTCATCATTTTCTCATCATTGCATGACAATTCAATTTTTTTTGGCTATTTTGAAGGTTGGATCTGCAATTTGTGCTGGGTTCTGGGCTACCGTGGACATGGCCAGCGGCCGCTACCTCTGGAGGAATCTGGTTGCCGCTTCTGACAAGAAATGCTAGGTCTCTGCTTTCGATTTGTGTCATGTAATTTTTCCAAATTTATCATGGATGAGGGGCTTTATTGTATGATGGGCTACCTGTAAGTGTTTTGGTTGTCAAGTAATTTAGCAGCAGATTGTAATCATACTGAGAAATTTCAGTGTAATGCTATTTGGAACTGCTTGCTTATCTTTTTTTGTTTTACATTTATGGATATTGTTGCCGCATTATTTTCAGTGGTGAAGATATTATCTTGTAACTTGCTACTCTTTCTATCACTAAACTTGATCCCGCTCTGTTGATGTCTGCAAGCTTCTGGAGATCCTACGAATTACGAAAGCCTTGTGTGATTGATCAAGAAATGGTTGTTTTTATTGGGGTTGGTGAGGTGAGTTATTGCTGTGTGCCAGATCCAAGAACGAAGAACATGAGCATAGCGGTGGCAAAATGAGCCCGGGCCGATTCGAACCTAGCATTCTTAATCGGGTATATGTATGAATCAATCCGGGTCAAGTAGAAAACGCGTTGATCTGACCCGACTCAGATAAAATCCGGGTCGGGTATGAGTTTGGCATATCAACCCGGATGACCCGAATTTGACCCGGTTTACTTTCCCCATATATATATATACTAGTCGTTACCCCCGTGCCCATAGGGCACGGTTTATTTAATGGTTGAGTTCCTACCCAAACAAATTTCAAGTTTCCCAAATTTTAAGTTTCCCCCCAAAATTTCAAGTTTCCCCCCAAATTTTGAATTTCAAGTTTACACCCAAATTTAAATTTCAAGTTTCCCCCCAAATTAAAGTTTTCCCCCAAAAACAAACCCATCCCAAATTTTGTCATTTGTCCACCTAGGACAAAGTTGTCCACCTAGGACAAAGGTTTGTCCTTGTAGGACAACATTTAAATTCTTCATGTTTTATAGAATAGATATATATATATATATATATATATATATATATATATATATATATATATATATATATATATATATATATATATATATATGGTAAAGTGTTCCTAGGGTGACTCCTTAGATTAAATATAAGGAGTCGCCCACATTTTCCCTCATATCTCACAATTTTTTTGGATTTTATTTTTCATGGGGTTGTTGTTCACCTCATGGATGATCAACATACCAAAAATCAAGCCATTCCAATACTTTTAGAGACCACATCTATCCCTTACAACTTCAACGGTATGAAAACGTGCTTAAAACCCATGAAGTTGCAAGGGGTAGATGGGGGCTCTAAAAGTATTGGAATGAATTGATTTTTGGAATGTTGATCATCCATGAGGTGAACAACAACCCCATGAAAAAAAATTCCGAAAAAAAATGTGGGATATGAGGAAAATGGGAGCGACTCCTTAGATTGAATCTAAGGAGTCACCCTAGGAACACTTTACCCATATATATATATATATATATATATATATATATATATATATATATATATATATATATATATATATATATATATATATATATATATATATATATATATATATAGTGAAAAATGGAGAAGAGCTGACAGCGCTGGAAATTTTTCCAGAGCTGTCCGCATTTTGGGCGAGATAAAAGTATTTTTTTTTGAAATTTTTTTTGCAGTAGTTAGATATACGTGTTAGGAAGCTCCCCACAAAATTTCAGCTCAATCCGACACCGTTTGAGCCTCCGTTCATCGATTTCAAAAACGTTACGCAAAACTGTGGACAGATTTGCGTAACGTTTTTGAAATCGATGAACGGAGGCTCAAACGGTGTCGGATTGAGCTGAAATTTTGTGGGGAGCTTCCTAACACGTATATCTAACTACTGCAAAAAAAAATTTCAAAAAAAATATTTTTACCTTGCCCAAAATGCGGACAGCGCTGGAAAAATTTCCAGCGCTGTCAGCATTGGCCCATTAAACTCATATATATATATATATATATATATATATATATATATATATATATATATATATATATATATATATATATATATATATATATGAGGGATCAAATGACCCCCAAAAATAACCCCCAAAAATGACCCCCTATAAAAAATTCTATGTCCCCCATTTTTTCGGAAGATCCGAACCATTCATCTTGATCTCCACCCTCTAAATACATGACTCACCAATTTTCAACCCGATGCCAAGTGTTTTGCTCGTTCATCAACCATTCGCAAAAGTTCTGTTCATGCGAAACCGTTAAATTTGGGTCGGATGGATGAACGTGCAAAACACATGGGATCGGATTGAAAATTGGTGGGTCAGGTATTTAGAGGGTGGAGATCAAGATGAACGGTTCAGATCTTCCAAAAAAATTGGGGGCATAGGATTTTTGATAGGGGGTCATTTTCCTCATATATATATATATATATATATATATATATATATATATATATATATATATATATATATATATATATATATATATATATATATATATAAAGGTTAGTGTGAGTCTATATTGAAAATCATAGTGTACAGTGTACAAGGGTAACAAATGGAAGGAGAAGGAAGTTAGAGAGAGGAGGGGGCACAGGCGCCGTCACCCTCTACTAGCTTCCGTCAACCCCCCATTTAAGTTCACCCCACAAAATTGCAAAACATGCAAAAATGCAAAAATACAGAAGTTCTCCATCAACCATTATCCCTAAATCCCCAGTTAGACAAGATTTGAGCTGCATCAGTCTCAGCTGTGGCTTGGTCTCTGAGGATCAGTCTAACATCGGCGGCGATGTCCCCAAATAGAGTTGTTTTCGGCTTCATGGAGCCCTCAAAGATTCTTGTATTTCTTTCCCTCCAGATATGCCAAACCATGGCCGAGAGAGCGGTTCTTGCTAATAGACCCACAATATCCTTTTTTGCAAAGTGATGTGTAAAATAGTCTTCAATACTCAGTTGTAATGGGAGTTGTGCTTATACGATTTGAATTGTTGTCCTCTTCTTTAAGAGGTTTTGTATTCAATTCTCTTTACATACAACTTTTTTATTAATTTTATTACTTTCATTAATAAAATGATAACGTTAATTATACTTCCTTGCTGTCATCGATGCGGTTTAAGTGACGAGCTACTGGAAATTATGCAACTCGTAATAAATTGTCGGTGGCTCTTAATAAATAGATGGATATCGAAAAAGGAGCAGTAGTGTATAAGTCAAATCTTAACCCGACGGGTTAACCCGAACCCGACCCGGAAATTTTCCGGGTCACCCGAACCCGACCCGGATTCAATTCGGGTCGGGTTAGGGTTTACCCCTATCCGGGTCGGGTCAAATCTGACCCGACCCGAACCTGAACCCACCCGATCAGTTTGCCACCCCTACATGAGCAGACTTAGCAACAGTGGATTTCAGCAGTTGATGGAAAAAAAATTCTAGACAGCAATCTGGTTCAAATCACAGTTATTTCTAAAAAGATCATAGATGAGAACGGACATGACCAAAGCCTAATTGAGCGTCTAATTGGTCATGACACATTCCACTATTTCATTCATAAGTATGAAAGAAAGATGGTTATTCTTTCATACTTATGAATGAAGGGACATCTTTCTTTCATACTTACGAATTTCATACTTATGAATGAAGGATGGAAATGTGTCATGTCTAATTGGGCATCCAATTGGGCGTCCAATCGGGCTTTTTGGTATGCCCATTCTTATCCCTGAAAAACTGACAGATGAAACTTCATAAAGTTATTGGGGTAACATTTAAAATGTTTTTATTTTCTTGAAAATTACTCAAGTATATTAATATTTTTTGCATTTAAATAATTATGGGGCTAACTTTTATAATGTTTCTGTTATGAATCAACTCCTGGGGGAGGAACCCCCAGCCCTTTATTTATAGGCATGGTAGGAGAGTAGATACATCGAATACATAGATATGGGCGTATCTCTAAGATACCCGCAATCCTAACCGACTCTGGTTATTTCCATTCACAACACTCCCCCTTATCCAGCCATAGGTGTGGACTCCACTCAAGAGCGTAATAAGAGTCTCACATGGGGTGGATACTTCGGGATCCTGAGTTGGTGAGGTTTGCCTCGTTAAAACCTTTAGCTATGGAAAACCCAGTGGGAAAAACCATAGTTAAGGAAAAAGAGTGCAAATGCTCTTTAACTCCCCCTGATTTGTACAAGTGACTCTGCTCATGAATACTTCTGGATTCTGAGCGTCACTGAGGGGTGGATACTTCAGGATCCAGAGGTGATGTGATTTGCCTCGTTAAAACCTTTGGCTATGGAAAACCCAGTGGGAAAAACCATAGCTAAGGGAAAAGAGTACAAATTATGTCAACTCCCTCTGATCTGTAAAAGCTCTTAGGCTTTCAGATCTCGTAGGCTTATCTCATCACTCCTATTTACAATATTCCGAAAATGTACACAGATTACAAATTTTGTCACCATCAAGCAGCTGCTGAATCCAGAAACTCTGGAGAGGTGTGCTAAGTTTCGTCGCCTCTGATGTGGTCTTCAGACTATATGGTCAGCTCCACAGAACCAGCCTCTATCCCAGTCGTCACTGGGATGTGATGTACCACCAGGCGCCCTTAAATACACCATTGGTGTGATTCTGGAATTGTGAGGATCTCGGAATTATAGGATGATGTTGCCTTCATAAGTTGCTTTGCATATTTGCTGTAGATGGTCATCCCACTGTTGGTGCATGTTCTGTGATTTCACAGTATAGGGATCGGACCTGTGACCTGCACTTGCACAACTATTGGAGGATGCTACTATAATTTGTAAGTCCAAATCTTTCGACCCTTGGAGGAAGCGCAGAAGGCTTGACTCCGGTCTAATGGCCCTAGTGAGGTGCCAACTATCTCTGGCTAATGAGTTAACTGCAACTGCTATATCGGGACGCGTGCAGTTTAGCCAGGAGTGCATGATTGCACTTAGATAAGGGACTTTAGGACCAGTTATATCCTCCCCCTCTTCCAGCGATCGGAAGGGTTCTTTTTTTTGTACATCCATTGAGTATACCACCGTAGGTGTACTTTGGATGACAATGGTCCTTTTAATTTCTCCAACGCGCTTCTGGGCGTTTATAACATGATTCTATGAGCCATGACTTTATATTTGCCTAGGTCTTTTTATATCAAAGGTCAGGCTTGTACATGTGGTTCGGTTTTCTCTTCAGGAGATCCGATGAGAATTTAGTTGTCTCCAACTATGATCTCTAATCCTGTTTTTTTTTGCACAGATGCAAAGACAACCTTCAGTAGGAATCATTGACTTGTCAAGTGATTCTCTTGGTTGTACATTTATTTGTTATACTTATATTTTTGAATAGACGTCCCGAAGTCTATTCAGGCATTTTAAGGAAATGTGGAAATTATCTTTACAAGATATCCACGAAGGTATGCCGTCACAACATCCAATAACGGCATATCCAAAATTTTCCTTCGCCAAATCGTAAGGTATTCGCTTTTGATAACTTAGGGGGACTGATGCATCATTTATGAGACATGCTCATTTGAATTTGTTCGATCCCTAGTTTCAGCGAAATTTTCCTTGGGCTATAGGTTATACCGTATAGCATACGATTTTGTATTTATTTTTCTTATGTTTGCAATACTTTGTTTTATCCACAGGGTTGACACCTTTTTGGTGTCAGGACTTCAGGTCCGAACATTTCACGTTTCATAAGTGAGTCCAGCTCATCTTTTATTGCCACGTTCCACATTGTTGGCCAATCTCTACGTTTGCCTTCTAGCAACGGAGTGTGGAACGATAATTTATAAACATCATCGCCATTGCGATGTATATGGCAATATGATACATGAATACATTGTCGACAATTTATGTTCTATCTGTCCAACACCTCCCCAGTACGTACAACATTTACTTAATTTCACTTTTTCCCGGCAATTCCTCTGCAGTGGATTCCGGGAAGGGTGATGGTGTGGACAGGAGCTCATTGTCCTGTGGTAGTATTGTCTTAAGGTCTCCAGAAGTTTCTTGTCCTAGGAGCCTGGTGGTCTGCCTCTTTTCTGTTGAGGATCAGCCACTTCTGCTGCTGGTGGATTGCATCCATTCTCGGGGATGTCAATCCTAGCTGGAGTTTTTGCAGCAGGGATGTGTGATCTGACAATCTTCTGGTTGTCAATAAATGATTCCGGTAATTGGTAAACAGTGTTCTGTATGTGGAGGATCTTCGGGATCTCATCTACACATTGTATTGTTGCCGGATCATAGTGGGTCGAACTTTTTGTATCCCACGTTATAATTTTCTTCGCGCCAGATTTTCTAGTATCTGGGCCTGTTTTTGGGAAACTCGTCTCATCGAAATCACAGTCTTCAAGATGTGCCTTAAATGCGTCCCCCGTTTGGGGTTTTAGGTATCTTATAAGTGAGGGTGAGTCAAACCCTGCATGGATACCTAGGCGACGTTGAGTACCGTTTTGGTCCTCTTTGGTGGTGCAATGGGGATTTAAGACTGCGCGACCGAAGATTCTCAGATGAGAAATGTTCGGTGGCATTCCATATGCAAATTGCATTGGAGACTCTGACCTCCAGTGGGTCTTATTTTCATTTACGATGCAGCATGCAGAGTTTGCATGTCCCCATGCATCCATAGGCAATCGGGATTTAATGGACGTTCAATCCATTGGAGTCTACTTTTCAGTGACTCTGCCGACCCATTTTGGGTATGAACATGCGGCACTTGTATGTTCATTTTCAATTCCCGTTGATTGGCAGTACTCTTGAAAAGACTGGGAGGTATATTTCCCAACATTAACCAGACTTATTTACAACATTTTATTGTCTGGGAAATGTGCCCGCAACGTTTTTATTTTTGTGCCAATAGCTTTGGAAAAGCTAAGTTGCGGGTCTGTAGTAGACACACGTACGAATATTCTGAGGATGCATTTATCAGTACAGTGAAGTACTGAAATAGCCCACTAGGGGTGGTGGATTTTATCCACATCTATATCCTTTTATTCTTTTTGAGGAAGCGTGGAGATTCTTTTTCAACTTTTTGTGGAGATGGCCTTGCAATTAATTTTTCCCTTATAGCAAGGGATGCGAGGGAATTCTCCCTTCTGAAGAATCTTCTGGTTCTTCAAGTCATACCCATGGGATGAGATGCAGTGCATCATCACAAATCCGGGGTGGCCAAGTCCATCATGCCAGAGTAAAAACTAGGCTGATGTCGGGCACTTCAGGTGCTCCGTTTAATTCCGATTCCTTTCTCCGAATCTTCGTATGGTAGAGGCCTCTAAGGCTCTCAAAACGTTCAAGTATGGATTTTACTCCTTTTTCTTGAGACGTTGCATACGGTAATAAATTTTTTTTTTTTTCATTTACATTTGCTGTTTCCAAGTGGAATCCGTTGAAACGGATGTCCTTGAAACTTAGAAAGTTTCTTTTGGAATTCGGAGGGATTAGTGCATCCTTTATTTTTGTGTCGTTTGGGGGCAACAGTGTTGCATTCCCTGGATCTTCAATATAGCCCTGATATTGAGTTTTGTATTGAAAGAGATCGTACGTGTTTATTGTCTACTAATTATTTATGAGAGCAGTTTCAAAATGTGAAACATAAAGGCACATGCATATTCAGATAGACATATTCATTTGTTGTCTACTAAAATTTTTTCAACCAAAACAGATTGCGTAATACAAAAGCTCTCATAACGTGAGATGTTCTAAACAATTTGCTAAGATAAAAGTAAAGGCTAGTCAAGCATGTCATTATTTTCGAGGTCGTCAGCTGAAAAACTTAACTGGAGCATCAGATGTTATCAGGTTTGTTTCAGCTTTATTTTTCTTGTTCTCTTTATACAAATCCTGGAGATGATGCGGAGTTCGGCACACTCTGGGCCAGTGGCCTTTCATGCCACAATTTTGGCACTTGTCTTCCCATTCCCTCTTGGGTGGGGGTATATCATTTCTATTTTTGTTATTTCTGTGCCTCGTGAACTTCCGCTTACTTTCATTATTTCGCTGCTGCTGTACATGGCCCTTGGCATTTTTCTGTTGACCCCCCCTTCTGTGGTCTTTCTTTTCTTTTATTATCTCTCTTCTTTTTGAAGGAAGAGGAATAGTGAGCTTCTGGTGGGGGGCAGTGCCGGGGAGCGTATATTGTGAGTGGAGAGAAGAAGCTCTCTGTTTTGATCGGCCATGAGTAAACATGACAGCAGCTCGGAATACTTGGTGAACTTGCGTTCACGGTATTGCTGCATGAGTATCGCATCTTTTTCATGGAAGGACGTATACGTCTTTTCCAGCATGCGATTTTCTGAGACTCTTTCACCACACAACTTCAGGCGTGCGGTGATGCTAAAAAGTGCTGAGTTGTACTCAGCAACGGACTTTAAGTCCTGCAGTCTCAGGTTCTCCCACTCGTATCGTGCCCTTGGGAGTATAACATCTTTCTGATGTTTATACCCGTCCTCAAGGGCAGTCCCTAGCTCAAATGGATCTTCGACCGTAAGGTATTCAGCCTTTAAGGTCTTGTCCACATGGCGGCGAATATAGGTGATGGCTTGCGCCTTCTCTATATCGCTAACATTTTCTTTTTCAGTCACAGCAGCGATGAGGGTCTTTGCCCGCAGGTGAAACTTTACATCTAGCTGCCAGCTTAGATAGTTTCTACCTGATGCTTCCAGTACTTCGAAATTAACGCTTGCAATATTAGCCATTTATCTAGCAGAGCACAAACATGCATGAATTAATAATTAATTCAGAGAACATTTTCATGCGGAGGCAATATTTAACGAAAAACTAAATGTGTGGATCGGCCAGTCCCACAAGAAAGAGTCCAAAGAAAGTCCACAGTCCAAATTATACAAATTTGCAGCTTAAAGAAAATGAAAATACAACTTTGGAAACCCCGTGGGTCCCATATGATATCTCCATCTTCAAGCGTGGCCTCCGTCTCCATGGAAGTTGGTCTTCTTTCTTTGACATTTACATAAATTCCTCACTACAATTTCTCTCAAAAATAAAAGAAAAGTGCGGGAAATAAACTGTGGGACTAAACGGCCGATCCAAAAACCACATTTAGCAATTCATGCAGAAATATTGTGCTCATAACATTTTCATCAGACATTTTCATCACAGACATCACATGCATTTAATATTCGCAGAGATGGATAAATAATTTAAACACTTAATAATTATTGGACCACTGTGCAACGTCATACACCGTTAGTTTAGGTTACTAACGGCAGAGCGGTCGCAGGATCTTCCTAATTATTAAGTTTTTAATGCACAACCACGAATATAATATCCAACAGAATATACCAGAGATGCAAAGCATGTAAATATGATTTTTGCAGAAAAAATCATTACAATGCAAAGGTTGTAATTTGAATGGGTTTAATCAATTAAATTGATTAAGAGCCCAAAATAAACATTTTCTTTGTCAGAGGGAAAAGTTTCCCTCATCATCCCAAAAGCCCCCCCAAGAATCCCCAAAAAGTCCTCGCCTGCCCGATATTTGTCCCGTAATTTATCGTGATTTTTCACGAATATTTTGCCCTTAAAAACCCCCTTTTAAATTAATTTTTAGGCTAGCAAGTTGCCTTTTAAGGCTTGTTAATAGCCTTTGCCTCCCCCAAATTTTTTTTTTCAGATAAACCAGCCTGCGGGCCTGAAGCCCGCAGTCGACCTATGGGCTTCAGGCCCATAGGTCTCTCTGTTTTTTTTGGAATCTGTGGGCCTGAAGCCCACAGATCTGCTGTGGGCTTCAGGCCCACAGATCTGTTTTTTTTTGAAGAAAAATTGGCATGTGGGCCTGAAGCCCACAGGCGGCCTGTGGGCTTCAGGCCCACATGTTTTTATCTGCTTTTTTTTCTAGGGTTTGCTGGGTTTAGGGGGTCGGCGCCGGCGCCGCCCCCTGCAGGGGGGGCGCGGCCGCCGGGGCCGCCCCCTGCAGGGGGGGCGCGGCCGCCAGGGCCGCCGCCCCTTGCAGGGGGGGCGGCGGGGGCCGCCCCCCTGCAGGGGGAAGCGGCGGGGGCCGCCCCCCTGCAGGGGGGCGCGGCCTCGGGGGCCGCCGCCCCCTGCAGGGGCGGCGGCGGGGGCCGCCCCCCCTGCAGGGGGAGGCGGCCAGAGTTGCGGGGGGGGGGGGGGTTTCCGGGGGGGGTTTTTCCGGCGAGGGGGTTCCGTCGAGGGGTTGGGGGGTCCGGTGACGACTAGCCGCCGGAGGGTTCAAAATTGGGTTTTTACCCTAAAAATTGAGTTTTTGGGATGAAAATCCGTCGTTTTCAAGGCGACGATGAATCCCCATGACGATCTTGTGAGATCTAGGGGAGGGGTAATCATACATATGATTAAAAACTTTGTTTTTAGAGTTTTTACCTCTATATCCGTCCTCCGGATATAGCGACGGTTGCTCGAAGCCCTACGCGGATGACGACCCTTGATGGAGGAAGCCTTGCACCGCTCTCGTGGATCTCCTGTCTCGCCTTCGCCTTCGCCTTCGCAACGAACGGAAAAAAAATTTGTGGAAAGGAAAAATTTAGAGGCTCGTGCTGATAACGTGTTATGAATCAACTCCTGGGGGAGGAACCCCCAGCCCTTTATTTATAGGCATGGTAGGAGAGTAAATACATCGAATACATAGATATGGGCGTATCTCTAAGATACCCGCAATCCTAACCGACTCTGGTTATTTCCATTCACAACAGTTTCTAGTATCCTCGAAAATTAATGTTTTTTTTGCATAACGTAAATTTTCCACTCGATCTGTCCATTTTTTTTCATTAATGAAGAAAATACACTCATATTATTCTCTCTTCTTTCTTCTTTCTTCTTTCTTCATGGATGAGAACTACGGTTTTTGTCTGTTGGAGCTGTCGATAGTCGATTACAGTTCAACTGGTAGTCGATTACCCAGACAACTGCAATCGACTAACAGAACAACTGTAGCAGAATATTTCATGGAACAGAGAAATCCCAATAAACGTAGTCTGATCTTATGTTAGGAGTAGTCGGCTACACGTCTGATACATAGGATACTTAGTTAATAATCGTTAAAAATATTTTTAAAACATTTTTAAATCAGTTGTAAAGTGATCCTATGTGCATGTAAGCTTCTATCAAGGGTTTAACAAGCTAAAAATAAAAATACATCAATATGAAATTAATACATTGAAGTTAATTGATGCATTCTTCAATCTTCAAGCCTTTGTCTGGCTCCAATATGGTCCATGACCTTGTTTTCTCATCACTAATGCCTTGAGTGCTACATGTGACTATCCTTAAGCTCATGCACTCAAAGATATTAGATTTACATTTGTTCGTCATCAAAATCACACGAGGTGCGACTTAATATCTCAACATTCTCTCCCTTTTTGATGATACCAAACAATGCATACATAATAACCTAACATACCATGTGTCATGTGTAAACATATGTAATTATGCATGGCATCTAATATCTATTTCTCTTTTGTTATCGACAAAAAGATATTCAAGTGAAAATGACCTCTCTCTCCTTTTAAAAAAAACATATAACATTTTAAAAAAATTCTCCACATGCAAAACTCTCCCCCTAAATATATGCACGAGTCTAAAAATAAGTGTGACTCAATATCTTAGAGACAAGTGCATGAAAAATAATTATACAAAATTGGTTGGCAATAGCTTAGCTCACTCTGCAAATAAGATTATTAATTTTAATTCTTACTCTGCAAATATGCAAATTTTGAATTTTCTTTTGGAGGCAAGCAAGAAATCTTTTAATCCCTTCAAATGTGAGTACCTGAAAAAAATCATGATACTTTGGTACTCTTTTCTTTTGAGTCCATGTGGTTAGTTTGTAGTGATTAAATATGTGTATCAACAAGATAAGCATTACAAGCATGGAAACCCAAAAATATGGGTTCAAAGAAAATCATCCAATAGGACCACAAACACATTTAGGGTTAAAAATTTTTAGAACACAAAGAATTTCTAAAATCATGCATATACATCACACCATTATGTCTATATGCATTTCTATCAATAAAGCTTAAATGCTTTGGAACCAAAAACATATTATCATGTAATCTATGATGGACATGGAATTCTTTTTAACATAAGGATGCATAATCAAATGATTATTGAAATCTAATTTATGATGAGCACTAATAGTAGCATTGGATTTCACACTCTTATTGCATGCAAATGATCTATACATGAAAGCATAATTCCTTTTCTTAGCATGCAAAGAATGAACATGATTTTTTTTCATTTCTAACAACATTAGTACGCATAGAATTATGACTACAAGAAGAAATAATACTCAACCTAACATTACTCTAAAGCTTATCAAACATACAAATAAATTCATCATGCTTTTGATTGCGTAAAGATAAATCAATAAAGAGCATATCAATTCTAGAATTAATATTCTTGAATTCATCCATGAGCAAAGAAATTTCAATAATTAATCTATCATTGTCAATTGTCAATTCTTCACTAATCAATTTTGCATTATTTAATCTAACAAGAGATTCATCATGCCCACTACACAAAATATCATGATCATGCATCAAAAAATCATATTAACTTTTAAGTATTCATGATCAAGCTCTAATGAACCAAATTTATTTTGCAGTAACTTATATTTATCTTCTAAATCATTATAATCATTACTTGAGTTAATTACCACATTTTCATTTTCTCTTGTGTCATGAGATACACACTAGCCCTTTCTCTTTGTTGTTCCTCTTCTTCATTTTTTGAAGATAAATCATTTGAGAGAGATTCCTCATAATCATTAAGCTTGTGCCATACTTGATTTGAATTAATAACTATTGACACAAAACTTAAAGCTTTGTTAGATAAAGAGGAAACCAAAATTTTTCATTACCTCATCATGAAGAGCGGCAATTTTTCTCTTCATTTGACCATTTGGAGATGCATCTTTTAGATTTGCAATAAGGCTTCTCCATGAGACTCCACATATCACGATCAATGGATCTAATTTAGATCTTCATTCAAAATTTCCATAGACCGTAGGGATTGTTGTCAAACATTGGGTATCATCTCTAAACAACATGTTGCTTGTTGACACCATCCTTGAACTTGGCTCTGATAACACTTGCTAGGAAACACGGGTATCATGTCCGGCTCTAAGTTACCAAGGTCAGGTACCATGTGCTGGGATCTCCTCCTTCCTAAGGATGATGGTAAGTAGACACTAGGGGAGTGAGTAGTGTATACGTATTCTTTAGCTAATCTACCTAAGTTTACAAATGGTTTTATCAAAATTAAACTTAATCAACAATTATCTCAAGCAATAAGAGTATGCATCGGAAATATATCACAAGCAATATATAAACAATTGTAACATATAGATCGGATAGCAAACGCAAACATGAATATACCATGGTTTGGATACCCAAGTCACACTTGGTTCTCTAATCCTACTCCAGCCTCACGAGTCCCACTCAGTTCAATCCACTATTTTCTAAATAGTTACAATTGCCTCTTCCCAAGAGGTCGTGCTTACAAATATTTTCTTCTCAAGAAAATAAACTCACCGCCTCAACACTTGAGAATTTTCACTTACTCTTTTGCATAAAACTTACACTTTTTTATATAGTCTAGCTTTGAAGCTTGTTGAGTGTAAGATGTCTATAGTGTTGATCTCCAAAGATGATGAAATTAAAGACTTTGAGATCAATGAAACTTTGGCTAAAGAAAATTGGAAATTGTTAAAACATGAGCCAAAGAAAAGAGAGCTTGAGGGTTTTTGAGAAAGCTTTAAAACTTGATTTTTAAGCTTAAAATTCTTCTCTTATTGTTGTCAAAAACCTCGGTAAACTCGGCTTAAATAGGGGTGGAAAAACCGTTGAAAACTATTCCAAAAAAAATCTCCAACGGATTGAAATAACACCTTTTCGAAAATCACAGGACTGTATTTTCTGTTCGTTGGAGCCGTCATTAGTCGACCACAGTTCAAATGGTAGTCGACTATCCAGACAAGTCCAGTCGACTAACAGAACAACTGTAGTTGACTATTTCATGGGACAGAGGAATCCCCATGAAAGGAGTCGACTCATATGTTAAGAGTAGTCGTCTACCTGTCTGATACATAGAATACTTAGTTTAAAATCATTTAAAAATATTTTTAAATCATTTGTAAAGTGATCATATGTGAGAGAGAGAGCTTTTAACAAGACTTTAACAAGCTAAAAATAAAAATACATCAATATAAAATTAATACATTGAAGTCCATTAATGCATTCTTTAATCTTCAAGCCATTGTCATGCTCCAATATGGTCCATGGCTTTGTTTGCTCATCACTAATGCCTTGAGTGCTTCATTTTACTATCCTTAAGCTCATGCTCTTAAATATGTTAGATACACACTTGTTCATCATCAAAGCCACACGAGGTGAGACTCAATATCTCAACACAAAATACACTAGGGTGACTCAATATCTTAACAGTAATAAACTATGACTAGAAGTCTAGAATACAATTAGCTGATCTAGGACACACAATTTAATGATATTTTTTCTTATTTTTCTATTTCACTTGAATGCGATGTTCTCATTCCTTACGGCGTTTGTAGTTCAGCTCGTTATAGGTGTTCTTCATGATCACACCGGGTAACATGTATTATATATTATTCTAATCTAGTAGTTAGATGGATATTATGAGGATGATAACTCAATTGGTTGGGTAGGAGTATGTTAGGAATCATCCAAACATGAGACCTTCCATGTTCCAAATCAGCTTTTTACTACTGAGCCAAGGCTTAATGGTTACTGTTACGAAACTATTACTTGTGATTTTCTTATATGTTGCACTCATTTTTCTACTATTCTCATTTCAAAGAGATTCTTTTTAGGAACTAAATTATAGCCAGTCTTGCACATCGATTTTATCTTTGTAGTAAGTTTAAGTTGTATTTACAGTTTGCATTTACAATCTATAAAGGGGTTTACCAAGCTCTGTTGTTTTTAAACTTAGCTATCTCAAAATATTCATATAAATGTAGCTTTTTAAAACGTAACTCGGCTCTGATGAGCTAGGCCCATCTTCACCTAAGGCCGCTTCCAGACTCGACCGGACAGCACTTTGGCCCGGCCCGTGGGGTTTGAAGTCGAAAACCAATCTTTTGATGCAATGAAACCGAAGAGTCCATGTTCATCATAGATAAAAGATTTTACCAACGGTCGTATTTTGATTGGAGAGAGAGAGAGAGATGGGGAGAAGGGCAGCCAAAAAGGGTAGATCGATGGAGCACGACCAAGAAGAAGAAGATGCCAAAGAGTTGGAAGAGAGAGACGAGAAGATTGAAGATGATGAAGATGAAGATGCTGGTGGCTTCTTTGCTTGTTATCTCCTTACTTCTCTCAGCCCTCGCCATAAAGGCCACACTTATATTGGGTTCTCTCTCTCTCTCTCTCTCTCTCTCTCTCTCTCTCTAGATTATCCCTTCAAGTAAAAAATCCAAATCTGGGTCTTGACCGGGTGTTTAAAGAATTAAAGTTGTCAGCTATCAAATTTGATCATAAATTTTAAAATGTTAGTTTAATTCGTTTCAAAGTGCCAGTTTTGGGGCTTCTAACCTTTGATGGCTGATCCAGATTGAGATTTCTGGTGTAGTTCTGATGCGGGTCTGTATTGTTTGTAGGTTTACAGTGAATCCTTGTAATTTGTTTCTTTGGTTTGAATAACGATCCAAACCTATGCCTTGAGCAGTAATGAAATTTAAATTTTTTTAAAATAAGATTATCAAGCTCATGTTGAAATTAGAATTGGGTTCTGGGTAAAATTATGTCTTTTAAAGATTCAAAGTATTCAACTATCGAATTTGACCATATATTCAGAATTTCTACTTCGGTTCGTCTGAATGTTTCGATTTTGGGGCTTTTTAAAGATTTGGTGAATGATTGAGATTTCTGGGGCAGTAATTGAATTTGTTGATAGTGAATCTGATATGGGTTTGTATTGTTTGTAGATTTACGGTGAACCCTAGGAGAAGAATTAGACAGCACAATGGCGAAATTAGGTGCGGCGCGTGGAGGACGAAGAGGGGACGGCCATGGGAGATGATACTTTGCATCTATGGCTTCCCATCGAATGTTTCGGCCCTCCAGGTTAGAGGGCAAAACTCTCATATTTCCTAAATTTATTTTTACAAAGTGGATCTATCCATATGAAAAAATGTCAGCACCATTTTAATGTGTGATTGCGACTGAAGGCTGTTGAATTTATGACATTATTTAAGATTAATTCCTTAGAACGTCAGTATTGTTGGCTTACCATTGCTGTAGGAGAGACGGAGCTCCAATGTCCACATATTTTTGTTATTGGGAATGTTTAGATTTTGGGCTGCTGGAGATAATAGTGTAAGTCACTCCATTGATAGTTCAACTTGCTTCAGCAATGGATATATGGGGTTTCCTTGGATATTTTTGTTGCTTCGTTCAAGTATTGATTTGTTTTGGTCACATCAGGTTCCAGTTTTTACAATAGTTTTAGGAAGATTTCTCATAGGGTATCAATGATTTGAACCATGGGGCAATGTGAGACTCCTAATTAGCTATGTTTGGCTATAATTATTATTGTTGTCATTGTTATTATTATGTTTGACATCATCATGTGGGCCAAACCTAACCCAAAACCAAAACGAAAATTAAAACCGGCCCCCAAAAAGTGCTTGTCGTTGTCAAGTGCATCTATTTTGAAAGGCGAAGTGTGCATATGCTCCGCTATGTAGGATTCTGTAGATGACAGACTAAACACTAGAGGGATGTGATTAGTGTTTCAAAGATTAATGCACAAATTAAAAATAATCCCTCAAGTTTAGCCTAAGCTACTTGATAGTGTTACCTACTCGAGCTTAATAACACAAAGTAATACTTGCAATGAACTTAGAGTAAGATGCACAACAGAATAACACACAATTATGCAAACAAGAGAGAGCAGAGACAATCACAATGCAATCCCAATGACTTAATTAATGCCTTAATTAGTGGCATGTCTGATGGATCTAGATTTGTAATGCATATTTAAATAAGACATAAAAAGGAAAAGGCTAATTAAGCACTTCTCAATCTTTTCTCCCTCTTTATTAATTTCTCTTTACCTTCATGTATCTATGGTGCAACAACCTTGATACAATAATTTAATGCAACATTCTCTTTGTCCCATAATATGTCTGTGACATATAAAGAATGATCATACACCTAGAGGCTGGCGTGTAGAGATAACCCAATGTAATTGTGCACATCTAGTTTTCACCTTCATTCATTTGCAAAGCTAGTACCATTCCATTGTCAAATGTACACTAAACAAGCATCAACGTCAAATAGAACAAAATTATTCATCTTTTGCCCCTCGTAAAGCCATAACTCTACATGACATTCATGTTCAAGGAATTCCCACATAATTTTATTGTAACAGCGATATAAGAAACCGAACTAATGAGTAGTTTGCCATGGTTTGCATCTACTTGAGTCATCAAAAATGTTTCAGCAAAAATATGAGCAGAATATCCTTCGATCACCATAGACGAATATCTGAAAAACTTTCAAAACCGTGTTGAATAAAACTGGGGTTTGCATGGTCAATGATTAAAATTCATTCGCTCATATAACATAACACATACTGCACTTCAAAAATATTGGTGTATATTTGTTTGTTTTTATGTGGGAAAAAAGATATCGGCACTTCTATATTACCCTATTGGGTTGGCAACTACAGTGTAGGTCCCCAAGCTTAAATCTTTTTTGCATAGGCTTTTGCATTGTGTATTAAGATGCACCATATGCTATTTTTTTCGGTTGTGACAACCGATCAAATTCAACATATCATTGCCTTATTACAAACGATGCAAGTGCGTTTTGAATCGGCTCTTCCGGTAAAGGATGGTGCCAGAATTTGCTCCTCAATCTCACCGGCCTTAAAACCAACAGAATCATCATGGTAATGCAAAGAATATGATAACTTAAGAACATTCAAGGATTATATAGAAGGCCTAAGAAGGCTTGCGATGAAGAAGGTGAAACAATCACAAAGAACTTCCCCGAAGCAAGACTCACTTTGAGTTTGACATGAGTTCTTAAAATTACGGACATCAGTTTTTTAGGACCTCTGGCTTATGACAGAGGTTAGACATAGTTGAAAGAAAAGGCCATAGATCTAGATGCAGGATTGGAAGCTATATTAACCTTGGAGGTGGTAGATGCGCAACTTCCTCAAGCTTTCGATTTATAATGGTCCCGCATGGGTTCTTTGATGTCATGCTTTGCAAAGCATTCATAACTTTGAATTAGGCAACCAATAGTGGTTTAACACTTCGAAGACTGGGACCATATCAAATTTCAAACGTGTGTGCTAGGCTATTCATATATACCAAATAGTTCATGGTTGTAAAAAAGAGAAGTCTTTTGACCATTTGATGAATGTTTTGCAAGGGGACATGTGATAGGAAACACAAGGGGTTGAAAAGGAAAAGTTCAGAGTTTATAAATGAAAGTGGAACACAAAATACAAATTATTTATTTCGAAAGGAAATCGCTATTCTAGCCTTTAATTCAAGAGACAAGTCTGAACTCTTCTCTATCTAAGGTTCTACTCTATTTCTAGGGTTTTCTTTCACAATTTCAATAAGAAGAACATTTAACTCCCATCCCAATTCTTTATGAAGGACAACAGCCTTGAAACCTCAAAATTTACAAAAATGCCAATGTACTAGTTAGCCACTCCATGATCTCATCTGCATTGCCTCTGATACGTTAGGATCTCATCATTACTCTCCCAAAAGAACCACCTTGTCCTCAATGTGAAAATCTGGAAACTGCTGTGCGATACTTCAAAAAACTCCTAAGTGGTCTCATGATCTAGAAGGCCCTTTCACTGATCAATACCTCTCGTGTTCCTGCACTTCCTCTGTGAATCTCCTTCAGCTTTGCCCGCTCCAGGATCACCTCCATCTCCTCGGTTAGCGTTTGTGGTAGTGATGAAGTAGGTGTGTGGTCCCTAATTGCCTGACGAAGCTGCGATACATGAAAAACTGGGTGGATGGTTAACTCTAGCGAAAACTTCAATTTCTAGGCTAATTGACCAATCCTAGTCTCAATCTCATTATGAATGAAGTAACAGGATGACAGCTTTTCGTTCCTTCTGTGCACCAAAGGCCGCTGTCAATAGAACCGTAGCTTCAAATATACACTATCACCCACCGCAAACTGTAACTCATGCCTGTGTCCATCGGCTTGAGTGTCCACCGCGAACCGTACCTCTCCACCACGAACCATAGCTTCTAATCTGTTGGGCCCTCGTCAAATGGCGCTTCAACCCCTTCAGCATTCTGTCCATCTTCTCCAAGTAACGCTCTAACCTGAGAAACTGGTGTATAATTGTGGCCATAGTGCAGTAGATGTGGAGGGTTACATCCATATGGAACTCGAAAAGAAGTGGTCTAAGTGGCAGTGTAAAGATGTGTTGTACCAATATTCTTCCCATGTCAGCCAATTTGCACACTGCTTCAGAGTCTCTGAAATAAAGCATCACAAATAGGTCTCAATGCTCTTGTTGACGACTTCCGTCTGACCGTCTGGCTGGAGATTTTACGTGGTGCTTCTCTTCAATAGTGTCCATAGTGTCCCATGCATCCTGAATAACTCTCTCCATAAATGGCTTAGGAAGACATGATCCCGATAAGACACAATGGACTCTCGGACCCAATGCAACCTCACCACCTCCCTAATAAAGGCCGCAACCACTGTCATCGTGGTATAAGGATGTCGAAGCACCTCAAAGTGTGCATACTTGCTAGTCGATCTATTGCCACAAGGATGACCGAATACTTGTCATAGCTCAGTAGTCCATCAATAAAGTCCATTGTTACCTCCTCCTAGATTCGATCCGGTAAGGATAAGGACTGTAGCAAACCCTCAAGAGCAGTCATCATATATTTGTGACGCTAACAGACGTCACACTTCGTCAACATTTTCGCAACGTCCTTCCTCATTCCCTTCCAAAACAACTCTTTAGATAAGCGCTGGTAGGTTCTGAGGATCTCAAGAGTGGCCTCCAAATGCACAGAGATGTCATATATTTGTGATGCTGACAGACGTGACACTTCATCAACATTTTCACGACGTCCTTTCTCATCACCTTCGAAAACAACTCTTTAGATAAGCGCTGGTAGGTTTTGAGGATATCAAGAGTAGCCTCCAAATGTACTCCCATGAAACTCCTGTAGTATGCTCGGGATGTGTGAAGAAGTTCTCGGTAGGGGTGAGCATCGGTCGGTTGTTTGGTTCGGTTTTTTCAAACAAATTTAAGACCGAAACTGAACGTAAATAGACATTAACCAAATCGAACTGAACCAAATACAAGCTAAAAACCGAACCGAAACCGAACCGAATAGTTCGGTTCGGTTTTGGTTGGTTGGGCATTCCGCAGCCCAACACAATTTGGCCCCTTTTCAATGAAAAGAAAAACAATAGCAGCAGCCTTTTTAATCATCCATAATGATTTATGCACATAATCTGTATCATAAGTTCATCTTTTTGCCTCAAAAATGTCTGGCCCAATTGGCTTAATTCATCCAAAAATGTCAATATATATTTAAAAAACATCTGGCTAACATACATGGACATATTTGGAGGATGCAAAAAAATTTCTCCTGTTGGAAAAAATGCTAGAAGCTAAAAGCTAAAAGCCTAGAAATGCATTAAAACACTATTTTAATGAAAAAAATTCACTATTACTTGGCAGTTCTAACATAAACAAAAAATGTATGACACATAAATACAGTAACGAACTGGTAATAACTTGCGTGCCACATTGACATTGTTTTTGTCAATTCCAACTGCCAAATTCTAATTGACTACATAACAACAGTTAATTGTCTCTCGCATGATCCCAAATACCATTCAACATAATAAAGTCTCAAATATATGAGCTACGTCAGTACTACTAGCATCCAATGTCCTAGTTTCAGAAATTCTCTACCAACGGAAGCTCGGCAAGCTTCGCAGGAGCATCGAACACTCTTTCCATGTCAAACCTCACTTCGATGTTACGGATATTGTATCCATCCATCATTAGCCAATATAGCAACTTGGCAAGTTCTGGGACACTTGTTTCAGATGCTATTGTCCGAGAAATATAATGCAGCTTCATCAGTTAATTCACCAAATGAATGCAGCTTAAAGCAAATAACATATTTTAAGAAACATGTAGGCAATCTAAAAAGCTTTCTTGTAAAGCGAATATTGAATGCAGCTTTGTGGGCAAACATGTATGTTTTGAGAAGGTTTTCTTGTATTTGGTTTTATAGATATCTTAGATTCCTAAGTATTGGCAAATACATGTAGGTAATCTAAAAAGCTAAAAGTTTGAAAACTAATTATTTATGTTTAAAGATATTTTTATCTCATTTTTGATTGAAAATGATCACATTTCTGATTGCAAAATGTAAACTAATAATGAACTAGAAAGAACATATACATGATCTCATGATGAAAGCAAGAACATTATAGTACATATATTCAGATCTCTTATTTGTTTTGTATTTTAAACATAATCTCCCAATAAACTAGCATGCAAATAAAAGCAAGAAATTATAGTGTGCTAATTTCTCATCTCTATAACTATATTTGATCTTTTTAAAAAAAAACCTATGAAATCTTTATTAATGTATAAGTAGGCTATTGGGCTATTCTTGTAAAAAGATCAAAATCTAGTTATAGAGATGAGAAATTAGGACACTATAATTTCTTGCTTTTATTTGTATGATAGTTTATTGGAAAATTATGTTAAAAATACAAAACAAAATAAGAGATCTGGATATATATACACACACACACACACTACAATGTTCTTGCTTTCATCATGAGATCATGTATATACTCTTCTTGTTCATTATCAGTTCACATTTTGCAATCAGAAATGTGGTCATTTGCATTCAGAAATGTGATAAAAATAGCTTTAAACATATAATTAGTTTTCAACCTTTTAGCTTTTTAGATTAGCTACATGTATCTGCCAGTACTTAGGAATCTAGGATATCTATAAACCCAAATATAAGAAACATTCTCAAAACATGCATGTTTGCCCGCAAAGCTCCATTCATTATTAGGTATACAAGAAAGTTTTTTAGATTACCTACATGTTTCTGAAAATATGTTCTTTGTTTTTTAAGCTGTATTCATTTGGTGAATTAACTGAAGAAGTTGCATTCTATTTCTTATACAACAGCAAACAGGTGCACCAGAACTTGCCAAGTTGCTATATTGGCTAATGATGTGGCTACAGCATCCGTAATATCAAAGTGAGGTTTGACATGAAAAGAGTGCTCGATGCTCCCGTAAAGCTTGTTGAGCTTCCTTGGCAAAGAATATCTGAAACTAGGACATTGGAGGATAGCAGTACCGATGTAACTCATATATTTGAGACTTTGTTATGTTGGATGGTATTTGGGATCCTTGGAGAGACAATTAACTGTTGTTATGTTTATTAGAATTTGGAAGTTGGAATTGACAAAAACATTGTCAATGTGGCATGCTAAGTTATTACCAGTTTGTTACTGTGTTTATGTGTCATATATTTTTTGTTTATGTATGAACGGCTAAGTAATAGTTAATTTTTTCGTTAAAATAGGGGTTTTAATGCATTTCTAGGCTTCTAGCATTTTTTTCAATCGGAAAAGATTTTTTGCATTCTCCAAATATGTCCATGTATGTTAGCCTGATGTTTTTTTAAAATATATAAACATTTTTGGATGAATTGGCCAATTGGGTGAGACTTATTTTTTTAGTCAAAAAGATGAACTTCTGATATAGATTTTGGTCTTAAATCATTGTGGGTGATAAAAAGGCTGTTGCTATTGTTTTTCTTAATTTCATTTCATTAAAAAGGGCTAAATTGTGTTGGGCTTCGGAAGGCCCAACCGACCATTAACCGAACTATTCGGTTCGGTTTTTAGCTTGTACTCGGTTCGGTTCGGTTAATGCCTATTTCAGTTCGGTTTCAGTTTTGAAATTTTTTGAAAACCCCGAACCGAACCGACTGATGCACCATAGCTCACGATACCCCCATAAAGTTGCAGGAGGCTCGCGAGGCCACTAGTAGTCTGTCGAGGGCTCACGAAGCCCCCATGAGTTCTTGGGGGCCTCGCAGGGGTCGGGGGGGTGTCGATGCCTCGTGATGCCCTGGCGACTTGGAACAGGGGTGGGCCGCCCCCTAATTAGGGTGCCGTCCTCTTATGCTATGGAGAGGGGTTTTGCTCTTATTCTCGACATTCATTGCTTTTCTCCAGTAGATCTCCTTCAAAGATCACAATTTTCCCTTTTCCCGTGTCCAAAGCTTTCTTTTTTCTACTCCAATCTTCGTTGGGGTCTTCATCTAAACTCAGATATATTTTTGATGAGCTGTTCTTCTTAGATCTATGACTTTCATTCACCTCTTCTATTTTTCATTAGGGTTGCCATAGCCACACCATTTTGGTTGAGATTTGATTTGAGTGTCTCTCTTCCATACTTAACATCCTTGCATCCAGCAAAGAAAATTTTTGCTCCATTGATCTCTTGAGCCCCTCGATCTTGAAATCAAGTTTTTCCTTCTAAGCTTCGATCTTTTTTGCTCCCACCATGAGGATCTAGGCTCTAATACCAATTTGATAGGAAAAATTAGGATTTGAAGAGAAAAAGTTTAGATTTTTATAAATGAAAGTGGAACCCAAGATATAAATGATTTCTTTCGAGAGAAAATCGCTCTCCTGGCCTTTAATTCAAAAAATAAGGATTAAATCTTCTCTATCTGGGGTTCTACTCTACTTCTAGGGGTTTCTTTCACAATTTCAACTTGAAGAATATTAACTCATACCCCCAATTATATAGAGAGGACAGATTTGTTCAGATTTAAAATACACCCCCAAAATACCAAAATTCTCAAAAACACCTCACACTTCACAAAAAACGCATCTGGTCTAGTTAGACACTCAATGATCTCCTCCGCACCGCCTCCTTTGATACGTTAGGGTCTCATCAACGGAATCCTAATGGAAGCATGTCAAAAGGTTAAATGATGAAATGTTGAAGATAAGAGAAGCAAGCTTAAATACAACCACGACCACCCTCATAGCAGTACCAAGAATGTTAATCGCGAAAGTACTCTATTAACTAACGTTCCAGATACCCTTGATGATGGCATGTCCAATATTGAATTACACATGAATGTTGAATAGATTTTGAGCTTCAGAAATAGGCTAGATGATGTACAACAAATAGAGCTAAAAGGAAGATCGAATGAAGCAAGAGACAAGAGGGCTCCGGAAGGAGAGGAGAACATGATGAGAAAAAGGCCTACCTCCAATGATGTTTGAGCACTTCATTCCACTTGATGATTCTCATGTCACAAATTTTTATGCAGACCCAAAGGGATGAATACCATGGGATGCTACATCTCAAAATAAAAAGAAATTCAGAAAAAGAGGTGGGTGTTGATATTATGCCTTCTAGCAAGGTCACGAGCTTGATGCTCACGATTGTAAGCAGCTAAATGATATTGCAGCCTTGGCCTTGAATCTTTAGTCTAAAAAGGCCACCTAAAGCATTATGTTGAGGAACATTAGAAGATGAGAGATCAAGGACATGCACATAAAAAGGTGGAGTAATAAGGTCAAAATTCTCTAAAATATGTTATCATGCATCTGCGGAAAGAAAGTAGCATGGCATAGATCATGTTTTGAAAACGACAGCCTGGAAAGCTTGGCCAACTAGTGAAGTAAAGCAGTTTCACCTTGAAGAGAGACTTGGATTAAGCTAGGAAGCATAAAACCATCAAGACATTCCCTATTAGCAGTAGTAAGAACATCAACCTTATGACGACTTTATTAACTGATCCCGTAAATACCCTTTGATGTCATGTCCAAAGCTGAATTACTCCTGAACGCTGTAGAGACTTTAGGCATCAAGAATATGCTAGATGAGTACAACAAAATAGAAGTGCAAAACGAAAGATAGAATGAAGCAAGGACAAAGGGTTCATGGAGGGGGTAAATGCTTGAGCACATCCATGGATGCTTGAGCATTTCATTCCACTTAATGCTTCCGCGGTCAGAATTTTATCCGAGTCCAGAGGGGTAAATGCTTGGAAAGGCTATCCCAGAACAAAAATAAATCAAGAAAAAGAGGTCGGTGTTGATATTGAAGCCTTGGTCCGAACCCCAGAACAAAAATCATGAGCTTGATGGACCAACAGGGTCTGAAGAGGCCATTGAAGCCTTGGTCTGAAGAGGCCACCTAAAACATTGTGTTGAGGAACATTAGAAGGAGAAAGATTGAGGACATGCATATCAAAGGGTGGACCAACAGGGTTAGAATGCTCCAAATGTGAACCACGTAATCTTTAGGGGAAGTAAAGTTTCAGGGCATAATCATGTTCCGAAAATGACAAGTGAATTAAAGCAGACCAAGTAGTGACCTTCTGGAGGAAGATTTGGATTAACCTATGAATGTGATGACTATAAGGTGGATTGTACTGGTAAATACATGCAACTCAGTTGTCATCTTGTTTATAACGCATTTCTGATTATGAAGATTGCCAGCGGCAAGTAAAGTCTTGCCCAAACCTTCTAATTGGGCTTGCAGGACCCTGAGCAGAAGGAAGATTACATTGCTAATGTACATTGGAAATGAAAAACCTTAATAGACAAATTTAATGGTGGAATTCATGGTGGGTCAGTATGTCATCTACATACAGAGTGATAATTGGACGACCCTTCCTAGCTGAAAGCAATACTAGCTTCATAATACCAAAAGATAATAATGATCTTCATTTACAGGTGATTGTATATATGACAGTAATATAACCTTCAACCTATTGGTGTTTTGCTAGGTTGTAGACCAGTCATGAGGATCGCATCAAGAGACAGTTAGATTTTCAGTGTGCCCAACAAAGCTCACTCTACATGTTTCACGTAGGTCTCATAGAGTCTTCATATACCACTGCACACACACACACGCACACGGGATTAATGTAGAGCAGGTGGTACCCGATCCAATGGATCAGGTGCAAGACATAAAAAGGTGGAACCCAGCTAGTACAAGCCATGTGGGAGCTTGTACTTCCCACTTTTTTTATGTCTTGCCACCTGATCCAATAAGCCATGTGGGAGCTTGCACTTCCCACTTTTTTTGTGTCTTGCCACCTGATCCATTGGATCAGGTGGCAGCTTTTCTACATTAAATCATATATATATATATATATCAAATATATATATAGGATTTATTGTAGAAAAGGTGGCACCTGATCCATTGGATCGTGTACTTAAACAAAAAAAGGTAGGAAGTACAAGCCCCCACATGGGCTTGTACTCGTGGGGCCCCACCTTTTTGTGTCTTGCACCCGATCCAATTGGATCAGGTGCCACCTGCTCTACATTAATCTCATATATATGTAGAGCTAATATAGAGCAGGTGGCACCTGATCCAATTGGATCGGGTGCAAGACACAAAAAGGTAGGGCCCCACAAGTACAATCCCATGTGGGGGCTTGTACTTCCCACCTTTTTGTGTCTAAGCACCCGATCCAATGGATCAGGTGCTACCTTTTCTACATTAAAAATGAAATGTACATAAAGAATTAGGATCCGACAGAGTAACATTATTCGTAGAAACAAAAACATAGTGTGCCGTTGTATACCTCCAACACACTTCCAAAAAGTGCCCATGGTACATGTCAATACACCATATTAGGTGGACATGCTAAGAAAAGATGAAGCTTTTTGGATCTAAACGTGTAGTTGGTAATCTTGAGGTGGCCAGACCAACGTGCTGATATCTTTTTTTTCATACATAGAGCAGCATACAGACAGATGCACTATCATTTTCAATGTATAGAATGTGTTGTGTTATATGAACGGCTTCACGGTAGACTAGCAACGATGAATTTCTAGTAAGATCATAGGCAACAATAGTGATATGGGTTTTTTTTTAATTTTTTGTTTTTGTTTTTGTTTGGATGGAAGGGGGGTGTTGTGTGTGTGTGTGTGTGTGTGTTGTGTTGTGTGTGTGTGTGTGTGTGTGGGGGGGGGGGGGGGGGGGTTGTGTGTGTGTGAAGCATAAAAGTGAGGTCAAGACTTTTGCTTTGAGTTCAAGGGTGTTACGCATAAAAGTGAGTACAAATGCGTTTGAACCCAATAGGGGCGGTTTGAACCCATTAAACTTGATTGAAATTTATTCTCTCTATATGGTTTATCATTTGATATGTATCATATAATATGATGACCACATCAGACGGTAAATTTATATATAGATGTCCAGTTAGTATTGACATCCTTCCGGCATTGCATCAAAAAACTGCTCGTGTGTACTACCACTATATAATTAGTCATTGTATATGTCCAGTTCCCTTGCACATTATTACCTCTTCCATATTTTATATCGAAAAGTTACTTATACTTGAAATAGAAACTTGGATGGTTGGTAGACTACTTGCTTCCTTATGGAGGAATAACCCAAATTTGACCTCTCCTGTAAAGATGTTCTGAGAATGGGATTTACACATCTTATTTTGAGATAAGTTTCAGGTTCATATGTTTGTGGTTTGGTTGATGTGAGAAATCTTAAACCATTAGGTTTAAGATCCATGAGGGTTAAATGGTTTAGCATTCCATGTGTGACATTGAAATATTCAATCCTCACTTACTTTCAAACTAATATATTGAAAACATAAAGATAGCCTTGTGCCATTTCTATACATTCTAGTTCCCGGAGCATTTAAATTCTAATATTTGGGTGTTTTGACTTGAACGCTTGCAGTTTGAATGGGCCTGGCAACACCCAACAGAGTCTCTAGCAGTCAGAAAAGCTGCTTCAAATTTCAAATCCCTCTCTGGAGTAGCGAATAAAATCAAGATTGCTTACACAATGCTCAATCTTCCCTCCTGGGAGAGGTCAGTTTTCTTCTCAGTATGGATTCTTCCTACTCTAATTAGTTTGAAACACTTACAGAGATTAATCATGTGTTTTTTAAATCCTACCAGCTTAAACCTCACAGTAAATTTCTTCTCAACCAAATACATGAAGCATCTTGGTGGCTGCCCAAGATTGCCTAAGCAAATGAAGGTAAATGTTTGCGTCATGGATGACCTCCCTTGTTATGCCGAGGGTCAGATTATAGACCGCAGCAATTCTGATGACGAAATAGACTATGGCGAAGAGCAGACTTCTGTTGATGGGATTAGAGAAGATGCTGATCCTATTGAAAGATCATCTTCTTGTGACGTCTCGGATGACAAAGGATCTGATAGCTTCAGACAGGAGTCTCGTGATCTTGCTGATTCCCCAAAGACTAGTGAAGGTTATGATAATCTGCCATCCAGCAGAACTCCCAGTTCGTGTAGTGTACAAGGCTCCGTTAATGATGCACCAGTAGACGGTATGCTGCTTTCTCCTGAAGGCAAGAGTAAAACCAGTTCATACAAAGAAGAAGACGACTCCTTCAGTTGGCTTGAACAAAGAGGTTCAAGGAGTGGATCATCCCCCCTGCAATTTTCAGATCATGATGATGTGCCAATAGTTGGCAGGGAAAAAAGAAGGCAGCCAACACATCTAAGATGTTCAACCTACGAGATTGAAGGAACAGAAGGTTTGCTCTTTTCACCTGGAGGGAATGTCATAGATTTGTCGACGCCATCTGGCTGCATTGTTCGAAAACGCAATAAGAGGACTAAGGTTTCCTCGGAGATCATAGACTTGACGGACTCTCCCATCGTTATTCAGCTGTAACGATGGGCATACTTGAAATAGACGGCAGCAATGCGCTGCAGTTTTTTTTCTGTGGCACTGATGCATTTTTCTTTGTGGCATTGATTAAGCAGTGAGTTGCAATGGAGCAATTTGCATCGTTGGAAGAGAAATACTTGAGGAAATAAATAAATGGAAATTATAAGTTCGATTGCTGATGATGGTTTTTTTGACTTGATTTTTCATTATCCTGATGGAAACTGATTCAACAATGAGATCAACCAGAAAAGAGAATTCTCAGACTTTTAAACCAAAATAATGCCTTAAAATTGGGAGGGGTTTGGTCTCAGACCCAACTCATAATCAACATATCCCCCAAACATCACCACTGAAGAAGAAAACAGAATATACAAGAGGATCCCAATATGGGGCCCAAAGAACAGGGTGATAGATTCCTCCAAACAATGATAAAATAATAACCCATCCGATACAAATTCTCTAGAAATGTAACAATTCCACTCCGGGGGAAAGAACTTGAAAACATGTCTCTGTGCACAAACAATAGGCTTATCAAACAAGAAATAGGAAGTTAATACAGAAACTCGCCAGTCTCGCAACACAAAGTACAACATACACGATCCTAGTACACAGATAACAAACATCTGGAAACTACTAGAACTAGGAAACAGTGAGGACTCCCGCCGTAGAATTTCATATATCAAATCGCTCCACGCTCAAGGTTGCTCCCGCTCTTGCTGCTCTTGTAGATATTGTCGTTCGCCTTGCCAAGCCCATACAATGTCTTTGAGTGCTGGCCTCATGTCTTCATTAAATACCCGTTGATACTCCAGTGTATCTCCATTTGTCTTTTTCACCTCCACGAGGTGAAATGAAGGAGTGACTTCAAATATCTCTGCATCAATTGCCAGGACCCCCTTTCTTCCAGGCTTCAAGCCTTCCATCTTCATGATGCCGCCATCCTTTTTCTTCACGTTCAGCCGCAGATGCTTTGCAATTTCCTCCAGTTTCGAAATGATGGCAGTCGCAGGCTGTCGAGAAGTAAACCGTGCCTCTTTCCTGTTTTCGCTCGCAAATAACCCTGAGAGATCAAATCCAGCTGATAAGGAAATGATGTCAAAGGCATTCAAGTTCATGGGCTTCACCAACTCTTGCTTTCCTTCAGGATCTTGCTTTCCTTCACTTGTGCTGCTATCTGAGGAGCCAAAAGCTGCATTCACATCCACAGGGATAATCTCCCTTGCAATTGTTTCAATCTTCTTGGACTTGTCATCAAAACCCTTTCTGAACCAAGAATTTTCCATGATCTTTGCAATTGATATTCTAGTACCTGGATTTGGATCCAAAATCTTTGATAGCAGCTTACGAACTTCACAAGGGAACCAATTGGGACATTTAAATTCCCCTTTACCGATCTTCCTGTACAACTCCATCAAGTTTGAATCATGGAAAGGGAGATAACCAGCTAGCAAAACAAATAAGATCACTCCACAAGACCAGATGTCAGCTTTTGCACCTTCGTATCCTTTTCTGCTTATCACTTCAGGAGCTACATAAGCTGGAGTACCACAGGTAGTGTGGAGTAAACCATCCTGCCTCTTACAATCAGTAAGGGCACTTAAACCAAAGTCCGAAACCTTAAGATTTCCATTTTCGTCCAGCAGTAGGTTTTCAGGTTTCAAATCCCGGTGATAAACACCTCTACTATGGCAGTAATCAACGGCACTAATCAGCTGTTGGAAGTACTTTCGAGCAACATCTTCTTTGAGCCTGCCCTTGGCCACCTTATTAAAAAGCTCACCACCTTTGACATATTCCATCACAAAATAAATCTTGGTCTTGGTAGCCATGACCTCATAAAGCTGAACTATATTTGGATGTCTCACCAATCTCATTACAGATATCTCTCGTTTGATTTGATCCATGAGCCCAACCCTCATCACCTTATCTTTGTCGATGACTTTTATAGCAACGCTTTGGGTAGTCTTCATATTTCGAGCATGATAAACCTTTGCAAACGTTCCCTGCCCTAATAATCTCCCTACTTCATACCTCTGTAACAGTATATTCCCCTTATTGTCCATTTCTGATTATGATAAATATTAAGCCAATGAATTCCCTTCCTTGAGATAATATATAATATTTAATATTTACAAAGTGGATGTCTAAGAGCACAAGACTTCAACCATCATCACCAAGGTCATGATCTACCACATCAACTTTTCTTGTTCTATTGGATCCATCGTGCATTAGTGCACGGGGAACAGAGTTGTTACCATTGTGTTCACCGATTTCATCAAAGTTGAACAAAGAATAGCAGGACAGAGCTACAATATCTGCAGCCCCAATTACCTCAGGCAAGTATGTCTTCGCATACACACACATCTTTCAGCATTCCCAGGTATTTGTCTTGCAGCTGTTTGGTTATTGATGTCTGCACAAATGTCAAAGGCAATTAACTCTTCTAATAAGAGAAGATGTACCGTTTACGTTAGAAAATGGGAAGCGTGCCATTTAGATTGACGCAAACATGATTACTGTCGATAGTAATAGTGCAATACAAATAATTACAAACAAATTTTCGGTGGAAGTGTGCTTCACTACTAGCAGAACATATACACCTATGGCAAAGGAACAGAAGAAAGAAAAACACATCTAGTATATGCTCACACAAGCGTAGGCATGCACATACACAGTATATACTGAAAAGCACATTTCTGCGCATATGAACACACTTTCCTAGAGAAATGATGCTGTGTATAATTACCACATGAACTACTAAATTTATTTACGAACCACATACATGCACCCAAAAATTCTTCTTCCCAATGATAGGTGTGGCACTACAGGATTACCAAATCAAGTGCTAAATATTACTGACAAATGAAATCACAACGTAATTATGACACAAATAACATAAACACCAACATCGACTTAAGATGATATACCACATGCCTCAAAGGTGAGCGAAAGCACATTCAACTAGTTAGAAATGACATACTACATTATCACAACATGATCTATTAAAGCTTATCAACAAATCACAAAGAAATAGTGAGAGATAATATGTGCATTAACAAAAACTGGAGATGATATACTGCATGCTCACATCACAAACTGCAGATCACATTTTAAATACTAACATGCAAACAGTGAAGCAACATACTCAATGTTTAGAACCATAAATAATCATACAATTCTGTTGGAAATGGATAATAACAGGATTGAGGGACCCAAGGGACCCATGCTGAGTCAAATTTTTGAGAACTTAATCTTCATTGAGACACTCTAACCCAAAAGCACAAGCTATTAGATAGAGACCCATCTTTGCTTTTTGTGTTCCACACTTTTTATTATATCATATGTGGAGCTATTATGCTTTTAACATTGCCTCTCAAACTCAAATAGATTTACATTTGAGTTTGGAAAGTAATACCATGTCGGTTTTGTAGAAACAATTGTATTAATAGCAGAATAGCAAGTGCAACTACTATATCAAAACACTTTTTATGGCTCCAATGGCATGTTACAATTGAATAATAGCAGAATTGAGGGACCTATTGTGAGTATAATTGATGAGGACATAATATTGATTAAGACACTAAACAACTTCATTAATATTGATTATCGTTTTAACCCAAAAGCTTAAGCTATCAGGAGGTCCAACTTCAATTTTATCTTCCTCAATTTTCTCTATTATATCCAATGTGCGATTATCGTTCTTAACAAAACCCAAAAGCTTAAGCTACCAGGAGGTCGAACTTCAGTTTTATGTTCCTCAATTTTCTCTATTATATCCAATTTTCTCTATTATATCCAATAAGTGTGATTTGTAGGAAATAATATGTTTAGTAAATTTATGTTCAGACAAACATTGATCATTCTTACACTACATTCCATGGATTCAGGATGCATCAAAATATATTGGTTGACGGCATACAACACTAAGTGGAATATATGTGCTTTCACATCTCAATAGTTTACATTCATTGTTCCTACCTCTCCACTTCAGTCAAGATAAACATTTTGCGGTTTAAAGTCACCCCTTCTTTCCCAAGAAAGGAGCAAACATAGATATCTTCCATGCGTTTTTTTCTTTTGCATCTCAATTATTTTGTTCTGGTACATATTGTATTTCTTAATTTCACATGGTTGATTGTAGTTTACTTTGTCTTGTGGATATCGGAAAAAAATTATTGGAAATTATTTGTGTCGCTATATATACACACACTGATGAAGAAGCTTCTCCTTATAAGATAAGTTTATTGCATTCTTTTTTAGCAAAACGTTTCCCAAGCTTAAACATCAACAATCCATCACAATTAAGTTTAGGATCTTAGAAGGGATGTTTCATGCTTTTACCTTTGTTCCCTATAATACATAGAAATTTCATTATATTTGAATAACACTTAGTAAATATATTTTATCAGCATTCACTACAAAAAAATGCATCACAATTGTTACAATATATCGCAATCACACAAATATATATACACTAGCAAGATCTGGCATAAAACAAATATGGCATAGACAACTTCCTTAATATGTAGGGAGGAAGATAAAACAGGAAAGCAAGATGCATCCAGTTTATAAAAAATAAGAGATCATTTTTATCCCCAGAAAAAAACACAACAATCACATACAAAATTCTCAGAAAAAAGGTAATTTTCAATCGATAAAGCCTAAAATATTGTCTATTTCAATGGAAGATCTAGCTATTATTCTCCATAGTAACCCTAATTGTGAAAAAGAGATTAACAGATAGATTGATTTAAAGAATTACAAAATTCTCAGAAAAAGGTGATTTTCAATCGATAAAGCCAAAAATATTGCCTACTTCAATGGAAGATCTAGCTATTATTCTCCAAAGTAACCCTAATTGTGCAAAAGAGATTAACAGATAGATTGATTTAAAGAATTCAAACTAAATAATTTTAACATATTAATGAATCAGCAAATGCGACTTATAACAGCACATGGACTTAAAATTGGGAAGCTTTTAGAGGCAAAAATCAAGTTTGATAGCACTAGTACATGAAATGAATGATTACAAGCAACCCATAGCTGCGAATTAATTGAGAAATATTCAATTTTAATCAAACTATTAAAAAATCGAAAAAAGATATCAACAGATCCAATCACCGATAAATTTCAACAGAAAGTAAAAATTGATAAAGATTGTAGGCTATTCTACGCTAATTCAAAAGCAAAATAGAAACTTTTCCCCAAAACAATCCAAAGACGCATCATTTAAGATCCAAACAGCTTAAAATCGCAAGAGAATTGGAGAAAAAAATTGGATTTTGACCTAAGATAGCAGAAGGTGGAGGATCTCCAATCGCTTTGCTCCCTCGAATCGAGCCAAAAACTCAAAAAATGATAGGAAAAGAGAGAGGAGGAAATTTTGAGAAATAGTTGGGAACCAAACTTTCTCCCCCTTTCTTTTATACGAGTCTTCGTCCAATCCTAACTCTTGTTGCGCTGTCTCCTGTCCTTGTGATTTCAAAATCAGGACGCTTCGTCCTTTTTTTATGTTTTTAAATCGTTATACTTGTTATATCTTAGAAGAAAAAGTAACCAATATTTATTCATTCCTATCGAATATGAAAAGGTACGAACTCTAAAGGTTCTCATTATTCTAATAAGGACATGTTCTTTTCTTGGAATAGGAAATTTGGAATAGGGGGAATTGATGTATTTCGAGAGAGAAAATGTAGCTATGTGTTCTTTTGGGTGGAATAGAGTATGGAATGAGGGGTTGGGAATAGAGAGTGGGGTCCACTTTCTAGTTTTGTGTTCTTTTGGCTTGTGGGGAGTTGGAATGAGAAAGTGGGAAAGTTGGAGTGTGGGGTTATATGGTGAGTATAGGGTAATGGTAACCCCCCAACCAAGATAGGTATAAAATGTAAAATGAAATAAAAATGAATAAGGATGTAAAAAAACCACATTGATTATCAAGCATGGAAACGCTACAGAGTAGCAAATGTGCCTGACCGTATGAAATTTTTGGTCGGTCCGTTTCAGGCATTCAATATACATAGTTACTGTAATGTGAAAGACATTCTGTAATAAAAACACATCTTCGTCTCAGGGTGGAAACAACAATAATGGTCCAAAATTTTATTTAACTTATTACAAAAAACCCCTTCCAGTCTCATATATTCAACAGGTATAAATACACAACTGCGAATCTCATGATGAAATAAAACCACACGGTAGCCCAAGTGCAAAGACATCAAAAATTTGACAAATGATATTAACCCCTGAGGAATAACAGTTGCCAACTGATCCAAGCATGCATATAATTAAAAAACACAGGCTGTAACATTACGCAAAAATACCCCCCAATACAAGGATATTACAAAAATTCCAAAAGCTTCATAAAATAACAAGTTCAAACAAGGATTTTAGTCCGACCATACAACAAGATTCCCTTCCAAGTTAATGAAGATTGTTATACATAAGAAAACTGATAAAACATAGGCCTAAGAGGGAATACAAAACAAACTTCAGGGAGTTATAATCTTTATGCAAGCTATCTAATGTCAGCATGTATGTCTCTAATTGGCCAACGACCATAGCCAACCGATCGTCAATAGCATCCAACCTCCTCCCTGTCTGTGCGCACGCAGATATATCACCTGGTCCCCCTCTTTCAGTTGCTTCCATTAAATGCAGGATAATAAACTTTGACCAGTCACTGTGAGGGGGGTCCTTCCATACGAAGAAATCACATATGGGACAGCTCCAAAACCTCCTGCCCGGGTTTAACTGCGTCCATGAAGTCTTCCTAGGTACACGCAGACCACAGCGGCATCTCTTGAAGTCTGAATCATCCGTCTCCAACGCAGGTACCCGGGACGCTTCCCGAAGGCGGGAGCGAATAGACGTGTTTGAGCCTTCACTCATTTAGACCTGTTCATACATACACATAAACAAAATAGATGGTATGAGATGATCATAGAAATCGAACAATTTAATGAAGTGAGAAGGGGAAGAGTAAGGCGTACCTATGAAAAGTACATATCGCATTATGTCAAAGTACCCGTCTTTTGCAGAAATGAGCAAGGCAAATGTGAAGAAAAAAACAAAACTAATATACAAAACCAATCGCAGATAAATTAGATGGAAAATTTAAAATTATATAGCCCTCAGGTTGGCATATGTATCAGCTTCCCAACTAGGTTGCTTGCGGTTGTCCCTTCATAATATAAACATGAAAATCAAATAACATGGTTTTTATTCCCGATTCGCATGCACATTTGTGTATCTGTCATGAGATTCAGTCGTATTCACATGCACAAAGGTATGCAACAGTCAAACTGGACTGCACATAACTGAAACAGAAAAGGTCACACATGCACAATATGAAAGCAGAATCAACAAGAAAATTACAGCCTTCAGAATGGAATTTGGGATGTGAATGAAACATCATTAGTCTAACATATGCACAGAAAAATTCACAGATTACACATATGACAGTAATTCATTAGTCTCACATATCATTAGTCCCAGATTTTACTTCAAGCATGCCTAGCATACACATATGACAGTAATCCACAGATGAAAGCATGCCCAGCAAAGGCAATCATGTAAGTAATGCCCAAAAAATGCAAAGTCCCAGCTGAAAGAATTGCCAAAAAATTTTGCATGCGAATGTCATGGTGTGCTTGTTATCACATGTGTCTCAAAAAATTTGTGATGAAAAGAAGCACCCAAAAAACCTGGGTGTTCACCTATATACAACAACAAGTGTCCACACAACACAGCTCCAGCTAGGGGTATCAATAGGTCAACACCAACACCAACTACACCAACAAATGTGCTGCTCAATATTAAATGAAAGCATGCACATAGTTTACTGCAAGCTTGCCCAGCTTTCACAGATGAAAGTCAGCCACAGAATATAGCAAGCCCAACATTCCAAGAGCAAAAAACTCAATCAAACCCCCCTACATCATATGCTACCATGCTCCAGCCAGAGCAAAATACCATCATCATATCGATACAACAGGCAACAGAAGATAGGTAGATCATGCAAGGGAATGATCAAAAAACTGCATAAGCTACAGCAAAAGCATATGTGCTGAATGTTTTCAGATCCAACATGAAACACAACTGCAAACAGATACACAAATTTAGTCACAGGTCCAACATAGCACCCCATGTAGGAAGCAAGAAGAAACAAAGGCAAACAGATACACAAATTTAGTCACAGGTCCAACATAGCACCCCTTGTAGGAAGCAAGAAGAAACATAGGCAAACAGATACACATATTTAGTCACAGGTCCAACATAGCACCCCATGTAGGAAGCAAGAAGAAACATAGGCAAACAGAAAAAGGCTTATTCATAATGTGCATGAGAATTTGAAATGAAAACCCCATAAGAACATGAAAGAGTCTCAGGCAAGCTCAGATTTAACAGATACACAAATGTGCTGCTCAATAGGAAATAAAACCCCACCCATGTTTGAATTATGGGAACCTTCCTGCATGCCATCCTCATAATTGGGTTAGTATCAAGGAATTCGGGAGAAATCATGTGTGTCATCATTGGGCTTTTAAAGAAAAAATATCAAATACAAAAAATATCACAACTTATAGCATGTACAAAAAATATCACAAAAAATATCAAATACTGAAATAAACACAAAGTGAAAGCAGATGGAGGCCCCCCATTATTGATGAATAAGGGCAAGTACAAAATGAAATTAAACCCAACTTATATCTTGTACATAAGCAATAGAAACATACTCATATAAATACAAAAATAACTAAAAGATATCAGCTTCATCAAACAAAATACAATAGGTTAAAAGTAAAACACCATGATACACTTGAAACACTATACCCACCCACCCACAATATTGCATGACCAAAATGATAACATACCAATATGTTCAAATACCAACATGAGTCTGGCATATATTAATGTATGCAGCTAACAATATTGCAGGTCCAAAATGCTAGCATACCAAAGGCTACACATCCACAAAGGCATTCAATCTTATTGCATGCCCAGTGGCATGGAAAAGATCAAAAAAATGCATTGAAATAAAGACCCAAAACCCAAGCTGGAAATAATGCAAGAAAAACCAAGTATGAAATTCATGCTTCCACCCTGAAAACCATAGTAGGAAATAAAAACAAATGAGATTCAAAAATAAGGACAAGACTCTATATAAATTACATACACACATATTCCCAAGCAACCAAGCACTATAGTCATTCAGTCATTCAGTCATTCAACGTACAGCCACCTAATAGCATCCTAAAATCAAGAAGACATATTACAGACATACATAATCCATATTTAATAATCCCCCCAACGTGCCCCCCATTGTGCATGCAAGACATATTACAAAATGTTGTTCAGAAATTACAAGCTTCATATATTACTCCCATCGTCGTCTTCCTCATCCTCACGGTCGAATTCCCCCATTTTCTTCTTTATGTACCTATTCCTTGCAACCTCAGGCATCCCCACATACTTCCTCCCCTCAAGATCTACTTCAATAAGGTGGTTATACACCCTATCCAACTTCTCTCCAGGATACTCCGTGTGTGAATAGACACTCTTACCAATCTCCACAGTCCAGGGTAGGTTTGAGATCCTTAAGGCTTCGGCTACCTCGGTGAGTTTCTCCACAAACACACCTTGCAATTCATCGTTGGTAGCATTCCCCCGTGGTCTACGTCTTACCTTTTTCACAAAAGCTGGCGGGGCTGCATTGCTAGTAGCCGCTGACCCAGGACTTCGCGAGGGTGCCTGCGGGGTGTACGGTGATGGTGTGTCATATGATTCATGCCCAAGCTGGGAAGGATTTCCCTGCTCACCTTCACCTTCAGTGAATGGGCCGCCAAAAGGTGTAAACACACCCTTAAGAAAATCCCCAGTCACTCCGTCATCACCTATAATCACTTTCAGATCAGCAAGCCATGGTAAGGGCTGATTAATGAAGTCCTTTGTTTTAGGATGGGCCTGCACGTATACACAATGTGATAATATAGAGTAAAAAAAGGAAAAGACATAGACGAGTATGTATTTGTGCGTTAATGGTGAAATTATTACCGAGGCCCACGTGGCATACGTTTCCGGCTCCATTAAAATCATCTGCCTCTCGGGACACCACCCAACGCCACTTAAACTGAGGCACGTATTCACATCGGCTAGTTTCTTTCACAATCCTTTCATATGATTGCGTACATTTTGGCTTGAGTAGGCCGTGCCAAATGTCTCATTGATGTGGGCCGCAACAGCATTGAATGCACAAGATTTGAACGTCTTATCTGATTTCATCCCTTCCCTGGCCTGCTCCGCAAGGAATGGGATGAGGACCAAGTCATGTTCCCAAGGCCATATTTTGTGCCACATCCCCTTTTCTGCATTGTGCTTCATTTTCTTGCTTGGGCTAGACACTGATGCTTCACCTGACTCATCCCGCCTACCCGACTTCCTGGAAGAATCGCTACCAAATACGGGGTCATTACCGCTGTGTGATGACGCCCGGTTGAATGCACTTGGGTGAGGGGGGCTAACATACTGCTGGTGTCCACCAAAACCTCCCAAACCCGGCACTTGGTAGCTCCCGCCGACATGTTGCATCCCTCCCCCATGGACCATCCCACCCCCTGGTAGCTCCCAACCCCCTGGCCCATGCCTCCCCCTTGAAGCAATTGCATATAGCCAGGTTGACTTGGCATAAATCCGGGTTGACCACCCATTTGCAGCGGCATGCTGTACTGGCCATATTGGGCAAAAGGCACACTTGTGCCACCTCCATAGTTGCCGACACCATAGTTGCCCTGCCCAGGGTACTGCATATCTCCCACCCTACGTGCCATAGGTTGTCGGGGAGAAATCTCATTACGCGTATCGTCGTCTACCCATTGATTATCTGATGGTGGGTCAGAGATTGGGTCCATCGGATCACGACCTTGACCTCGTTGAGATGACCTTGCCATGCATGCACAAAGAATGCCATACTATTTCAAATCATTAAATGAAAATATTCAAACAACATGCAACACACGTTTCTTAGCAGAAGCATTAGTTCAGAACCTTGTTCACATTTGAAAGATGAAATAGCTTAAGCAAAAGTGCATAACAAAAATGACAATGTCAAACTTATATCTACCACATAGACCCCAACCCAAATTTCAAAGACCTTGTTCATGCATGTTACCCTGATTATGTATGTTACAATAGTCGACCCACATATCCCAAGCTATTTGGTCTCTGCGAAGTTTCCAACTGTCCCTCTGTTGGGTTTGGTCACGCATGGACATCTGTTGGGACATATCCAAAATCGAGTCATCGTGAACATCTCCATCTTCTGCAATCACATCAACATCATCCTCCCTAAGTTGAGGGTCATGTGGATCTGTAACTTGGATGTAATTATGCAACACAGTGCATGCTAGGACGGTATCGACCTGACATGGGAATGGATAGTGGGGCTTGGAAGTCAATATCTTAAACTTGTTCTTTAGGATACCAAAAGTCTACTCGATCTTAGTTCGTAAAGACGAGTGACGTAGGTTGAAGAGCTCCTTGTGATTTCGAGGAGCTCGATTAGTATGGTCCTTCAGATGATAGCTAACGCCCATGTATGGAGATATGAATCCTGGCATGGTAGTATATCCAGCATCGCATAGGTAATATTTACCTACAATCATAACCATTATAAATTAGTATAATTTATTCACAAGATTGAATAAGTGCAACGAATTATAATTTTGCTTAAAATCGGCCTCTTACCTTCATACACTCGAAGACCGTTTGGGGGGGGGGTAATGACAACGCAGATTTAAGGACGGTGAAATCATTTACTGACCCTTCCCAACCTGCCATTACATACGTGAATCTTTTATTTGGCGTTGCAGCTGCGAGAACATTTTGTGTCACCCCCTTTCGGCCTCTAAACCGGGGTACAAGATGGGATGGTAGCATGGCATCGACATGTGTCCCATCAAAGAGACCAATGCAATCCTACATCGTAATGGTGGATCAATTGGTTACAAAAAAGTTAATCAATCAATGCTAACTACTACATGTCACTCCATCAAATTTATATGACACGTACGTACCTTGAAATAAGGGTACCAGTTAGGATTATTGACGATCTCAGTAGGGGTCTCATTTGGAGCTTGCTTCAAGTACATATCCCGAATGCCACATACTGCTTGCATTACTTGGCCAAAGTATCGGCTAACTGTTGAACCGGAGCGTATAAAATCAACTTGCATGACTCTGTTCTTTGACTTGTGCCCTACGATATGTAGAAACATTGCCAACTGCTCCTCTACGGACACATGAATAGTGTCTTTAAGTAAATCCAGTTGTCTCATTAATCCGGCCAAATTCATGAATGCATGGCTCCTCATTCTCAAGTAGTGTAAACAACAACTTTCACCCCCATAGAGAATTCTACGCATGTGGGATTTCCTATGTAGATCCCGCATAGCCGATGGCTCTCTAGATATACGGTTTGGCCTACCCTCTAGGTTAAGCATGCAGTGTATGATGACAAGAATGACTGTCGCCGCTGCCGCGGCACGTGGGTTACCCCCCATCAGGTCCACGTGGTTATCCATCTAAAGCATTTAGCAACTAAATAATTATGCTTAAATTGATATAACAAACAATCAAACATGTATTCTCATCAAATAAAAACCGTATACGAAAATTACAAAGAATTGGAAACGTAAAATAATTTGTAATAGTAGCCCTCAGGTTTACATTTATTTTCATTTTCCCCCTTGGTGGCATGGCGGTTGCTCCTCATATTTAAATATTTCCATACACTGAATTTAATCATATCCATAAGCCAATTTCAAATATACGAACCTCCCTGCCAGCCTATCATAATTTTTTCTTTGCATATGCTTCATCACTGGGCTCAAATATATAGCAAAACTGATTATATGATCACAGGGAAAAAATTTATACGTACGGACCTTTGGGTTTTATTTCAAACTGTACATGAAATTTTTGTATCTGTTGCATGCCAGTGTGCTGGACACTTCAAATTCTCTAAACAGCATGGCATGTAGGGTTTCATGAACCCTTTATTTATGCCTCAACTTTCATTTCATACAACAGGATGCCGCCACCAACACCATTACACGCCATGCATGAAACTACTTGAAATTGCCCTCAGAATTTAAACCAAATCATTTACTCATTTCGAATTTATTGGTCTATATCACGCATTCCCCCTTCCCGTAAGTATGATTCATCATAGGGCAATTTTTTCCTTTTCCGTCATTATCAAATGTTTTCAGCTTGCATGTATTGCGTTGGATGGCAAAAACATCTAATATATGAAATGTAGCATACATAGTAGGCAATGATCTGTTTAATTTTTTTGATAAATACTTCTTAAAACAAACCCCCATATCTTCAACAATCAAGGAATGCGGAGGCGGGGTTAATGAAACCCGAGCATGATAACACAGCATCACAATATCAAAACCCACCCATGTCCATCAAAGAAACCGCGGATGAAAAAAATTCAGTATTTCGACCCGCAATGAACATCCAAACCACACACAAATGATAGCCGGAGATATACCTTTTAGTTGATAAGAAGAGAGAAAAGGAGCTGAAGCTTTCGTGACAGAGAGCAAGATGCCGTGGGCACACCCGCAGATCCGCGACGTCAGGGATCAAAAACGGCAACCCATAACGGCGCAAGCAACGGGACGAAGCTAGGTAGGACAGAAATTCGTGGGGATGAGTTCTATTGACAACAAATCATTCAAAATCTTGAGCTTTTTGTTAGGAAAAATTCCAAATTTACCTTGTTTTCAGCTCAGAAGCACGGATCCAACAGATGAACAGATCTTCACCCCCTTGAAGCGGCCTACGGCACACCCGAAGAAGATGCCATACTCAGTCGGCGGCGTCTACCCAAAAAAAGTCCTAAGCTTGCCGACGAAGCAACCAAAAATGGAGGCACAATTTTAGGGTTTTGCCATGATGCCGCTGCGAGAAGAGGGAGAGGAGACGAGGGCTTTTGCCAGAATCGAGGCCCGGGGGTGATCACAAGCGGAGAGAGAGAGAGAGAGAGAGCAAACGACAACGTGGGACCCATCCGGAGCGGATTCCAGCCCAATTCCAACCTAAAATACCCGACTTCTGACAAGCCCCTGTATTCCCAACAACCCACGCCATGCAAGCAAAAGCGAAGCAACTCATTTAACCCCAAAAGAACACCTCGCCGGAATGGAGGCCAAGAATAAGAAAATTCGTACGTGAACAGTGCAGAAAAGGGGATTCCTTCGCCTATTCTCGCGAAAAGAACAGGCCCTAAGTGAAGAGTAATAGAGTGATAAAGTGGTGGAGATGCTCACTCATAACACTCCCCCGTATCCATCCATTACTTTGGTCTTAGCGTATAAAGATAAAGGGGTGGATACTTCTGGATCCAGAGTCATCGTATTTGCCTTGTTAAAACCTTAGCTGAGGAAAACCCAGTGTGAAAAATCAACAGCTTAAGGAAAAAGAGTGCAACCCACAAGTTACTCTTCCTGATTTGTACAAGCTTAAGGCTTGTAGGTCTTTCAGCTGTCATTAGGGGTGGACACTTCAGGGTCCAGAGTTAAATGAGATTGTCTCATTAAAACCTTTGGCTATGAAAAACCCAGTGGGAAAACTCATAGCTAAGTAAAAAGAATACAACTCTAATATCAACTCCCCTTGATCTGTACAAGCTTCAGGCTTGCAGATCTCCTATGTATCTATACAATCATTTTCTATTCGTCTATACATCCACCATGCTCTGAAAGCAAATACAATCATCGCTCATCTATACAAGTTTCACTCATATCTAGCGGTTACTGGAAAACAGTGGCGCTCTGGAGTGGTACGCTCTTCGAAGTTGGTAGATGACTCCACGTATGTATTCTTTTACTCAGTCTTCACTGTGTCTGCAATGTACTGCTGAACCTGGCTGAGCGTATTATAGACTTGATTATTGGATGATGAGCTGCTCAGAAGATGTAGACTTTGGAGGATGATGTGAAGATCTTTAGGAGGTGGCCGACCATTTGTGCTTAGTCATCGCGATGATCTGTAAACTTGCATATGCGATATATATTCATTGATCCTGGGAAGTTGCACAGAAGCAGCTTATCCTTGGTCCAGTGGTGCTCTCCAAGGCAGCACTGTACCTGGCTAACAGCTTTACTGCAGACGGTCTAATAGAGACACGTGCAGTTAGCCAGATAAAGGAGTGTAACTAGTACACTAGAGCTAGGCTCTTCAGGACCTAGGATGTCATCCACCTCTTCTAGCGACTGGAAGGCATCATAAATAAGCATCTATTTTTAAAAGATTTCAAATGGACATCTTTCTTCATAAACTCCTGATGTATGAAGAATATGAAAAGATTCCACCACGAAGATGTTTTAATCTGTAAGCCTAGACAATACCTTGTTTTGCCTAGGTATTTCATTTCGAAAGTATGCTTAAGGCTAGCTGTCACGCCCCGCTTCCCTAAAATGGAAGGCGAGACGTGAGGAGGTCCGCTCAGACGTGGAGCTGTGAAGCTGCAGTCTGATAAGCGTCTGTAAAAATTACGAAAAGTAGCAGGTCCTTGCATTGCGACAAAACAACAACAACAATAATGAGCAGATAAAAGAAACATCCACCAATAAAACATCCACCAATTTTTCTCAACATCACAGAAAAGTCACCAAAAAGTACGAGTCTGAACAAAAGGCCTAAAGCATGGCCAACAAAACAAAGAGATAGGTGCTATGCACCGAAACCTAATCAGCAACTACTGAAACAACTACTAAAAGAAACTCTAAGTGAGTCTAGGACTGGTCACCAGTGTCCTCGAACTCAACCTCTGGAGGGACCTCAAACTCTGATCTGTCTCAGAACATGACATGTGACACCCAAAGAGAAAGGGGCACATGTCAGCAAAAGTCTCCCACAAGAAAGCGGAGAACTTTTGTGCAAGGATACAAATATAGAAAAGAAAAACAACTAGCAGTTCTAAACAATATGAAATGACACGACATTAAATGATTGTAACAATTTAAAATGACTTGAAGACATGCATGCACGTCGTAGCAGAGCTACGAAAACATTATTGTTGGATATTGGACTCCCCGGATTTGGTTTTGGATGATGAACAAACATAAATATATCATGAACTAACAATTTGTGAGCGAAGTTATGGAGATCGTCGTCAAATTCATTTGAACATCCAAAGCGACGTCTCAAGACTTCTCAAAGCACGTGATCGTATGCCTAAAGCTTCGTTGAAGCTTTTGGACCTTTTTTAGAAGTCATGAAGATTCGGATCGAAGCTTTCGAAGACGGTTCGTTAAGTTTTATTTATAGTCTTTTAGCTTCGTTCCGTAGAATGTTAAGCCTTGAGTAGGTCTTACGTTTTAATCTTCATAACGCTCCTATCTTAGAGCTAGGAACTTGTAAGAAGTCCATACTAACTTTCCCGAAGCATCGCGCTTCGTTTTCGCGACTTCTTGTGCATGTTAGTTGGTTCAAGAAGAAGAACCGACCGACTAGATGGTGATCTAGTCGGTCGGTAATGCTTCTTGGACCGACTAGTTTGCCTTCTCAAATCATAGCTCTTTACTGTTTACAGTTAGTCGGTCTACGTTGACTCACCGACCGACTAGTTTGTAAACTAGTCGGTCAGTGATGCTTCTGTGACCGACTAGTTGAGCTTCTACTGTACATGCCAAGTTACTGTTTGTCGTTAGTCGGTCTATGTACATTTGGCGACCGACTAGTTGATGAACTAGTCGGTCAACTTTTGTTCTTGGACCGACTAATTCAATTTGTACTCAGACTTTGTGTTTTATCTCTTAGTCGGTCTAAGTTAACTCACCGAACGTCTAATTGTGAAACTAGCCAGTTGGCAAGTGTGCTTTGACCGACTAGTTCTGTTAGTCTGAACTTCGACCTATTCCATGTTCACCACTTAGTCGGTTCATGTTGATTGACCGACCGACTAGTTGATGAACTAGTCGGTCGGTGGTTGTTCTTTGACCGACTAGTTTGGTTCAGAATAGAGCCGTTGGAGCTTTAATTGAAACGTTTTTCTCTCTCTCTTTCCTCTAACCTATATATACTTGATGAGCTGCATTCATTGCACTCAAGGCTGATATTAAGACAAGTTTAGAGATCAAAGAGAAATCATTCCATCTCATTAAAGCTCATTCATTTCCAATCTTGAATCTCTTCTCACTCTTATTTCAAAAGAGAGATTCATTGATTGTGAGCCTTCCAAGCCAAGTGCTTGATCCTAGGTCACCAACAACCTCATAGCTCTCCATCGCTGATCTACATCTTGGAGCTAGGGTTTGGTGCCTCTTCATCTTCCTCAAAATCTGTTTTGCCCTAAATCGTAAGTTTACTCAAGGCATAGGTATTTTGTGGTAAGAATCTCTATTTCATTTACTTTCATATTGTAAGTGATTCGCTCTCGGTTGTGAGAGTGTGTTTGTGATCCCGGGTTGTGGGAGTCACAAGTTTCTTTTGTGTATGATTTGACTTGTGAAAGTTTTTCACAAGTATTTCATAGTGGAAATCTTGAGTTAGGGTTTCTAACTCAAGTATCCGGAAGTGATCCGGGTGGTTGGGACGTAGGATCACCGGAAACAAGTCGGAGAGACTTGGGTGGATCCGAACCCAGTAATATTGCTTGTTTGCGATTGTTTATTTGTTGTCGATTATTTACTATTCCGCATTTCCGCATATATTGGTAGAGTTTGCAAGGTAATTAGGAATTAGCCTCTTAATTATTTTAAAGTACTATTCACCCCCCCTCTAGTACTTGTGCAGTAGATTAGCAGGGCATTACAACTACTTCATGATTCATGAACACTAGCTTGTCACTTTGTGCACAAGGTTTACGCCTTTTGGCTGAAGTGGCTGTACGGGCACACTTCTATGCTCAAGTGATCGCTTAACCCTACCCCTCCACTTGTATCGAGCGTTGATGTCCCAACAACACTGTGCTCGCTTCTGGATCACGAGCCAGGAAGTGTTTTTCAATATGGCATAGGGTTGTGCCCGCCTAAGCAGGTTCCTAGCCTCAATAGCAATAACATTTGTAGTGTGTGCTACTCAATCACGAGGAAAACATATGATGCATGACATGACATGGGATGAACAGTTAAAGTGCGTACCGTTAATTGAAAATTAAACATGACATGGCAGCATGAATGAAAGCAAGTAATGATGTCAGATCTAGCTTCGTTGTCAAGCTAGATCAAGTAGGGTGTCGGATCTAGTTTCATTGTCAAACTAGATCAAAGGGCGTCTAGGCAGCTATCATTTCACTGTCTAGTCTCTTTTACGCTAACAAACAAATTGGCCTAAAAACGTGGCCTAAAACATTTACTGGCAAGTATCACTTGCCTTCACAACCAAGCTGGAGTCACGACCAACCAGAGTCCAAACTGCCTACGTGCTCAGATCGCAGTCCAGCCTACAACCCAATTTATTAATCTTGATTAGTGAAACACAACCATCAGAAATTACCAATTTTAGTTTATTAACAGGCAAGAGGAGATTCCTACGGGAAGGGACTTACCTCAACACGACGTGAGAGCTACTCTGACGTCGGGTAGCGACGTCAGGGGTTGGATTCGGTTTCACGAACGTTTTGGGACAAACGGTTCTCTGCTGATAAAACACGGGTTCAATAAGTTCGTTGACGGAACCAAAAGTTATTAGGCAACCTAAAACGTCTAATATTCCAATTTTAATTAGGTTCACTAATCCGACCCGGGTCCACATCAACATAATGTTACAAACATGTCAACTATATAAAGTTGTTAAAAGAATAAGTACACGACCATTTAATAATAGCAACCCAGGCTAATAATAAGTTACTGTTGCAACAAATACAATTACTGCTCACTTGAGAATCCACCTATTCACTTAAAATAGTTCTGGTTATGGATATACTCAAAATTGTATGACAACCTATGTTAGCTGTCTAATTAGGGCTCTGTTCATCAAGTCCTCTTCTAATAAGAGGAGAGCACCTAAAGTTACTACAAAAGAACAACTGCACACCTATATAAGAGCATGCAATACTACTGTAGCAGTCATTACAATACTAAACCACGTTGCTATTATTATACTGGTGGGCTCCGAAAGGTGCTTCTCTCAAGCGCAAGAGTCCGTTCAAGTAGTAAAATCTGGGAGTCCAGATGTCGAATCCTCGGGAGAATCTGTTGAAACCACAAATCTAAATCAAATAGAGTAACTACGAATAAAATCTAAACACTTTAATAGTGATGGTGAAGGTGGTATGAAAAGTGTGTGGTGATGGAATTGTTACGTGCGATCAATGCAAACAACGAACTCTAATTCGTGAAAAATAGATATAAAAAGCATGTACATGGCATGGGATCATTAGGATCAGCGAATCGTAAGCTTTGGTTGATCAAGTATAACACAACGAACCCTCCTTTTGGGAGCGAATCGTCGGAAGATATCCTTTTGGGAGTTAACGCATCAATTCTAATAGAATATCGCTAAAGTTGTAAACGTATATACGAAGTATGAAGCTCTCTTTTGGAGAGATCAAATCTCACCATTGTGGGGTGATCATCTACTAGAACAATTCTTTTGGAATACGAAAAAGTAGATTTAAGAGCGACGATTAAAACTTTAGCAAATATAGCGATTAAGCACAATTATACAACCAAAGAATACGATTCACATCACCTAATTACCCCACACCATGCACATAAAATATTTAGCTACTCATGGTGCAGAAATAAACAATTTTCAGATCAGAATTCATAGGTTTAATAGCAAAATACGGAAGTTTAGAGGCAAAATACAAGCTAAAACACCCAAATACAAGCTAAAGTTGAAGAGAATATCACCAAATCTCTCTGAAAAGTCTTCAAAACTCTCTGGAAATTAGAAACTAGGCTCTGAAATTTTACAGAATTTTTGCAGAAGAAAATACGGTCTCTAAGTGCTCCAATACGCCAATTATACGCCCAAAAACCCTAGAATACGCTTAAATAATAAGATTGCGGGTTTATTGGGCTTAACGGGTTCAAACCCGCACAAAAACCGCACCCGAATTGATCCAGACCGTAGATCTAAAGCGGGGTAATTATCAACCGCTCATCAAAGCGGGATTGGACAGGAAAGCGACACGTGTGCTTTGAGGATCGTGCGCAACCCGCATCGCATCCGGATCCGCTTCGGATCGCGTCTCGACCGTCCGATCTAATCTTCATAAGATCTCGCCTGCTCGTCCCGCTTCAAGATTCGCGCCGCTGCTTTCGATTCGCGGGGCTATTCGTGACCGTCCGATTCGAATCGGGTGGTCGAGACGTCGCCACGTCGCCAGGAGCGGATTCGAATTCGAATCGCGTTCGGTGATGAATGCTGACCGTTGGATGGAACGGAGATAAGCTCGATGTTCGCCACGTGTCTTAAGAAGAGGCGATCCGCTGCTGCGATTTGCATCGCTGACGACCGTTGGATCCCGATCCAACGGCCAGAAATGAGCCGCGTCGCCAGCTCCACTGAGATCATCCGCATCCGTTCGATCGTGATCGAACGATCGCCACATCGCCACGTCGACCGCCTCAGTTGGATTTTGAATTTCGAATCGAAATCATCTACACCGTTGGATGCAGCGGTAGGTGCGTAAGATCTTGCCACGTGGCATTTGCTGAGCTGCGTTTTTTGGTGAATGCGGGCCGTTGGATCTCGATCCAACGGCCAGGAAAATATCTCTTTGCCTAAAGTAGCGGACCGTTGGATCGAGCGGGAGCGGCCTGGATGACGCCACGTGTCGGCCTGTGATTGGCTGCCGACCGTATTTCGCGTATTTTCAGTGTATTTCTTCATTTAAATGGTATTCTGCATTCAATAAATCATAGAAATTAGCACAGATCTCAGAAAAATACAAATAAATAGTCGTTGGAATCGTGAGATCGAGACGATGCTAATAAAAATATAAAATGTGCAGAATTGCATCGTTAAATGCTTTTTTATGCTCTAATAGTGTGTTTTCTCTAATAAATAAATGTGTAGAAAATACGTATGAATTAGAGAACAATATAGCATCACATGAGCACAAAATAGGGCTAAATGGGGGGTTAAATATGCAATATTGAACCCAAATCATATACCCTCTGATTATTATACTTATTCTTAGCATGAAAGGATTATAACACTGTTTATAAAAAAATCTTACTGATTTGCTTTCGTCTTCGACGGGTGATTGCAGATGGAGTTCGTGATGGCGGCAGCGGCTCGGACGGTGGCTGCAGCGGCGAGGGGAAGTGCAGGCGGCCTAAGGACAGCGTCGTCGGTGTCGCTGCGCTAGGGGCAGCGCAGTTGCTGTGACAGCGCCTAGGAGCGTCGAGGGCCGGAGATCGGAGGGAAGAGGCCAAGCGGCGGGGGCGCACGCGATGTGAGGCACTGTGCTGCGAGTCAGGGCGACGCGATGTGGGTCACTGCTCCGCTGCGAGGGAAGCGCGTGCTGTGATGGGGAGCGGGGTTACGCCGGAGGGAGGGCTAACGCGCGGCAGGGGTTCGAAGCGTGGAGAAAATTTTGCGGGCTGTGAAGTTGCGTGAACAAAATATAATAGAAGGGGGCGGCGGCTGTTGATGTGGGAGATAAAAGGAAGAAACCTAGGGCTAATTAAATAGAGGAGGGGCTGGTCACGTGGGGTGAGGGTCAGGTGTGTTATAGGGAAATCTTACTTGTAACGACCCAATTCCCTGGCCCGTTACTTTTTGGTATTTGCGCAGGTCCTGCAGTTAACCAGTGAAAACAAAATAGCCACGATGCAGAGATGTACAAAAATACCCAAATAGTGTCCAATTATTACATCCGTATTGTACAAAAATGGTCCAACAATCGTACATGAAGGAAAGTAAATATAACTGGAAACAACTCTGAAAGCTGCAGACACATGGTCAAATTCTGGCGCTATTAACTCTAGAGCATCTGCCTCCATATGTACGTCGTCTGCGGTGCTACAGAGATGAAACCGTAGGTAAGTCACAACAATTCTAGCAATAGAAATAAAGTGGTGCAAAAGTATGGAACAGATTATAGTAAACAAAAGATGGTCATACTGGTGCAAAAAGTAAGGTAAGAACAGACAGGTATGTAAGAGCGATAAGTAAGGTACTGGTGGCTGTACGTAAAGGTGACTGTGTAAGTGTAAGTGTGATAACTGTAACATGGCATATGGTAGCAATAATATTTTGACCAAAGGAATGTCAATAGTAAGACAACCAGGTTAACAATGTTTTGACCAATCGGTAATAAGATGACAATAGGTAGATGTAGTAATACTTAAGGATGAGCGTCGCTTGACTATCTAATAGTGTAGGATGGCCTAATAATAAGAAGTCTAACTAAACTTCCAAATCAGCCAGTCAGTCAGGGCTTGAAGGCACAGGTCACTTCAAAGACCGCAGGAACAAGTCCATTGGTTGACCAAACCCCTTCCCATTTCCTTTCTAGACACTGATTCAGTCGTAATTCAAGACCGCTCAGTATTAAACCATTCTATCACGTTCGAGTAGTCTCGACTTAGTCCGTAGAATAGTAGTAGTCGTGATTGAAGCAATGGTATCAATCAATTATCAATTAGTGCAACATCAATCAAACTAGTGCATCAGTCTTAAATGCCGTAAGGGCCCAATAGTGTGCTCTGTAAATGTGCTCCGTAAATGCCCGAAGGCCCAATAGTGTGTTCCGTAATGTGCTCCGTAAATGCGCGAAGGCCCAATAGTGTGTTCCGTAATGTGATCCGTAAATGCCCATAGGCCCAATAGTGTTATCAGTAAATGTGCTCCGTAAATGCCCGAAGGCCCAATAGTGTGTTCCGTAATGTGCTCCGTAAATGCCCGAAGGCCCAATAGTGTGTTCCGACAATACAAACAACCATGAGTACAATACAGCAATCAAACTAGTGCATCAGCCTTGGCTCGAGTGTACGATATGCAACCAGAAGTGCACCCATCCCACGGAGCAACTCGTGGAATATCTACCTACCATTCCTGCAGGGTGATGGCACAGCTTAACTAATAAGGGTGGACCCGGTCACTCCCGCACACTTCGTAGCTCAAGACTACCCCGTATCCCGTGTATTATCATAGTCCAATGTTCATAACAGTGTTTGTATCAATATGGCCTCATGGGCCCTGTATCAATCAGCTAGTGCAACAGTCTTTGCTCGAGTGTACGATATGCAACCAGAAGTGCACCCATCCCACGGAGCAACTCGTGCAATATCTACCTACCATCCCCTACAGGGTGATGGTACAGCTTACCAAATAAGGGTGGACCCAGTCACTCCCGCACACTTCGTAGCTCAAGACTACCCCATTACCCGTGTCGTATCACATTACACATTTACAGCCGTATCCGTATTTGTATCCGTATCCATGTCCATATCCGTATCCGTATGGCCACATAGGCCCATCATTTCGTACATCCAACAATGTGTACAATAATACATCCAACAATGAGTACAACAAATACATATATATGGTATTTACTTGCTGAAAAGTCAAGGCAGAAGCCTCAATAGAGAATATCAGTCCCGAGCAATGCTTTGAAGTCCAACAACTATGATATCTAATTCCATAAAAGTGCACCATCTCAATTTAGTCCTGATCAATGCTTTGAAGTCCAACAACTGTGATATTTAATTCCATAAAAGTGCACTATCTCAATTTAATCCTTTGGTCATTCCACTATTGATTAGTTCTCTAGTTAATTAGGTCTCTAATCTTTAGTTCAAGTCAATAGCTGTTCTGAGAATATATATAGGTCCTAAGTTCCTACGAGTACACAGGCCAAATTTCTAAAACTAGAATTAGAGTGACTTACTCTTTTAGAGATTGCCGTGGTGAGACGAGATTGGAGCTAGAGCTTTTAAAGATGCGGGTGCACGAGAATTGGTACCCGTCGGTACGTTGCATGGCCGATCGACGTCGGAGGGGGGGGGGGGGGGCGAGAGCTCCGGTGACATCGAGGGTCTCCGTGAGGGGCGGCGAGGGCAGAGGAGGTCTCGAGGCAGAGACCGGTGGTCCATGGGCGCTGGCATGGGTGACGTCGGGGCTCGGATCAGGGGAGCTCGAGCGATGCAGCAGCGGCGGTAGTGCAAGCGGTGCTCGGGTTTCCAGTGCAGCTTGAGCGGGTGGGGGACTGTGGCAGCGGCGAAGGAGCGGTGCTGCATGCTCGGGCGGTGTCGGACGGCGGCACGCCTCACGGCAGCGGGAAGCGCTGCAGTTGGGGCTTCAACGGCGGGGGTGCGGCACAAGGCTACGGTGAGGGCGGGCACGACGTCGTCGTTGGGCGAGGGGCTGTCGGATGAGGCAGCGAGGCATGGGGCGTGGGCAGCGGCAGCAGCTGCTACTGGGTGCAGCCTGGGTTCGGGTCGAGGAAGGCGGAGATCGGAGCTACGGCGGCGAGTTTCGAGGCGGCGGGCTTCGGGTCTGCTCCGTGGGTGTGGCGACATTCGGAGAACGGCGTGGAGGCGGCCTGGAGCGCTGGCAGTGGGTCGAGGCGGTGGAGCAGAGGGCTTTCGAACGGGGTGCGAGGTTGACGGCGGTGGACTGGGGTCGAGCGGCGATCAGCGGAGGAGTGGGCGGACTGAGGGAGCTACGTGGGTCCGAGGAGGCCGTGTTGGGTAGTACTATGATGGCGGGGCGATGCTGCGGTCTCACGTCGATATGGAGGAGGGAGGCGGAGCAGCGGCGGGCTCTGGGTTTGGAGCTCTCGGAGAAGAGCTAGAGGGCCGTTGGGTTTTTTTAGGAGAGATGGGGTTGAGATAGAGAGAGCGGGAGAGAGCTGAGGGACGAGATGAAACGGCCTAGGGCCTGGGTGTTTTTGTGTTCGTGGGGAAAAAGAGCTGAGCATGGGTTAGCCTTGTACACAGGAGAGAGAGAGAGAGAGTTCAGTGTATGTGGGTTTGGGTTATTTCGATAACAAATTGAAGAGAGAGAGGGAGAGCGTGATACGGGTTTTTGGGAAGGAAGAAGATGAGCTAGGGGTTATTATATAGAGTAATTAAATTAATTAAAAACAAACCTCATTTAATACTTAGTCAACTATTTAATATAATTAGGTAAGCTTTAGGACTAAATATTAAATAAGGTTAGACTAAGTTTGGAAACGTTTAACGTGCCATCTCCATGTGTTAGTCATGTTAGGTAATTTAATAGTTGATTAGGTTAAGGTAATTAGTAATTAGCTAGGGTAATTAGTGATGGTAGCTATAAAAATTGTAACGAAATTACAATTTTGCCCCTACCAGTAAACGTGTCCAAAAAATTACGAAAACATACCCACGGGATCGTATCATCGCGAGGATTGCGAATACGAAGTCCGTTTCAGGGTTTGGGCTACGAGGATACTAGCTTTAGGCTAAAATGTTTAGGAAGCGGGTTTGTGGGTTCTCTACTGATTTGATTTCACAAAATTACGAAATAAATGTGGGAAGCCCTAAATGATCATTGAATGTTACTGTAAAAGTTTGAAATCGTTTTGATGATGTTTGTATAGGAAATAAATTCATTATGCCAAAATGGTAATAACTGAAAACGAATTTTATCAGAAATATTTTGAGTATTTGTTGAAATCCGATCTTACTAAAATACTCCATAACTAGACTGGTACTTCAAAATATTTTTATAAGAAATTTTTGAAATCAGTAAAACTCCTGACAAACCATTATAAAATAGTTTAAAAATTGAAAAATTGTTCAAATACGTAAATAGTTTGTCTTGATGAAAACAGGCAGTTACATCCTATCCTCCTTAAAATAATTCCGTCCTCGGAATTTCTTAAACATATAATCTTTATTATGAAGAAGCTCAAGCAAATAAATGATAGGAAAGATAGTAGTCTAGTAAATCAGGTTGTAAATAACATGAACTATAATGTGACATCACAGCATCCAGAAAGCAAGAGATGTTACATATGAATACATACTATTGACATCACCATAGCTTCCGTAACTATTCACAACATCTGTTTGAACTTGGAACCTGAGGTGATAAGCCAGTAGCAAGCTATTTAAACCACAAATACCGGAAGACCATAAAATTTATTCGTGCTACTGGTGACTAACTGGATCTAGTCACAGATGTCGTTCATAATATAGAATGTAACGATTAATCATCGGGTACCAACAACATCAATCTCCATAATTCCCAACCACATGCTAACGTCCAGATCAACGCCCAAAGGTAAGTACAGGGCCAACACCCAAAATCAGTACTCACTTCCAGTATTCCTTCCATCAATCTCCATAATATCCCACAATAAGGCAAGATCCAAGCTCTCATCCAGAGCCCAGCACAAGGCCTACATCTAAATTCAACTCCCAAGGCCAATATCATGCCTATAAGCATCGCCATCACTCCTTCCGTAGACCAATACTTGACATTCGCAACACTCAACATTACCCAACAAGTAAACAACCAAAAACACACTTTTCCGCAAACCAAAAGGAGTAGTCGCAAGAGGAAGCCTAAACGGGACATCAATCTGGGTGAGACCCAGGGTAGAGAGCTCAATAGAAACCCAAGGATCACAGCTTCCCAAGATCTCAGCCACACAGTGGTAGCGAAGGTGGTGGCGAGGGTCGCCGCCAAGGCCAAAAATCCCAAAACATATCGTCGGAGGGACATCGGTGGTTGTCGATCTATGGTGGCTGCGACTGCTTGACGTGGCGGGTGTCACCGGAGTAGGGTGGGGTGGTGGAGCTTCGGGTGAGGTCGGAGGAGCTTGAGGCGAGATGGGTCGAGTTCGCTTGGGGGAAGAGGCCGGGAAGAGGAGTGGAAGTCGATACAGCGTAGGGGAAACTACGGGGTGGCTTGGTGAGGAAGAAGAGGAGTGGTCTTCTAAAGAAAAAGAGGGGCACCGAAAGTCGTCGGTAGGGTGGGGTAGGGTTAGGCATGAACGGGGCTCAAGAAGAGGATGAGGACAAAAGCAATAATGAGGGGGCGGGTGGTAGGTGGAAAAGGAATTCAAACTCATGGAAAATCGGTCACAAGATAGAAAGTAGGGGTTAGAATAGAAATACGATCTCAAGAAGACGTAACAACCTACACTTGCACGTCGGGTTTGGCTCGTCTCAAATCCTTTAGCATCATCCTCCAATACTTCTGAGTGTCCTTCAATTTACTTTCATTGTCGAGCTATCCTCCTTAAAATAGACGTAGCGAGTTTTCAAGGTCAATCGAAAGGTCGTCAAGTTAAAGGAAGAGTGATGGGAATCAAAGAAGTCCTAAGATGGCAATAAGGACGCTTCACCCGTATATCCAATACGGGTGAACACTTGAGACATCCAGTACTCGAGAGTTCTATTTGAGTATTTTATACCGTACACCCTGATCTTGCTATATTGTTCACGATGTAGGTAGCGCGGACCTGCATGAGCCACCAAAGCTGTAACGACCCGATTCCCGGGCCCGTTACTTTTTGGTATTTGCGCAGGTCCTGCAGTTAACCAGTGAAAACAAAATAGCCACGATGCAGAGATGTACAAAAATACACAAATAGTGTCCAATTATTACATCCGTATTGTATAAAAATGGTCCAACAATCGTACATGAAGGAAAGTAAATATAACTGGAAACAACTCTGAAAGCTGCAGACACATGGTCAAATTCTGGCGCTATTAACTCTAGAGCATCTGCCTCCATATGTACGTCGTCTGCGGTACCACACAGATGAAACCGTAGGTAAGTCACAACAATTCTAGCAATAGAAATAAAGTGGTGCAAAAGTATGGAACAGACTATAGTAAACAAAAGATGGTCATACTGGTGCAAAAAGTAAGGTAAGAACAGACAGGTATGTAAGAGCGATAAGTAAGGTACTGGTGGCTGTACGTAAAGGTGACTGTGTAAGTGTAAGAGTGATAACTGTGACATGGCATATGGTAGCAATAATATTTTGACCAAAGGAATGTCAATAGTAAGACAACCAGGTTAACAATGTTTTGACCAATCGGTAATGAGATGACAATAGGTAGATGTAGTAATACTTAAGTAAGGATGAGCGTCGCTTGACTATCTAATAGTGTAGGATGGCCTAATAATAAGAAGTCTAACTAAACTTCCAAATCAGCCAGTCAGTCAGGGCTTGAAGGCACAGGTCACTTCAAAGACCGCAGGAACAAGTCCATTGGTTGACCAACCCCCTTCCCATTTCCTTTCTAGACACTGATTCAGTCGTAATTCAAGACCGCTCAGTATTAAACCGTTCTATCATGTTCGAGTAGTCTCGACTTAGTCCGTAGAATAGTAGTAGTCGTGACTGAAGCAATGGTATCAATCAATTATCAATTAGTGCAACATCAATCAAACTAGTGCATCAGTCTTAAATGCCACAAGGGCCCAATAGTGTGCTTCGTAAATGTGCTCTGTAAATGCCCGAAGGCCCAATAGTGTGTTCCGTAATGTGCTCCGTAAATGCCCGTAGGCCCAATAGTGTTCTCAGTAAATGTGCTCTGTAAATGCCCGAAGGCCCAATAGTGTGTTTCGTAATGTACTCCGTAAATGCCCGAAGGCCCAATAGTGTGTTCCGACAATACAAACAACCATGAGTACAATACAGCAATCAAACTAGTGCATCAGCCTTGGCTCGAGTGTACGATATGCAACCAGAAGTGCACCCATTCCACGGAGCAACTCGTGGAATATCTACCTACCATTCCTGCAGGGTGATGGTACAGCTTAACTAATTAGGGTGGACCCGGTCACTCCCGCACACTTCGTAGCTCAAGACTACCCCGTATCTCGTGTTTATCATAGTCCAATGTTCATAACAGTGTTTGTATCAATATGGCCTCATGGGCCCTGTATCAATCAGCTAGTGCAACAGTCTTAGCTCGAGTGTACGATATGCAACCAGAAGTGCACCCATCCCACGGAGCAACTCGTGCAATATCTACCTACCATCCTCTACAGGGTGATGGTACAGCTTACCAAATAAGGGTGGACCAAATCACTCCCGCACACTTCGTAGCTCAAGACTATCCCATAACCCGTGTCGTATCACATTACACATTTACAGCCGTATCCGTATTTGTATCTGTATCCATGTCCATATCCGTATCCGTATGGCCACATAGGTCCATCATTTCGTACATCCAATAATGTGTACAATAATACATCCAACAATGAGTACAACAAATACATATATATGGTATTTACTTGCTGAAAAGTCAAGGCAGAAGCCTCAACAGAGAATATCAGTCCTGAGCAATGCTTTGAAGTCCAACAACTATGATATCTAATTCCATAAAAGTGCACCATCTCAATTTAGTCCTGATCAGTGCTTTGAAGTCCAACAACTGTGATATTTAATTCCATAAAAGTGCACTATCTCAATTTAATCCTTTGGTCATTCCACTATTGATTAGTTCTCTAGTTAATTAGGTCTCTAATCATTGGTTCAAGTCAATAGCTGTTCTGAGAATATATATAGGTCCTAAGTTCATACGAGTACACATGCTTAATTTCTAAAACTAGAATTAGAGTGACTTACTCTTTTAGAGATTGTCGTGGTGAGACGAGATTGGAGCTAGAGCTTTTAAAGATGCTGGTGCATGAGAATTGGTACCCGTCGGTACGTTGCATGGCCGATCGACGTCGGAGGGGGGGGGAGCGAGTGCTCCGGCGACGTCGAGGGTCATCGTGAGGGGGCGGCGAGGGCAGTGGAGGTCTCAAGGCGGAGACCGGTGGTCCATGGACGCTGGCATGGGTGACGTCGGGGCTCGGATCAGGGGAGCTCGCGCGATGCAGTAGCGGCGGTAGTCCAGGCGGTGCTCGAGTTTCCAGTGCAGTTTGAGCGGGTGGGGGACTGTGGCAGCGGCGAAGGAGCGGTGCTGCATGCTCGGGCGGTGTCGGACGGCGGCACGCCTTACGGCAGTGGGAAGCGCTGCAGCTAGGGCTTCTACGGTGGGGGTGCGGCACAAGGCTACGACGAGGGCGGGCACGACGTCGTCGTTGGGCTAGGGGCTGTCGGATGAGGCAGCGAGGCGTGGGGCGTGGGCGGCGGCAGCAGCTGCTGCTGGGTGCAGCCTGGGTTCGAGTCGAGGAAGGCGGAGATCGGAGCTACGGCGGCGAGTTTCGAGGCGGCGGGCTTCGGGTCTGCTTCGTGGGTGTGGTGGCGTTCGGAGAACGGCATGGAGGCGGCCTGGAGTGCTGGCAGTGGGTCGAGGCGGTGGAGCAGAGGGCTTTCGAACGGGGTGCGAGGTTGACGACGGTGGACTGGGGCCGAGCGGCGATCAGCGGATTAGTGGGCGGGCTGAGGGAGCTACGTGGGTCCGAGGAGGCCGTGTTGGGTAGTACTACGATGGCGGGGCGATGCCGCGGTCTCACATCGATATGGAGGAGGGAGGCGGAGCAGCGACGAGCTCGGGGTTTGGAGCTCTCGGAGAAGAGCTCGAGGGACGTTGGGTTTTTTTAGGAGAGAGGGGGTTTGAGATAGAGAGAGCAGGAGAGAGCTGAGGGACGAGATGAAACGGCCTAGGGCCTGGGTGTTTTTGTGTTCGTGGGGAAAAAGAGCTGAGCATGGGTTAGCCTTGTACACAGGAGAGAGAGAGAGAGAGAGAGAGTTCAGTGTATGTGGGTTTGGATTATTTCAATAACAAATTGAAGAGAGAGAGGGAGAGCGTGATACGTGTTTTTGGGAAGGAAGAAGATGAGCTAGGGGTTATTATATAGAGTAATTAAATTAATTAAAAACAAATCTCATTTAATACTGAGTCAACTATTTAATATAATTAGGTAAGCTTTAGGACTAAATATTAAATAAGGTTAGACTAAGTTTGGAAACGTTTAACGTGCCATCTCCATGTGTTAGTCATGTTAGGTAATTTAATAGTTGATTAGGTTAAGGTAATTAGTAATTAGCTAGGGTAATTAGTGACGGTAGCTATAAAAATTGTAACGAAATTACAATTTTGCCCCTACCAGTAAATGTGTCCGAAAAATTACGAAAACATACCCATGGGATCGTATCATCGCGAGGATCGCGAATACGAAGTCCGTTTTAGGGTTTGGGCTACGGGATACTAGTTTTAGGCCAAAACGTTTAGGAATCGGGTTTGCGGGTTCTCTACTGATTTGACTTCAGAAAATTACGAAATAAATGTGGGAAGCCCTAAATGATCATTGAATGTTACTGTAAAAGTTTGAAATCGTTTTGATGATGTATGTATAGGAAATAAATTCATTATGCCAAAACGGTAATAACTGAAAACGATTTTTATCAGAAATGTTTTGAGTATTTGATGAAATCCGATCTTACTAAAATACTCCATAACTTGTCCGGTACTTCAAAATATTTTTATAAGAAATTTTTGAAATCAGTAAAACTCCTGACAACCCATTATAAAATAGTTTAAAAATTGAAAAATTGGTCAAATACGTAAATAGTTTGTCTTGATGAAAACAGGCCGTTACATTACTCTTTTTTTATTAATATTGTTTAAACCCATTGTTGTGTGGGGTATTAGGCTAAGGTGTGCGTGAGTCAAAAAAGAGAAGGTTTGGTCAAGTTTTTTTTAAAAGAATAATTATTTAAGTCCCTTTTATTATTGCTTTAACAAGGGAGAAAATCGTACCGGTTCTTATATACATCAAAAATGTTTATTAACAAAAGGTTTTTAGTGGTTAATAATGAGTTATTAGCAGGTAGGTCAATCAACGTCCTAAAATTACAAGGAAAATACTACCGGGGCATTCACGCCTCCGAGAGGGTTACGAAAACGGAGATCGGTCACACGTCTGAGATACGAAAAGCAGTATTAAAAACAAATACACAAAACGCACACGAAACACGGCTACGCGCATAAAAACGTACGGTCGAAAAGTGATCGTGACATCCTACCCACATTATGAATGATTCCGCCCTCGGAATCAACATCAACCACCGCTCTGAAATAGGTGCGGAAAGCACTATCTTATATCATCCTCGCGCTCCCAGGTGGACTCCCCAGGGGAACCATGATGCCACTACACTCTAACCAAGTCGACGGTTTTATTCCACAGCTGCTTCTGCCGTCGGTCCAGAATCTCAACTGGATGCTGATCATAAGTCAGATCCGGACGAACCGTGATCTCCGAGAAATCTACAGCATGCGAATGATCAATGACGTATCGACGTAACTGAGATACGTGAAACACGTCGTGAACTCCCTCCAGTGACGACGGCAACGCCAAGCGATAAGCCACCGCTCCAACTCTCTCCAGGACGTCAAAAGGCCTAATTTACCTCGAACTCAGCTTGCCTCTCTTTCCAAATCAAATAACTCCCCGATTCGGAGAGATCTTGAGGAAAACATGGTCTCCAGGCTGGAACTCCAATGGTCGCCGTTTAGCATCTGCCCAATGCTTAAAACGGTCCTGCGCGATCCTCAGCTTCTCTCGGATGTTTCTCACAACATCCACTTCCTCCACGATCATCTCTGGTCCTAACAGCTCCCTGTCTCCAATGTCAGCCTAGCTCAGTGGCGATCGACATTTCTTCCCGTATAGCGCATCGAATGGAGTCATGCCAATACTCGCCTGGTAGCTGTTATTGTAGGCAAACTCCACATGATGGAGATGATCCTCCCAAGATCCCTTGAAATTCAACATACACGCTCTCAGCATGTCCTCCAAAATCTGAATCGTCCTCTCGGACTGGCCATCCGTCTGCGGGTGGTATGCGGTATTGAAACTTAGACTCGTACACAGACTCTTTTGCAGACTCTGCCACAACTAAGATGTGAATCTCGTATCTCTATCCGACACGATACTCACGGGGACTCCGTGAAGTCGCACGATCTCCTGCACGATTTACGTTACATCACTATCTAAAGTAGAGAAAGGGAATTAAAACGGAGAGTAAAAGAATTTACCTCCATATATCTCCTCGCTAGCGTCTCAGTAGACTGTCCACTCGGAAGGGAATAAAGTGCGCAGATTTGGTCAATCGGTCTAAAATTACCCAAATCGCGTCATTCTGCTTCGGACTCCGAGGTAGTCTGGTCACGAAATCCATAGTGATGTGTTGCCACTTCCACTCCGGAATCGGAAGCGGTTGTAGCAACACTGCCGTATGCTGATGCTCCGCCTTAACCTGTTGACAGACCAAACAATTGGCAACGCCCCGTGCGACACTCCGCTTCATGCCATGCCACCAATAGTTTAGGCGAAGGTCCTTGTACATCTTGGTGCCACCAGGATGCACAGAATACGACGAGCTATGTGCCTCAACAAGCAACTCCTCTCTGATATCTCCAGCTGGCACACAAACTCTGGCACCATACCTCAGCGAGCCATCCTCATGAATCCGAAAGTCAATCCGCAGACCGGCTTCTACCTGCTCACGGATCCTCTTCAGCTTCGGATCTCCAGCCTGACTTGCCTTGATTCGATCCACGATCGTCGACTGCATCTGCATATACATTAACGACGAAGCCTCTCCAAGAAGTACAATCTCAATACCAGACTCGCAGAAGTCCTGCTGCAGCCTCCACTGTGCAGTCAACATCATCATCGCTGGTAGTCTGCTCAGCGCATCAGAAACCACATTCACCTTGCCAGGATGGTACTGCAAGTCGATATCATAATCTACCATGAGCTCTAACCATCGACGCTGTCGCATGTTGAACTTCTTCTGCGTAAAAATATAGTTCAAGCTTTTGTGGTCGGTGAAGATCTTCACCTTCTCACTCAGCAAGAAATGCCTCCAAATCTTGAGCGCAAATACAAATGCAGCCAACTCTAAATCGTGCGTCGGGTAGTTCTTTTCATGAGCCTTAAGCTACCGAGAAGCATACGCGACCACATGCCCATGCTGATGCAAAACACAACCGAGACCCTTGCCAGAAGCATCACAAAAGATCTCAAATCCTCCACTCCGATTAGGTACTGCTAGAACAGGTGCAGTCGTCAACCTCTCCTTCAGAATAGAAAAGGCCTCCTCACAAGCATCGGACCAAACGAATGGTATATCCTTCCTCATCAGTCTGGTCATCGACTCTGCAATACGGGAGAAGTCCTTAATGAAGCGCTGATAATATCCTGCAACCCCAAGAAAGCTCCTGATCTCATACGCTGTCTGTGGAACCGGCCACTCTCTGATAGCCTTGATCTTCTCCGGATCCACGGCTATACCATCTCCTGACATCACATGCACAAGGAAGGCAACTCTATCCAGCCAGAACTCGCACTTGGAATACTTCGCATACAAGCGATGCTTCCTCAAACTCCCTAAAACAATCCTTAAGTGCTCAGCGTGCTCCTCCTCCGACTTCGAGTAGATCAAGATGTCGTCAATAAAGATAACGACAAACTTATCTAGGAAGTCATAGAATATCAGGTTCATCAGATTCATGAAAACCTGAGGGTGCGTTGGTCACTCAGAAAGGCATAACCACGAACTTGTAGTGTCCATACTTCGTTCTGAACGCTGTCTTCTGCACATCTTCCTTCTTCACCCTCTACTGGTGATATCCGCTCCTGAGATCCAATTTGGAGAATACACTCGATCCTCCAAGCTGATCAAAAATGTCGTCGATCCGCGGCAATGGATACTTGTTCTTGATGGTGACAGCATTTAGCTCTTTGTAGTCCACGTACATCCGACGCGAACCATACTTCTTCTTCACCAATAGAACGGGTGCTCCCCGCAGAGACACACTCGGATTGATGTAACCCTTCTGCAGAAGCTCATCCAACTGTTTACGTAGCTCCTCTAACTCTGCCAGAGCCATACGATATGGTGCTTTCGAATGGGCTGCGCTCCCGGAATAAGGTCAATCGAAAACTCAAGAGCTCGATCGGGCTGCAGTCCTGAAATCTCCTCGGGGAAGACATCCTCGAAATCTCTCACCACAGCTGGTCTACTCACCTCCATCTGCAAAGCTACTAGCTCCACCATTGGCTTGGCCCGGAATCTGACAGGCCCAAGTGAACTGCTCCTGCTACTGAACTCGAAAGTCGGATAACCAATAATCTTGAACACCACCTTCTTCCGTCGACAGTCGATCGTAGCGAAGAAACAGCTAAGTCAATCCATCCCAAGAACAACATCATAGTTGGTAATTTCGTGGACGATAAAGTCGACGTAGAGCTCGAGTCCACAAACTACCAAGGGACAAGATTGACAACCAAGGGACACTGAGATCACACCATTCCATGTAGCGATATCCCAACTCTTGGAAAGAGTGGAAGTCTCCAGAGAATGCTTGTCCACAAATCTCCGAGACAAGATGCACATGGATGCACCTGAGTCGAAAAGAACTCGAGCGGGACAAGCACAAACAAGAATAACCCCTAACAAACAAACTAGCAATCAAAACCTATTCTAGCAAACAAGTTCTAATCTAACATGCAAGATCAACTAAAGAAAAGTAAAGACTAGTCTGAGGGTTACCTGTGATAACTCCATCCTCAGCCTCCGCCTCTACTGCAGTCATCGTGAAAGCTTGCCTCCTAGGCTGAACAGCCTGCTGAAAAGCCTGCTTCTGGGGAACTAGAGGCGCTCCACGTCCAGCAGCTACTGGGGCTCTCTGCTGCTGAACTCCATCTAGTGCCTTCCACGGCTGCTTGGCTCTCGGACAGTCCTTCAATGAATGCGAAGCGTCACCACACACCAATCACTGGCCCAAGAACCTCATGCACTGCTCCTTCACGTGACCAGCCTTGCCATAAAAATGGCACATCTTCTGAATAGGCCCAGTTGGCATCTTGAACTGCACGGACTGATTAGGCTTCATCCTAGGCCTAACCACAGCTCTAGCCTGCTCCATAGGTCTCTTCCCAGCTCCTGAATACTGCCCTCTCCTCTGATTGGCAATCAGCTCCTGCTTCTTGGCAGCGATCAGCAACTTCTGGTAAGAATCCAAGTCCGACGAGGACATCAGACTCTGCAGCTCCAAAGATAAACCCTGCAAGAATCTCTGAGCTCGATCCTCAGCAGTTTCCACCATCTTCGGCGCAAAGCGACTCAGTCTCATGAACTCTTGGTGGTACTGATCCACCGTCAGATTTCTCTGCTTCATATTAATAAACTGCTGCATCAGCTCCCTCCTCGCCTTAAAAGTGGCCCAGGGGATAGGCCTCACCAGCATCTTCTCCCCAGACTCCCACCAGCTACGAGCATTATCCTTCAGTTGCTTCTTCACCAAGTCAACCCATCCAGCCGGGTTAACCTTCGAGAGAAGCAGATTATCCTTCGTATTCTTCATCCACTAGTCCGCAGCTAATGGTCCTTCCGTCCCATTGAAATATGTTGGGCCCAGCTCCCGGAACTGCTTCTCTCCCGGCTCGAAGTGAGGGGCATTCTGTTGCATCCTCTGCTGAACCTGCATCATCTGATGCATCATCCTCATCATCTCAGCCGTGGTTGGTTCTCTATCAGCATCCGCAACACGTCCTGCTCCACCACCAGCTCCTCGAGTAACACGTCTACCGGCCATCTAAAACAAGGAAATGTTCAGATTAGACTTAGTCATGACTTGAATGTTATGAATAATTAATTGGATGTTATTTATCATTATTGTTATTCAGATATTTCACGGATGCCAAGTAAACATGCATGGGCCACCAACAAAAACCTGTCACGCCCTACTTCCCTAAAATGGAAGGCGAGACGTGAGGAGGTCCGCTCAGACGTGGAGCTGTGAAGCTGCAGTCTGATAAGCGCCTGTAAAAATTACGAAAAGTAGCAGGTCCTTGCATTGTGACGAAACAACAACAACAATAATGAGCAGATAAAAGAAACATCCACCAATTAAACATCCAACAATTTTTCTCAACATCACAGAAAAGTCACCAAAAAGTACGAGTCTGAACAAAGGCCTAAAGCATGGCCAACAAAACAAAGAGATAGGTGATAGGCACCGAAACCTAATCAGCAACTACTGAAACAACTACTAAAAGAGACTCTAAGTGAGTCTAGGACTGGTCACCAGTGTCCTCGAACTCAACCTCTGGATGAACCTAAAACTCTGCGTCAACGAACTGCACGTCCTCCGCTACTTGATCTGTCTCAAAAGATGACATGTGACACCCAAAGAGAAAGTGGCACATGTCAGCAAAAGTCTCCCACAAGAAAGCGGAGAACTTTTGTGCAAGGATACAAATATAGAAAAGAAAAACAACTGGCAGTTATAAACAATATGAAATGACACGACATTAAATGATTGTAACAATTTAAAATGACTTGAAGACATGCATGCACGTCGTAGCAGATCTACGAAAACACTATTTCATGATTCATGAACACTAGCTTGTCACTTTGTGCACATGGTTTACACCTTTTGACTGAAGTGGCTGTACGGGCACACTTCTATGCTCAAGTGATCGCTTAACCCTACCCCTCCACTTGTATCGAGTGTTGGTTTCCCAATAACATTGTGCTCGCTTCTGGATCACGAGCCAGGAAGTGTTTTTCAATATGGCATCGGGTTGTGCCCGCCTAAGCAGGTGCCTAGCCTCAATAGCAATAACATTTGTAGCGTGTGCTACTCAATCACGAGGAAAACATATGATACATGACATGACATGGGATGAACAGTTAAAGTGCGTACCGTTAATTGAAAATTAAACATGACATGGCAGCATGAATGAAAGCAAGTAATGATGTCGAATCTAGCTTCGTTGTCAAGCTAGATCAAGTAGGGTGTCGGATCTAGTTTCGTTGTCAAACTAGATCAAAGGGCGTTTAGGCAGCTATCATTTCACTGTCTAGTCTCTTTTACGCTAACAAACAAATTGGCCTAAAACGTGGCCTAAAACATTTACTGGCAAGTATCACTTGCCTGCACAACTAAGCTGGAGTCACGACCAACCAGAGTCCAAACTGCCTACGTGCTAGATCGCAGTCCAGCCTACAACCCATTTTATTAATCTTGATTAGTGAAACACAACCATCAGAAATTACCAATTTTAGTTGATTAACAGGCAAGTGGTGATTCCTACGGGAAGGGATTTACCTCAACACGACACGAGAGCTACTCTGATGTCGGGTAGCGACGTCAGGGGTTGGATTCGGTTTCACGAACGTTTTGGGACAAACGGTTCTCTGCTGATAAAACACGGGTTCAATAAGTTCGTTGACGGAACCAAAGGTTATTAGGCAACCTAAAACGTCTAATATTCCAATTTTAATTAGGTTCACTAATCCGACCCGGGTCCACATCAACATAATGTTACAAACATGTCAACTATATAAAGTTGTTAAAAGAATAAGTACACAACCATTTAATAATAGCAACCTAGGCTAATAATAAGTTACTGTTGCAACAAATACAATTACTGCTCACTTGAGAATCCACCTATTCACTTAAAATAGTTCTGGTTATGGATATACTCAAAATTGTATGACAACCTATGTTAGCTGTCTAATTAGGGCTCTGTTCATCAAGTCCTCTTCTAATAAGAGGAGAGCACCCAAAGTTACTACAAAAGAACAACTGCACACCTATATAAGAGCATGCAATACTACTGTAGCAGTCATTACAATACTAACCTACGTTGCTATTATTATACCCTCTGATTATTGTACTTATTCTTAGCATGAAGGGATTATAATGCTGTTTATAAAAAAAGCTTACTGATTTGCTTTCGTCTTCAATGGGTGATTGCAGATGGAGTTCGTGATGGCTGCAGCGGCTCGGACGGTGGCTGCAGCGACGAGGGGAAATGCAGGCGGCCTGAGGATAGCGTCGTCGGAGTCGCTGCGCTAGGGGCAGCGCAGTTGCTGTGACAGCGCATGGGGGTGTCGAGCGCTGGAGATCGGAGGGAAGAGGCCAAGCGGCGGGGGCGCACGCGATGTGAGGTGCTGCGCTGCGAGTCAGGGCGACGCGATGCGGGTCGCTGCTGCACTGCAAGGGAAGCGCGGGCTGCGATGGGGAGCGGGGTTACGCCGAAGGGAGGGCTAACGCGCGGCAGGGGTTCGAAGCGTGGAGAAAATCTTGCGGCCTGTGAAGTTGCATGAACAAAATATAATAGAAGGGGGTGATGGCTGTTGATGCTGGGAGATAAAAGGAAGAAACCTAGGGTTAATTAAATAGAGGAGGGGCTGGTCACGTGGGGTGAGGGTCAGGTGTGTTATAGGGTAATCTTACTCTTTTTTTATTAATATTGTTTAAACCCATTGTTGTGTGGGGTATTAGGCTAAGGTGTGCGTGAGTCAAAAAGAGAAGGTTTGGTCAAGTTTTTTTTAAAAGAATAATTACTTAAGTCCCTTTTATTATTGCTTTAACAAGGAAGAAAATCGTACAGGTTCTTATATACATCAAAAATGTTTATTAACAAAAGGTTTTTAGTGGTTAATAATGAGTTATTAGCAGGTAGGTCAATCGACGTCCTAAAATTATAAGGAAAATATGGGGGCGTTCACGCCTCCGAGAGGGTTACGAAAATGAAGATCGGTCGCGCGTCTGAGCTACGAAAAGCAGTATTAAAAACAAATACACAAAATGCACACGAAACACGGCTACGCGCGTAAACACGTACGGTCGGAAAGTGATCGTGACACTATCAGATATCTTAATGGTCTCTGCATGAGATCCTATTAGATTTAAGTCATCCACATATACGGCGACTATTACAAATCATGTCCCCGTTCTTTTGATAAAGATACACGGGCAGACTTCATTATTAGTGAATCCTTGTTCAGCAAGGAAATCGCTAAATATGTTATACCATATTTTTATGGATTGCTTAAGATCATATAATGATCTTTGAAGCATTTATAGAGAAGACATTCCTACGTCTTTCTTTCATCTCTGGGGGTAGAGTAAACCCTTCTAGAAGCTATATATAGAGCTCTATATCTATATAGCCGTATAGATATGCAGTCACAACGTCCATGAGCTGCAATTCTTGGCTTTTTCAGAGACGTTTAGGCTTAGTATGAAATAAGAAAATGATCACATTTCCTTCATTTCTTATCCTTATGGAAATCCAACTTATAATCCACAGGTTTTACACATTCAGGTGTTGGGACTACTGGTCCAAAGACTTTGCTTTTCAAGAGTGAGTTCAGCTCTACTCTTATTGCCTCGTCCCACTTTGGCCAATCTATGCGTTTACGCTATAGAAAAGTGGGTTGAACGTCATCGTCGTATTCAGCGACGTTAACGGCAATAACAAAAGCAAAATCGTCGACGACAACTGTGCTATATTTGTCCAGTAACTCTCCAGTACGTACGTAATATAATGATGTTTCTCCTATTGTTTCCTCTGCAGGGAAAATCAGGAGGGGAGAGGTCGCTGGTCTGAGCTCAGCATCCTGTGGAGGGATCATTTTAATATCTCCAGGAATCTTCCTCTTTCGAGGAACTTTATCTTTTGAACCTGGCGGGCGTCCTCTTTTCAATTGAGGTATAGCCAAATCTGCTGCTGGTGGATTACATCCATATATGAGGATGTCAATCCTAGCTGGCGTGTTGGCAGCAGGGACGTGTAAACGAACAATCTTATGGTTGTCCGTGAATTTATCCGGTAATTGATGTACTTAGTCTGAATGTGAAGGATTTTCTGGATCTCATCTTCACACAGAAATAGTATGCGGATAATAACGAGCTTAGGACTTTTGTGTCCTATGATATGGTCTCAGAAGCTTTAGGCTTCTTAAGACTGCGTGCCTATTATAATGAGACTTTGCTCATCAAATTCACAGTTATCAAGATGTGGTGCTATGGGGATACATATTAGCACATCCAAACACTCTCAAATGAGATATGTTTGGTGGTGAACCATAAGCAAGAGGCATCAGCAATAAGATATGGCCACAAGAGAGCCGTATCGTGATAAGCGATGCGGAATGCAGTACGACATATCCCTAAAAATCCACAGGCAACTGGGATTTAACAATGGATGTGAAATCCATTGGAGTCTCTTTATCAGAGACTCTGATAACCCATTCCGAGTATGAACATGCTACATGATGTTCAATTTCAATGTCAGTTGCTTGGCAGTAGTCTTGAAAAACATGTGTAGTGAATTCACCCATATTATCAGCTTTTGAGAAAGCTAGGTTACGGGTGAACAAAATGGCACACATAAGACTATCTAGTAGATGCATCTATTGGTACAATGAAGTACCGAAATGGGCCACTTGCAGGGTGAATAGGCACGCAAAGGTCATCATGTATTCTCTTAATCAAGCTAGGAGACTCTAATCCCACTTTTAGGTGGGAAAGTCTCTCTATAAGTTTTCCCTTATGACAAACGGGGACAAGGAAACTCAACCTTTTTGAAGAATCTTCAGGTTCTCCAAGGGATTCATTTGATGATGCGTCCATCATCGCTGATCCAGGATGACCAAGTCTATCGTGCAAGAGTTGAAAACTCTGGCAGTGAAAGACACTTCTGGTGCTCAGTCAAGTTGGCTTTCTATGGGATGAATATCCGTAATGATATGGGCCCGACGGGGGTCCTACAAATCGTGCGTAGATGGTCTTCTGGCCATCGTTTTGATGAGGGAGAAGATCAAGAACAAGAGCTATCGTGCTGATAACGTGTTATATCTTAGAAGAAAAAGTAACCATGGCTCAATGCCATGGTTCTATATTTATTCATTCATATGGAATATGAAAGGGTATAAACTTCAAAGGTCCACATTACTCTAATAAGTGGGGAGTAATGAAGGGGTAAAGTGGTAGGAGGCTAAAGGCCTCCCTTACTCATAACAATACTCATTTTGTTTCTTTATTATTATTATTATTTTGCTTTTATGTATCTTAACTGAGCTTTTGTGTGAATAATAATAATTGGAAGGTCCCTTATGCTTTTTTTTCACTTTTGCCCATCAAATATTCATTTAATTGCTGAGAGAGTGAGCCTTTGACATAGGGGTGGCAAACGGGTAGGGTCAGGTCGGGTTCGGGTCGGGTCAGATTTGACCCGATCCGGATTGAAGTCGGTTCGGGTTCGAGTGACCTGGAAAATACCCGGGTTGGGTTCGGGTTCACCCATCGGGTTAAGATTTGAATTACTTACAACTGCTTCTTTTTCGATGTCCGTCTATTTATTAAGAGACATCATCAATTTATTAAGTGTTGCATAATTGCCAGCAGCTCGTCGCTTAAACCTTACCGATGACAACGGGAAAGTATAATTAACTTTACCATTTCATTAACGAAAGTAATAAAAGTAACAAAAAAATTGTATGTAAATGGAATTGAATCTAAGACATCTTAAAAAGATGACAAAAATTCAAATCATATAAGCACAACTCCCCTTATAATTGTGTGTTGAAGTTATTATTTTAATTTTTATATATATAGAAAAAGTAAACCGGGTCGAATTCGGGTCATCCGGGTTGACAGGGCATACCCATACCCGACCCGGATTTTATCCGGATCGTGTCGGGTTAACACGAATCCTATTTGACCTGGATTGGCCTCTACCCATACCCGGTTAAGAGACCAGGTTCGGGTCGGGTCAGGTTGGGTTGGGCTCATTTTGCCACCCCTACTTTGACATCCATTAGTCCTTATATTTTTATTTTAAATTTCAATCCCCAAAACATACCAAAGTTTCAAGGATCGGCGTGATGGGTGTCTTTATATCAAGTACTGTGATATGTACACTACTAAAGAAGGGGTGCATGTTGTTATTCATTGTCAAAAATTGAAAGGAGCCATGGTATCTGCACTGCAACGTGTGTGGTGCAGGCACGGAAAAAATTGTAAAGTGACCGATGAAAGCCCTCGTTTTTTTGATGCATGGTGAGAAAAAAAATTGTAAAGTGACCGATGAAAGCCCTCGTTTTTTTGATGCATGGTGAGAAATGACTACTCGCTGACATAGTGTCACACCTTAATGTTTTTATTTTTTATTTTATTTTAATTAAAATAATCTCTCTCTCCTCTCTCCACGTATCTCCTTCCTTATCCCCACGTTCACTCCTTCATTCTCCCAACGTTCTCTCTTCGGAGCAGCTTCAGCGGTGCCCGACGGTCGTCTGCTAGCTCAGTGAGGAGGAAGCGGTTTGGCCGGAGGAATGTGACGCAGCGGCAAATGCGACAGATGCTCACATCGGCGGAGGGGCTCGGGTGGCTGTGTGCGCTTGGGCTTCGGGCGAGTACCTGACGGTGAGGGGGCGGCGACGGCAGCGACGTCGACCCGGGGCGGCAGAGAGCATAGAGGATAGGTTCGGGACGTCGATGGTTCGTCGCCGGACTTTAGCGGTGCTTTGAGATAGTCTGACGGTGTCGTTGGCTCGCTGCGTTACTCTTTGGCCCTCGGAGGCGTCGTCATTGTAGCGGAGGTGGCACGTCGGTCGGCTCTTTGCAGCGGGGTTCAACTGCGGTACGTGGAGAGCCCGATGCAGTTGAAGCGGGGTCAGGCGCCGTTGAAGCTGGTACATGAAGCAGTTGGTCGAGTGGACGGCGGTCAAGGGGCTCGTTTTGGTTGAGTCAACGGTGATCCGTGGTTGTCGAAACGATGTCGGAGTAGGGATGTCGGGGGATCGACGTCGAAGAGGCAGCGGGGACGTCACGGGCTCAACTGCGAAGCGTCTCGCCGGTCACTTTAGTGCTTCTGCGGGCTGTTGATGGAATTATCTGTGGAGCGTGCCCACACGGTCGCTTCACGGGCTCTCACCGGTCGCTTCACAATTTTTTCTGTGCCTACAACGCACACGTTGTGATCAAGATAGCACGGCTCAATGGAAAAAATAAATTGAAAAGAGTGTGTGTGAATAGACAAATGTGACATATTTTTCATTTTTGAAAATGTATAGTGCCATGCACACTCTCTTTGAGATGTATATATAGCAAAGCATATCAAATATCATGGTTGTTGAATAGATGTGTCCAATTTGATAAGGGTCATGTACCATTGATAATGATATAAACATTAGGCACCGTCAATTAACCATGATCCGAATATAGTTCGAATTATTCCGAATATTTTGTTACCGTTGGTCACCGACTTATTTCTAACCCCGTTTGCCGACGGCCCACCCGTCACCGGGAGAAGCCGGCACGCGTCGGTCACTCATTGGATCCGGGCCCGGACACGACCTCCCCCGGAACTTGCTTAGGATTGCTCCGCTTTACGCGGCCAGCAAGGCACATGGTGTGTCCCGCTTCAATACAATGGCAAACATGTAAATAAATAAATGTAATGTGTTTAGCAAAACGTGCAATGGGACTAGCAGCACTCGGGGCTTTCACCTAGCGAAGAGTAAAGTTACGTAAATGCCATCCTCATTCATCGAATCATCCTCGATTCAAATCAAAGACGAGAGAGTGCATGAGATTGTAGGCTCGAATCTTCTCACCGCAGTTCTTAAATTAATAATGTAAAGGTTTAAATTCATCTTGCAACGATTTCGATTGAAAGATCGCGACAGCTTGTGAAGAATCGTTGAGTCCAGCGACAATCTTGATGAACGCGGGGAGTGATCCTCGGCCATTCGATTAGCTGTCAGACATGAGGTCGACGGTGAGATACGGACAAGCCCCAGGCTCGAACGCACCAGTCGAACTCTCCTGGACTTGGTCCATGGATTGAGACACGACTCGGCGATTCTATAATTGGAGTCGCCATTTCCGATCCAATAACAAAATATGCGAAAATATTAAGCGTATGTGAACGGAGCAAAAAGGTCCGTTGGCGTAGCAATTCCCATAAAAGTTACGAGCTACGAAGTTAGATCAACCACCGGACTTTCCACGTGTCACGTACCCGTACTCATGCAAGCTTTTATTCGTTGTCTGGGCAGCACGCGTCGAGTTCATTCAATGTGCTTAATTAATTAATTGCCCGCATAAATCAAAGTTGCCGTTAGGTGCATGAATGATATCTGTGCCATACATCTGGCTAAATCCAGTACTGCAAATTAAACAAATGCAGATGGTAGCTTGCCACGTGCGAGCAATTTGATGCAAGCATGCTATGGATTTTTGTTAGATACTTATTTGGTGGCAAGATGGACTACAAACAAGAGTGATAAGATTATAAATTATCCGAGAAAAATTATATCAGCTAAATATGAGAACCACTTGATGGTTTAAAAAGAAATCACGAGCGCAAATATATCTACATGTTAGAATAGGATTGGAGAGGATTAACCATGGCAAATAGCCATGTTACTATATTTATAAAACTCTCATGTTGATTTGGGAGTCCAAGGGCCTCCCCACTAAGATAGTGGGGAGTAATGGAGAGTGATGAGGGGAGGGAGGCCAAAGGCCTCCCTCAACTCACAACACTCCCCCTCATCTCTCCATTACCTTGGGTTAAGCATATGAATACTTCAGGATTCAGTATGCCAATGGGGTGGATACTTCTGGATCCAGAGCCACTGTGGTTGCCTCGTTAAAACCTTAGCTGTGGAAAACCCAGTGGGAAAAACCAGCAGCTTAAGGGAAAAGAGTACAACTATCGAGTGACTCCCTCTGATCTGTACAAGCTTCAGGCTTGCAGATCTCCTATGTATCTATACAATCATCTCCTATTCGTCTATACATCCATCATGTTCTAAAAGAAAATACAATTATCACTCATCTATACAAGTTTCACTCATCTAGCGGCTATTGGAAGGCAGAGTCGCTCTGGAGTGTAATGCTCTTCGAAGTTGGTAGATGACTCCACTAAAGTATTCTTTGAATCAGTCTTCAGTGTGTCTGCAAGGTACTGCTAGACCTGGCTGAGCGTTTTCAATACTTGCTTCGTGGATGATGAGCTTCTCAGAAGATGTAGACATTGGATGATGATGTGTATATATTTAGGAGGTGGTCGGCCTAGTGTGTTTCAGTCATCGCGATGATCTTTAAGCCTGCAAATGCAATATATATTCCTTGACCCTTGGAAGTTGCGCAAAAGCAGCTTATCCTTGGTCTAGTGTTGCTCTCCAGGACAACACTGTATCTGGTTAACAACTTTACTGGAGACGTTCTATCAAAGATACGTGCAGTTGGCCAGATAATACACTAGAGCTAGGCTCTTCGGGACCTAGGATGTCCTCCCCCTCTTTCAGCTACTGAAAGGTGTCATAAATAAGTATCCATTTTTAATAGGTTGCAAAAGGACATCATTCTTCATAAACTCCAGGTGTATGAAGAATATGAAAGGGTTCCACCACGAAGGTGTTTAATATGTAAGCCGAGACATCTTCGGCACGATTAATAATAGTTCATCTTCAGGATGATTAATGTCATCTTCAGGATGATAGTTCATCTTCAGGATGATAGTTCATCTTTAGGATGATTAATGTCATCTTCAGGATGATGGTTCATCTCCAGGATGATAGTTCATCTTCAGGATGATTAATGTCATCTTCAGGATGATTAATGTCATCGTCAGGATGATCGTTATACCTAGGTTTTTCATTTCCAAGGTACGCTTTAAAGCTATCTGAAATCTCAATGGTCTCTGCTGGAGATCCTATTAGCTTTAAGTCGACCATATGTAAGGCAAATATAACAAATCCTGTCAACGATCTTTCGAAAAAGATACACTGGCAGAATATTGCTTAAGATCAACTAATGATCTGTGTAGCCTTTATGGAGAAGACGTTTCTACGTTTCTCTTTCATCTCTGGGGGTAGAGTATACCCTTCTGGAAGTTTTATTTAGATCTATATATCTATATTGCCGTATATATATGCAGTCACAACGTCCATGAGCTGCATGTATTAGCTCTTGCAGAGAAGTGTAGGCATAGTAGGAAAATGATCACATTTCCTTGATTTCAATTTCTTTATGAAATTCGAATTATATTCCACAGGTTTTTACACATTCAGGTGTATGGACTACTGGTCCAAAGATTTTGCTTTTCAAGAGTGAGTCCAGCTCTACTCTTATTGCCTCGTCCCACTTTGGCCATTCTATGCGTTTACGCTATAGAAAAGTGGGTAGACGTCATCGTCGTATTCAGCGACGTGAATGGCAATAGCGAAAGTAAAACTGTCGTCGATGACTGTGCTATATCTATCCAGTACCTCTCCAGTACGTACGTAATATAATGATGTTTCTCCTGTTGTTTCCTCTGCAGGGGAAATTAGGAGGGGAGAGGTTGCTGGTCTGAGCTCAGCATCCCGTGGTTGGATCAATTTTTTATATCCAGGAATCTTCCTATTATAAGAAAATTTTTATTTTGAACCTGGCCGGCGTCCTCTTTTCAAATGAGGTACAGCCAATTCTGCTGCCGGTGGATTGCATCCATCTTTGGGAATGTCAATCCTAGCTGGCGTGTTGGCAGCAGGGACGTGTGAACGAACAATCTTCTGGTTGTCCGCAATTTTATCCGTCAATTGATGTACTTTAGTCTGAATGTGAAGGATCTTCTGGATCTCAACGTCACACAGAAAAAGTATGCGGATCATAACGAGATGAGGACTTATGTGTCCCATGATATGGTCTCAGAAGCTTCAGGCTTCTTTAGACTGCGTGCCTATTACAATGAGACTTTACTCATCAAATTCACATTTATCAAGACTTGGTGGTAAACCATAAGGAAGCGGCATCAGCAATAAGATATGGCCACAAGCGGGCCGTATCGTGATAAGCGATGCGGAGTGCAGCTTGTTGGTCCCTAAATATCAACAGGCAACTGGAATCTAACAATGGACGTGAAATCCATTGGAGTCTCTTTACCAGAGAATCTGATAACCCATTCTGAGTATGAACATGCTACAGGATGTTCAATTTCAATGACAGTTGCTTGGCAGAAGTCTTGAATGATATGAGTAGTGAATTCACCCTCATTATTAGCTTTGAGAAAGCTATGTTGCGAGTGAATATGAAGGCACACAGAAGACCATCTAGTAGATGCATATATCAGTACAGTAATGAAGTACCGAAAATGGTCCATTTGCGGGGTGAATAGGCCCGCAAAAGGTCACCATGTATTCTCTCAATGAAGCCAGGAGACTCTAAACCCACTTTCAGGAGGGAAGGTCTCTCTCTAAGTTTTCCCTTATGGCAAAGGGGGACAAAGAAACTCAACCTTTTGAAGAATCTTCAGGTTCTCCAATGGATTCATTTGATGATGCGTCCATCATCGCTGATCCTAGATGACTAAGTCCATTTTGCCAGAGTTAAAAACTATGGCAATGAAAGGCACTTCTGGTGCTCAGTCAAGTTGGCTTTCTATAGGATGAATATCTGTAATTATAGGGGCCCGACGAGTGTCCAATGAAATCGTAAGTAGCTGGGCTTCTGGCCATCCTCTTTACGAGTTACATATTGATATTCAATATTTATTATCCACAGTTTTCAAGTTATGTTCGTTTAAACGAAATATCCTTGAAACTTGGAAAATTCCTATATGTTTAAGGGGAGAAGTTTGCATCTTATAGTCTCGTTGTATGTGAGAGCAATATTAATGCTACACCAGTGCAACGAGGCACTGTCCACAATATTAAATACTTCATCTATAAGCAAAACGAAATTTTATTTAAGTCAATGAAAAAGACAAAAAAGTTCGTACTTAAGCAAATTAAAGATGAAGCAACATTGAATTTTAAATGCGTAGATAAAAGATGAAGCTTAATCAAGCAGGTCGTCGTTCTCGAAGTCTTTTGCAGTAAACATTGTTGGTGGCTGAACAGCCGCCAAGTTTGTTTCAGGTAGAGACTTCTGGCTCGCCTGGTATAGATCCTGGAGGTGGCTAGGAGTGCGGCAGTTTCTGGACCAATGGCCAGTCATGCCGCATCTATGGCATTTATCCTCCCAGTTCTTCTTTGGAAGTGACACTTGCTCGGTGTTCTTTCGCTTCCAAGTGAAGTTTCTTTTTCCCTTGTTGTTTTTGTTTGTCTGTGGAGCTGCACCTCTTGGTTGCTTCATTATAGCTTTCCCTTTAGTGTTTTTAGCCTTCCTCTTGTTTTTCCACTTCTGGGGAGAAATGTGGTGGGCTTCAGGGATAGGGGCAGTGCCAGCTGGACGCAAGTTATGAGTTGCAAGCAGTAAGTCTCGATTCTGCTCTGCCCTAAGTAGGCATGAGATCAGATCAGAGAATTTCGTGAAATTGCGTTCACGATACTGCTGCATGAGGATTGCATCTTTCTCGTGAAACGAGGTAAATGTCTTTTCCAACATGCGTTGTTCTGTCACTTCTTCACCACACAACTTCAGGCGTGAGGTGATGTTATGAAGTGCAGAATTGTACTCAGCGACGGACTTATAGTCCTGAAGTCTGAGGTTTTCCCACTCATAACTGGCACGGGGTAATATAACATCAATTTGATGTTTATACCGTGCTTCCAGCGCTGTCCATAGGTCCTTTGGGTCCTCAACCGTTAAGTATTCGGCCTTCAAGGTCCGATCTATATGTTTCCTAATGTAGATTATGGCTTTCGCCTTATCTACATCGGATACAGTGGTTGTAGGGCTGCTGCTAGCTGTAGCAGAAGCTTCGGCCGCTGATGGGGCCGAGGAAGGAGCCAAAATGTACCCAAGGAGGGCCATCGAACGCAAGTGGAACTTCAGGTCCACTCGCCAACTCAGGTAATTTGTCCCTGCAGAATCAAGGACTTCAAAATCGACGCTTGCCAATTTTACCATTTATCTATGCAATTTAAAATAAGCATGAATTAATTAAAGTGTAAATTCATGCATAAACAATAAAATAAGTAAAATGTGGGGATCGGCCAGATACCCAAAAGAATACAAAGTCCAAAGTCCGAATATACAGTCCATAAAGAAGAGAAAAGTACAATTTGGAAACCCAGAATGGGTCCCTTTATTTTCCAATTTTCGTCTCCGTCTTCATTTGTCGGTACACCAGTCTTTGGCATTAATACATTTATACCTCACTTACAAATTCTCTCAAAAAGAAAATAAAATTGCAAGGAATTTAAAAAGGGTATCAAATTGGCCGATCCTAAAAATCACATTTTAGCTTATATAAACATCCACGCAGTTTATAAATGCTACAGGCATAAGAGGAACAACCGCGTAGGCGTATAACACAGGCATATATAATATGGAAAAAGGGACTATAAAATATAATAATCTCTCGGACCACGGGGAGACGTCATACACCGTTAGGTTAGTTGACTAACGGCAGAGCGGTCGCAGGATCCTTAAGATAATTATATTTTTTAAAAAAATCCTAATATTCCATAAATTGATAATAATGCAAGAGTATTATAATCTTAGCAATATGACGCGACAGGCTCATAACAAAGAATTAAAATAAATTAATATTTTGAATGGGGCTGCAGGCCCATAAATATTAATCATTTTAATATATTATTTATATTTGGGCTGCAGGCCCATTTGCCAAAAATTAACAAATTAATCATAGCATTTAGACTAATTGGGCTACAGGCCCAAACAAGAATTTAAAATGAATTCGTATTATTATTGGGGCTGCAGGCCCATAAGTAAAATTAAAATATTGTTAATATTTGGACTTCCGGCCCAGTTTCAAAATTTTAATTGAACATATTGAAGATTGCAATTGGAATTACTGGGCTACAGGCCCGATTGGGAAAACCAAAATAATAATTAAGCTGAATGGGACTGCAGGCCCATAAAACTTATTTTCATGTATAATCTGGGCTTCAGGCCCAATAAACAGCCCAACTACTGTAATAATCAAATTTTTATTTTTAGGGAATATAAATCTTAAGCCCTAAAATCATTTTTTTTGGTATATTTGTTAGGGGATTAAAGAGTCCCCAATAAACCAAAATCCAAACAGAGCCCCTCAGCAAAAGTCTCTCCACCTCCCGCCGATTACAGAGGCCGTAGGCCATGATCACAGAGGCCCCCCACCCCGCCGCCGGGGGGGTTCGGCGCAGCAGAGGCCCCCCTCACCCCGCCGGTGGGAGGGGGGTTCGGAGCAGCAGATGCCGCCCTCACCCCGCCGGTGGGAGGGGGGTTCGGAGCAGCAGAGGCCGCCCCCCCTCCGGGGTTTGATGCCGGATCCCCTCTCCGGGGGATCATCGCCGGAGCCCGCCCCGATCAGGGGGGGGGGGGGGGGGGGTTTGACGCCGGAGCTCCCCGATCAGGGGGGTTTGATGCTGAAGCCCCCCTTCGGGGGGGGGGGGGGGGGGGGGGCAGGTGGCGACAGAGCCCCCCATCCGGGGGGGCGGGCGGCGACAGGGCCCCCCGTCCGGGGGGGGGCGGTGACAGGGCCCCCCGTCCGGGGGGGGGGGGGGGGGCGGCGGTGACAGAGCCCCCCCCCCCTTCCGGGGGGAGGCAACAGAGGCCCAGCCGCAAACCTCCGCCTGAGCCACCGTTATACCTGTGCTTCCTCCCCCAGTGCGCACAACGCCACCTTTTCGCGCTACCACCCACGGATCCGCAGGGATGGCGGATCAGCAGAGCCCCCCCCCCCCCCCCCCCCGGGGGGGGGTCGGAAAAAGCCCCCCCCCCGCCGATTATTATTGCCGGAGAAGGCCCCCCGATTGGGGGGGCGGCGGGCGGAGGAGGCCCCCCGATTGGGGCGGGCGGGCGGAGGAGGGCCCCCCGACTGGGGGGCGTTGATCGGAAGACCCCCCCGATTGGGGGGGGCGGCGGGCGGAGGAGGCCCCCCCGATTGGGGGGGCGGGCGGAGGAGGGCCCCCGACTGGGGGGGCGTTGATCGGAAGACCCCCCCCCCCCCCCCTCCGGGGGGGGTGTCGCTGGCAGGGGGGATTCGAAAGGCAGAGTTCCCCTTCGGGGGAAGCTCAAAAGGATTTATTTATTTTGGTTTTATTGTAAATTTTTGTATATAGCAGATTTTAAACAAGCAGAAAATGGGCTGTGAAAAATCGTAGTTAAATCAAATTGTTGTTTGTAACTATCTACGGGATCGATAAGTATTACCTCTAGATTAAAAATCTAGGGACGATCGTAAAAAGAGAAGATCCGTAGAATAGATTCCTTATACGCCAAAAATCCACGCTCCTAATACGCCAAAAAGGATCGCCGCAACAATAGATTCCTTCGCGCAGAGGGGTTGAATTTTTGAGAGGAGACGGGAGCAAGAGCTCAAGAGATGGGAGCTTTACGTGCTGATAACGTGTTAGAATAGGATTGGAGAGGATTAACCATGGCAAATAGCCATGGTACTATATTTATAAAACTCTCATGTTGATTTGGGAGTCCAGGGGCCTCCCCACTAAGATAGTGGGGAGTAATGGAGAGTGATGAGGGGAGGGAGGCCAAAGGCCTCCCTCAACTCACAACACTACAAAATTTATAACGTAATTTGAGATCTCATACTACAGACACAATTATTAGTTGTAATCAATTCCAAAAACTTGTGTTGTAGCAAAAGTCGTATGTTTGAAAATCCATATTAATTTTGTGTAGATAGATTTTTACTAATGTTGCACAGTTTCACGATAGGAGACCATGGTAGATACGACAAGAATTGGTGGTGGTGGTGTTTTGTGGGAGTTTTGTTAAGGGCTTGTTCTTTTGAGTGTAAATGAGTGGGAATCCCACTTTTTTCACTGTTGTGAACAGTGTTTAGGGGGGAAAACCTATTGGGATTCCCAAAACCCGTTCTTTTGCTTTACCAGCATAAAGGGATTCCCAAAACCCCTTTCCCTCTCTATTCCCCTCTTTTGAAGAAACTCTAAAATGAGGGATTTCATGAGGAATTCATTTCTCATCCCCTTTCTCCTCCCACTTTCTCATCCAAAAGAATACAAAACTCAAATTTCCTCTCTCTTGATTCCTTTATTCCCCCCACTTTCCCCAAACCCATTACACTCAAAAGAACAGGCACTAACATTACCATAGATGGTTATTGGCTCTGGCATAAATAAGGGTAAATTAGCCAAAACACATTTGAACCATTGGGAGTCATAGACTAAACCCCTCACAAACTATGTTTCGCTAGTTTAATCTCCTCACATGCCAAGTCTTAACCCAGGACATCTCCAGGGCAACCGCCCAGAATCCAAGGCCAGGTGACCCATTTTGTTTAAAGGTATATATAATAAATTAATAATAATACGAAAAAAACGGTTCCGCCGGTTCGTTATGTTATCTCTTCGCAGACGGTTCCCATTCTCTGAGACCGTCCATGTTCCTATTCTTCGAGAGAAGTTCTCTTTCTTCTCGGCAACCGCAAAACGCAGACCGAGACGACACCGCGACAGTTTTGTTCTTCGCAGACGGCCTCCCTCTTCTTCTTCCCTCTCAATCGACTCGCAACACACCTATTTCTCGCCACAGTCGCACTCGCAGCCGGCCCCCTCCGACTCTAAGAAACAGTTCCTTCAATCCTTTGTCAGACAAATTTTTGTTGTTGTTAAATATAAGTTATTAATATTAATATCTTATATATGTGCCAAACCTGATTGCCTGAGACTACTCGTTTTATTTTGGCGCAATATCTTCAGGACCAACCCTGTCTCCTCGTCGTCCTATTCCCACTGCCACCCACTCCTCATCTTCCTATGTTTCGTGCCACGGTGGCCGACTTTCATCCTAAACCGGGATCCAATGACTTGGAAGGCAATGCAAACGTTCCCGATTTTTAAGATGCTTTCACTTCTCTACTTGGAATTGGGGACAAATTAAGTCATCATCACTCGCACGTTATCTTTGAAATCATTGTCATTTATTTTGACGACAACTCACGTTATTCTTCGCATGCGCATACTTTTCTCTCAATTTCTCACTCCTTTCAAATTACACATCTATCTACTTGAATTCAAAGCTCACTAATTTTAAAATTACCGTTAATTATCTATATATGTATATTTGAGTTAAGGTACAAACAAACAAACTATTAGATGACAGGGTGAAATAAAAAATATTTATAACAAGAAAATGAATCCTAGATTAAAATTTAAGACAAATGAAGAAGAGGGATAGTTTAATATGTTTATCAATTTTTTGGTTAGATATATGCACCTCAAATTCAAGAGAGGGCCAAAAGAAAAAAAAAATGAAAAACACGCTGCTTGCTTGATTGGTCAGGCAGAGTCCAAGACAGGAAGTAATCGGCCATGCGATTGAGACAACAGGATCCCATGGCAAGCAGGCCAAGGCTGCGCTAGGACCAGGACCATACATTAATCTCCGAGTTGTTATTATTATTATTATTATTATTATGATTTTCACAAAACTATTTTTGTCTTTTTAAGATTTTTCACAATACTCCACTAAACTCCTAAAATTACAAGATAATATCATATAATTTTTTCAAATAGTTACCATCTATTATCCCAATTAGACAATGCGAGCACGTAATTTTTAATGAGTCGGACATGGATATACATGACTTGTACATAAATCGGATATTTAAATAGATATCTACTAAAAACAAAGCTGATTTCAGATATTATGATATCCGCTTATTATCAGCTCCGCATTTGTGTTGCATTTGTGTCAGAATTGTGTATAAAGAGGAATAAATATATCATGCTAAAACCCAAAACCCCAAATATTAACAACAATAGATTGATCATATGTTATATCATACCCAATATTCTCTTTTGTTATTTTGCTTTGCAAAGATTTCAAATTACAATCAAATGGTAAACAATCATTCATTCAAACAAGCACAATTATGGAAACGTGCCGGCCTTGAAATTAAATCCATAAAGATTTCCAGATTTGTTTCTATGCCTCAACTTTATCTACATATCTATTATGGTATCTATCAAGATAATATTTTAAATCTTTATTTTGGTGAGGTCCATGTTTCTATCCATGAAGACAAGAACAGTATTTGAGCTTTGCATACCAAGTGCTAGATGCAGCAATCAATCAATCTGGGCTGTGCGCACAGCTGTGCCATACACACCACCAAAGAGGGTGTGTATGCACGGTCAATGGCCAAAAATGAAAAAAATAATGAAATGAGTGTGTGTGTGTGAGAAGACCAGTAATGTGACAGTTTTCATTTTTGGCAAATAAATAGTTGCAGGTGTGCATAGCAGACATCATCAATATTTATGCATACAAGGATCCACAAAATGCTGCATTGAGCAACTCCAGGAAAAATAATGTCATGGAACAAATCAAAATCAAAAGGGAGCTCAAACCATTCTCCATTCATAATCGAAAATGAGATTCACATACTAGAATGCCTCAAAACAAGGGGATTTGTTGCTAACTTGCAACTATAACACAAACAACCGAAGTTGCTGATTATTTTGCGAAGAACAATTAAGCAGTTCCAGTTCTTCCATCTATCAACTCCTATAGTATGTCTGTTTTGCTCCATTTCACACCAAGTATAATTAGAATAGCAACCACCTGATTATACAACCACAAAAAAGTTTTCACATACTGGGCAGATATAAAAGAAATATCAAAATCCAGAAAACTGCCTCAATATCAAGAAACTCCATGTGAACTCAATTTAAGATCGACGACAACAGATCAAATTCAAGCTCTTACTTCGCCCCAAATCACTTCTGAACATAAGTAGTTCGACACGCTGGGCTTTTTGCCAATGCCATCCCTTCTTGACATGCAAAATTTTCACATCAACATCAGTGTGTAGCAAACAAAGGACCAACATGACGAGCACAGCCATGGAAACTTGCAAGTTGCAATTAGCATGCTTATTAGGCATAATCCATAAAGATTTCCAATTTAATTATATGCTTCCCCTTCCTCTTCATATCTATTAGGGGCCAGCCACAAGAGAGATCATTTATCACATTATACTGCTAATAGTAGCATATTACATCTAATAAGATATTGTTTTAAATCTTTATTCTGTTTGAGATCCATGTGTCCATCCATTAAGACAAGAAGGTCACATGGAAGCTTTGTAAGGTTTTTATTGAGATATATATTTCTAAGATGAAGGAATTATGAATAGCAATGGCATTTGAGCTAACATATCAAGTATTGATGTGGCAATCAATCAATAATTATAATGATCCATAAAATATGTCATGGACCAAATTAATTGGAAATTCAGACCCAACTCATTCAAAATTGAAAATGAGATTCAAAAACATACCAAGTTTCACTAAATAACAGGATTTGTAACTAGATCTTAAATATTAATTGGTCTAATAATCATCGAAAAGAAAACCATTATACTAATTGCAGAAGTTTAGCAGCAGATAAAGTATTCATTAGCCAAATGATCCAGATCTATCACACTCTTGTTATCGTGTTAAATATAAACTATATATGTAAGATGCAGACTTTATGCATGATCCTTACTGTCCTCCATCTAGCAATTGACTAATATTTATCCAGCAACTTGCTACATTGAAAATATGATATTTGATTATTCTTAAGATTTTAATATAGTAAAGTTGATCATATCCTAAAATATCTTGAAGGTAAGCCACCAGTTAGCATGATAACGCTACTCAAGAGGACAAAATCTTGTCAACATTATGTCTTTATTATCAGTGTTAATACCATATTTTATTTAACAATGTATTTCTTCTAAGAAAATTTGATTCATTAAACAATTTAAGGCTCCTGCTTTTATCCTTTAATGGACACAGGTTGAGCATCCCAAAGGTTGAAGATTCTTGTAAGCTTTCTATAAATATATAATTAATAAGATAGGAATACCATGAACTGCTCGTGTGTGAATAGAATTACATTAATATATAAAACTTCGGATAGGGTTCATGCCAGTCATTAAACAGATAGAAGAGATATGAACAAAGACTTGGCTTGGCCCCAAGTCACTGATAGAATAAGGTTCTTATCACTAACTGATTTTTTTTTTCAATGCTCCGAATGATAGACATCTAGTATGATCATTACAATATGATTATTCCTTTTAAATGTAACCGATATAGGTCTGTAGTATAGTAGTAACAGAAATTCATTCACAATCTGAATTTACTTCAAGAAGGATATGCACTTAGACATAAACTGCTCTTGCTGATGGCTCCCACTCTTGCAGTCATAATAAGCTGGGTGAATAGGATTTAAATTGGATACAAGTTGCGGACAAGATAGATAAATTTGAAGAAAAAAATTGGAGAATTTTGCGGTAGGTTTTTTATCACAAAGAATGTTCACTTCATCTCCTCATGTGAAATGGTAAAAGACAATCGTAGTAGTGCACAAGAAGAACATTAACTTCTGTAATAATAATGCCTAGGTTTAATGTGAAACCATTTATAAAGAATCAGATCGAATATGGGATCTTAAACTATAACCACTCTTCTACCAAATTATGATCCAAATATGATTAGTTTTCGGGAAGCAATACATCACCGGGTATGGAAAACTCGAACTACTATCATTGGATTTCTTCAAGAGTTATTTGTTATCAGGCACTGGGTTGCAATTTTATCGGAGAACTTCCCTTCTAGATCACAAGTTTCAGGACCCAACATAAATTTTAAAGGGGCCTAGAAAAAACATTTATACGCTTAACCGAGATCAAGTTTGGTTACAATTGGAATATAAATATCAAGCTCAATTCGAGAGCAAAAGGAAGATACCTGAATAAAAGAAGATTTTACGGTTTGCAGAAGGATAGGTTAAGAGACATATATTCATGGACCTAAGGATTTCTAACCAGGGAAAGATTTTGCTTTCTTAAATTTATTGCCTACAAATGTTTTTTTTCCTTGATGAAACCCTATAAATGATTTGAGGTTGATAGATTACATAGTTTGATTTGATATCCTTCAAGCTAAACAAAGCAAATTAGATTTTAGTGGACAAGTCTTCATGGCATTGATTTGAAAATGTCTGAATCTAGTTCATAACTGGAATGCTACCTGTGGCACAAAAAGACCAGTACATTTATCTGATGGCAGGCAATAGTAATGACAATCTACTTTAACAATCTATATTACAATTGAGAGCTGTTTTTGAATTTTGTCCTATGTGGCAATGTCACATCAAGTTTTGGGGGGAAATTTTTTTGGGTTGGGAGAAAATTTGTTGGGAGAATACAAAAGCTTTTCTTATTGAAATTGGCATCATCATCACTTAATACTCTTCATTCAAAAATGACCCAAAAAAATGAGACCCAAAAAAATACAGCGAATGTGCATTCAAAGAGGCGGGTTGAGTTTTTTGGGCGTCAAGCAGAGGTCTAACCAACCTATCCGCGCCGAAGGCGCCCGCGCCGAAGGCGCCCGCGCAATTTTTTTACGCTAATTTGTTGTTCTTTTAAATTTTGGCTGTAGAAATATTTTTGGGGGGACAAAGATTTCGCGGAAAAAAATCTTAAATGCACCGTGCCCGCGGGCACGGGTTATAACTAGTATATAGATAAATGCACGCTGTGCTTATTTGGTTCTTCATACAAATGAAACGAAGGGAAACATTGGACTAATTTGAAACCTTCTCTGCATTGCAATATTGAATTAAACAAGACAACAATCAATTTGTTACACGAATGTCGAATCTAATACCTCTGCACAACGGCACCGGAGCAGGTAAATATATCCCCCCAAAAAGATCAACAGAATGAACACAAGCTAATGACAATTTAATTAGAAACAGAAGAACCTTGAAAAGAGAGAAGGGAAGAATTAAAACCCAAATTCAGTATCTGATTCCTTTTGCCTCTTCAAAGAAGTGAGCAACATTCTCCTCTGGCGTGCCCACTACAATGCCATGCCCGAGATTCAAAATATGCTTCATATTACCTGCTTTTCTTACAGTGTCATGGATCCTTTTGGTGATAAATTCTTTCGAACCAAAAAGAACTCCTGGGTCGATATTTCCCTGAACTGCGACGTCCGATCCCAACCTTCTCCGGCCTTCCTCCATATCTACAGTCCAGTCCAAGCTAACAACATCAACACCTGTCAATGGGAGCCTCTCAATTAAGCCCCCGGAACCACTTGCATACAGAATTAAGGGTAGATCTGGATGTGTCTTTTTGACGGAATCAACTATTTGCTTCAAGTATGGAAGGCTGAATTCCTCGAAATCAGCTGGACTCAGTTCTGTTGCCCAAGAATCAAATATTTGGACCGCCTGAGCCCCATGGTCAGCTTGGTACTTTATGTATTCAGCCATGGAGTTTGCGAACTTCTGCAACAATGCATGTAGGACCTACCAGAAGATAAATCTGTAGTCAATCCTTGTGACACAAAAGGATGGCATGGCTTTAAAACTACCATTATCGTGGTTGTTCAGTTCTTCTTAACACGGCAACTGGCACTGCTACGGGTTCTTATATGTCCATATTCCTGCTTCTAATTTCTCACACTTAAGGACCTACTAGTCATACAATTTTGACATGCTCTATTAGTTTAAACTCAAGATTGAAATTGAGACACCTAATGGATCAGCATTGCAGTTCCTACGATTCCACATCATGTAGGCACAAAGAGTAAAGAAGTTTTGAAGGTATATAACTGCAATTATCAAGGTATTTTAGTCTAGAACATCCCATGCAAAGGTATGATAGAAGTTGTGAACGCATCGACTGCTTTATTTCTCTACCTTTTTGTTTTTTAATCCTCTGTTATAGCCACCTTGTAAGGCTTATGAATCTCGTCTTACCATCTTGGTAAGTTTTGCTTTCCTTTGTACTAAGTTTTTTTTGAAGCAATCTATATGAAAGGGTTTTTGAGTTTGAGAACTAAGCAGTTCCCTCAAAAAGAAAAAAATTAAAAAAAAGGAAAACTGTGCATGAGCCTGACTACAATCATTTATAGTAGTTCACATATGTTGTTAAACCTGAAGCACACATTTCCACAAAATCTAAAAGAAGTAGATTTGACGCTACAAATTCACCAATGACTCACCATTACTTCATTCACAATCTACTAAATTTTGACAGGCTTACATCACAAATTCTTATCAACTCATGTGACACATAAAATCCAAAACCAGGTAAAAGATCAGGTTCATTCTGATAATCTAATTTCAACTGTTTGGCACCAGCCACAAATCTATAATTATGCTGGTGCGGTTCATCCTGGTTGCTGCTGGGCCCTTCCCATCAATGTTATAGCTGATCAGGTCAATGAAAGGAAGCCGAGCCAAGATAACAAAGAATAAGAGATGGTTTCATATCTGTCTAGGATTGGTAGGAAAAGGGCAGGTCTGGTTCATTCTGAATTAATACTAACTAGACTAAATCCACAACTCATTGGTACTCTCTAGTTTTTGCGGCTAACACATTATCACCTGGAGACACTATGTATTGATATTTTGTGACAAGGCACCAACAGAAATTATTTTGGTTCAGAGAGGACCAGATTTTTAGAATTTGAATACTGCTTAGAAAACAATCTTTGTATATGAAATTTTGATGAAAAAACTTTGTTTCATCAAAAAAAAGCGAAAAAGGTTGAAAACCCTTCGTAAATGCAAAACCAGAAGTTTACCTTTGGTTGAGAGAAGGCCATTTTTTTAATCTTTGAGAAATGCTTTGATGAACCACCTTCCACTACGTAAGATGCCAAAGTGAAAGGAGCCCCAACAAATCCCAGAACAGCCGCTTCATTTTTCACCTAAACAGAATAACAAAGTTGGTAATGCAAAAACTCTAACTCAGATATAGAGATTCAGCAGAAGGAAAGAAGTATTAAAAGGATGTGAGAATATATGAACACAACATCAAGACAGTAGCATACCCAGTATTAGCTTATACTAGACACATGTTAATGACATTAATGTTTGCATAAGAATGGATTTGTCACCAACATGAATAAGAAATCAAAAGGTGATGCTAAGGATGAAACAATGAGAGATACAGCGAAGAAAGCAGATAGCATATCATGAGGTATGACACAGATGTCCAAAATTTAGTAGTCAAGTCGGTTCATCTTTTTGGCCAGTAGTAGAAACAACTTAACACGTTCCGCTACAGATTTTACGGTTATGCTTAAAGAAGGATACCCTTCTTACATATAGATTAAGGACATGGCAAAACTGAGTTGCAAAATTAATGTTAAAAGCAGATAGCACTGCACGTCCCAACAGATACAGAAAAAAAAGAAAAAAGGCTGATGTCTTCTTAATGTTTTGGGTCCTCGTAAAAGAAATGATGATGGCATATTTACCTCTGCCCGCAGAATTGTCAATGCCTCCCCTACATATGGAACCGACTCCTGAGGATTAAACTCTCTAACTTGATCAACATCAGCTGATGTCCTCAAAGGATCATATATAATTGGGCCTTTTCCTTTTACGATATCGAATGGTATGTTCATCCCAGGAAGAGGTGTAAGAATATCAGAAAACAATATAACCTGTCAAGACAGGGCAAAGCTAAATGTTTAGATACAAAGCACAACATCGGATCATTGGAAGTAAAATAAAAGATTGGGATGCATATAGACAATATGTTTTTTCCATACATGTATATAACAAGATAAACATAAGGATCCATCAGGTCATCATGTTTAACACATGCTTATATTCCCAGGGAAGGCCTTCGCTGTTCTATCACTGATACAACTACCGAAGATGCAATGAACAATGATGCCAAAAAAGGGAAACTCTGTTAAAAAGAATTGTTAGGATTATTCCTAAAACTTTGAATAACAAATACTAGCCAATAAGAAAAATTGGGGAATAAAAGAAGAAAAAGGTCCAATATGAACGGATGATTAACTGGAGCCTCGAGAAAACATCTGAATTTAATGTAGTCCAAGCGTGTCCAAAGTCGGGAAAACCTAAGTTCTTGGTGTCAAAACTCTTCACTTCAAAGTGCAATCCACACTACACAGTTCACTTCAAAGTACAAATCGTACTATAACCAAATAGTTGTAGCCTAATTCATGCTCACTTAGAAAAAGCCCAAGTTCAACACAATTTAGTCTGCACAAGGTACACAATTAACGGACGGAGAATCCAAGCTTCTGTTAGTTTGCCCAGATATGACTATATAGCTCCTGTCTTTACGGCATTTAAATGTTAATTAAACCATGTCAGTATAGCCTGAATTTGAATACTGAGCTTGTTAACAATCACAGTGTTCAGAATAACAATTCCAGCTCACCTTCCCGCCTTATTCTCTAAAATGTTTGCTGAAGTAACTTCTCAATCCTGACAAAAGAAAGATATCAATCTTGATATTCATCCGTTAGGCCCGGATCCATGGAAGGAAGAGTGGGAGAAAATAGAAGTCGTTTGCTGGAGCAGTTACAGTTGATTCATATGAAGGAAAAAAAGAGAGTGGAACACAGTTCTACAAGATTATGCCACGTCGGACACTTGGATAACCATGTCTCACGGCTTAGACATTACTCAGGTAAAGCGTATACACGGAAAATAGGGTAATATTGTAATAGAAAGAAATTTGACGCAGGACGGAAGCGGAAAGGCATGTGGTGGGAATTTGGGGAAGAAGAAGATTAGGGATTTGATAAATTTTCGGATCCCACACACCGGAAATCTTTCGATCACCGCCTCTTGCAGAGAGTCTTCGGACCTCTCTCGCCCAGGCAATCAAGCTCACTCACACACACCGATGCAAAAGATTTAATTCATCGAGAAATTAAAAGTTTATACCAGAAACTAATTTTTACTAAATTCTTCATTGAAAAAAACTAAGAAGTTTGTGGCATTTATATAGGCTTACAACTTGACTCTCTGAACCTGATTAGGACTAGAAATTCTAAATCAACTAAAACACTCAAATAAAAAAGACTTAAATAACAAAAAGACTCAAATAACTAAAATTCTTAAAGTAACAAAAAGACGCCAACTAATAGGAATGCTTCAAGGCCTCAAACTCTATCAAATACATAAAAAACATCTCGAATTGAACTTCTTAAATTTGATCTCTACCATTCTCTCCGGCTTAAAATTTTCACCACCTGGTGAACGGCGAAAAGAATAATATAGCCGAGCAGAAATTAATAGTTCATTATGGCTGGAGAAGATGTGTCCATGAACTTTGAAGTATAATATGATGTATATATGTAGACGATCATCTTCTGTACAATTCTCCCAAATAGCAAAAGAGATGAAATCATGTGAAATTTGCTTGTTTGTAGAATGTGAAGAATCTGGAATGACAAATTCAACATGCTCAATCTCCTCAACCTTCTGTGAAATACTCGACTCGGTCACATCAGGGTTGTAACTCAAAAAAGCTCGTCAAGAACCTGTTTGATGCATGCAACGCCTCTTCATTGGTTCTAGTACGAACCTCTTTTGGTAAACTCGACTCATCTCACCATCTCTAACTGCAAATTACTATAAATTTCTATTTGATTCTGCAGAAGACTTATGAGTTTCATCTGTCTCGAGATGCAAAACACTCAAATCAGATGCAACATGCTCATGAAATGTACTAGGAACCAAGTCACAACCTAACTCTAAGGAAATGTGATTCACATGATGAGGTATTTGTTGTGATGATTCTTCAACCTTAGCATTTTCTTTTCTATTTAGTGGTATTAATTTCAGATTTAGTCATATTATCACTTAACCGCTTAAATTGTTTCTCAGCTTTAAAAATAGGCTTCCTATCTATGTGGACTTTCATATATTCCAAATTTTAAGGCTAGATTATATGCTTGTTGCACATTATCTACACTGTAAGGAAGCATTTCTTGCATAATATCTGCTTTTAATTTAGAACGAAACCTAGCAATGATATATAGATGATCTTCTTGAATTTCACTCGTAACACATAGGTCGTTTAACTTAGTCATGTAATCATCAATAGTTATATTTCCTTGACGTAAGTCATGCTTCCTTGACATAAGTCATTCAGTTTTTCTAGTAGGTGTATTCTATAAGTATGTGGTAAAAAAAATTTTTAAATTTTATGTCAAATTTTTGTCCTTTGCTCAGTCTATTTTCTATGGCTTCTAGACAATCTTATGTTCGATTTATGTCGGCTTTAGTTGATCTCGTATTTGATTTATGCCGGCTTTTAGTTGATCTGTCTATTAGTTATAGATATATTTTTTGAAGTTAGTTTTCTATCATTTGAATTGCATTATCTTCCATGTCCAATCATAATGTTTTGCCACTACGCAATAACTTGCAATGCCAACCAATCACACAGATACAGATACAAGACCTCAAGCACCAACTAAATGCGTGGACTAATTATGTAAATAAAATAAAATTCTAAGGTCCAAATCTATATGCCAAGATGCAATCCTAAAAATCCTAATGCGACACACAGATCGAGACTAGAAAAGTATGCAATAGCATTGATATCGACTAATCTGAACAAAAATCAAATAAAGAAGATTTTAGAATTAAACATTAAAGCTTTGATCAGATTAGAGGTCACCTGAAGCGCAAATCGGTTTTATTGTATCATGCAAGGCATTTAGTACTTGTAGAGCTTTAATCTAGACAATCAGGACCAAAAATTTCGGGCAAAAAGCTCAAGAAATCACCAAAATATGCTGAAAATATGGCTGAAATACGCTGAAATACAGCTAAAATACGTTTGAAAATACCTGAAAAATGTCAAGCCGCATTATGCAGCCGTTGATCAGTCAAACGGCTTTGACTGAGCCGGCTCAGGTAGGCGACTCGACTGAGCCGGCTTGGTATGGCGCGTGGCTCGGCTCCTCCGCAGGATCGAATGGATCAAGCCACTACTTAAGCGATGGCGACTAGACGACGCCGATGAACTTTTCCGACGATTTCAGTGATGGTTCGCCACGTCGCTTGGTTCTATGGCTTCGCTCGGAAGAGACGAAGACGATGATGAGGTCGGCGGTTCGAGCCGTTGTCGAAGGCGTAGCTGGCGAGAGTGCGAACTCTTAACAGCGACGGTTAAGCGGGTTTCGAGCAATGGTGCGGGTGTCGTGGGATGTGGCTTATGTCGACAAGGTCAGTGGAAGTAACGACAAGGTCGTCGGTGTTGTTTTTTGTCAGCGGCGAGCTTCGAGTAAGCATTGGATGGCGGCGCTGTGGCGTTCCCTTGCCAGGGGCAACCCTGCAAGGTCCTGATGATGGCGTTGATGAGGGTGTGGGAACGTTGCTGAGACGACGAGGGTTGCGTCGAAAGCAGCGACGGCAGCGTGGGACTTTGGTTATGTTTTTTTCTCCTTTTTTGCATTCTTTCTCCTTTTTTCCTCTCTTTTTGAAGATCTTTTTCTTTTTTTCCGGAAATTTGGCCTTTTCCTCTCATTTTTATTTTTTTGAACTCTCTGATTTTTGAATCTAACTAAAAATTTTTATGAAGAAGAAGAAGAAGAAAAGAAAAACTAACTAGATTTAGCCCTGATACCAAATTGACACATGACAGAAGCCGGAAGGGATGTGCTGGTAATTTGGGGAAGAAGAAGATTAGGGATTTAATAAATTTTTGAATCTCGCACCTCGAAAAACTTTCAATCACTAACTAGCATGCCTCGCACGTAGAGATTCTTCGGACCTCTCGTCCAGGCAATCAAGCACACTGTCGCACCCCAATGCAAAAGATTTAATTCGTGGAGAAACCAAAAGTTTACATCAGAAACTAATTTTTACTAAATTCTTATTAAAAACTAAGTTTGTGATATTTATATAGGCTTACAACTTAACTCTCTAAATCTGATTAGGACTGGAAATTCTAGATCAACTAAAATACTCAAATAAAAAAGACTCAAATAACTAAAACACTCAAATAACTAAAACTCTTAAACTAACAAAAAGACTCCAACTAATAGAAATTCTTCAGTGGCTCAAACTCTATCAAATAAATAAAAGACTTCTTCTCGAATTGAAATTCTCGAATTCAATCTCTATCAAAAATAGTTATAAATAATATACGAAGATAGTCCATAAAGAATAATAAGGGATAAAAACAAGAAAGGCCAAAAGTGTAATATTTCATTTACTCTCACGGTCATCCAAACTTGTGTCATAATCTTTTCTAACTATGTTAATGCCATTGTTGGAGCGACAATATTAAAGAAAGCTTATTGCTCCCCTACAGAGTGGAATAATAAATTGATCTATTGTAGTGTATTGTATTACATGTGTGTCCATGTTGCCTTATTCTTTAAGGGGTTATTGGGCCAGATACTTATAGGAAGCTCAGACAATTGATGCACATGCCCAGTGTCCATGTAACATGGTGGAACATATAGGTTGACTAGTCATGACACGTAACCATATGTCATGAGGCATTCAAAATATTCACCTGAAAAATTTCAACCCATTCAAAAGCACACCTCAAAAAAATTTACATCCTCATTCAAAATATCATACCCCTAAAATTCAAACCCATTCAAAATTCCACTCAAAAAAATTTGCAACCACCTTCAAAATATCCCCCTTCAAAAAAATTTAATCACATTCAAACTAAAATTTAGTTCTCCCTAGAGAATTTTGTTCCTCCCAAAAAATTTTAGTTCTCCTTAGAATTTAGTTCCCACCAAATTTAGTTCCTTTTAAAATTTTAAATTAAAATTTTAGTTCACCCAGAGAATTTAGTTTCCCTAAAAAATTTTAGTTCCCCCCAGAATTTAGTTTCCTCCCGATTTACTTCCCTCAAAATTTAGTTTCCTTCAAATTTAGTTTCCTCCAAAATTTAAAATTTTAATTTCCCCCAAAATTTAGTTCCCTCAAATATTTTAGGATTTTCCTTCCAAAATTTTCACAAACTCTCGTCCTAAATTAAATCTTAACTGTCTTTCTACCCACCTCTTTGTCCTAATCAACAAACTCATTCAAAAACATCCCTCGTTTGCATAATGGATTAGTCAACCATCATTTCACAAAATATTGTCAATAAAACCAGCTTAGTAGAACACTCTAAACTATTAGTGTTCAGAATGATTGCTTTGGCTCAATCTTTTTTACAAGGTTCTACAGTGTGTGGATACATTCTATATATGTACAGTAATATGTCGTAACCATTCTCATAGAATGACAGCTGTAAACAAATAACAGTCTAAATATAAACTATAAAAGACATCACAATGGTATCGGTCAAATGCTACAGGTTATCATGATTCATAAGGGCAAAGGTCATATGGACCATAATAAGAGTGATTGCCCCCAGGGTGTTAATGATAATAGTGGCTCTTGTTGCTGCCAGCCCTTCCACCAGTGAATGATTTCCCATGCTACTTCCTGAACATCCATGCCAAGGTTCTGCCCTACAACTCAATAAATGAATGTGTTGTGACCACCTCTGATGGGGCAAGTTTTTCATCCCATTGACATCTGACTAAGCACTAAAATAGTTTAAGTTCCAAAACTTGATAGGCATGTTAAGATGGCCAATTTAAATTATTGAATGACTGAAATTAAAACATTGATTCAAGTAGGGTGGATCTGTGTATCAAGATTTAATCTGGATCCCCCATACATCAATCTGACTTGTCAAGAACCTACAATTTACTAAAGATCAGATATCAATCTAGGACCATCTCCTATTTCAAGAATGTATATTATACCGGTCAACATTAATGGAAGTTGATACGACTGTTTTGGAGAGGCCCAAGAAGCAGAGACACGAGGCCCGGCCATGAACGGGAAGCCCACGAACAAGATTGGGCCCGCCTGACGAGGCCCACGATAAAACTCGAAGCCGGACCAGTCTGCCCCCGGGGATCCACGATTAGCTCGTGCTCCTCAGAAATAGCCGTTCCCTTGAACCCGCATCCCCTTAATGACCATTAAGAGGCCCGTTAATAAACGTCTCCCCACGATGCACGTCAGGGCGGGGAAGGAGGCGGATGGCGGGGACATGAACGGAGGCGGACGGAGGACGTGGATCGGGGGCAATCGTGGCGGAGACCCTATAAAAGGATCGGAAGGACGACTAAGAAAGGGATCAGATCCCAGGTACCCAAATCTGAGGTATTCCATCAACGACTTTGGTTTTCCGCCATTTCTCTCCCTTCCCCTGCTCGCGCCGAGTGTCAGCATATCGATCTCCTCTCGAGTCATACCTATCCCACCGAGTACTCCTCAGACCTTGATCTGACTTAGGCATCGGAGGGGATTCGGCTGGAACCAAGGTCCGACCACCCTGACGAGTTTCTCGTCTATTTAGGAAGAAGCTGACCAAGGCGCCGAGGCTACCCCTCAGCGCCCGACGATCACCCTCGCAGCTAGCGGGTGTGGCTACCGACCGAAGACCAAGCACCAAGCGAAGCACCGAGGCTCCCCCTCGACGCACGTCCAACCGAGGTCGAGCCCATCGAACAGAGCCGAGGCCTCCCATCAGCACTGTTTCAGCCGAGGACCGACGCTCAACCTCGATTCCATCTCCGACTCACGCTAAGCGCACGTGAGCTTGACGTGTCCAAGGGATCTCAACCGACCCTTTGACCACGTTGATCGTACAGTCGTTGGTCAACGATTCAGTGGTGAGAAAACACCCGTAAACATCTGGCGTCGTCTGTGGGAACCGAAGCAAGCCCACATCGAACCACCGGAATGGAACACATCTCTGCAATGGCGCGGGGCGCATGCCCCCATCCAGGAGGATGGAGATTACATTCCCCCCGAGAACCAGCTCAGTCACACCACCGAGGGGACAGGCGAGTCCCGATCGGTCACCCAGGAACAGCTCCGCACCTTCGCCCGGGAGACCAACGCCAACATCCAGACGTTGGTCGCAACAATTCAATAACTCGTCGGCAACACACCCATCCAGGGAGATGGGATGGATGAGGCCCACCATGGGGAGGGGGTCACCAACCCATGCGGTCCGTCGTAGTCACCGACCACGGGAACGGGATGCCCAACCTGGAGCGGCGATTCACCATGCCGGGCTTCAACCCAGCACGGTCCCCCACCCCCACCTCGTTTCGCGAGGGAAACAAGAGGGGCTTCAAGCAATCCGAGGGCAAGTCGGTGACCGCCTCGTCTAGACGATCAAGCTCGTCCAAGCACCGACGGGACGATCGCCGGCACTTGGGGGATCGGTCCAAGCGGAGCAGAAGAGCCCGTCGGGTGAAGCGGAACAGGCAAGAATACCGAAGCGAGAAAGGGGACTCACACAGGTCGAGCCCTGCCCCCAGTTTGGCGAGGGCACAAGGGATAACCAAGCCTGAACCTGCCCCCCCATTGCTACCGGACAATCACGAGATAAGCGAAGGAGGGCGGCCGGGGGGCGTTAATGGTGAACGATGCCCCCTAACCCAGAGAATAACTGAGACACGGGTGTCCTCAAGTTTCAAGGTACCGACGTTGGAGAAATACGACGGCACGGGCGATCCCGTGGACCACGTGATAGACTACGAGGGGGTCATGGCGTTACAGGGGGCCGACGACACCCTGCTCTGCAGGGGTTTCTATTCCATCCTCTGAAAAGCAGCGAGGACCTGGTACCACAGACTGCCCAACCGCTCCATTGATAGCTTCGAGGAGCTCACCTAGTTGTTCTGCAAGCAGTTCATGGCCGGGCGATAGGTAAAGCCGGACTCAGAACTCTTATTCAATGTGGTACAGGGTCCCGGGGAATCCCTGAGGCACTTCATGCGTCGCTTCAACACGGAACGACTGAACGTGGAGAGCTGTCCCGAGCTGGTCGTGAAGACAGCCCGAAAGAAAGGATTACGGCACAAAGGCCTGAAGAAATCGTTACACAACGATCCTCCGAAGGACCTCGCCGGGGTCATGGCGCGGACCGAGCGCTTCATGCTGACAGAAGAGGCCTTGACCGTCGACGACGGAAGGACCAAGCGAAGGTCCAAGCGTGACGAAAGAAAGCGTCGCGGCTCGGAGGAGCATCGACAGGAGAAAAAGGCCAGAGGAAAGCAGCGGAGGGAAGAACCGTGGCACACCCAGCTGAACATTGCCCCAGACGTTGTCCTCGCACACGCCCAGAAGGAGGGGCGCATGAACCGGCATCCCCCGAGGATGAAGAGAGGTGGGAGAGACGAAGAGAAATATTGCAAATATCACAAGGACAACGGCCACGACACCGACGACTGCTGGCATATGAAGAAAGACATAGAGAAGCTGGTGAGTCGGGGGCACTTGAAGAACTTCACCGACAATCCCGCTCCGAGGAAGGGACATTCAGGCAGCCGGACAAGGGGAAGAAGATAAACGTAGTCCAAGCGCACATGCGCGTCATCGAGTGAGCGGACGGGACAAACGGCCGCAACCTCGCCGGGGGAGGGCTATCTTGCCTTGACTCCCTCCGGTTTTTGTTTTTCCTCCAAATGTACTGGACCATGGAAAGAAAGAAGGACCTTGTTGGTACAAACGCAACCTCTTTTTTCCGCATTTAGCTGAATGACCATTTCAAAATGCGATAGAGAACTCGATCTCCTCTCCCAGAGGACTGCTTTCGCTCGACAGACCGGAGGCGGAAAACCGAACCGATCGGCCGTAAGGCTGGGGGCAACGCCCCCAGCAGGCCGATCTGTAAACCCGTCCGTGAGTCTGGGGGAAATTCCCCCAGCAGATGGGTTCTACGGTCGGCCCTAAGCCGGAGAGCAACCCTCCGCAGGCCCACCGAACCGATCGGCCGTAAGGCTGGGGGCAACGCCCCCAGCATGCCGATCTGTAAACCCGTCTGTGAGTCTAGGGGAAACTCCCCCAGCAGATGGGTTCTGCGGTCGGCCCTAAGCCGGAGAGCAACCCTCCGCAGGCCCACCGAACCGATCGGCCGTAAGGCTGAGGCAACTCCCCCAGCAGGTCGATCTGTAAACTCGTCCGTGAGTCTGGAGGAAACTCCCCCAGCAGACGGATTCTGCGGTCGGCCTTAAGCAGGAGAGCAACCATCCGCAGGCCCACCGAACCGATCGGCCGTAAGGCTGGGGGAAACGCCCCCAGCAGGTCGATCTGTAAACCCGTCCGTGAGTCTGGGGGAAACTCCCCCAGCAGACGGGTTCTGCGGTCGGCCCTAAGCCGGAGAGCAACCCTTCGCAAGCCCACCGAATCGGTCGGCTGTAAGGATGATGGCAACTCCCCCAGCAGACCGATCCTTAAAACCATCCGTAAGGCTGGGGGCAACTCTCCCAGCAAACGGGGACATCGGTCGGTCATAAGCCGAGGGATAGCTTTCCTCGCCAACCGAACGATCCGCCCGCTCATAAGGCTGGGGGCAACTCCCCCAGCAGACGGGGACATCGGTCGGTCATAAGCCGAGGGATAACTTCCCTCGCCAACCGAACAATCCGCCCGCATGTAAGGCTGGTGGCAACTCCCCCAGCAGACGGGGCCATCGGTCGGCTATAAGCCGAGAGGCAGCCCCCCCTCGCCAACCGAACGATCCACCCGCTCGTAAGGCTGGGGGTAACTCCCCCAGCAGACGGGGACATCGGTCGGTTATAAGCCGAGGGACAGCCCCCTCGCCAACCTGACGATCCGCCCGCTTGTAAGGCTGGGGGCGACTCCCCCAGCGGACGAGGGACTCGGCTGGTTGTAAGCCGAGGGGCAGCCCCCCCTCGCCGACCAGCCGATCCGACTGACTGCGAGACTGGGAGCAACCCAGCCACGTGCGAGGCAACTATCTAAGCAAACCGAATATCGCGAATGGAGGAAAAACTATGGCGAAACAGCCGAGGGCGCCAATAAGGTCCCAATCCAGGGAGCCAATGGGTTCGGTGTCCTGAAGACCCTTCGCCCTTACCGCGAGCAATAAAGGAGTGCCGGTAAAATGTGGAACTCGCGACCAGTTCAAAACACAATAAAGGACCAAAAGGGCTGAGGGTCCCCGCAGGGCGACAAAGAAGCTATATAAATAAAATTGTTCAAAATTACAAGCCAAAAGAGAAGGGAGGGGAACAAGATGCAAAGGCCCAAGGCCCTGTGGCACGGGAGGAAGCATCCTCTGACACCTCGCCCTACTCGGAGCGCGGGGGATCGACGGGCGGGAGGGGCTGCCGTGCATGCTACGCAAATCCGGACGACGTCAATGATCCGAGGGGCAAGAAGGTCCTCGTAAGAGCTGAAGGCCTCCCTAAGGACCTCCGTGATCCTTTCCCCCAGGACTCCGCCGACGCCCCTCTCCACCTAGTCGACGAACCGGGTCATCTGGCGCAAGTCCGCCAGCTCACTCTGAAGGTCGCTCCTCTCCTGGCGGAACGCCTCTTCCGCCTCTCGGGACGACCTCTGAGCGTCGTCCAGCTCCCCCCGGAGGTCCATCACTTGAGCAGCAAGCTCGTCCACCCGGCGTCGGAGATGCCGAGCTTCCATGCGCGCCTCTTGGACGGCCGCCTCGGCCGCCCCGGCCCTTGTGCGCTCCCGGGCAGCGGACTCCTCCAGCTCCCTCGCCCGGGCCGCCCGGCGCTGCGCCTCGACGGCCATCACAGTGGCCTGCACAAAGGAAGGAGTTATATATAGAAAGGTCAGGAGACAGTTCTGGGAACAACAAAGCGGCCAAACCTGCTGAAGCTGCCAGACCAGGGAGTCCGACAGTGTGTCGGTGAGAGCTTTCTCCAGGAGGGATCGATCCCTCGGGAGGACGGAGCCGTGCACCAACTGGTTGGCCACGGTCCGATCGACAAATACCGAGTCACCGGAGGTAATCTCGGGGCCCGCCAAGACATTCGCCAACACACCACCGGCTCTCACCAGGGAAGGCTCGGCCGAGACGGTGGGAGTGACCACCAGGGTCAGCGGGAGAGTACCGCCGACGGCCGTCGACACCTCTGAGGCCACCGGAGCGCGGGTCTCCCCACCATCCTACCTCCTTTTCCTCTCGCTGGGGCCGGCGGAGGTCAGGGGAGAACGCTTACGTCCCGCACCTCGACCACCCACGGGCGCGCGAGAGTCGGCTCGGCTCCCGCATCGCCTCCCTCGTCTTGGGCGGGGCGAGGGAGTTCGGTCCCCGGGGCCTCACCCTCAGGGAGGTTCTCCGCGGCCAGGGGAGGCGTCGCCACAACCGTGGGCTCCACTCTCCCCACGTCAGGCTCGGCCTGACGCAGCTCTTCGTCGACAGTGCGACGGGACGCTTGTCCCGATGGGTTCCCTCGGCTTCGGCTGGAACCCCTCGGATGAGTTCGTTGATGTTTCGAGTAAATTCGCGTCCGGCCATCTCTGCAGAAGGAAAGAAGATCAGTGTAAGCGAGAGAGAAAATAGAAAGAAAGGAAGAGCCTGACGGGAGACCACAGAACGGTCTTAAGAAGCAAGTCGTCCAGCAGAGGCCAGATCGACCTCTCCTCTAGGGAAAGAGACGACAGCAGCCGAACAGCTGCCTGATCAGCCTCGAAGAGTGTCAACGTCAAGTCGTATTGACATAGCCCTCCCCAGCCTGTCAAGATCTCGACGTCCTCAGGAAAGACGACAAAGACATAGCTCGAGCTCCAGTCCCCCACCCAGTGGGGTAGACCGAGCAAACACTCCCCGCGCGAGCCCGAAGGTGCTGCCACAACCCTTGACCGACCGTCTGGACCCGATAATAATGAAAGAGAAGAGGAAGGGACGGCTCTAAGCTATGGATACGGCAGAACATGATGAACCAGGTCAGCACCGCGACGGAGTATGGGGCCAACTGGCACAAGGACACCATCAGCAATTCCATAACCTAGATGATGAAGGTGTGAAGGGGGAAACGGATGTCCAAGCGAAACATCTCGACATAAACGCCGACCTCGTTACTCCGCGGGAAGCAGATCCGCTCATCGTTGAAAGGAGTCCGAACGTCGTACGGATGATATAAATACTTCTCCCGGATCTCCGCAGCCACCAGGAAAGGGGCCTTGGACGGCGACTCGAGGACCACCGGGGGAACGTCGAACCTCTCGACGGCCTGAGCCAAGTCATCGCCGACGAGGTCCGTGAAAAGATTCATTTTCCCCTTGTCCTGAACAGGACGAGACCCCGATGGGACCCCAGGTCCCAAAGGTCGGACATTGCCGGACTCGGGCGCCGGGGGGTCCCTAGATCCCGACGCCGAGTTGCCTATTCTAAGCGTAGCCATGTGGCAAAAGAAGAAAAGGAGGTTACCTTGAGAAAGAGCTGAAGGGAGAAAGACGACGGAAAGAGGGAGCTTGCAAAACCAAGATCAGAGGAGCGCGAAAGAATCGAAGCTTGGGAAGCCGGCGTCTTTATATGCAAAACAATCAAGAAATTCAAATCGTCCGGAGAGAAACACGTGGCAGCATCAGAGGATCGGCGGCGTTTCGAAACCCGCACCGGGAGGAGATCAAACGGGCCGTGTCATGATGACCCCCATTTAATGGGCATGCCTCGACTGATGCGCCTGTCAAACCCCCAACAGTCACATCGCATGAACTGAACCGGCTAAAACCGAACGGCCCGGACGATGGGGGCAATTGATACGACTGTTTTGGAGAGGCCCAAGAAGCAGAGACCCGAGGCCCGACCATGAACGGGAAGCCCACAAACAAGATTGGGCCCGCCTGACGAGGCCCACGGATAAAACTCGAAGCCGGACCAGTCTGCCCCCGGGATCCACGATCAACTCGTGCTCCTCAGAAATAGACGTTCCCTTGAACCCGCAGCCCTTTAATGACCAATAAGAGGCCCGTTAATAAACGCCTCCCCACGATGCACGTCAGGGCGGTGAAGGAGGCGGATCGCGTGGGCATGAAAGGAGGCGGACGGAGGACGTGGATCGGGGGCAATCGTGGCGGAGACCCTATAAAAGGACCAGAAGGACGACTAAGAAAGGAATCGAATCCCAGGTACCCAAATCTGATGTATTCCATCAACGACTTTGGTTTTCCGCCATTTCTCTCCCTTTCCCTGCTCGCGCCGAGGGTCAGCGTATCGATCTCCTCCTGAGTCATGCCTACCCCGCCGAGTACTCCTCAGACCTTGATCTGACTTAGGCATCGGAGGAGATTCGGCCGGAACCAAGGTCCGGCCACCCTAACGAGTTTCTCATCTATTCAGGAAGAAGCTGACCAAGGCGCCGAGGCTATCCCTCAGCGCCCGACGACCACCCTCGCAGCTAGCAGATGTGGCTACCGACCGAAGACCGAGCACCATGCGAAGCGTCGAGGCTCCCCCTCGACGCACGTCCAACCGAGGCCGAGCCCATCGAACAGAGCCGAGGCCTCCCCTCAGCTCCGTTTCAGCCGAGGACCGACGCTCAACATCGATTCCATCTCCGACTCACGCTGAGCGCACGTGAGCTTGACGTGTCCAAGGGATCTCAACCGACCCCTTGACCATGTTGACCGTACAGTCGTCGGTCAACGATTCAGTGGTGAGAAAACACCCGTAAACAGAAGTCATCCATGCCTTAAAACAACTAATGGATACATCATAGATTTGGATGAATGCTTCGGTCAAGGGTGCCCCTTACAGCCTAATAATCACTATTCTGATTTCTTAGAACCTATCAGTGTTCTACAGATGAGTCTGAATCTAGAAGAACCCCCAAAATCAATAATGTTCCCTAGAAAGCAACAGTCAATGTTCATGCCTTATACAATTATTACACAACTACATAGGGTCGGATGAGTTCTTCAGTTAATTGAAGTACATTAAGTCCAAGAATTATTAATTTGCTTTCAACATGATTCAACTAAGAGTTAAAAAAAGATAAACACCACCGGTCCCAGAAACAAAAATTAGATAATCATCCTTGGGATTAAAATGTAGAAAACAGAGACACAATAGCTGTCCTAAGCATAATGTCAATGATCATGATTATTCAAATACTTTTGCCTCAAAAAATGATTATTCAAATACTTAAAATTGGAAAAAGGAAAATAAGACAGTTTCCCTGTGGATATAAATCTCACCCCATCAGGCTTGAAAACTTTCCATGGTTGTAGAGAGATTTCAACGACAAGATCAACATTTTCTGATCTTTCACGAAAAGAAGGATATTTCTCACATAATGTCTGGTAGCTCTGTTGAAAGAAGAATGCAGCAAGCGTTAGAAAACAATACAGTAATGATAGATGACACACAATTTTAATATGATATAATTGCATAACAATTTACTACATTAGACAATTCGTTAACAAAAATAATGGATAATTAGATACAGTACAAGATAACTTTACAGAGATATGGTCATATGAAAATAACGTAAACCTGATCCTTTTTGGGACAGAAGCATGAACAAGTTAGGTCATGAACCAATTCAAACAACACATTTGTGGAAATAAGTGTTTGCAAAAGAAATGAAGAAAGGCATGATACTAACCAGCTCAACGAAGAGATTAAAATGCCAATTGATATTATAACATATCAGAAGGTCAATGATGAAGATAGTAATGTATACAAGGGTTATAAATGTTTTTTGAATTAGCACAAATTAGTTCTGAGTCTAGAACAATATGACAAGTTCTGTAAGTCGGTACTGATAAGCCTGTGTATGCACAGTTTCACAAAGTGTTTATGAAAAGATCCGCAATGAAAATCTAGATGATAAGCTAAATAGCTAAAATAATACTGGTGTTTCCATACTATTTACTATAGCTGCAGTTTTTGTATCTTGTAAACAAATTATAAAGTTATTAATCATGAACTTTCCATGTTATATCTCATCAGCAGCATTCCGATTTACTCCTCAAGAAAAGTATTTTATAATTTCAATTCAGTTCCCATCCTAGAATGAGCTTTAAATTTCTACGAAGTGCCAACAAAATAGTATCTGCTTCCTGCCACCAAGATGTGAATGATTGGGTGATCATACACGTGAGTACATACCACTAAAACCTTATTCAGGGTTCAGGAGTGGTGACAAAGAAGGAAATCGAAAATAATAACAGATGATTGGATTGGTTTCAAGAGAACCAACATTATGAGGGGAAAACATAATCCAGAGAAACTTTTGAAATGCAACGAGAAAGTTGTAAATGATTGTGTGATCATACACGAGAGTACATACCGCTAAAACCTTCAGGGCTCAGGAGGAATGACAAAGAAGGAAACCAAAAATAAAAAAAGATGATTGGCTTGGTTCCAAGAGAACCAACTTTATGAGGGGGAAAACATAATCCAGAGAAACTTTTGTAATGCAAACAGCAAGAAACGTACATAATTATGTTAACCTCCGCCAAAAATATTGATGTAATCAGTCAGAAGAATAAAACTGCATACAACAATGCTTTAGGACCCAGCTAGCCCCCATGGAAAATGTACCCAATGCTTAAATTCGGAAAGAATTCAAAGTATCGCATGCTAAAATTAAAACTTCATATCAGAATTCTAATCCAATTTATTCATGGATGTCTCTTTGTGGGTGAAGTGGGACCTAAGGTCTTTCTCTTTGTATAGGACCTTTCATTAATGGATATCAATTTGTCACGTGCTATAAGAGTTAAGTGTTCTTTGTTACTTTCTAATTAAAGACATCTGCTAGTGGATTATTGTGATTTACATGAGAGATCGGATGTCAATAAAATTGGTTACCTTCTTATATTTGGCCTATCTATTGCTAAGTGCTAACTTAGATATTCCATTACACCGATCTGGTGTGGGCTCAGATACAACATCACATAGATAAGCTGATACCAAAACTCTTAGAGAACCTGAGATACAGACATATCAAGGATTTGATACTGCAGCCATCCCAAGCATGTGCACGCACTGAATGAAAGAAAACCACAGGCACACAGATGCGGTAATCTTTTTTAAGATTTGGACATCAGAATGAAAGGAAGTACCAATAGAAATATCCATTTCTTACAATTCTTATCACATGCGGTGATTTGTTAAATCGAAATTGTGCTCACTAATCATAAATTTTAGCTTCATCTATTTGCATGTGTAACTAATAAATAGTAGATCTTGGCCTCATATGTTTATAATTTTCCTGTGAAGGAGCTTAACATAACTTATGTCATAATCTGCAATGTGTCGAATGTTTTTAATAAAGCTTTATCGTAAACTTTGTTTTAGGCTATTAGGCTCTGCTGGCATCCTTCTCAGATCAATTAGCAAGTAAATTTGCATTGGTCTAGTTTTACCCCTAGCCTATCTGAGCTTCAAATATAATCCTATCAATCCTCCGGTTGCATCACCCAAATCCAAGCCATCGTATTTTCGTCTTGCAGTATCTCAGCTGAAGCAACATTTCACTACAATAGATGCAGTCACTGCAACTCATCCATTTCATGTTCTCATTTCAGCTTACAATCATCGTCTGGCTATACAGTGTCTTAATTACCCAACATTAATCCAGGCAGGTTTTAATGTTATATGGCACTTCATGACACTTTTCCCCCAGAACTTCATTGTTAAAATTTCTAGACAAATAGTTCTTCTCAAGCAGTTCTCCATTTTAGCCATCCTATTCTGATCTATGAACATCCTCAATCTCATATCTCAATGGATGATTGGTTTGATTACGTCTAAGTAGCGAAAACAATCAATCCTAGGTATCTCTAGGCCATCAAACTGTTAATTCTAACCATAATTTCGTTTCAAGCTACATTTTAAATATTTTATTTTGTTGTTCAAATCTTGAATTTTCCATAAAAATTATCCCTTCAAGTCTCATCAACTAATACAAATATCAAATCAGCCAACATGCACCATAGGCTCATGCAGAATAAACTCCGCAATATACTACATATTAGTATGAAATTTGTATAAAATAGAAGAATTGTCAGCATTATAATTTAATATGAGCAATGAAAGATACAACAGTTCATCTTAATATCTTATCCGTGTAATGCATATGAAATAACCATTCAATAAGTGTCAAAACTGCATCTGTAAGTGTCAAAAGAAAGTCAGCAAATAAGAAATACCGTAAAACTAAGATACGTTAGAGATGTGACCAGACGGATAAAGGTTATAAAGACGCATGGTTTCAACTACATGTAGGAAATAAATACAAATCGATGATGGAAGTGTCCGTGTACAATAGCGTTCAAAAGAACTGGTAAATATAGCCCCAGAAGCTTGGAGATCCCAGAAAATTAGAAAGAAAAGCAGTGCACATGAACGTATTGCATAACTCCATGTTCATGAACATATTGATGTGTTAAATAGTTATGGATATACATCTCCCTCCAAAAAGCCTACAAACACAAGAAGGTATGAATTAAGAAAATGTATCATCGTCTTCATAAGAGCTGTAGTATGGAACAAAACTGTAAGTTGAGAAAGCCTGATGACAAGAATGACCAAAATGTGATTTTCCAAAATAGCATTAACCCTTTATATGTTGCACCAAAACTTCCACAACTGCTACAATGTGCAACATAGCCTTGATAAAACCTGAGAGACTAGGCAACAAGTATGAAGCCCGACTTCACTGGTAACAATGTTTAAGGCACATGGAAACAGAGAGAAACTTTTAAATGGAGAAGGACAAGGGTTGCAACAGAACTGAGCTAATATCTGGGCCCTTGATGTATATTATTTGCCAAAGAATAAACATTTAAACAAGGTCCCATGGCATATATCAACAAGGAAAAAAGAAAAAATTCGAAATATTGTTCATGATAAAATTTGACCTAGGCATAGTTTCTACACCTATCATGCAATCTGAAACAGCTGGAGTATCCAAAAAGAAGGTAAAATAATACAATAATGGTGATACCTCAGAAGTTTTATAAGCACAATAAGTACCAAATAAATGAGTGCCTGAGGCAAAATGCAAAGACTATGTAATCAGTAGAATGTACTCTTCAGTAATTCAGTTCCAAAAATATCACTAAACTTAAAAAAGTGAAACCAAGCCAATCTATAGTTATTCGTAAATAGACCTGCCTTCATGTACCTCCCTGCTTGCCTCATAAGCCAAACTGGAGGTCTTTCCACCTTGCTCCCTCGTACAGCATCAAGTAATAGAGGCTCCCCAACATTCGTAACTTTTGGTTCTGCAACAATTCCTGAGTTGGGATAACAAGTGCATTAAATTAGATGTTATACATAATCCAAAAGCAAAGGGAATGAGAAAATAAAATGAAACAAGACTTTAAAAATCCATGTAGTTACAGTCAATAAACATTTTTTATGATTAATTCGAGGCATGCATGTATCAAATTATTCCAATAATGAATAGAAACGGTACAGCAATCTTCCTCCAAAGAACCATATCTAGCATGCAGCTATCACTTATATGTAGGTATCAATGAACTCGAGAAGCATGCAATAAAGGGGAGTGAGGAGTGTCAATAAGTATCATCGAAACTGAAAGGTAGTAGGGACAACTCTAAGCCCCAGCCATGTTCTAAGAAAACAGAAAGAAGAAGAAGAAGAAGAAAGAAAGAAAGAAGAAAGAAGAAGTCTACAAGAGCTACAAAGGTTCACTGTTCTTTCGACAGAGTAATGGCGCAATTACACTTCAAGAAACAATGACTTTGAATATTGTCAATGTACCCTGAGTAGGAAATAAGGCACTGGTAGCTTTAAGTGTATAACAAATTAACAAAATGGTATGAAAACCCACCATGCAATGCACGAAAAAATATAATAAGATGTTTGGAACATGGAACTTTGGCAGAATCAAACCCATGATTGCACTACAAAGATGATAGAATAAAAACTGGAAAAACAAATTTGGGAATTAGAAATATCACCTCGATGAGTGCTGGTTTTTTTTTTTTGTTTTTTTTTTTTGTTTTTTTTTTTTTTTTTTGGGGGGGGGGCTATTTACAAAGCTATAGGTCACCTAAATGCATCAATCTCTAAACAATGTCATGAAGACCACCTTAATATTGGAAAGCTTAGAAGCCCCACCATGATAATGCGTGAAGAACTTACAAATCAGAAAGGGAAGAATTTGACATTCTAAGGATCAATAGAAAAAGTTCCCTTGTGGCTACATTTTTGGATATGGATACAGCATTCACACGAACATACAAAAAATCATATATTAGACAACCCATTGTTGAAACATTTTAATATATCCATTAGGTGTTTATATCCCCAAAATCAATTCACACATGTGCTGCTAATAAGGAAAAAATGGCAATTTCACTGCAGATAGGATTTCCAAGATTTGGGGACTTAACATATAAAGCGTTGTTCGGATATAGAAGATATCTTCTTTCTTCTACAAGAATATTGACATGCGTGTTGATGACCCGAAATCGAGCATAAGAAATTAATATGCTATTAGCCAATATGAAGGCACCTTCCGTGTTTTTATTAACGACATCTAAGAAGTTCACGGCATATTAGATTTTGAGAACAAACATGCCTGATATCTTGCTGAATAGAATAAGAAACTTAATATCAATGACTACACAGAAAAGCATCGAGCCATTCAGTAAATGATACCAAAAGAGGGATACATCTCCTATTTTAGTGAATGCGTTATGCCTTTGAATGCAAAGTTAGAAATATATATAGTTCTTCAGTAGGTAGGTTCCACAAAAGTCATGATAAAACATTTACATTCTTTGATAGTATAAAAATTAAAACGCAAAGCCGGCACAGTGAAACTATTCAACTTATTTGAATTAGATATTCTAAGTCGCTTTGATATCATGAAACTTCATATTTCAGTTTTTTAATGTTTGAGACTAACATCTGCCACTTTATTGAGGTTTCAAAGCATCAATGTGGCAGTACACATCATATTAGAGACTTGAAATAGATAAGTCTCAAATCTAGCATTAATCAAAGCCAACACCTGACCAAAGAAAATCACGATGTTTTTATTTGTAAATATATCTAATTGTACTTTTGCATAATCTAAACGACTTAGGTGCGTTATTTAACATTTTAGACCATGTATTTACAATCATACCAAAGTAATCCATACGGAACTTCGTGTCAGGACAGTACCTTGAGTTTAAGAGGAAGCATGACCCCAAGACTTTATTTAGACATCGAGTACATACAAGAATGTAGCACAGACGTGGAAAATAAATAAATAAATAACACAACAATATACAAGCAGTATGGCAAAACTACGCCCGCATTCAGACGGAGAGTTTGAGGGCGACATCATGATGCTAACATACAGTACAAGACAACAATCACTAGCCCCAACCCTCTTTTCCTGATAAAAGTTTTACATTGAGCACTCACATCACCTCCTTTCTGAAAAACCTACATCCGTTGATGCAAATCAACTTTTCATGTGTTAACATCTCCCCCCCTGCCTCCTTGCTGAAAAATCTACACCCTTCGATGCAAATCAACTTTTCTTGTGTTAACACCTCTCTCTCTCTCAAGGTTGTGGAAAGTGGAGTGAAGAGGCAAGCTATCACTTGGGCTTTTAAGGCTTTAGCAAGGAATAAGCAGCAAAAATCGTCAAGTCTTCTTTTAAAAAATTAAGGACATAAAATCATAACAATAGAGTAGATGAAGGGGGGAATGCAAGAAATGAAGGAAAGGTTCTACCAATGTTTTTTTAATGATTAATACTATTGAGTTATAAAACTGATATGCAATAATTTAACATTTTAAGATGAATCATACAATATTAAAATATTCAAAACCGTTACATGGCATTAGAACATGTCGAAAAGCAAAAAAGCAAAAGTTAGGTCTCGAGCAGGTCTTCTGTTGGCTTGTTACAACAATGATCTCCCCCCCCCCCCCCACCCCCCCCCCCCCCCCCCCCCCCCCCCCCCCCCCCCCCCCCCCCCCCCCCCCCATAGCGGAGGAGTCGCCTACATCTTTTTTGTTAAAGGAACTCATTGATTACATGGCTTTTCATGGACTCCAACAATAACTTAATCATCACAGGCAAGATTATTAGATCATATTATCTAGTCATTAAAATTCCATTAAAGAGTTAGTCTTTCATTGTGAACCATGTTAACTTTAAACTCCACCCAGAATTCCTGTAAGGATCAACCTCTTCGTCCCACATCCCTTTGATTTTTTTTTCCTTTAATTGGAGCCTAGCGGAACTCTCCGCCTGGTGAACAAGGCAACAAATCTCAACACTTCATCGTGAATATTGGCTTATTCATAATTTCAAAAACTATTTTGTATTCTAATTTGATATCTCACCGTCGATATGTTCCCATAAATAAACATAAAATTTGATATATAAGGAAAAGAGATAAATCATGTAAAATATCAAATGCCCGGCATATAATACATTGAACTGCTCAACTCCTCACTCATGCAAATTATTTGAGTCATTAACCTTCACCACACAATGAAAGTTAAACCCATCATGGTTTAAGATGCTACTCCATATGGTATTTAAAAACAAGCAACAAAAGAAAACCAGGAAAATAAGCCATATTCTACAGCCACAAAATAACTGGTTATTCATACAAGCTAAAATCATGAAAACATTACCTCCCACCCACACACCCACAAACATAAGCATGCCTCACATGTGTGCACTCACACACAAAAGCAAGCACACATGCACACCGACATACATATGGTCACTGGATGTGTGTGCGTGCGCGCACACGCACAAAAGAAAAACATATTTCCGGTATCTACTTATCAAATTAACTAGGACATCAGAGTCACATGCAGTAAAATATAAAAGAAAAATGCACTAAACAAGGGAATATAGCTGGTCCAACTCAGCATACAATGGTGAATGAAAGGTATAATCAAATTGCACAACGTATTCTCAATCAGCTTCGCTGGTGACGTTTGTTCCATTCCACTTGATCCTTTCAACATCTCCCATCAAGCAATGCGCCCCGGGGGGGAAACTGATGAATGCGGACATTGTTTGCTCTTGAAGAGAAATCTGTTGAGCTTTTAGAGTGATTCAAGAAGAACCATGCTATATCTTCGAGAGACATCCACCATTTAGAACTGCATGCTACCAATTACGTAGCATGTACGGCCAAGCAATTTGTTTTTCTCAGAGCAGCCTCCGAGAATTATCCACAACCTTAGGGAAGCCAACGTTATAGATTACACAAAGAGGGATTGGACCAAGAGACTGCTTTGTAAGCTTCAATGATTTCAAGTTAATGTCAAATCTTGAACTCGTTATATAAAAGTGTCTATTGGAGTTTTCAAACTAATTAAAGGACTAGCTAGGCTTCCTGTTTTTCATGATATTATACCAAAAGTCCATGGGATAGTATTGTCTGTAATCTCGTTACGATTCGAGAAATAAAAACTGACATTCACTTTTCTTTTATTTTTAGTTCAACGCATCCCCTACAGAAGAAAAAAAAAATCGGAAGTTCAAAATTCAAGTCTCCCATCGCTTTTGCGCCCAATTACAACATTACTTTGCACTGATAACTTAAAATCAAATTAAAATTGGAATTCAAAAGGAAAAGTGCGGCTTTTTTTACCTCCAACTGTGCAGTGCACTCCAAGCGCCTTCGAATTGGAGTGGGATTTGAATAAAAATCCATGTCTCGGCAAATTCGTTGACGAAGATAGAGACAATGGGCAACAAATACTCGCCATTCCCCCCCAAAAACTCTGTCTCCTCTGTCTCTCTCTCAGATATCAGAATACGGGTCCTTTATTGAAAGAGGTGTGCCCTCTTATCTCATCTGCAATCTTTTGTTAGGGAATTGATTTGCGAACCCACCGTTTTACTCTGCGCACATACCACTTATTTACAAGTTTGCCATTGAAAGTTTCTCAAATATTTTCACTAGAAAGTTGCTACGCGCACAAACCGAATTGCTTTGCACACAAGAAAGTTGGTACGTGCACAAACCGAATTGCTTTGCACATGGCTAGAGTTTGAGTTATTTACAAATTTGCCATTCAAAATTTCTCACCCCGTGCACAATAAATTTTAATCCCCAAACTGTCCACGTTTACATGTTGTGCACTGTGAGCAATTTTGCTCCCGATTTTCGAAATTGCTCACCGCACACAACAGGCAAAACGTTTGCATGTTGTGCGCGTTGAGCCATTTTGCTCCGTACAACGGGCAAAAAATTTTGCGTGATGTGCGCGTTGAACAATTTTGCTCAATGCGACTCACGACGCCGCCTTCCACCTTTCGTCGCCCTCGTGACGGTGACCTCCACTGTTCGTCGCCCTCGCATAGCAAATGTTTAGTGGGGAATTGCTCCCAGCACATGCCGCCCTCCTCGCCCCCAGAACACTGCCGCCCCCAACTACATGTGAACGCAAACCACTTCTTCTTCCACAGCACACCCCGCCGCCGCCGTCCCATCCACCGACAACCCCTCCCCCTCCCCCTCCGATCGCTTCATCTTCTTCAATCTTCTATTCTCTCTCTTCCTACTCTTTTGGCCTCTTCTTCTTCTTAGTCGTGCTCCATCGATCTCCCCCTTTTCGCTGCTCTTCTCCACATCTCTCCATCCCTCCCTCCCTCCCTCCCTCCCCCCTCCCCCCCAATCAAAAATCCCTGTCGGTGGGCGGTGGCAGCGGCGACGGCGACGGCGGGAGGCAGGGGCAGGGGCGACGAGAGTAAAAATAGAGTAATTTTTGAATGGCAAAATTGAGAATAAGTGGTTGTGCACGCGAGTAATTCAGTATGTGCGCGTAGTAACTCCCTCTTGGGAATTGTTACGTGCACGACGGTTTTTATTCTGACCACTTATTTACATGTTTGTCATTACTCTCGTCACAATCCACCTATTTACATGTTTGCCATTATTCCTCTTTTACCCTTGTGCCCCCCTACCATCATCACCCCCGACGACGACGACGAGGACTCCGCCGACGATTTACTATGGTGTGGAAGATGGTGGCTGGAGAGATCGGAGGAAGGGGCGACAGAGCGGGCAGGGCTGGGGAGGTCGGAGGAGGGCAAGGGTGATTGGGGATGTCGGGTGAGGGGGAGTGAGCTAGGGATGTCAGATGTGGGGGCGGCATCGTCGCCAGTCGCCGTTCGGCCTATTTACTCACCGCACACACCCAAGGTCATTTTCGAAAATTTGCCCTGGTTGTGGCAGTGAGCATTGGCAATGGCAAACTTGTAAATAAGTGGAAAACTTATAAATGAGTGGTCGTGCGTAGATTAAAACGGTATGTGCGCGAAGCAATTCTCTTTCCTCTTTTACTGTTGTTCCCTGGTGCGAAAGAAACCATAGCTTTCTTTGACCGATTGCCGAATTTCTACATCGTTCATATGGTTCTACATCCAAAACCAAGTCCAGAAAGAACCTCGAGCTTTCCACGCGATTTCTACATCCAAAACCAAATCTGTCGATCGATCGGCTACCGGAAGTTATGCCGTCGGAAGAAACCCTTACTCACATCTCCAGTCGTCTTCTCATCGGAAATCAAAGAACGACGTCAAGTCTTTCAAGTCTAACAATCGCCGTTGGAAAGAAACCCTGACCCGCAATCCGGATCGGCCAACCCAAGATTGCAAAAAAAATCTGTTGGAAATAAACCCTAAAAGCTGATGTTGTCAAGTTCTTTGCGAGTTAGGGTTTATTTCAGGCGGCCCAACCCTAAAAGCGACAAATTGCCTCTTTTCGGCCCAACATGCAATTCTTTCCGGTGGTGGAGGCTTTTTCAGAAATTTGGTAATTGGTGTGCACGTTGAGTAATTTTAATGACAAACTTGCAAATAAACGGTATGTGCGCAGAAGTAATGTCAAAATTGTAGATGAATGATACGTGCGCAGAAGTAAAATGGTAGGTACGCAAATCAACTCTCCTACGGTATTAAACCGGAAGGCGAAGGGTAAAATTGTCCTTAACCCGAGATGGCAACTCGACCTGGAATTTAGCGGGTATGGGCCGGATCCAAAAACATTGAGACACGTGGTCAAATAGTAACTAGCCTACTCAGAGTCAGAGCTGATTCTTCTTGTTTAATTAACTCATCAATCAACACCATACGTTGCCGGAGTTCAACTCTAGCGGCACACCTCTGCTCTGCCCCCCTGTTAGTATATCATATACAACCAAAGTAAACGATAATCAGTTCTATTGAGATCCACTGAAGAAGCTTGACCAGCCCGTGAAGTAATTAATAGAGAGATACATGTTTTGGGCAATACCATCCAATGTATATCTATTTTAACGACTCTACGAAGAGTAACCCATGATAAGCTCAAAATAATAAACATGGAATGATTTCAAACTTCAGCCTTTTCACCCAATAATTTGTCATAACCACCAGGAGAAAGAAGTCTTCCATTCATCTACTCAATGCGAAGTGAATCAAGTGAATAAAATGGTTCTCCAACGAAGTATTAGTTTGGACACGACCACCACGGCACGTGCTTGTTGCTACGGGCTTCGCCTGCTGGGCAACTAGAGTGGGCCTCTTACTGTAGATACTCTTGGGCTTTAATAATCTCCTAAAAATAGATAATGGGCTGGGCTTGAAACTCGTTGATTTCCAAAAAAATCTCTTAAAAATCCATAAATCTGAGATTAATACCGAGACATTTTTAGTGGCTGGTATCACAATTTTCAACAAAAATCATCTTCAAGCTCAACTCCTCAAGAGCCGTGTTTATCTGCATGTTCAAATTGGGCTTTAAACGATGGGTTGCTGGAACCATAACTGGTCCCAGCGGTCCTGTGACGATAATTTATAGGAGATCGAGACAAGACCCAATTCGGATAGCATCACTAAAAATTGCACTTCTTCCAAGAATTCAATAACCAGCACCGGATAAATCACCTCAAAATGACCACATGATCTTGCAGGAATGCAATGGTACAAGACGGTCCATCTGGTCTCTCATTCCAATACAACAGCATTAAAATACACAACATAAAGATTCTAGACACCGATAATAACAATTGATGGAGAACCAGCAACCAACACCACATAAAGATCATAAATAAGACGCTGCCGATAATCTTGCCCATCGATGGATTCAGTTACTCTATCGGAAGCACCGGAAGTAAATTAGAAACCTAAGTATGCTCCTTCATCAATTTCACTTGAGTCTTTCCTTTCTTAGCCTCTCCAGTTCCTTTGCCATCCGCCATCTCTCCATGGAGAGGCTTGTTTCCCCAAAGCTTGCAGAAACCAACTGGGCCATCGTTAGCCACCTGTTAAACATAAATAAAGGAGATGATTCCATGCAAATATGTAAATACACATTCACATCCTATGCTTTTAGCTCATGACAAGGCACTGGCAGACTGACCTGTTGAGATCAGCGCCACCCACACTCCGATCCTCTTTCATAGCCTCAATCATTTCATCCTGCACCGTCTGAAACAACATTCACCTTATTATAATCAGACTCCACACTTGAAAGCAAATTTATAAACGTGATCTCTAATTTGCAAAACGCATAGCACCATTCCAAAGAAAATGGGAGTTTGTCTTTGCATTTATCAAGTTTGTCAGTCAGCTCTAAAGCTAGATGTCTAGTGAAGAACCAAATGCACGTTCGACGGCAGGAATTCAAATACCCTTGCGCTCCAAAGTGCCATATGTGTTCACTACCTTTGTAGTGTGGCACTTATGGTTACCAATTGATATCACTTGAAGCATTTTATGGTTAAGTACAATGCGGCCTAGTTATGTCTCAATTTGTTGTAGGTCTTTCAGGACTTTATACTTTGTTCGGAGCACGGTTAAGTTTCTGTTTTATATTCTTACACAAATATGTTAAACAAAGAAAAGGCGATACCTGAAGCATTTCGGGGCCATTCGAGTAGGGAAGAGACCGTAAGGTGGCAAGGTACCACCTCCAAGACTCTAGCTGTTCAGCACTTGCAATCACTTCTGAAGAGATGGAAGTAGGCCGAAAAGGTAACACGAGATCAGCTGGCAAAATGTGGGATTTTCCCTCGGAAAGGATAAGCATTTGGACATCAGCAGCCATTTCCAACTTGTAGAATTCAAAGTCATATTCCACCTGAGTAAAATACCAATGTAAGCATACGTAAAACACATGCTTAACCAAACATAAAGTTTACATTTACTCGAGTTTGAAATGCTCCATTTCTTTGCATTCTTTGCAGATTCTGATATGCTCCATTTCAGATCCCAAGACAAACTTCTATATCATTGTAGAGCATCTTACTGAACTTTATTTTGTTGCGGTAAATAGCATGATCAACATAACTTCCAAATACTGAGAATCTTTCTACTGCCGCTGATCATTGCAGTTCATCATTTATTGAATTCACTAGTGTTTCTCTGAGAATCTACGCTTGCTATTGCTCCTTTTCATTGTCTACATGCAACTAACGACTTCAAGATAGCAAACATACCACCGCAATGATCAGTGGCAGTAGAAAAGACTCAGAAATGTTCACAATGCATAGCGGCTGAACAAATCAGTACTCTAGCAGCACTACAGTAATTTCAATTATTTTGGGTTGGGTTCTTTTTGTTTTTTGGGTTTGGTTTTATCAGTTGCATCTTTTTTTTCTTTTTTGCTCTCTGTGCCACATGTGTTTTCTTTCTCTTAATAGTTGGGGTGGTTGTGCTGTTCGGACTGGAAACAAAGATACCTTTTGCCGTTCCATTAAATGATTTAGCAACCGCGCGTTCTCGACACCGTTAGAATTGAGTACCCCAGCCTGCAGATGGGTCTCATCAATCGTCAAGTGTGTGCCTTCGGCTAACTGCAGGACCCCACCCACCAATCTGATCCAAATATGGAGAGAGAACCACAGGTTACGGCAAAATATAAAATTTTGAAAAAAAAATAATTATTGGATTATAAATGTGACATGTATATATTTGGTTTTATAATGAATATATAAGATTATTCCAGTCACATCATCCCATAGTAAATATAAATAGATAATAAAACTTGATTTCGCATCAAAATTTTCCTGAAAACTTCAGGTAATATCACATTTTATGGGTAAAGGTAGCTTAATGGCACTCACTAAGGGAAAATGTGAAGGATTAGCGTATGAGGACATCCACAATCTATAAGACCCAACATTATCTATATGCTCCAAAAATTAATTTGTACCTTCCAGTTTGATTGTTTTTCCTAGGTTGAAGTGTTGCAGAGTTGAGATACTCCACAGTAAGAGGAATAGCTTGCGAGAAGGGCAAGATGCTCCGGATTGTATTGGAAATTTGATTCCCAAAGATGGATGCACTTTCTCTAGTGAAACCAATCAAGTTCAGTGATAGCTTTCCCACGGCAATCCAATCCGATCTAGCACGAAGCTGCAAGAGTACTAAGATGAGTATGATATTTATATGAAGAAAACAAGAAGCATTACGACCAAACTGCTTGATAAAATTAAATCCCTTAATTCAAACATAATGCAACACCCAGTTCAATAACAAATGGAAAGTAAAACTGTTTTGGCATGTCACTAAGGCTGGACAGCAATTTAGAAGCATATTTTTTAAAAAAGAAGCAGACCAATGATCAGACATAATATATCAGAGGCGGCGGCGCAGAACGGATCATGAAGTGGCCAACTAGCCCGAGAGCATTTTGAATTTTGGGGTTTTCATGGATCTTTTTGTAATTGTGGATAGATCTGTCCTATGTCCTATATATGTATTTGAGGGTGTGAGTTAAGGCCTTATATTGAAATTAAGAAGAAAACCCTAGTTTTAGTGTATAACCCCTAGATAGTGAGAGATTAAGCATTTGTTTCTTAGATTAAAGATTTGGAGAGTGATTTCCTCTCGAATGAACAAGTGTATCTTGCCTTTTCCTCTTATCTTTAAAATCTAACTTTTCCTCGTCAAAACCCAAGTTTTTCCAAACAAATTGGTATCAGAACATTACGATCCTATGGCGACAAGAAAGGTTGATGCTTTAGAGGAAAAATTGGGAAACGAAGTCGAAACCCTAAATGAGCAAAAGTAGAAGTTAGGAAACGATGTAGAACTCTTAATGGAAAAGTTTCTTTACTGGAGTATATCATGAAGGAGGTCTTGAATTCGTTTGACATCCAAGGCGCAAGGAGAAAGCGCCGAAAGATGACAACTTGGAAGGTAATTCCTTGGATCTAGGGTGAAAGGAGCAAGACATGGACAAAAGAAAGAGGAAAGGTTGCAAGCTTTGAAGGCGATCCAACCTAAGGAGACGACGAATGGCTGGAATGGGAATCAAGCCCTTATTTTCAGGTGGCAGGGGGCTCGTCCGTTGTCCAGGTTTCCTGCAAAAGGGCCGCCGGCCCCCCAAACCCTAACTAAGGGGGCATCGAGCATCCGACGACCACCTAGGAGCCCCGCGAGCCTCCGATGAGTAACAGGGGGACTCGCGATCCCCCGACAAATTCCCGGAGGCAACGCGAGCCCCCGACGACCCTTTAGGGGCATATTGGTCCCTTGCGTAACCGCAGGGGCCCTGAGGCCCCCGATCCGAGCAGAATTTAGGGCACAAGCCCCTAGTGACTTCTCAGGTGGCGGCGGTCCCTCCTCCGAAGCCCAGCAATTCCTCGGCACATGGGGGCTTCCTAAGCTCAACGCCAATGACATTAACTTTAGGGGATATGATGATCGTGATGGAGACCCCAGGGGCTTGGCAGATGATGAAGGAGATCCAGTGTAGTTTGGGAACAACGGCGAGGCAGAAGGAGGCCCATGAGGTGATGGAGGAGCTACATAGAATGCTTATCATCAATTCCATTTCAGCTGCCGAGTGGAAGAGGAGGCCATGAGATGTTTGGACCTGAAAGCAGGGTCCGAAGGCTAAAGATGCCGGTCTTTGAAGACGAGAATCCTTGTGAGTGTATCTAGCTCCATCATGTCCATCAGCCCCTCGATCTCTATAGGCAGAGCTCATCTCGGATGTCTAGCTTCAGCCACTTCATGAAGCTACCCTTCATTGTCGCACTTGGTATTCCCCTCACAGGCTGGAGCAGCTGCATTCGGTGGGTGTTTGCGTAGAAAAAAGACGTCATGGTTTCAGTGGAGGCAACAATAGCAACATGTAAGTTTGTGTGAAGAGTTTAAAGACTGCTTACTAGAGTGATTTAGAGACACCCAAAGAGGGAATTTACATGAGCAGCTCCTTGCTCTTCAGCAGAATGGCACGGTTAAGGACTACAGGGAGATATTCGAGGCACTCTTAGGCCGCATAAGGAGAATACCAAAGGCGACTTTGAAGGGAAACTTCATAAAGGGGCTCAAACCAGACATCTGAACCGAGCTCCGCCTACAGAGATCGAGTGGGCTAATGGACATGATGGAGCTAGCCCAGATGATGGACGACAGACTCATAGTAGAGTGACAGGCCAAGGGAGCTTAAAACGGCTTCACCTTCCGCAGCCATGCACCTTCAGAAGGACAAAGAGCCCTGAAGGGGGAGTCCAGAATGGGAGAGTCCAATCTGGCAAGGAGAGGAGCAACGGTACACAGTCGAGTGGACAGTTTAGACGCATGACAGAGGCATAAATACAGAATAAGAAGACACAAGAGTTGTGTTTCCGATGTGACAAGAAGTTTACCCAAGGCATCGAGATGCCTAGACCACACCCTCCAGATACTACTAGTGGATAATGATGAAGACGAGGTTGTGGAGGTGAAAGAAGAGGGAGAAGATGAGCAAGAGTACTCCCACTTAGACGTCGCAGAGGTATCACTCAACTCCGTGTTGGGGTTCATTCCAAACCACACCATAAAATTAACTGGGAGGATTTCTGAGCAGGATGTCACTGTGCTGAGGAATAGTAAGGCCACCCACAATTTCATATTTAACCAGGTGGTGAAGCAGTAGTGGTTGTAGCTGATGAAAACAGGGGAGGGGTTTAAAGTGATGATGGGTACATGACATGTGGAGCATAGCAAAGGAGTATGACATGGACTGATTTTGACTCTGCAGGAGATGCAGATCGTGGAGGATTTTTTGCCACTCGACCTGAACAGTATAGATGTTATTTTGGGGATGAGGTGGCTGCATTGAACTGGAAGCTACTGAGGATGGAGTTCCAGAAGGAAATGATAGTGGTGACGTTTTAGGGAGATCCCGGCTTGTACCGAGCCAAGGGTTCCTTAAAGACCATGGCTAGGCTGATCAAGACAGAGTACAAAGGAATCTTGGTGGAGTTGCAAGGGATGACAGAGACATATGCAGACCAATGACATGCCATTCATCCAGGGGTGCAGCGGATCTTGGTTCAGTTCGAGGGGGTATTTCAGACACCTCGTGGGTTCCCTCCTCACCGTGACTACGAGCACGTCATAGTACTACGTGAGGGTGTCTCGTCTATCAGCATGTGACCATACTGCTATCCCCAAGTGCAAAAGAGAAAGATCGAGAGAATGGTGGCGAAGATGATTCAGACAGGAGTGCTACAGCCTAACATGAGCCGTTTCTTGAGCCTGTCATACTGGTGAAGAAGGATGTGAGTAAGAGGTTTTACGTCGATTACATGACCTTGAACAAGGAGACCGTGCTAAACAAGTTTCATATCCACGTGATCAACAAGCTTCTGGATGAGCTACAAGGAGCAGTTGTCTTCTCAAAGATTGACTTGAAATCTGGGTATCACCAGATCCAGATGAGAGACGAGTATGTGGCAAAAACTGGTTTTAAGACGCACAAGGGCCACAACGAGTTCATGATCATGCACTTTGGCTTGACCAATGCACTTGCCACTTTTCAGGCACTGATGAACAAGGTTTCCACCCCTATTTGAGGAGTTTCGTGCTGGTGTTCTTGATGCTATTTTGGTATACATCTGGTTCATAACGGCACATATAAAGCACTTGGCTATCATGCTACAGGAGCTGCAAAACCATCAGCTTTATACCAACCAAAAAGTGCATATTTGTTCAACTGATTGTAGAGTACTTGGGACACATGGTTTTGGTGGAGGGGGGTGACGGCGGATAGATCGAAGAACTACATTATCCTTAAAGTGGTCGTAAAAACCATGGCCTCACTAATCCAAATTGAGGTGCCCATACCCTCCTAGCTCATCATGCTCAACTGATTGGCCTTCTTCATTTTCAACAATCAACATCATCTGAGAGCATGACCCTTGCAACGATATCCTGGTACGTACGTCTTGCCACAACAGAAGCAGAGACCTTTGGTACGTCTATCCTAGATATCTGCCTCTGTGAGCCGCTTAAGCCCACTGTCCGATTGAAACTTGATGTGCTTCTCTTGGCTAAACTGGATCCCTCCTGACGTCTTCTCCTATCATGTTGCTGACTGACTGCGAGAAGTGGATCCGCTCCATGCTCCCCTGATACGATGTCCCTCTGTGAGCATATCCTCTACCATCTGCGCCAGGTCCATCCTATCCAGTAGCCCTCTAGGCCTGTAGGTGCGTAGCTCCGCCCCAATACATGGTTTCAGTACCTTCATGAAACACCCAGCTAGACTCTCCTGATAACCCTAGCAGCCTACAATCACCTCAAATCTTCTGATGTACTCACTGACCATCCTCTCATATCTAAAGGCATAAAGCTACTCATACAGGTACCCCCGGTGCCTTTCGAAATTGATACAACATGCAATCCTTAAATTCCTCCCACGAACATACATGTTGATGTTTCTCTTGCCACCAGAACCAGGATAAAGCCTCACCTTCTAAGCATATCCACACAGCCTTCAATTTCACCACTTTCATCATGCTTGTCACCTCAAAGTATCTTTCCACCATGTAGATCTACTCGGAAGGGTCATCTTTGTCAAATATAAGCATCTTTAGCTTCCTAACCCTACCGTCTATATGAAAATCTCCAGGTGCTGCTCTGCCTCCTGTTTGTTCATAGTAAGGGGATGATAAGTGTCGTGCCGTACATCCCTATGTCACCCATAGACCCCCACAGGTCGTCGCCTTTGCCTCCATCACCACCTCAGTCATCCACATCCCAAATGTAGTCGTCCACATCCTCCTTAAAGCACGGACCCTCGTCATAATCCTCCTGAAACTCATAGGCTGGAAGAACTAAACGTTGTCGCCTCTCTGCCACAAACTGAGGACCACGAAGCCCTTCCACGTCATCCTCATGTTCCTGAGTGGCCCAAAATTGTTGTCGAAGTCTCTGCGGGTCCTCTGGACGTCACGGGGCTTCGAATTATCCACATATGGTGCGATAGGCCGTTATGGGACCGCGAGGGCCATGCCGGCCCTACAAGGCTTTGGCAGGGCTCCAGTGGACCCGTTGGGGGCCTACAGGACCGCTGCCACCCTGTAGGTGGCCTACAAGGCCACGGGCTGGGCCCTGGCGGCCCTACAGTCCGCTTGCAAGGCCTTGCAACGGGGTGTTGGCCCCCAGTGAGGGTGGCTGGGGTCCTTACCCATCGTGGGGGCTTTTGCCTCCTCAGACTCCAGATCCATGTCGTATACGAGGCCTTTCACAAATTTGTCGATCTTCTCATTTTCTTTCGTCAAAGACTTCGCCTTTTGCCTTAAATCTGGTTTGTTACTCAGATCTGAAATCTGGGTCGCCTTGGATATGGAATTCGCTACAAGTTTTGTTGCGTTAGGGATTGTGTGATAAACTCCCTCATCCTCACCTCTGACACATTGGATGCTTCTTCAATCACTGCCCTAATCTCAGATCTAATCTCAGATCTGAGTTCATCAATAAATTTCCTCAGATCTGCGACTTCCGTATTAAGTTTTTTCTCCAAAAGCTCCGTCTTTTTTCTTTGCCTCTACCGCTGCCATGGATCGTAGTCGCTCTGATACTAATTTGATGCGCTCTGCTAAGGGTTTGGTGGATAAATATAAGATTTTATGGAAAATGTGTGATTTTTATGGTGAAAAGAGGGTTTGGGGGGGGGGAGATTGGATTTTTATTGATGGATAACTGAATACAAACATAAAGTTGGCCACAATTGAAGAGGAGGCCACTCTCCTAGCTTTGAATTGGAGATCAAAACCTAAATCTCCAAGATCTAGCTTTTGCAATGAAGGAAAATCCCCGAAATTCTAGCCTACAAATATTAATCTGAAAATAACAAAATCACAGAAAATCCCCTAAACTCTAAAAATTACAAAAAGACCCTGAAAACTGAAAGTTCACAAAAACACCCCCGAAATTCTAAAATTCCAGGTCTGCCCTTTTCTGTAGTCCTATCAAAAATGATGTCATGTGCTAGTGTTTTGTAATTCCTTCAAAGGTTCTCTTTAAGAATAGAACAAAGGTGTTACGGGGAATATGTTACTTACAATGTGTTATTTACAACACACCTAGCAATACACATGCAGGTGTTTACCCAACTTTGACGCTAATTGACATGCAAGCAACGATATGACATTATTATGCAAGGCTATGTAAGTTTTAAAAATTTGCATATGCATGAGCAGCATCTACGTAAAGGGAAACAGAGGGGAAGAAATACCCGTGATAGAAGATGCAACAATACAAATTGTGCAGCTAACTCATCATTCCCCAGGACTGCTGCAAGATGCCCAAGAAAGGATTCTCGGATCCCTCTAACTACATTTGGCATAGGCTGTAATGTTCATACAAAATCAAAATTACAGAAAAATTAGTATTGACAAGAAATACTTTGCAAGTAGTGCACACAAATGAAACTAGATTTTGTAGAACAAGTTGATTAGGAAATGCAAGAGTAATGTTACTCGTATACACTTAACACAAGCCTTGCAGCTGGAGGTTCGTTTAATGTTACAAAAAGATGGTTAGACAAATCACCTCTGGAATGCGAGGACTGGAAAGAAAATCTAGCACAGCCAACTTCCGGCATATCAAACAGTGGAGACGGGGCACCTGAATCATGATCATTGTCCAATAAAAATTAAAACAAATATGACACAAACATCAACATATTTAAATAAGTAATGACTCCTTTTTCCGTCAGATGATCTTGAAGGATATGATTTTATCCCAACAATCTAAACATAAACTTTAAAAAAACATCAATCATGCAGAATAGAGGAAACACATACATGTTGAGATAATTCTCCATCAAAATAAATAGATAGAGAATTGCTTCCTTCTATATAGCACATGCTGAATTGAATTGGTAGCCCTAGCGACCAAGTCATAGAAACCAAAACTCTACCTGATTTAGATTTTTAATGCAGTTTACCCTGTAAAAGAAAAACCTAATATGATTCTCCCTCCACTAATAATGAAAACCAATAAGCCATAATGTTGATCCTCAATTTGATATCCATGAACACATTGATTTTATTCTACTAGACCTAATAAGGTTGTTCAGCAGGAATACACAAATTTCCAAGTCATCCTCTAATCTCTCAATGATAATAGAAACTTAGATCTTTAACCTCTCAAGCAAACAACATTCAAGGGAATTCTATATGTAAAACAATGGACAAAAAGATTCTAAAACTGTATATTAAGTTCACCGCCGAATAGTTGAACAAGTTTTTTTGTTGTTTTTTTGGCAAACGGTTAAAGACGTTAATATTAGGTCTATGCTTTAGAAGGCTCTAGGTGAAATGGGGTTACTGAGCCACAACCTAGCGGCTAGCTGTCTAGGCAGCGTCTAGTCATTGGGTGGAGGAAGAAGGGGGTAAAAAGGAAAAAAAGGATTAGAATATAGAGACAGAGAGAAGATTTTGTCACTGTTTATGTCACCCGCAACAGCATCTTGTCCACTCGTGTCCACCGACGCCTCAGGTGAGGAAGATGATGAAATAGAATGGGGTTAACCAACTATCACCTTAATTTACTAGAAGTGGTACATGTCACATACACTTCAAATTAAGTTAGACACACTTCTAGCGGAAAGCAGTGGCAAAGGCAAACAGCGACACTGAGCTTCTATCTTTCTCTATTTTTCTCTCATAAAATCAACTCGATTACAAGGGCACCTTTTCCTAGATGGCTACCAGGCCACTTTTTAAACATCGTTTAGGATATAAATTGTCTTAACACATTTATAGATGCATAAAATACATCAACCTAACATATTTTAATCAACCACTATGCTCTTTAATCTAGTGGAAAATAGCCAGATCAATCAATCAACCACATATGCACAATTTACGAGGGTCATGCTCAGAGCAATCGAGAGGCATATGTTGCATTCATTACAAAGTCATACTGCTACATTTAATTTTTTTGTTGTTGTATTAAATAAATAAAGACAAGGAAAATAGGATGCAACTGGACAATTATGTGTGTATTCTTCAAATACACAGGTGTCAGAAGAATGAAAAATATTATAAGAACACACTGTCCGAATTTAAGACAATGGAATATCCCAAGCTGATAAATATGCACTGACCTTGCTAGGAGGTAGATGAGCCAATACATCATCTTCCATGAGGTCAAAAATCGGATCATCATTAGCATCCTTATGAACAGCAAGTTCAGGATCAAAAGTGTAGATGCCTATAAACTCAAAGACATCGTTCAACTTTAAATGACTTTCTGGCATATCATAGACCTGCATTGTGCATTTTGAGACTAAATTACCAGATACTACAGATATAAAATTTGAACGTTCTGGTTGTAGCACTTGAAAACTACAATGTATTCGGGAAAATGTAATACACTAGTAAAACAAAAGGACTATAACATACCTTAATTAAACACGAAAAAGAAGCATCGTCAAAAGTAGGAGAATCGCTCATTGGAACATCATGAACCATCAGTTTCTCAGATGCAAGAGATACGTGAGAAGAACACACATCTTCCTTCTGAAAAAAAAACAAGCGTAGAAAAAAAATCTCAACAACAGACGTAAGTACATCCCTCAGGGATTGTGCACATACCAGCTAAGTGAACCAAATGGGTTAGCAATTAGAGAGGATATGCAGAAATATTTAAAAGCTGGGTCATAAAACTATTCACCAGGCAAAAGAAGAATTATTTGTCTAGAGTAAAAGATAAAGCAACAACTAAGACCTGTAAATAGGTAATATTTGTTTCAAAGAATTGATTGGAGATTATGGCCTAGTGCCAGAATTCAGGGCACTGATATGCTGCAAGAGATGACACTAACCACTGTGATGAATCTAGCATGAATACTAATTTTTTCCAAAAATTTAGTAACCAACTGTTGCAAGCATATTGGTACCTGCTTCTTGCAGCAAGAAGCTGCATCCGTCTCATGATATAATGCCTGCCATGGACCAAGCATTGTCAGAGAGGTATAATCTAAAGTATCAATAGCACACACAAATTAAGAGATAAAATCGTACATTTAAGTCCATGCTGCCCAGATTATCAGCTCTTTGGCGCTTTTCTCCATGTTGAGCTGCGCTATCATTATATAGATCTCTAAGATTTTGGTTGGCAGAAGTCTCCAATGTCCATGAATTCTGTCCCGGAACCTGGAAACACGTAAATTTTCATTAACATCAAATCCAATTAATTTTGGATCACATCTGTAGGAAAAAGTAAAAAATGCTGCCGCAGATTCCACGTGTAAGAGTAAAATTTGAGGACTGTAAAATGCCATAATCTAGTGGCCACTTCCTAGTCATCGTAACCATGATTGGTCAAGTTATGTGCAAATACAATCATTAGTTATAAACCCTCATCATACATGAAATTTTGCAAATTGAATGTAGATTGTAATTTTGGATACAGTCATAAATGGAGGCTATGGATACAAGTTTTTACAAGTGGGTTTTTCTTTTTTGAGGTTTTACAAGAAGTTTTTGTATTGCATAGGTACCCAGCTTATTAGAATTGAAGCACTGGGTTACATTAAATGGTGAAGGATGCAATCATTCTGAAACTATAACTACTACATTACTAACCATTAGAATATGAAGTACTATCCTCAAGCTCTGTCCCAGAAACAAGAACAGCCAGTTGCAATTCTGCCACTTCTCGGAAAGGACCAGCCCCATGCCGTTAGGTGTGCATGCATGCAGCCCTTGGTGAACACCAGGTCCATTCACCCTGCGGGGGGGGGGGGGGGGGGGGGGGGGGGGGGGGGGCATGCTCGTCTCCCTGTCCAGCTGTGCCCTAACAAAGCTGTCCACCTTCTTAAACTTCAATTGTAGATCATGAGCTATGAGCTCACACTGCCTACATGCTGGTCCAAAACCCCCATTAGGTTTCCTTTGAGCTACCACTGAAGTGATTATCGTCTAACTATTCCACGTATATCTTTGCACATCTCTAGTTTTTTCCGTATCACCACCGTTGTCAACATGTCTATTGGATTTTTCCTTTGTACGAATCTTGCCTAGTCTCAACAGTTATTTATGTCTCACCTCATATATCCAATGATAACAAATGTCTATATATTTTTCCTGAGTATGATACATTGAGTTCTAACTCAAATACAAAATACCTGACATCACACTGTACATTATACATTTTCTACTTGCTTCTTAGTTTTTTTAAAAAACGCGTTAACCATAACATTTTCTTAAGAGACGGTGATTGCAAAATACTCTGCGTAACATACTTTTGCAACCTTGATTGCCAACACACAACCCCTCTTACAAAAATATAGTAAAAACCAAGTTAGATTTTCAACTATCAAAATCTCCAACTATATCTAAATCTATATAACCTTTCAAAACTAGATCGGCTCCCTTGAGATATCAAAGAATCCAATTGACCACCTCCAAATATTTCTTTCTAGAATTAGAAAGGAATCGACTCACCATTTTCAGCAATATCAGACCGTGTACATACCATTGCATACATCATGCTTCCAAATGCTTCCAAATGGTGACGAATAAGATATCCCTGATATCTCCTCCATCTCTTTCTTGGATGAAAGGTATGATCTTTTGCTCAACTTGAATTGTTTGGCTAATAGAACACTGGCTAATTTAGTATGATCTATATCGAGTCTCTTGATCATGCGTTCAACGTGATCTATATCAAGTCTCTTGATCATGCTTTCAACGTACTTATCCTGAGGAAGCCATAATTGTTTTTGTTTTTCCTATATCAAACTATCTACATGTAGATCGCCATAAAAATGATAGCTTAACATCCATCGGTTCAAGCTCTAGGTTCAACCTGAATACTGACAAAAAAGACACGAATTGATAACATCTTAATAACTGAGTGAAAAGATATCATCAAAATCAATTCTTTTCTTTTGAATAAATCATTTGCCCACCGAGTAGTCATTATGTTTCACCATCTTTTTGATGCTATCTTTATTAAGTTTAAACACATTTATTACTTTCTTTACATGAGGAGGCTTAACCAACTCATAAGTACGATTCTACTGTAAAAATTTCATCTCATTTTGCATGGCTTACATCCATCTTTCTTTATTCTTGTGAATATAATTTCTTAAAAATTCTCTGACTTCCCTTGTCAAAAAATGTACTTAGCTTCTAAATATCTGGTCCAAGTTCGTTTGAATCTTTGTACTTTCAAGCTGCTAACTTCATGTGGTGTACTATTATCCACCTACTATAATGAGGGTGCAATGTCTGGCGAAAAGAATTGTGGCTCCCCATGCTTAAAATCATATTCTTCCACCTCCTATTCTACTTTTAGTATTTTTTTCATGCACATCTTCATTATATGTAATGCATTTCATTGGTGTTGGAATTGGAAAAATGGCATGTGCATTAGAACTAAAATTATAAGATACTATATGATGTTCAATATCTTCTAAAGTTTGGTTTTCTTGCAACAGTACATTGATGCGGACTAGGGTTTGTAGAAGAGGTTTGGGGATTTTTATTGGAATTTGGGGAATAGGGTTACAAGATAAATAGCCAATTTTTGGAGAATTGGCCCCTCTCCTAGCTTTTGCTAAGGGAAAAGCCTAAACTCTCTTCTAGATCTCCTCGGAGAACTCTACGAAATGTCAAATGACGGCTCACAAATTCGATACCCTAACCCTAGCCCACGCCCTCACTTATATAATGATGAGGCGTGGTGCGTACAGCAATTAAGACCCACTAATGGTGCCTAAAGTAATTTTATCCCCAAACCTTCGGTACGCTCAACAATTACTCCTTAGTCTTCTTGCGCCTCCTCTCGTAGGTGATAAGCGTATCACTACTCCCCCCCAGGAGTTTCACCTTGTCCTCAAGGTGGAAATCTGGGTACTGCTCCAAGATGTGATCATATAACTCCCATGTGGCCTCGAACTCCGGTAATCCCGACCAACGAATAAGGACTTCCCGTGCTCCCGATGCTCCCGTACGAATGCCTGTGACCTCCCCGGGTGCAAGAAGTACCTCCATGTCAACCGTGAGAGTCGGGGGTAAAGTAGACGTTGCCTCATGATCTCCAATAGCGCGGCGCAACTGTGAGACGTGGAAAACCGGGTGAATGCGGGTAGTAGGAGGCAGCTTCAGTCGATACGCCACCTTGCCGATCCTGGCCTCAATCTCATACGGCCCATAGTACCTTGCCGCTAGCTTCTCGTTGCGCCGGTGAGCCATAGAACGCTGTCGGTATGGTCGAAGCTTCAGATAGACGCGTTCCCCTACATCAAACTCCACCTCCCTGCGATGTGCATCTGCCTTCTTCTTCATGATCTGCTGCGCGCGCAGTAGGTGACGCTTCAACTCTTCCAGGACTCGATCTCGATCCTCTAGCTGCTGCTCCAATCCTGACACCGAGGTGGATCCCCTACTGTAATGCACTAAATGGGGCGGATCCCTGCCATAGACGATCTGAAACGGTGTCATCCTCGCCGCTGAGTGGTACGAGGTGTTGTACCAATACTCAGCCCACATCAACCACCCGGCCCACTTCCTAGGAGTCTCTGACGCAAAGCACCGCAGGTACGTCTCTACACTGCGGTTGAGGACCTCCGTCTGGCCGTCCGTCTGGGGGTGGTATGCCGCGCTCCGTCGAAGTGCTGTACCCTGCAGACGGAACATCTCCTTCCAAAAAGTGCTCAGAAAGACTTTATCTCTGTCGGACACAATAGAGCGGGGGTACCCATGCAGCCTGACCACCTCCTTCAGAAAAGCTACTGCTACCGATGCTGCTGTAAATGGGTGGCGGAGTGGAATGAAATGACCGTATTTGCTGAGGCGGTCAACCACAACAAAAATAGTAGTATAGCCCTCGGATCGTGGCAGTCCCTCCACGAAATCCATCGAGATGTCCTCCCATATCCTCTCTGGTAACTCCAAGGGCTGTAGAAGACCGGCTGGAGATGTCGCCTGATACTTGTGGCGCTGACATATATCGCACTCCGCGACCAGCCTCGCAATGTCCTTCCTCATGCCCGGCCAGTAAAGCTCCCGGGCCATCCTCTGATACGTCTGGTAACCTCCCGAGTGCCCACCTACTGCGCTGCTGTGGAACTCATAGAAGAGTGCCGGAATGTGACCCGAAGTCCGAGGAATCACTAGCCGCCTCCGGTACAGGAGCAGTCCCCCCTCCAATGTGTACCCCGGAAAGTCTGTAGACCCCCCAACAATCGCCTCCCGAATTCGCCGCAGCTCCTCATCTGCCTCAATCTCTGCTAGCAGGGTGTCGCTCCTCAACATCAACGGAATAGACAAAGCCACCACCTGCACCCCCTCATCTCGTCGGGAGAGCGCATCTGCCGCCTTGTTGTCCGAGCCGAGTTTGTAATGGATCTCAAATTTGTACCCGCTCAACTTGGACAACCATCTCTGGTGCTCCTCTGCCACCATGCGCTGCTCCAAGAGGTACTTTAGACTCCGCTGGTCTGTCCGTACCACAAACTCCCTCCCCAGTAAGTAGGGTCTCCACTTCTGAACTGACAACACAATTGCCATCAACTCTCGCTCGTAGACTGACTTCAGCCGGGCTCTGGTGGATAAGACCTGGCTGAAGTAAGCGACCGGCCTCTGCTCCTGCATCAGTACGGCCCCCAAACCGAACCCCGAAGCATCTGACTCCACGATGAATTTCTTCTCAAAATCTGGGAGCGCCAGCACCGGCACCGTTGTCATCGCCTCCTTGAGGGCCTGGAACGCCCTCGTCGCCTCCTCTCCCCAGCAAAAATTATCCTTCTTCAGCTGCTCCGTTAGGGGCCACGCCAATGTGTCGTACCCCTTCACGAACCGCCTGTAATACCCTGTAAGCCCCAGAAACCCCCTCAAGGCCCGTAGTGTCCTAGGCTGGGGCCAATCCAACATGGCCGAAATCTTCGATCGATCGGCGGCCACTCCCTCCGCCGACACAATGTGCCCCAGGTACTCCACCTGCGCCTGTCCGAATAGACACTTCTTCCGGTTGGCCTGCAGCTGATGGCCCTCCAACTCCCGCATCACTATCTCCAGATGGCCCAAATGATCATGTAGTGATGCGCTGTAGACCAGGATATCATCAAAAAAGACCAAAACGAACCTCCGTAAATAAGGTCGGAAGACCTTGTTCATCAGGGACTGGAAGGTCGCAGGGGCGTTCGTCAGCCCAAAGGGCATGACGAGGAACTCGTAGTGGCCTTCGTGAGTTCTGAAGGCGGTCTTCTGCACATCTTCCTGCCTCATGCGAATCTGGTGGTACCCCGACTTCAGGTCGATCTTCGAGAACACCACCGCTCCGTGCAACTCGTCCAATAGTTCGTCGATCACCGGAATGGGAAACTTGTCGGGGACAGTCTCCTTGTTGAGAGCCCGGTAATCGACACAAAATCTCCAACTGCCGTCCTTTTTCTTAACCAGAAGCACTGGGCTAGAGAAAGGACTAGCACTAGGGCGGATGACACCTGCTTGTAACATCTCCTGCACCAACTTCTCAATTTCATCCTTCTGTACCTGGGGGTATCGGTACGGTCGCACACTGATAGGTGACACCCCCTCCTTTAGCACAATCGCGTGCTCATGGTCTCTCGGCGGCGGAAGACCGCTAGGTGGCTGAAACACTCCCTCAAACCCCTGCAGTAGCTGCTCCACCTCCGGCGATACTACTGTCGCCCCGATGGCCTCGTCCGACGCCAACCCCTGGAGCTCAATCAAGAACCCCCCTCCCTCGGCCTGGAGTGTCTTCGCCATGGTCTTGTAGGACACCGACGAACAACACAAACTCGGGTCACCCAACAGCACCACCTTCCGGCCGTCTACCTGGAACTCCATCCGTAGTAGCCTCCAATTGAACTTCGTCTCTCCCAGCGACTGCAGCCATTGCATCCCCAAAATCAAGTCGACGTTGCCCAAGGTCAAGGGCAGGAAGTCTCCCGTGATCACCACCCCATGTATGGACACCATCAAGTCCCGGCAGATACCTCTACTCTGCTCGACCACCCCGGTCCCGAGCATGACCCCAAAGCCCTCTGTCTCCGTGACTGGTAACCCTTGACTCTCAATCACCCTGGGGGATACGAAATTGTGGGTAGCCCCACTATCTATCAAGATCATCACGTCCAGGTCTCGGACTTTACCAGCCAGCTTCATGGTGTGCACCCGCGTAAACCCCGCGATGGAGCTAAGCGAGACCTCGGCCGCCTCCAGTAGTAGAGGCGTGCCCTCCTCATCGGCCCCTGCCGCCTCCTCCTCTGCCTGCTCCCCCTCCAAGTCCTCCGCATATACCTCGTATACCTGCAGGGCCTGGTTGCGACACCGATGCCCAGGGGTAAACTTCTCGTCGCACTTGAAGCATAACCCCTTTGCCCTCCGGTCTCGCATCTCCGCGTCCGTCATCCTCTTGTAAGGCCCGCCCGGCCTCACATCCCCGGGTCTCCCTCCGGCCGCTGGGGCCCCTCCTGCAGCGCCTGTCTGTCCTCCTGGGCCCGCCTGTGGGCGTGGAAACTGCCCCCCAAATGCCCCCCTAGCACGGCGTTCGTCGGCCAACCGGTCCTCTACCGTCAGGGCCAGCTCCATCTGCTCCTCCAGTCCACGTGGTCTGAGAGTACGAAGCTCAGACCTGATGGTGGGCTTCAGACCGTCCATAAATAATCCTTCCAGGGATTCTGCAGGCATCCCTCGCACGCGGCTAGTGAGCTCCTCGTACTGCTTGATGTAGTCACGCACGGTCCCCATCTGCCTCAAGGCATGCAGCTGCTCATAAGCTCCCCCCGCCTGAGAGCCTCTGAAACGGTGTAGTAGTGCCTCCTTGAACCCGTCCCAGGTCCTCAGAGGTCTCTGCTGCTCCTTCCACCTCCACCAATTTAGAGCCTCCCCCTCCAGACAGAGGGCAACCGCTCTCAACCTCTCCTCCTCAGTCAGCCTGGCCAGCTCAAAGTACCTCTCCGCCTTGTAGATCCACCCAATGGCGTCACTACCCTCGAACACCGGCATCTGGAGCTTCCGTATGCGATCATCCGCCCGTGGATCTCTCCCGTCGACACGATCCACGCGCTGCAGGCGACGGTGGTCCCCAAATCGGTCCCCTTCCGGCTCCCACCTCCTATCCTCCCTCCAGTGCCGTTCATCCTCCTCCTCATACTCCTCCTCGTAGTGATGGATGGGATCCTCGTACTCCAGATCCTGATCTTCAGCCCCCCATCTTCCTTCCGTAGCCCAGTCATCGTCCTCGAAGTACTCCGGATCTTGCGCACCCCGCGCGCGCCTCTCACGGGTCCCGTGGCCCCCCCGACGCTGCCTGGGGGGTCCTCGTACTCCGCGCGGCCCGTCGGGAGCCCGCGCGTGCCCTGGCGGGCCCGCCGCTCCTCGGCGCCCCCCTGGGGGGGTCGCCCGCCTCCGGCGAACCCCCTGGGGGGTCGCCCGCCTCCTGCGGCCCCCTGGGGGGGTCGCCCGCCTTCGGCGGCCCCGCCTGGGGCTCGCCTGCCCTCGGCGGCCCCCAGGCGGGGTCGCCCTGCTCCCGCGACCCCCCTGCGGGGTCGCCGCTCCTCGGCGGCCCCTTGGGGGGCTCGCCCGCCTCCGACGAGGCCCCTGGGGGGTCGCCGGCTGTCGGCAACCCCCAGGGGGTTCGCCGCCTGCCTCCGTCGCTGCCGATGAGTCGTTGGTTCTTCTTCGGAGCTCTCTCCTAGGGTTTCAGAGAGATCCTCTTGCCAGTCGTCGTCGTTGAGATCCAGATCTAGATCTACTCCTTCTACGATGACGCCTTCCTGGTTCGGAATCATCGACGCCTTCCCTTTTGCCCTCAGATCTGATTGATGATTCAGATCTGAGGTGCCTCCTTCCTTTGAGCGCGAGATCTGTGGCGCGGTGATGTTTTGAGCCATGAAGTTGACGAGCATCTCCTTCATTTGCTCCATACTTCCCTTGAGATCCGATTTGACGGCGTCGATCTTTTCGATGAGATCCGTCGTGTCTTTCTTCCTTTCGACGATTTCCGCATCTAGCCGCTCCTCCATAGATTTTGCCGTGGATGATCTCGTCGCTGCCATTGGATCAGTGCTCTGATACCAAATTGATGCGGACTAGGGTTTGTAGAAGAGGTTTGGGGATTTTTATTGGAATTTGGGGAATAGGGTTACAAGATAAATAGCCAATTTTTGGAGAGTTGGCCCCTCTCCTAGCTTTTGCTAAGGGAAAAGCCTAAACTCTCTTCTAGATCTCCTCGGAGAACTCTAGGAAATGTCAAATGACGGCTCACAAATTCGATACCCTAACCCTATCCCACGCCCTCACTTATATAATGATGAGGCGTGGTGCGTACAGCAATTAAGACCCACTAATGGTGCCTAAAGTAATTTTATCCCCAAACCTTCGGTACGCCCAGCAATTACTCCTTAGTCTTCTTGCGCCTCCTCTCGTAGGTGATAAGCGTATCATACATCCCTGCTTAAAAGGTTATCCCAGCTTCGAATAACCTTCTGCATCTTTTGTTCATATAATCTATACCAAAATTCATCACCATAACTGATAAAAATACAAGTAGTGGTCCTTGCATTGAACTTCTGTTTCCTTTTTGGATACATGTGTAAAAGCTAACCATCCAAATACCTCCAAATGAGAATATGATTGATTCTTTTCAGACCACACCTTCACTGGAATTATAAAATTCAACAATACTAATGGCAATCTGTTGATGAGATAACAAGCAACACAAACATCTTCTTCCCAAAAATGACATTAGCAGCTTAGTCATACTAAGCATACTTCTAACATTCTTCATGATCGTCCAGTTCATTTTCTTAACCACTTCATTATGTTATGAAATACCAGGAATCATCTTTTCAACACAATATATTCACCCCCACTGTTATGAAATACCAGGAATCATCTTCGACAGTAGATATCAAACTCCCTAAAATATATTCACCCCCACTGTTTGAGCGAAGACACTTTAGCTACTTTTATATCTCACGTTTGATCATGGCATGGAACAGTTTGAAGTAATCGATCATGTGGTCTGATGTCCTCCAGAAGTAAACTCACACCTTTTGAGAAGCATCATCAATAAAATTAAAGAATTCTAGTTATCGCTCAGTAATTCAACCTTCATGAGACTGCAAACATTTGAATGTAATAAATTGAGCAACTTTGATCTTTTTTTTAAGAACAACTAAAGGAGACTCTATGTTGCTTACCAAGTAGATAATGTAAGTAAGGATCTAGCACCAATTTTTGGTGATTGAGATAAGCTCCTTCTTTGTCAAAAGAAACAATCATTTTTCACTCATGAGATCGAGTCTCTAGTGTCACAGATTTTGAGTAGCCTCACATTCCATTATGTTGAAACTATCTATACATAATTTCCCATGAATATTATACAATGTACCATAAGTATGCTCTCTTGTGATAATCATAACACCTTTCATCACTCTATATATGATGTTGCTGCATTGGTTATCAAAGCCTTGTTTGTTAAAGGCTATTTGAAATAACAAATTCAACCAAGGATCTATCACATATTGGACATCCTTCAAAGTAGTTGTATAGCCAATGTTTGTATGAATTTTAACGTAATCAATTCCCACTTAAGAACTAGTATTTCATATCTTCTCCTGTTTTGTTTGTAATGAGTCTTCTGCGAGGAGTGTCATTGTAGGATGTTGTGGTATCAACCGCCTACTCGTTGTCATATTTGAAAACATAAAGGCAAGTCTTTTACTGAATGGAGCAAATAACGTCTCGTTTTCAAGTGACAACCACCTCTCTATCACTAATCTTCAATTGAGAACTATTTTGTCTTTTTTCTCGCAACAACTTCTAATAATTTTTCTTCATGTGGTCCTTCATGCGATAATGTTAATATTTATGGATAGGCATCCCCCTTCTGTGAAATTACCTAGGCTCTTTTTCCTACCTTTACCCTAGCATTGACCACCACCTTACCATCTTCCTCAAGTTTCAATGACAAGAGCATGTGATTGGTACATGCTGACATTTTTTCTCATATCCTCTATATTGAAGAGGAAAACATTAACCATAGATATGGTAAGTTTGACATTTGAGGTTGAGTTACTGAGGGAGACCATTAGTATCTCTCAATTATCAGGAAGAAAATTAAGAAGTAAAAGAAATTGTTCTCCATCCTCAATTTGCAACTCCACCACCGATATTTGATTAACTAAACTCAAAACTCACTCATGTTCTCAACAACGAAAATTCCATTCCGTAACTTCAAATTTACTAATCACCTCATCAAGCCTTTATTCCAAGCAATCTTGACTAATAAGTCAATTTAATATTTACAACTAAAAAGATTTTCCATCTCAAGTCTTCACAGCATATAATTTGTGAATGTCAGTCAGTGCTACCAAAGATGATTCTTCCATTACCATTTTAAAATTCACGATGACTTGCTAAAAATTTCTCTGTTTTTAAATTTTTTTCTTTCTCTCCCCCCTTTTCACAACTAAATTGTGCTCTGGTACCACTTGTGATTCACGAATCATGTAAAAAGAAACAATGGAGAAAAAGAATCATGTAAAAAGAAACAATGGAGAAAAAAATAAATAACGATATTTGTTACCATGAAATAAATACACAAGTTAAACAAACACTAAAAACTCTTTACAGCTTTCTTTCTGGAGAACATAATTTTCTCTTCGGAAAAAAATTCTATTTGAAAAAAAAACTCTAGCTCTTTCTGGAGATTTGTTCTCCTCTTTACTTCTGCTATACTAATTTCTTCTACAAGAATTTTTATAAGTTTACCAGTAACTGCAATATAATTTTACTTCTTTTTAAACATAGAGGCTACTTATTTTTATTTTTTATCTTTTTTCCCACATAGGGCTGCTGGTTCAACATCCCATTTGAGAAACTGGGATTTTTATTTGAATGAATCCGATGAACACAATACTGTTAAGCAAGGTACATTGTGACAATTAGAGTGCTTTGGATTTGAACAAGAATATCATGCTTGGACAAATGATATCAACATTCACTATCTGGATATGTGAAGTAACAGATCAATAATTATTGATAATAAAAATTCATAAAAAGGAAAATCCAACAAACATGTTAACGAATGTGATGATATTAAAAAAGTTATACATGTGCAGAAACATAACTAAAAATGATCATTAGATTGTAATCAATTCAGATGCACCTGAACTAGCAATTACCATCCACATGGATTGCTGCTAGTGCAGCCTCATATAGGGAAGAAGACAAAAAATAAAAAGCAGCCGCCCTTATATTTACAAAGAAAGAAGAAACACGATTATATTTGAGTTACTAACAAGCCTATAAAAAAGCTTGCAGAGGAGGAGATTAGTTGCACAAAAGTAAAGATAAAAACAAAGCTCCAGAGAGAGCTAGAATTTATTCGGATAAAGTTTTTCTCCCGAGAAAAACTAGCTTATCCAGAAAGAGAGAGAAATGTAAATAAAATTTTTTGTTGTGCTTGTTTACTTTTGAGCATTTATTTCCTAATTGAAAATAAAATTCTTTATTTTTCTCTTCAATTTTTCTTTCTACGTGGTTACTGAATCACACACTACATTAGACATCGCCCTCAATTGAAGTCAAGACATTGGCGATTAGTTAGTCAAAAGAGTGGACCGAAGCATGGTGAATTATGGTGAATTATGGCACACAGGAATAATGAATTGATGATCTCTCCATTCCCTTTGTCAGGGCCTTGCTATGGATTGCAGTAGCATGAATGGCTAGGCAATGAACCATAAAAACACAAGAAGCTAGAGAGCTCAGGTTTGGAAAGTATAGATGTCTTGATAGAATTTGTTCCCACGAAGAAAGGAACCCTAATGTGGATTGGCTTGATTTTCAAAAAGATTGGGGAAATCGTCATGGTAGTGGATGGAGATTGAAAATCGAGCAAACAAGATGACGAGGTGTATGGTTTGAGGGTATGTTAACCCAATCTTAATGGAAAAGGATGCCTCAGGGCAGGCTTTTAGGGCTTCATTAGGACTGCTAAATTTGTTGAAATACAAAATTTTAGCCATTGCTAGCTAAAGTGCCAGAGTTTTGGAGCTTTGCTGGAACTATGGGCTATGTTAATACCTTAAAGTTTGTGCAAGATCCGCAACTTCAAATATTGCTAGCTAGCGAGTTTTGTCAATATTTAGAGCTTTTCTAGGATTATGGGCTCACTCCAGCTTAAAGAATTTGCTAATGGTCCAAAACTCTAAAGTTATGCTGATGATTGATGGTAATAATTTTATATTCAAGCAAACCTCCTCCCGGGTTGGGTGCCTTGTTTATGGGCCAAAATTTAGGCTATTCTGTTTTTCATCCTTGCATGTCATGTGGGATTTGAACCTATGGGTCCCCATCACTCTGATTCCCACTGCACCAAAACTATGAAGATATGGTTAGGGTTGAAACTTGAAAGTGTACACCACCTATATGCATAGTTACATTAAATCATTGTGTCTGTATATGGAGATAATGGCAGAACTGAAACCATTACTTGGATTTACTCTTAAAAACATTGAAGTACAATCCTAATCTTGAAGGATGTTGGAAATAAATTCACTAGGTTTTGGAAAGCAACCATACACAAGTGCAACAAATACATCAACATAAAGTGCAATAAGCAATTCCAGATATAACTAAGCAAATGCATAACTTGGAATTGAAGTGAGGCTATCTAGTCCGGTCACAGTAACAAGATCAAATAACATGAACTGTAATTTCAATTCCATTATTAATCAATTCAAAATAGAAATGAAATTCAATGTTTAACGAAATGGAACATGAAATGAATTTAAAACAACAGTAGAATTTAAAAAAATCAACCAATAAATAGCATTATGTATTTTTGGCTATAACAAAAAATACACAAGCCAAGAAACATACAGGAACACAGTGAAAAAGCCTCCGCTCCCAAAGTCGTGTTTCACATGTAGAAGGCATCGGACACGAAGCAACATCTGTGAACTTATTTGTTCTCCAAGTTGAGCCATCCTTAAGCCAAAAGAAACATCATTCAATATGAAAGCAATACACAAGAAACAAATAACACAACGAAGGCCCTCATGGTTTTGTCACTACAAGTGCTGAGAAGAAAGACTACCTTGAAAGCACCAACATACAATTCATTTCCAAACATATCTTGAACCATGCCTCTAAACCGCACCAGAGTATTCGGCTTTATCCAGCGAAGACTGGATTGATTGAGAATAGGGACCTGACAGGAAACAAGGCTGGCATGAGATTGACTGCAGAAGAATTAACGCATCTTATCAAAGTATCAGCTAAAAGCAATAGGATCCGACTCAACTGACTGCTGATCAATACTTTGAAGAAACAGTTTTAACATAAAGACCAAGAGAAAATGGTAGAATGCTAAAACTCTTTTCGTAGAATCTTTTCCCTGGGCAAAGATTACCAAATAATGAATCTTTATGCTACTTCAAAAGTAGCTGCTTCAGCTTTAGCCATGCGAATTTTCGATATTCCTTTTTATTTCTCATCAAATGAATGGCATCTTCTTTTGAAAATCCTAGCTATTCTTAGCATGATATTGGGGAATCTCATTGCACCTATTCAGTTTCACACGAGCTCAAGTGGTCTCCAAGGGGACCCTCCAGGTGGAATTCACCTGCTTGTCCCTTGGACTGAGCCTTTGGCGGGAAGGGTTTTTGATGGTCGGCCCCCTACCACTAGTCCGACTAGCTAGTGAGTGGTTCTTTCGGGCGGGAAGCAAGCCATTTTTTCAATGAGAAAATGAACTAAGGCTTCCATTTCTTGGTTTTTGATCCGAGATGGGATCTAAAACCCAACCCCCTATTACATAAGCAAGATTAGAGCCGAAAAGGCATGGTATTTTACTTAAACACCTACAATTTTCTTTATTTTTCTATTAACTTAGAAAACAACGGGTGCAATCAGAAAATTTCATCAATTGATCTTGATTCATCAAACCAATATCGAGAGTTACCCGAAAAAATTGAAAATTCCTCCAACTTTCGACAAATGGAAAGAAACGATACCCTAAATTAAATTAGGGGAAAGTTTAGGGTTCGGTCTATAAGCATTGGTTAACCAACAGAACGAGTACCTGATAGAGTCCTAAATTAAATTAGGTGAAAGTTTAGTGGAAAGTTTCCCCTAAACTTAGGGGAAAACGATACCCTAAATTAAATTAGGGGAAAGTTTAGGGTTCTGTCTGTAAGCATTGGTTAACCAACAGAACGAGTACCTGAGAGAGCCCATTCTGCTCAAAAAGAAAAGCGTTGAAGAGATCGACGATCCCCCAGTCCTTGCCATTGAAGGCCGCCGCCGCATCGCCGCCGGACGCCGGCGGCAGCGATGCCACCGCCTTCTCGAAGGTCAGGCGAACCGCGCCAAGAGGGTTCAGCAGGCAGTCGTACGCGGGGCCCACCATTTCTCGCTCACCGATCTCTGATCTCAGAATTTGTTGGCAATCAAAGGGAAAGATGTTGAGAGAGAGAGAAGGGGGGTAGAGGGAATAATGCATCATATAGCCGCAGTTTCCCGCCAAAATGAGGCGACGGGGGCTTCCTCGATACGCCTTCCCGCCAAATCCGTTATTGGGCCTGCGCCATTTTCACTGATAACGCCCATATTAAAAAGGGCATTGGGGCATGATTGGGCCGATCAAATCTCTGGAATTGTTTATTATTAACACCGAGCACTTGCAACCACGGTGCTGAGCTTTGAATGAATAAGCCCTAAGCTCAACCCCATGTAGGAATAAAATGGGCCGGGCCGGGCCAAGGCCTCCCTCCGACCCAGTCATGGCCTCGAGCGTTGCAAAACAAGACGGTGGTTAGAGCTTTTATTAAGGCCTGAATATTTTTAGGGACGGGGCCGAGCCCGACATTAGGTTCAAACCGGCCAAGACCTGACCCTGCCCACGTCCTTGTATTTTCTAAAAACATGTAATTAATTTCAAAGCCCAATTTAATCATTTGGTTCAACACGTATAAAATCAAAAAAATTACCGTATATAATTTTAATCTCTTCGTTCCATCCTCACTAATTAAAACCCAAATGCTTATTCCAAAAAAAATTGACCCCGCCTTTTCTCTCTTTTTAGGCCTGTTCTTTTGCGTTTAAATGTTTGTGAAAGTGGGAGATTCCACTATTCCTCACACTATTCACATATTTTCATCCTCAAGTTCACTCGTCCTGTTTTTTTGTGTTGGCTTCTTTGGCTGTGAAAGTTGCTGACGTGGCCACAAAACACACACAATAAAGTTGTGTGGGACCCACAAAAAATTCCAACATCCACATTCACAACCCACTTTCACCCAAAAAAACCCAATACTCACTTTCACCACATTATTCACAACTTCAACCAACCCAAATTTAAACACAAAAGATCAGGCCCTAGTTTCTTTATTCCAAAAAAAAAATCGAAACGCGATCCAAACAGCACGCCTCTTTTTATTTAGAATTGGATGGTTGTTTATTTATATATTAAGATATAATGTATCCATATTTATTACAAATTATTTTGATTTAGTTTTCTTTATCATATCAGGAAATTTTACTTGAAATGTGATTTGATTTTCGGAGAAAATTAACTAATTAAAAAGAAAATTAACCCTAACCAAACTTTCGATTCAATTTTTACGAGATTATTTGAATTATTTTTTGAAACCAAAAACAAAAACAAATCATCTATATTCATCGCTCCAATTGAACACTATCAATTCAAACAAGCCATTGCAATCAGATCACAATCACACGCTTGTATTATGTTCGCGCTACCATCTTAAAAATTGCGAGGATGATGTGCCCATCCCATCCTACGCCTTCCCATCCTACTTCGAAAGATACAAAAGACGGGCCCATACGATGGCCCACGTGGGCCGAGATTGTCCGTGAGCCAGGGGCGCAAGTGGGCCGTGATGGTCCAAGCCCGGCCACTGACCTGGCCCGAGCCGCCAGATGCATTCATTGAAGCAGTCAGGTTGCTGTCACAAAATTATTGAGACGAAGCACAACGATTTGCAACTTACCCAGTTAAAAAAAAGCACTACACACTCGTATAGACATCTACAGCCTCTCTCTCTCTCTCTCTATGCGGTTGAAAAAATTGTACATGATGACATGTCGCTGGACCCGTACAAAATGTCGCAGGGATAACAACACAACGCACATGCATGACTGCCCCTCGCTCCCCCTGGATGTACGCATATCAATGGCCGGAAAAGTGCCGAATCGCATCGCCGGAGAATTCGAACCGGCTAAAATCGTCATGGCATGTAGAGCCTGTCGCCGCATTTGCACCGCCACGCCTCCGGGTAGTACTCGGCGACCACCGGCGTGCCCGGGGGGACGGGGACGTGCACGGGGTAGCACGGGGCGCACCGGCCGCATTTGGCCGAGCACCGCGGCGGGAAAGATCCGGGGCCTCCGGCGACGAGCTGCCTCCTCGACCCTGCCCCCTGCATCGCCGACCGTGAATCAAATAGGTAAATATTGTTTACATGCTGATTTTGGGGGTTTTATTATTGGTTTTTTTTTGTTGCAATAATAAAGACATCTATTTATGGACGAATTAGCCATATATTCTTGCAGGCTATTGATTAGAAGTTGCCGTCCGTACTTTCATTCCTCGGTCGCCAGTACCACTAACATGCGCCGCCGGAACAGTGGCTATTTTTGGTGACTGACGTGTTCTAGTTTTCACAGAGAATGTACTTCATAGAAAAATCTCATCTTTAATCAGGGAGAGGGGTTTCTTGGAGAAAAAAAAGGGGGGGAAGAGAAAAATACCTGATTGGGGGAGAAATCAGTGGACGAGCTTCTTGTCTCTGCAAGCGAAGCCACAAGAAAAACATCACAAAAACGCTATCAAATGATCCAAGATATGAAATGGGTATTCCTGAAATCACGCAAAAGAATCGAAACCGACGTCAAAATCGGAACTTTTTGCTCACCTAAGACAGTACGAGAACTGCCATTGCAGAGCACGGTTGAGAGCAGGGCACAGATGGAGAAGAGAAGCGCGCAGATGCAGCAGCCGAAAGCCGAGATCTTGTTTGTGTATCTCCTTCTCCTCCTCCTCCTCCTAGGCTCCATTAAAAACTCCACCCTCGCTTAAAAGAAGCTGGTTTTGAGAACAGAGCAAAAAGGGGGGTGGTCTCAAGGCAGCAGAATGGGATACCTTAAGCTAGGGGTAGCCCTGGGCTACTGGCTTATCTCCTCGTTCTTCTCTCTTCAACTGTAGCATACCCCTGCATGTCCCCCTGGATCTCAGAGCAGCAAGACAGAGGAGCCCAGTTATCGTTTATTGCGTCTGAGATTCTCTCACTGTTTCTCTCCTCTCTCGTCTCAGAGTTTGTTCCCTCTCTTCTCTCTCTATCAATCTCCGAGAACCATGAAACTACCGAGTGATGCTGCTCACATGATGCATTTTGCTTAACATGTTACCTCTGATTCACAAATTTGCCATTATCCTGATACATATACGAATGAGGCGTCGGAGGAGGAAGAGTTGATGCTTTCCGATGTATGATGTATGTATGTATGTATTTCGTTGTTGAACATAGTTGTTGAGTTGTGATTGATGGATTCAAGTCTCTTCAACTAAAGCCTTGCAAATTTAAGGAAGTATTTGGACCACCGTCTTGTCTAAATTCCCACACTTCGAAATGGTGCATGCATGTGGTCCTCTGATTCGAGCCTGTCACAAAATAATATATTTTGAGTTGTTCTTAAAGAGGAGAAGATTACAGACAAGTGCCAGTTTAGACATTTGGGTCAAACCTGTAAGCATGGCAACTTCATAATAAGAGTAAGATGCTAATCAACTTCATAATAGTATCTCTGGCCATTTATTAGTAACTTCGTCCAATTTCTGAACTTCATCATGAACTTCTGCAATATCAGGCATACATTCTCTTCATCAATCAGACCACTTGACCATTTACATTTGAAGAAAAGATGATCTATAGTTTCCGGTTCTTCCTTGCACAACACACAACTATTATCAGTAATTGGGATACTAAAGGAGGCACGGCTGTCTTTGGTGTATATTATTCTTTTTGCCACCATCCAAGATAAGAATTAGTGTCTAGGAATATTTCGTCTACCCCAAACATACCTTGCATGTGGAAATTTTGCCACCTGAGTTTGGAGGCTATCATAACAGTCCTTGATAAAGTAGGTCTCCCTTGTGACAACAATCATTCTAATGTGTTGTTGAATAGCATACCTAAGTTTCATAATCTTCTTCTAGTGCCAACTGCAATCCAGTGAATGAGAATAAAGCCATAAATCTCTCCATTTTAGATAAACAATATTCACCCACTTAACCCATAAAGTGTCCACTTTCTTCTCAATCACCCACATGTATTTCCCTATGGTAGCCGTGTTCCATCTCCCAACATCTTTAAGGTTCAAACCTTCTTCAATCTTCTTTCTGCAAACTCACTCCCATTCCATGTGGATCTTCCTTCCAGAGGATGTCTGCTCCCATAAAAAAGCTCTACAAGTTGTTGTAACCCTCTTAGTAATTTCTTTAGGAAGAACAAAGATTTGGGACCAGTAGCACTACAATGAGAAAAGGACTGAATTAACCAACTGGCTTCTCCTTGCATATGAAATATGTCTTGAGGCCCACGTATTCATTACTCTAATGATCTTACCAATTAATGTATCGCACTCTTCCCTATTCCATCCGGTTGGCTTCAGTGGGACCCCTTGCAAAGCTTGTGGTGTGGTAAATTTCCATTGCAACATCAGAATCTGTTCCATTAATGAAGACATGCGATTTCTCTTTGTTAGCTGCCCTGCCAATCTCTCTTGAAAAGGTATGAAGTGTATACATTAAGATCTCAACGGAATGCACATTTTCCTTTGTGAACAATAACAGAACATCTGCAAATCATAAGCCCACCAGCTTCAATGGTTTGCACATAGGATAGTAGCCAAACCCCTTCACCATGGTGTTCCTATTTATGAGCCTAAACAGATATTCCATGACAATAACAAAGAGCAAGTGGGACATCGGATCGCCTTGTCTTAGTCCCCTAATTTTACCATTGAAATCCTTATGAACTTCGCCGTTAAAAGAGAGCTAGAAGGTTGTACTGGAAACACAACCCTCCACCTATTTTATGAACTTGACTGGAAATTTCATACCATTGAGGATACCTTCTAGAGCCTTCCATTCAACTGTGTCATAGGCCTTCCTGAGGTCAATCCCAAGGAGACATCTTGTTGAGCAATTCTTCCTTTTATACAATCTAATGAGGTCCTAGCAAATTAGTATATTATATGCAATATTCCTCCCTCCAAAGAACGCTCCTTGATTCTCATTGATGATTATTGAAAGAATCGGCTTGAGCCTACTGCATATCATTTTGGAGATGCATTTGTGTATTGTGGTGCAACATGCAATAGGCCTGTAATCACTTATTGTAGCTAGAGTGTCAACTTTGGGAATAAGCACTATGAGTGTCATGTCGATGTGTTCATCAAGCACCCCATCATATGAAAACTTATGGATAGTAAGGCAAAGATCCTTCCCAATATGTCACAAGCCTATCTGAAAAAGGCAATACCATATCCATCAGTGCCTGGACTCTTGTTTTTGTCAATTGAGCACATGGTCTTCATAACATCCTCATCTGTGAAAGGTTGGATAAGTTAAAGTTGGTGTTCAATTATGATTTTTGGTCCTTCTTGACATACATCCTTATTTATGTCAAGAAGGACCTGGACTATTGTTTTTGTCAATTGAGCACATGGTCTTCATAACATCCTCATCTGTGAAAGGTTGGATACGTTAAAGTTGGTGTTCAATTATGATTTTTGGTCCTTCTTGACATACATCCTTATTTATACTAGGGGTTTCATGAGAGGAACCCAGCAATTTTATGTAGTAGACAGTAACGTGGTCTGCAACTTCCTCCTCCTTGTTAAGCCAGTGGCTGGTATGGTCTTGAATCCAGATAATTTTATTTCTGTGTGCTTTTGATTTAATAATAATATGGAAAAATTTGGTATTCTGGTCCCCTTCCCCAATCCAGTGTATTTTGGCCTTTTTCCATATATGTAGCTATCATAATCCTTCTCATATCTTGCATATTCCTGTCTTAGATCATTCTCTTCTCCTTGGAGAATAGAGTCTCTTGGGTGCACTTGGAGAAGCTCCTAGACTTTAAGTAGTTTATCCCTTGTCTCACAAACTCTAACTTGAATATCAGCATAGTGATCCCAGTTGAGTTTTTTGAGCTTATTTCTTGTAGCTTTCTCATATTTGCCTAAACACCCATCATTGTCTGATCACAACATTCCATCCAGGTATCTTTAACCAACTCTTTGAACCATGTAGATGAAGTCCATATGTTAAAGAACTTGAAAGGTTTTCCTTGGCTTCGGGCAAAACATGTAGATTTGTAAGGGAGAATGATCAGAAACCCTTTTTGGCAGCACTAGCATGGATGAATCCTTAAAACACCTCAATCCATTCTCCATTGCATAAAGCTCTATAAATCCTTGAGTAGATACAGTTCTCTCCTTCTTGTCTATTACATCATGTATACCTGGCATCATTAGTAAGCATGTCTGTGAGACCATATTGCACCACAAAATCTTGAAATCCACTAATCTCATCTGTAGTTACTGGTTGGCCACTTATTCTCTCATTAAACTTCACGACATTGTTAAAGTCACCTACCGCCACCCATGGATGAATCAAAGTTAAGGAAATCTGTTTCAATCCTTTCCACAGGCCTTGTCTTGCCAGACTACTGTTATGGCCATATATGAATGTTCAATAAAACTAAGCACATGTTGCCTTTATGTTGACCTTGCAATGGGCCCATTGTTCTTCATGTTGCTCCACATTCACCCCATTTGCCTTTATGTTGAAAAGTTTGAATTACTCTTTTTCTTTCTAAGCCAAGTTCTTGTCAAAATTTGTGTTGACTTTCCTGTTATTTTGAAGTTCATATTTCTTAAAATAGAAAAATCTCCTTAGCATTCTTTTGATCCACATACATGTGAACTCGAGTATATGAGATCTTGTAACTTCATTTACTGCAGCGCCTCCCTTAGGGTGTTGAAGGTTTGAGTAAGTTTGGTATATGCATGGTTTGACTGTGGTTGATCTCAAGGTGTTGAGTTCGGTGTCCAATTTGTAACGATGTATTATCAAGTTATATTGTTATACTTTTGTGGATAGTGAGAAAATCTCAAGCGAATAGGCTTGGAGACTACAGTAGGTCTTGAGAACCAATCTATGATAAATCATTGTGGTTGTGTTTGATCACTTGATTGATTTGATGCATGATCATATGATAAATCATATGTATATACTTGTGTTATTATTGATTTTGATTATTCCTTTTGTAAACATTTGTTTTAGATTGAGTTTTAGTAATAGAAAATCTCTCTCTTGCTTATTGCTTTTGTGGATTGCATGCTATTAAATCTTTACATTGAATCCATGCTTGTAATTATGTTCCTATTGATGAGTAGTGAATAGTTTTCTATCTATGGTAATGAGTTGAACCCCATTGAAGTTGGGTCATGGGTTGGATGAACTAGTTGGTTGATTGTTGGCTAATTGATGATTTGGAGTATATTAGGACGCCAATTGTCATTGTATATCGGTCTCCTCCCTTGTGGATAATTAGATTAGCCGCCAACGAGAGTCGGGACTAATATATGGGTTTTGATCCATACAATGATACATACTATTGGTGTGGCCGATGAGAGTCGGGCGTCGATTAGAGTCCTCCTAATATAGATCCAAATGCTCGACCACGAGAGTGTGGTGGAGGAAGATTGGGGAGATTCGTCGGACGTAATGCACCTAACGTATATCGATGTATCGGCGAGAGTCGACATCGATATAAGTTAGGTTAGCCCTATCATAGCATCGCGAGAGCTGGGATAGAGATAATATAAGGGACTATCCTATCATGCATCACAAGAGTCGGGTATAGGAGAATGTACTTAGGTTAGACGACCTCTCCCGAATCCCAATGAATCCAACAATTGGTCAACCCTAATCCAATCCTCACCTTAATTCATTGTTGGGATACCCCAAGCCCTAGAGCTTTTATGTAACGACCCGCTCTCGGGGGCCCGTTACTTATTTGGTTTATTCGCAGGTTCCGCAGTTTACCAGTGAAATCAGCATAGTCACAACGCAGAGATGTACCAACAACACTCAAACCAGCTTACAGACATTATTACAGTCCAAATTAAAGTACAACAACAACCAACACTCTCTCACACCAATACATGAAAGGGAATACGGAAAGGAAATGCAGAAAAGGAAATACATAGTACAATACACACTCCGACAGAAAAGTAACTAAAACTCCGCTGCCTCCGGGTCGTACGCAGGCTCCTCATACTCTGGAGCAATCTCCACAATCAGATCTTCATCTGTCGGTGCCACAAGTGGAACCGAAGGTAAGTCACAAAGATTCTAAACAAAGAAAAGAAGTATTGTACAAGTATGACAAGCAGAAGTAAAGTAAAGTACGGTGTAGTGTCTGTACAAGTGCAGAAAGTAAAGTACATGACTGTAAAGAAGTAACTGTGCAAGCTCTGCTAAAATTACGTGACTCAAGTCGGAGAGTACAATATGTGACCGTTCAGTTTGTCTCTTGCCTGGGTGCTACCCAGACGAATGCCGGTACCCAGGCAGCAGTATGGTTTGCCGAAACGCAGGCAGCAGGACAGGGCACCGAAACACAGGCGACAGGACAGGTAGACCAAACTCTAGTCACTCACGTACTCTCGCAAACTATGAGTTACCCCAAAACCCGGTGTTGTGTCAAGTACAAGTTCTTTACATGAACGTTCCACGGGATGTTCCAAGTCAAGTCCAACACAAGAAAGTGGCGTATGTTTCCGTGCTTCGAGCACGTAGTAGTGCGGTGCTACAAGTTCGTACGAGCACAGTGGCTAGATTTCTAAGGTTAGAACCTATCGTGACTTACCAAAATTGATACCGTTGTAGTAAGCCGGAAGAGGATCTAGGGCTTCCTCAGAAGTTGGTACACCAGAGTCTGTACCTGCAACACAAAATACTTATTTTAGAAAAACACGACTTTTTCCTATTTAATAATTAGATTAGTTTGATTTTTTTAAACTCATTAAAACGGTGTCGGAAAATATTTAAAATTTTTATATAAACCTAAAATAATTATTTAAATTTTACTGCAAGAGGGGAGAATTTTCAGAAGCTTCTGTAATTTCTTATAATTTTTAGAAACTCAAAAATAGCTTAAAACCCCTAAAATACCTAAGTGACGTGTATTTTCCGTAAATTGTTCCGGGAGCAATCCTAGTCGGAATTGCTTGAATGAACAGTCAAAATGACCATCTCGAAGTCTATTATCACATATAATTTTTTTCACATATTATTGTAAGTGAAAAACAGCGGCTACGAATTTTAGAATGTTTTATACGTATTTAATTTTCAAGTTCAAAAATTTATTCTGAAAAAAGTAGGCATCTGCTCGCAGTGAGACTAGTGACATTGGATCAGAAATATCGTTTTTGATTTTCCAGAGTAGGTTTCGCATTTTTCTGATCCCTGTATAATTAGTTATGGGTTTAAAACAATAAAACTCAATTATTAATTACTTAATAAATTAAAATACGAAATTTCTTAGTATTTACGAGTTTGCCATTGAGCAAACCTACGTATTCTCGCACACATCAGCGGCGGCGGGTGAGGGGGTTCGCCGGTGGGGTGTCGGGCTTCGTCGACACGGCGGCGACTCGGTTCGCGGAGGCGGCTGAGCGGCGGCGGAGGAGACGGCGGGGGGAAGGCGCTGTGGGGTGCTCGGGGCGGCGAGGCGAAGGCGGAGGCCGGCAGCGGCGGCGGGATCGGAGAGAGGGCGGCGACGGAGGCGGCTGGTGGCGGCGGAGCGGGGGGGGGGGGGGGGGGGGGGGGGGGCGACGGCGGAGCACGGTCGGAGGCCGGAGGGAGAGGGAGGGGAGAGCGTGAGTGAGAGAGAGAGTACGAGAGAGAGGGAGAGTGAGCGGCCTGGGGGAATATTTAAAAAATTGATTAACTTTGGGATTAATCTGGGTTTAGTGGGGTATTTATAGGGCTAATATCTACTATTAGTATTTAATGGGGGGTTAGTAGTTGTTGACTAACCTCAACACTTTTAATACGGTAGGTTAACTTTTTTGACTAACTTTGGAAAAATTTGTAAAGTTTTTAAACGTGTTAAGCATAGGGGGTTAAAGTAAATGGTAATTAGGTTATAGTAATTAACTAGGGTAATTGGTGACGGTAAAATTTGTAACGAAAATTATGATTTTGCCCCTACTAGTAAACGTGTCTGAAAAATTACGAAAACATACCCACGGGATCATATCGTCGCGAGGATGGTGAATACGAAGTCCGTTTCAGGGTTTGGGCTACGGGGATACTAGTTTTTGGCCAAAACGTTTAGAAAGCGGGTTTGCGGGTTCTCTATTGAAATGATATCAGAAAATTACGAAATTAATGTGGGGAGCCCTAAATGCTCATAGGACGCTATTGTAGAAGTTTGAAAATGTTTTGAAGACGTTTGAATAGAAAATAAATTCGTCGAATCAAAACGGTAATTTTTGAAAATGAATTTTAACAGAAATGTTTTGGGCATTTGAGGAAATCTGAAAATACTGAAATACAATATAATAAGTCTAGTGCTTTAAAATATTTTTATAGAATTTTTTTGAAATCATTTAAAACTCCTGACAAACCATTACAAAGTATATTAAATTTGTAATTAAATGTTTTGAAAAATTACGAGTCGTTACATCCTACCCTCCTTAAAATAATTCCGTCCTCGGAATTTTCGAACTTTCTAAAACAAATAACTTTTGTTATGAAGAAGCTCAAGCAAATGAATGATAATAGTGATCTAATAAATCAGGTTGTAAATAACATGAAATATAATGTGATATCATAGCATCAAGAAAACAAGAGATGATGTTTATGAATACTTACTATTGATGTCACCATAGTTTCCGTAACTAGTCTCGTAACTAGTAGGATCATCCGACTCGGTAAATAGGTATGGGAAGCGTTCTCGCATCTCGTCTTCTCGCTCCCAAGTAGATTCTCCAGGTGAGTCGTGACGCCACATTATCCTGACAAGGTTGATCACTCTATTCTTGAGGATCTTTTGCCGTCGGTCCAGGATTTTGACTGGTTGTTGTTCGTAAGATAGATCCGGACGAACAACAATCTCGGAGTAATCCACAACATGACTAGGATCGCTTACGTAGCGTCGAAGCTGTGATACATGAAAAACTTCATGTACTCCTTCCAATGCAGGTGGCAAGGCAAGGCGATAGGCCACCTCGCCTACTCGCTCCAAGACATCAAATGGACCAATGTATCGAGGACTGAGCTTCCCTCTTCGTCCAAAACGAATCATCCCACGATTCGGAGAGATCTTCAGAAATACATGATCGCCAGGCTGGAATTCCAAATGGCGGCGCTTTGCATCTGCCCAATGCTTGTATCGATCTTGAGCCAACTGTAGCTTCTCTCTGATGGTCCGGACTACTTCCACTGCTTCAACAATCAAGTCTGGACCAATGAGCTCTCGATCACCAACGTTGTCCCAACTCAAAGGAGAACGACACTTCCGGCCATATAGCGCTGCAAAAGGCGCCATACCAATGCTGGCCTGATAACTGTTGTTGTAAGCAAACTCCACGAGGTGAAGATGGTCTTCCCAGGATCCCTTGAAGTCCAGCTGTAACGGCCTGTATTTTTAGACGTGTGTAGAATCATGCGTATCAAAATGCTACTTCTGTCATCCAGATAATAATTTAGTCTGTACGCTCTTTGCTACATGTCGACGCGAGCGCGTCTCCGATTTCGTTTTTACCGTGTCACCATCAATTGACTGTCAAGTTTAACAAATCACTTTAACTAAATTATCTTGCTAATTACGACTTGCAAATCACTTTTAACTTTTATTAATACTTTAATTATTTTACAAATTAAGTTTTAAATTTACTTAATTACGTTATTACTTTAACCACTTACCATGAAAGACAACAAACACGATTTATCATTTGTCAAAATATTTCATTAATACCTATCCTAATCTTGCCTAACCTATTTGACTAAAGGAATTCAATGTCTGCTTAACATTCAGACACAGCTTTCATATTTGATGGGGCAGATACATTCCCTCGGCTGACTAAATCAAATCAAACACGTCTCCCCACAAATTAGTCAAACGTTACATTAAAATCCATCCAAATCACAACCTAATCTAATCAATTTCTTTGACAAAATGGAAAGGGTTGTCCCCTGTTAAACTTCTTAAGAACAGGCGACGTTTTCCCCGCTAATCTTCGTAAGGTAGCATCATCTCCTTCCCTCCTCTGCAAACCTATCAGATTCTTCCCCAAAATTCGTCACCATTCCAAAATCAAACCCATCAATCTGTTCATCACCACCAAATCAGTTCACCATTCCCAAACAATTTCATCAAACCCAAATTCTCAAACCAAAATCAATTCCCAAACACAACCCCTACTGATTTTGAAATCAGAAATCAAAAGAGGGTAAACAAACCCAAAGAAAAACAGATTTCAGAACCAACTCCACTTCAGATCTGAGATCAAAGCAAGCTTCGAACCCTCATCTTCTTCCTCCTTCCTCCTCCCCTCACCATGGCCGCCGCCCGAGCCAACTGAGGAGCGCGCCACCCCCCACACGCAGCAGCTGCGCCTGCCCCTGCGCCTGCGCCACGCGAACACCGGACGCGCCCACCGCCGGTCGCCAGGTCGCCGGAATCCGCCCGGAGCCGCCGGCGGTAGCCCCCTCCTCATCTCGCACGTCGGAGCCCTCCCCTGAGCCGCCGTGAGCCCCCTCCTTCCTCCTTCCGTCGCGTAGGTGAGATCCACTTTCATTTTCGCATAGTATCCATGGCTGCCAGGTTTTGAAACAAAGGAAAAAAAACAAAACTAAGAACAGACAGAGAGAACCAAAGAGTTAATATAAAAGTTATTAAAGAATGATATAAAGAAGAAAGAAGTGACAGGAGAAATAAAGGAGACATGAAACAGAATAGGAGAAAGAGAAGTTAAGAATGGTGTCAGCCTTGGTTATAATAAAGAATAATAGAAAAGAGAGAGATGGTTATATGGTTGAAAATTAAAGTGAAGGATATATGTTAACATGTGATGGGGGTAGGTGTGGAATAGGTAATAGAATTGATTGTAATATTTAAACTATATAATTAGCCTAGAGTAAAATTAGGTTAGTGTTAAAAGGATTGTTAAAATTAATTAACTGGCTAGTATTAAATTTTGGCAGCTTGTTGTTAGATTATACCAGAATGAAATGAGGCGTATCATATTAGTGTAACACAATATAGACCTCACCCTAGTCAGAGAGCCCAATAAACTTAGCCGAACCCAATTCGGGGATTGACCGAATATTTTGACTTATCTCGCAATATATCTAATTCTATGAATTCTTTAACCGAAACAGAGAACCGGAAGTACCGACAAGTAATACCCGTCAAGACTGACCCAACAACATCAAAATCGACGGAATCAGGCAAGTATACAATTTATAATGTATTTTTGAAATTGGATGCTCAATTGGTCTTTTACTTGATATATGCTAAATTTTTAATGATAGCAAAGAAAATTCATTTTCTGCAAAATGTTCATCAAACCAACCTGCTTGCCATTCTTTCATTTATTGTGAATGTTGTAAATTAATGGTGAAACGTTGGCGACTTAAATTGAAAGAACATCTTGCTTGGTCATTAGAGAGTGACATCGTGAGATCGTGCGCCTCGAAGGCGAAATCGTGATTTTCGTGATGTCATGTAAGTTGACAAATTCGTGCTTGTAATTCGTGAATTAGGCTGGCTCGTGTTCCAGCACAAATCTTGGGTGGGGTAAGGGTTGAGCGGCTGCTAGGCGTATGAACGAGTACTCTCTTCAAGGGCACCACCCGTAGGCGGTGGGTTAGCGCCAATCACGGTAAGCCCCCGTGAGAAGAAGGACTCACTCATCACGTCCTAAGGGCGAGAACCCTATTGTAGAATTGACAATGCTAACAATCGTGAATGCTAACAAATCGTGAATACTAACAATCGTGAATGCTAACAATCGTGAAATGCTAACATGAAACTTGCAACTTGGATTTGTTATCTCAGTTATATTGACATGCTAATGAACCAAAGAGAAGATTTACTTTACTTGTTAAATTGCTTAGAACTGCATGCTAGGAGTATTTTACTTTATTTCGGCATGTTTAATCTTGATGTCGCTATCTCATTTAAAGTATTAATACCTCTTAAATTCAGTATAAATTTGTATATATCTTGCCTTGGGTTCTAATATCTACTTGCAGACCCTTGCTGACATACATTCATGTTTTTGGATGTATGTCAGATCCCGAGCTATAGCACCAGGACGACTAGTTGAGATAGCTGAATCAGTGGACCAAGACTTGTTGAGCGCACTTTCATTGCACTTCTTTTCAATTGGTGTACGGTCATAAGACCCACTATTCTTTCTCCATTTGTTGTAATTCCGTTGAGACGGTTGAGATTGTAATATTGTTTTACTTATCTGTGTTGTTTTGAGTAATGCAAGCAAGAACCTGCAGTTTTTACACAGACGCTTATTGTGTTAAGTCAAGGAGGAAAGCAAAGCAAAAGTACCTTCTCCTGACTTGCACAAGCGGGCCCGTTCGCGTCCTCGCTCTCAAGCTTAATGGGAAGCGGGGCGTCACAGGTTTTAGTGGTGGCCCATGCAGGTCAATGCTCATGCAAAATACTTTAAAACAGCATAGATGATATTACAATCTCGATTTTCAAACAATGCTTTCCCTAGAATTTTCTACCCCGATCAACTTCTTTAGAAAATTCCAGTCCTAAGATTCCTGATCCTTAGTCACCAAATCAGTATATCCTTGATTTTTAATCTCCCTTCATTTTACATTCCACTTTTAACCTTAGGGATCTATCGTAATCCTTTTCACAAGTCAATTCTTACCCCCACTCACATTTCTAATCCTTGCTTTCAACCCACGTGATCTTCCTGACAGCCATCGTTATCCTTTGAATCACTCCCATTACTATACTGATTTTACTATTGATATCTCTTTTATGATATTTCTCGCCCAGTTTAACTTCTTTAAAAATCTTTTACATAGGCCTTATATTTTTCAACTGACTTAAAATTGTTATTTGATTTTGAGTTTCCTTTACTGTAAATTTTTAGTCATTGAATTTTTAAATGATTTCTAATTTATACCATCCGTACCCACATATTTTAATTTCTACATTTATCTTTAAACTCTTTTGTTAATGGCACGCATATAAATGATAAACTTCCTTCAATGGACCATGATCCGGTCAATGTGCTTAGCTAAGTTTGATGGATCACCCTAGCTAGACTTGTGGTAAGTGATCCTGGCTTAGTCACTTCCCTGACCGTGTCCGCTGGACTGCAAGGACGTGATTCACGATTATGTATGGCATTTTTCTTACTATACTACAACAGATTTCAAAACAACCGACCATACACTAATTTTAAATATTTTTATGTTAAATAAAACTTCAACTATTTCAGTGTAATAGTTTAGTATTCATCGTATTTATAATTTAAAATTTTTGTATATAAAAAAAATCTATCTCCATTTACAAGCAAACACTACATCTCTGTACCCATGACTCTTTGTCTATTGCTTATCTACTATTTTAACTCATACCACCACTCACTATCCTTATATACATTATTGGGATATCGTCACATCTTACACATACCTCCCATTCCCCCAGTTAATCACTCATAACCATCTCTATGCCGCCTGATCAAGCTAACCCTTGTCACGACTACTGATTTGATACCACGGTTCCACAGACTAAGTCGAGACTACTTGAACGTGATAGAACGGTATAATAATAGACAGTCTTAAATTACTATTGGATCGTTGTTTAGAAAGGAATGGGAAGGTGGTTGGTCAACCAAAGGACTTGTCCTGCGGTCATAGAAGTGACATGTGCCTTCAAGCCCTGACTGCATGGCTAGTTTTGGAGTTAAACTAGACTTCTTATTATTATTAGGCCAGCCTACGCTATTAGATAGTCAAGTGATGTTTGTTTTCCTCACACTCGCTCATTACTTGTCCTTTCAGTATTACTGAGTCTACCTGGTTGTCTTACTATTGTCATCACATTACCTGTTGGTTAAAATATTGTTGTTACCATCTACCATGTCACCGTCATTACTTTTACACTTGCACAGTCACCTTTACTTTATGCATTACATGCAATTTACTTACACCACTTGAGTAGCCATAAGTGCTTTACCTTCCACTCGAATATGCATGGTTGTTCTTACTTCTTGCACCTGTAAGATCATCTTTCTGATCAACCTATTTCCATATCCTTGCCTCACCTGAAACCCATTCGTCACAAACTTGATTCTACACCCATTTACTTGATACCACTTTAGCGAGATTAATTTTAAATTTGCATTATAACCATTTCTTCAAAAAAATGTTATTCTTTTACCTTTACTTCTATCATCAGCAGTTTTGAAATTTTTGTTATGTGTTATGTTGATAGGATGTTAGATATGATTATTGTTGTTAAGATAAGAGTAGTTTGCGATGATGTAAGGTGTAGTTATATTGATGGTTTACAATATGGTGAATAGAATGAGGTTTTCAGAATTATATTTCATATTTGGATATACCCCTACATAATGGCTTCAATAGAATTTCATATTATGAAATGTGCATATGAAGATGAGTACATTACGGATTTGAAATTCATATCATGACTTATGATGACGATGATGATTAGTAAATTATGTAAAGTAACGAGACTTCATTGTACGAATAGCAGGATGGAGACGTCGGGAATAATATGACATGTTGATACGAAGGGATGATGGCGTAAATTGATCTAAGTTGCTTAGAAATGATGAGATGTGATTTTATAGTTTGTTGTTAATTAGGGTGTTTAAAATTATGAATTGTCACGACGAAGAATGAGTTAGGAGCATGATAAATGTTGATGGTAAATGGTGAGGTATACTAGGCGTATTTGTACTTGTCACCTTATGTTAGTAATTGGTAGAGCACTGTTATATCAATGGATTAATACAAAAAATAAGATTAGAATTGGGATTTGTGGATGTCACAATTATAGTACTACAAGTTAGGTTATGCAATGAGCAAGAGATGATACATTACGGATGGACAACCTAGGAGAATGTATAGCTTTTGGAGAACTTAGGTGTGGAGGATATCGTACTTTAAAGACCCCTGAAAAGATGTTACTGTCTTAATAGCGTTGATGAGCGAAGGAGTAAGGAATTTATAAGAAATATTGGTTGAGGATAGTTGATATTTTTCCCTTTCCGAGGTTGCCTTGTTTAAAGTATTAATTGTTTAAGGCAAGAATTATGAAATAGAAGTCAACAAGAAAAGGAAAGTATTGGACATGTATTTGAGTTCAGAATATTATTTGAGTTCAGAATATACTTATTCAGTGACAAAACGAGAAGCAATGATTTATTTTAGGAACACTTATTTGAGGATATAGGTTTAAACACCAGGGTGTTAGAGCATTGGGGATTGCAGTTGGGAATGTATTATTATTATTATTTTTTCACCATTGTCCCTGCACATCGCTAGTAGCCGTCGTTAGCTATTTTGCTTGCATATTGACGGTTAAGGCCATCGACGATGCTTAGTCATCCGAACCTCTTTTTGAAACACAATCTTAATCACATCACTTGTGTCTTTCCTAACCAATTTCATTTCTTTGTCCCTACGTATTTCAGGTCAAAATTTACCTCATAGAAATACGAGAGCGTTATCCATATTTGTTTCATGCCCATTAGTTGATAAGAATTCCGAGGACGGAATTTTCTTAAGGTGGGTAGAATGTAACGGCCTGTATTTTTAGACGTGTGTAGAATCATGCGTATCAAAATGCTACTTCTGTCATCCAGATAATAATTTAGTCTGTACGCTCTTTGCTACATGTCGACGCGAGCGCGTCTCCGATTTCGTTTTTACCGTGTCACCATCAATTGACTGTCAAGTTTAACAAATCACTTTAACTAAATTATCTTGCTAATTACGACTTGCAAATCACTTTTAACTTTTATTAATACTTTAATTATTTTACAAATTAAGTTTTAAATTTACTTAATTACGTTATTACTTTAACCACTTACCATGAAAGACAACAAACACGATTTATCATTTGTCAAAATATTTCATTAATACCTATCCTAATCTTGCCTAACCTATTTGACTAAAGGAATTCAATGTCTGCTTAACATTCAGACACAGCTTTCATATTTGATGGGGCAGATACATTCCCTCGGCTGACTAAATCAAATCAAACACGTCTCCCCACAAATTAGTCAAACGTTACATTAAAATCCATCCAAATCACAACCTAATCTAATCAATTTCTTTGACAAAATGGAAAGGGTTGTCCCCTGTTAAACTTCTTAAGAACAGGCGACGTTTTCCCCGCTAATCTTCGTAAGGTAGCATCATCTCCTTCCCTCCTCTGCAAACCTATCAGATTCTTCCCCAAAATTCGTCACCATTCCAAAATCAAACCCATCAATCTGTTCATCACCACCAAATCAGTTCACCATTCCCAAACAATTTCATCAAACCCAAATTCTCAAACCAAAATCAATTCCCAAACACAACCCCTACTGATTTTGAAATCAGAAATCAAAAGAGGGTAAACAAACCCAAAGAAAAACAGATTTCAGAACCAACTCCACTTCAGATCTGAGATCAAAGCAAGCTTCGAACCCTCATCTTCTTCCTCCTTCCTCCTCCCCTCACCATGGCCGCCGCCCGAGCCAACTGAGGAGCGCGCCACCCCCCACACGCAGCAGCTGCGCCTGCCCCTACGCCTGCGCCACGCGAACACCGGACGCGCCCACCGCCGGTCGCCAGGTCGCCGGAATCCGCCCGGAGCCGCCGGCGGTAGCCCCCTCCTCATCTCGCACGTCGGAGCCCTCCCCTGAGCCGCCGTGAGCCCCCTCCTTCCTCCTTCCGTCGCGTAGGTGAGATCCACTTTCATTTTCGCATAGTATCCATGGCTGCCAGGTTTTGAAACAAAGGAAAAAAAACAAAACTAAGAACAGACAGAGAGAACCAAAGAGTTAATATAAAAGTTATTAAAGAATGATATAAAGAAGAAAGAAGTGACAGGAGAAATAAAGGAGACATGAAACAGAATAGGAGAAAGAGAAGTTAAGAATGGTGTCAGCCTTGGTTATAATAAAGAATAATAGAAAAGAGAGAGATGGTTATATGGTTGAAAATTAAAGTGAAGGATATATGTTAACATGTGATGGGGGTAGGTGTGGAATAGGTAATAGAATTGATTGTAATATTTAAACTATATAATTAGCCTAGAGTAAAATTAGGTTAGTGTTAAAAGGATTGTTAAAATTAATTAACTGGCTAGTATTAAATTTTGGCAGCTTGTTGTTAGATTATACCAGAATGAAATGAGGCGTATCATATTAGTGTAACACAATATAGACCTCACCCTAGTCAGAGAGCCCAATAAACTTAGCCGAACCCAATTCGGGGATTGACCGAATATTTTGACTTATCTCGCAATATATCTAATTCTATGAATTCTTTAACCGAAACAGAGAACCGGAAGTACCGACAAGTAATACCCGTCAAGACTGACCCAACAACATCAAAATCGACGGAATCAGGCAAGTATACAATTTATAATGTATTTTTGAAATTGGATGCTCAATTGGTCTTTTACTTGATATATGCTAAATTTTTAATGATAGCAAAGAAAATTCATTTTCTGCAAAATGTTCATCAAACCAACCTGCTTGCCATTCTTTCATTTATTGTGAATGTTGTAAATTAATGGTGAAACGTTGGCGACTTAAATTGAAAGAACATCTTGCTTGGTCATTAGAGAGTGACATCGTGAGATCGTGCGCCTCGAAGGCGAAATCGTGATTTTCGTGATGTCATGTAAGTTGACAAATTCGTGCTTGTAATTCGTGAATTAGGCTGGCTCGTGTTCCAGCACAAATCTTGGGTGGGGTAAGGGTTGAGCGGCTGCTAGGCGTATGAACGAGTACTCTCTTCAAGGGCACCACCCGTAGGCGGTGGGTTAGCGCCAATCACGGTAAGCCCCCGTGAGAAGAAGGACTCACTCATCACGTCCTAAGGGCGAGAACCCTATTGTAGAATTGACAATGCTAACAATCGTGAATGCTAACAAATCGTGAATACTAACAATCGTGAATGCTAACAATCGTGAAATGCTAACATGAAACTTGCAACTTGGATTTGTTATCTCAGTTATATTGACATGCTAATGAACCAAAGAGAAGATTTACTTTACTTGTTAAATTGCTTAGAACTGCATGCTAGGAGTATTTTACTTTATTTCGGCATGTTTAATCTTGATGTCGCTATCTCATTTAAAGTAGTAATACCTCTTAAATTCAGTATAAATTTGTATATATCTTGCCTTGGGTTCTAATATCTACTTGCAGACCCTTGCTGACATACATTCATGTTTTTGGATGTATGTCAGATCCCGAGCTATAGCACCAGGACGACTAGTTGAGATAGCTGAATCAGTGGACCAAGACTTGTTGAGCGCACTTTCATTGCACTTCTTTTCAATTGGTGTACGGTCATAAGACCCACTCTTCTTTCTCCATTTGTTGTAATTCCGTTGAGACGGTTGAGATTGTAATATTGTTTTACTTATCTGTGTTGTTTTGAGTAATGCAAGCAAGAACCTGCAGTTTTTACACAGACGCTTATTGTGTTAAGTCAAGGAGGAAAGCAAAGCAAAAGTACCTTCTCCTGACTTGCACAAGCGGGCCCGTTCGCGTCCTCGCTCTCAAGCTTAATGGGAAGCGGGGCGTGACACCAGCATACATGCACGCAACATGTCCTCCAGGATCTGTATGGTGCGTTCTGATTGGCCATCTGTCTGAGGATGATAGGCTGTACTGAAGCTTAAGTGGGTCCCCAGACTCTCCTGTAAGCTCTTCCAAAAGTGAGACGTGAATCGCGTGTCTCTGTCAGAGACAATACTGACAGGAACACCATGTAACTTCACTATCTCCTCCATGTACTTCTTGGCAAGCACTTCGGTTGACTGGCCCACTCTGAAAGGAATGAAGTGTGCTGACTTGGTCAATCGATCAACAATCACCCAGACAGCATCGTTATGCTTCGTACTCTTGGGCAGTCCTGTCACAAAGTCCATCGTAATGTGTTGCCATTTCCACTCTGGAATGGGCAAAGGTTGTAACAAACCGGCAGACCGGTGATGTTCAGCCTTCACCTGTTGGCATACTATGCACTTCGCAACACTCCGTGCGACGCTTCTCTTCATCCCATGCCACCAGTAGTGTAGCCGCAAGTCCTGGTACATCTTGGTCCCACCTGGATGAATAGAATATGGAGAGCTGTGGGCTTCCTCCAATAAAGCTTCTCTGACATCTCCAGATGGTACGCAGATGCGGTTGCCGAATCTCAAAGATCCGTCCTCATGGATCTTGAATTCCGGCCTCTGACCTGCTAATACCATATCTCTGATCTTCTGCAGCTTCTCGTCTCCAGCTTGGGCAGCTTTGATCTTGTCTACCAGGTCGTACTGGATCTGAAGGTTGAGCAACGAGGACGTTACTCCAGGAAGTATGACATCCATCTCCATGGCTTGGATCTCGTGTCGAAGCCTCCATTGTGATGTGAGAGTCATCACTGCAGGGAGGCAACTCAAAGTATCCAGTACGACATTGACCTTCTCAGGATGGTACTGAAGGTCAATATCATAATCCGCCATCAGCTCGATCCATCGGCGTTGGCGCATGTTGAGCTCCTTCTGGGTGAACAGGTATTTGAGACTCTTGTGATCTGAGAAGATCTTCACGTGTTCGCCCAGCAAGAAGTGCCTCCATATCTTCAGAGCAAAAATAACTGCCGCCAACTCAAGGTCATGAGTGGGGTAGTTCTTCTCATGGATCTTCAATTGCCTGGACGCATAAGCGACGACTCGGCCATGCTGATGTAGCACGCACCCGAGTCCTTTGCCAGAAGCATCACAAAATACTTCAAACCCTCCGGTTCTGTCTGGGATGACCAGAATCGGGGCAGAAGTCAGTCGCCTCTTCAGCTCCTGGAATGCATCCTCGCAGGCCTTCGACCAGACGAACATCACGTCCTTTCTCGTCAATTTCGTCATGGCTCCTGCGATCTTCGAGAAGTCCTGGATGAATCGTCGGTAGTAACCAGCCAGTCCTAGGAAACTTCGAATCTCAGTGACAGTCTTCGGGGCTGGCCAGTTCTGAACAGCGGCTACCTTCTCGGGGTCGACGGATATCCCTTCTCCAGATATGATGTGGCCCTGGAAAGCCACCTTGTCGAGCCAAAACTCACACTTACTGTACTTGGCATACAGTTGGTGTTGTCTTAGCGTTTCCAAGACCTTTCTCAAGTGAACTCTATGCTCCTCGGCGTCCTTCGAGTAGATGAGGATGTCATCGATGTAGACGACTACGAACTTGTCCAGATGGTTGTAAAGAACCTGGTTCATGAGACTCATGAATACAGCAGGTGCATTAATCACACCAAATTTCATCACCAGGAATTCGTAGTGTCCATATCTTGTCCGAAATGCAGTCTTGTGGACATCCTCCTTCTTCACCTTTACTTGGTGATATCCGGTCTTCAGGTCCAGCTTTGAATACACGCTCGATCCTCCAAGCTGGTCAAACAAGTCGTCGATGCGGGGCAGCGGGTACTTGTTCTTCACCGTCATCTTGTTCAGCTCTCGGTAGTCGATGCACATGCGTTGCGATCCGTCCTTCTTCTTCACGAGCAGCACTGGGGCACCCCACGCGGATACACTGGGTCGTATCCATCCTTTCTGTATAAGATCATCTAGTTGAGCTCGAATCTCTTCAAGCTCAGGCGGTGCCATGCGGTAGGGTCCCTTGGACATTGGTTGTGCACCTGGCATAAGATCAATGGTACATTCAAGGCCGCGATCCGGAGGCAAACCTGAGAGGTCGTCCGGAAATACGTCCAAGAATTCTCACACTATCTCAGGCTTCTCTTGCTCATCTTCTGATGTAGTCGCCATCGCTTCTGAAAGTCTGGCTCGGTACTTCACGGGTCCTTCTGATCGACTTCCGCTGAGGAACTCGAACTTTGGATGGTTAGGTATCTCGAATTCTACCCTCCTTTGACGACAGTCAATGGTGGCGTGAAATGTTCCTAACCAGTCCATCCCAAGAACAGCATCGAAAGTTGGCAACTCTATCACCATGAAGTCGGCGTAGAGATCTCGTCCACAAATCACAACAGAGCATTGGAGGCATCTGCTGGTTACTGGTAGAGACCCATCACCGGTCTCGACCTTCCAACGGGAAGTCAGAGGTTCTACAGAGACGTCATGTGTTTGGACGAATCGACTTGCCATGAAGCAATGTGTAGCTCCTGAGTCGAATAGTGTGAGGGCAGGCTTACCGGCTACTAAGACGATACCTACGGTAATGAGAGTCACATCTAAGCTCACGATCCCTAAACAGTATAGTGGGTAGCTGAGTGAACGGAAATCTCATACCTGTGATCACCTGGTCTGTTGCCTCGGCCTCCTCTACTGTCATGGTATAGGCTTGGCGCCTTGGAGGTGGCGCCTGTGGGCGAGCTTGCTGGTATACCTGTTGCTGGGGAGGGAGTGGCTGACGTTGCTGAGCAGGTGGTGGCACATTCCTGGCAGGGACGTGGGCCGGAGCAGGGTTAGGTAGCTGAGACTTCCTCTTAGGACAGTCCCTTGCAACATGGTCCTTTGATCCACAGATCAGACAGAGGTTTAGAAAAGATCGGTATTCTGAGCGGAGGTGCCCTGGTTTCCCGCAATGATGACATGTTAGGCGCGGTGGTGGTGGTGGTGGGCCCTCCCTCTTGAACTGCGTCTGTTGAATGGGCCGATACATCTGATTAGGCGGGGGTCGTCGGCTAGGTCCAGCAGCAGGGGTTGGAGGTGGTTGTCTTCTGTGAGGGGCAGCCAACCCACGCCTTTCTTCCCTCTCCACAAACTCATGTTCACGAGCAGCAGCTAGAACTTCGGTGTGTGTAGATAATGTACGTCCAACTAAATTCTGACGGATCTCTATGTTGAGACCCTGCTTGAAGCGTCGAGCCTGGGCTATTGGAGTGGCAACCAACTCAGGAGCAAAGCGGCTCAGCATGGTGAACTGGGCGTCGTATTGTTCCACCGTCATGGAACATTGCTTCAACCCAACAAATTGCGCCTCAAGTTCCATCTGGGCCTCAGGAGAGAAATATTGGGTGCGGAAAAGTTCCGTGAATGTCTCCCATTCGATCGGTCGCTGGAGACGCTTTTCTGCAGAGCCCCACCAGACTCTGGCCCCATCCGTTAGTTGGGACCTGGCAGTATCTGCCCAGGCATGCCTCCCGATCTGGGCGGCCCTCAAGTTTTCTTCAGTACTTTCTAGCCATTCATCGGCCTTCATCGGGCCATCTTCTCCATTCCAGGTCTTCGGGTGGAGGGAGCGAAATTGTTGGATGCCTCCCGTAGGGTGATATTCGCCTTTGATAGCCTCGACCATTTCTCGCAATGCCAGATCCGAGATCTGATGCACTGTGGGAGTTGGCCCGTTGTCGGTCGGGTTGTTGGCTCCAGACTGACTGGCACCATTGGGGGTCTTTGAGGTGTTTCCGTCCATTTTTTCGAGCGCCAAATACGAAAGACCTGTTCATAATGTTTAGTAAGAACATGTATATGTTTAAGGAAATCTATTTAATATAGAAAGATTCCAAGAATGTCAAATGAAAAGGTCATCAAGCTTGAAGAGAGGTTGATAGTGAATAAGATCGATGACGTCACATAATCATGATTCACGTCCTTGCGGTCCAGCGGACACGGCCAGGGAAGTGACTAAGCTAGGATCACTTGTACCCAGTCTAGCTAGGTTGATCCAACAGACTTTAGCCAAGCACATTGACCGGTATCATGGTCCATTGAAGGAAGATCATCATTCATATGAGTGCCACCGACACAGAAGGATTTTTTTTAAAAAACAACTAACTAATCTTATTTCGATTTTGATAATGGCTTTTATTAAGGCTAGGTAGATCAACTCCATTGGGGCTCTCCGAGATGTTCCCGTCCGTCTTCCGAGTGTCAAACCTGCATCCATAGAAATGTCAGCTTAGTTGAGTATCATATACGATACATCCTGGTTTTACTATACTGTTCACGAGGTATTTTGCATGGACCTGCATGGGCCGCCAAACTTGTAACGACCCGCTCTCGGGGGCCCGTTACTTATTTGGTTTATTCGCAGGTTCCGCAGTTTACCAGTGAAATCAGCATAGTCACAACGCAGAGATGTACCAACAACACTCAAACCAGCTTACAGACATTATTACAGTCCAAATTAAAGTACAACAACAACCAACACTCTCTCACACCAATACATGAAAGGGAATACTGAAAGGAAATGCAGAAAAGGAAATACATAGTACAATACACACTCCGACAGAAAAGTAACTAAAACTCCGCTGCCTCCGGGTCGTACACAGGCTCCTCATACTCTGGAGCAATCTCCTCAATCAGATCTTCGTCTGTCGGTGCCACAAGTGGAACCAAAGGTAAGTTACAAAGATTCTAAACAAAGAAAAGAAGTATTGTACAAGTATGACAAGCAGAAGTAAAGTAAAGTACGGTGTAGTGTCTGTACAAGTGCAGAAAGTAAAGTACATGACTGTAAAGAAGTAACTGTGCAAGCTCTGCTAAAATTACGTGACTCAAGTCGGAGACTACAATATGTGACCGTTCAGTTTGTCTCTTGCCTGGGTGCTACCCAGACGAATGCCGGTACCCAGGCAGCAGTATGGTTTGCCGAAACGCAGGCAGAAGGACATGGCGCCGAAACACAGGCGACAGGACAGGTAGACCAAACTCTAGTCACTCACGTACTCTCGCAAACTATGAGTTATCCCAAAACCCGGTGTTGTGTCAAGTACAAGTTCTTTACATGAACGTTCCACGGGATGTTCCAAGTCAAGTCTAACACAAGAAAGTGGCGTATGTTTCCGTGCTTCGAGCACGTAGTAGTGCGATGCTACAAGTTCGTACGAGCACAGTGGCTAGATTTCTAAGGTTAGAACCTATCGTGACTTACCAAAATTAATACCGTTGTAGTAAGCCGGAAGAGGATCTAGGGCTTCCTCAGAAGTTGGTACACCAGAGTCTGTACCTGCAACACAAAATACTTATTTTAGAAAAACAGGACTTTTTCCTATTTAATAATTAGATTAGTTTGATTTTTTTAAACTCGTCAAAACGGTGTCAGAAAATATTTAAAATTTTTATATAAACCTAAAATAATTATTTAGATTTTACTGCAAGGGGGAGAATTTTCAGAAGCTTCTGTAATTTCTTATAATTTTTAGAAACTCAAAAATAGCTTAAAACCCCTAAAATACCTAAGTGACGTGTATTTTCCGTAAATTGTTCCGGGAGCAATCCTAGTCAGAATTGCTTGAATGAACAGTCAAAATGACCGTCTCGAAGTCTATTATCACATATAATTTTATCACATATTATTGTAAGTGAAAAACAGTGGCTATGAATTTTAGAATGTTTTATACGTATTTAATTTTCAAGTTCAAAAATTTATTCTGAAAAAAGTAGGCATCTGCTCACAGTGAGACTAGCGCCATTGGATCAGAAATATAGTTTCTGATTTTCCAGAGTTGGTTTCGCATTTTTCTGATCCCTGTATAATTAGTTATGGGTTTAAAACAATAAAACTCAATTATTAATTACTTAATAAATTAAAATACGAAATTTCTTAGTATTTACGAGTTTGCCATTGAGCAAACCTACGTATTCTCGCACACATCAGCGGCGGCGGGTGAGGGGGTTCGCCGGTGGGGTGTCGGGCTTCGTCGGCACGGCGGCGACTCGGTTCGCGGAGGCGGCGCAGCGGCGGCGGCGGAGCGGCGGCGGAGGAGACGGCGGGGGGAAGGCGATGTGGGGTGCTCGGGGCGGCGAGGCGAAGGCGGAGGCCGGCAGCGGCGGCGGGATCGGAGAGAGGGCGGCGACGGTGGCGGCTGGTGGCGGCGGAGCGGGGGGGGGGGGGGGACTGCGGAGCACGGTCGGAGGCCGGAGGGAGAGGGAGGGGAGAGCGTGAGTGAGAGAGAGAGTTCGAGAGAGAGGGAGAGTGAGCGGCCTGGGGGAATATTTAAAAAATTTGTTAACTTTGGGATTAATCTGGGTTTAGTGGGGTATTTATAGGGCTAATATCTACTATTAGTATTTAATGGGGGGTTAGTAGTTGTTGACTAACCTCAACACTTTTAATACGGTAGGTTAACTTTTTTGACTAACTTTGGAAAAATTTGTAAAGTGTTTAAACATGTTAAGCATGAGGGGTTAAAGTAAATGGTAATTAGGTTATAGTAATTAACTAGGGTAATTGGTGACGGTAAAATTTGTAACGAAAATTACGATTTTGCCTCTACTAGTAAACGTGTCTGAAAAATTACGAAAACATACACACGGGATCGTATCGTCGCGAGGATGGTGAATACGAAGTCCGTTTCAGGGTTTGGGCTACGGGGATACTAGTTTTTGGCCAAAACGTTTAGAAAGCGGGTTTGCGGGTTCTCTATTGAAATGATATCAGAAAATTACGAAATTAATGTGGGGAGCCCTAAATGCTCATAGGACGCTATTGTAGAAGTTTGAAAACGTTTTGAAGACGTTTGAATAGAAAATAAATTCGTCGAATTAAAACGGTAATTTTTGAAAATGAATTTTAACAGAAATGTTTTGGGCATTTGAGGAAATCTGAAAATACTGAAATACAATATAATAAGTCTAGTGCTTTAAAATATTTTTATAGAATTTTTTTGAAATCATTTAAAACTCCTGACAAACCATTACAAAGTATATTAAATTTGTAATTAAATGTTTTGAAAAATTACGAGTCGTTACATTTTATCTCTTGCTATCCTCTTTGTTTTCATCTCGACCATCCATCGATCGCGTAGCTTTCTAACTTATAAAGAAATCGGTACTCAACGAACGCCTACCTGCGGACGACCCGTATAGCGTTACGACGACGCCGTGGGTTTGCGGTTTACAAATTTTAAAACTAGACAAACACCGACCTTATGCGTTCAACGCTTAGGCTTGCATGAATGAATGCTAATCTGTCTTGTACAGCTGCGTTTGAGACTTGGACTCATGCCGACCTCCCAAGCTGTTCTCGGTCATCTTCGAGGACACGTGTGGCTTTCTGATCGTACATTGTGGACCATCACGGCCACACTGTCAGGTCCGGCTAGGTCTCGCTGGCGGCGGGCCCAAGTCTAAGTATCATTTACATGAGCAAACAATTTTATAATAAAAAAAAGTTTTAGTATATCTACGTTGCGCCCATTATCAAGAAAAGCAGTCGAGAATCGAGATCGGCTTTTTAAAGCTATTCACATCACATGTGGGAATTTCCAAAACAATAGTAGCAACATGGTTATACAAGAAAAGGTGTAATTTGCGTATTAACCATCATCGGTTGGAATTTTTCCTATAACGGTCAAAATGCACTTCTTCTTCCCACCTTTTTTTGATGATCACCATCATTCAATCTAATTTCTATGAACATTGAACATCAGCCTTGTTGTTTGCTGACATACAGTGATACTTATTCGTCTCTAAGATATTATCTCCATAAGGAAAAAAAAACATAGAGCATGAAAAATAGTTAACGTTGACGGTTGACTTCCGACAACAGTAAGGTGGAACTGACATAAAAAACCCGGTGGCCCGGTGGCCCGGGCCTGGGTCACCCGGCCCACCGGGCCGGGCCGAACCGATTCCTGCGATTTGTTTTAAAAAAATTTTAATTTTTTTTTCATTTTTTTAACATCTAAAAAAACCGGGCCGGCACGGGGTTGGAAGGAGGCCGGGCCGGCCCGAATGGACCGTTTTGACACCTGGACGCTAGCTGAAGATTAAGACCCGAAGATGACACATCGCCGTGTCACGAGAGGCGATCACGTTTGCGCCACCTAACAGCTGCCGGTTGCTGGAAGTCAACCGTCAATAAGCCATTAAAATAAAATGGACTAACCCAACGAAGGAAGTTTCTTCATAATATATCCAAATACGGTGTTGTATTAGAAAACAAGGGCAAATAATTAATGTTGGATAGATTAATTTAAAGCTAGAGAATAAAAAATAAATATGAAAGAAATAAAAATAAGCGTAAAACAGGGGAATTGAACCCGACGTGAATCGAACACGCAACCTTCTGATCTGGAGTCAGACGCGCTACCATTGCGCCACGGATCCGCTGGTGGTGGTTGTGCTCACCTATATTTAATACCATGCATTAAAAAATTTATACTGAAATCGAATGTTATTTATGATACCTTAATATAGTTATTTAGTGAACTTAATTAAGAATAGATTCATAGCTTCAGGACCTAAATAGTTTATAAGATATAGGATGTAACTTTTTTTTGACTGCGAGCTAGGGATGAGAATGGGCATGCCCAAAAAGCCCGATTGGGCTTTCATTTGGGCATGCCACATCATCATTCCTACTCACACCTTCACGAATGATGATGTGGCATGCCCAAATGAAAGCCTAATCGGACTTTGGGCATGCCCATTCTCATCCCTACTGCGAGCATCCTTGTATGAAGTATGAAGTGAAATCAATTAATGTTAGTAGTTGTGGCAAAAATGTCTTTTCTTTCATCATAATCTTGTATTAGTTGTGCTTCCCATAGTGAGCCTTCTTCTTCATGAAAGCTTCTTTGTTCCACAAATCCATTGCTTTCAGCATGAGCCTCCTCCTCCTCCTGGCACTTTGTCTCAAGCTCCATATCTTCACCAGCTTGAGATTTTGAATTGCATGATATTTCATAAGTTCCCACTTTAGGGTATCTGGTAAAGAGCAAAGGATGACTTAGCCTTTTTTTGCTCTTCATCTAAGATATGCTTCCATATATGGAGATCATGAAATAGTCCCAACATCATGTGCATATGTTTCTTCATGCTATGTGTTGGACCTCCTGGCACACCAAATACACTGTTTGGGGGGGAGGGGGGGATGAGAGAGAGAGAGAGAGAGTAAGAATAGTGTATATCTCGACGAATATTGCAAATCTTAAAAGTTACTAAAAGTTGCAATAAAAATACGGAAGAAAAAATCATACTCCAGAAAATGAGCAAACACAAACACAAAGATTTATCCTGGTTTGGATCCTCTTGATACTACGTCCAGTCCCCTTTTCTCCGTAGAGATTTTCAATTCACTATAACCACTTGCTCCCCACAAGCAACCAATATACAAAGATGCCAACACTCTCTATATTGCAAACTTGTACAATCTCTTCAACAAGAGATTCGGTCAATAAAAAGTAAAGTAAGAAATAATACAACATATAGCCTTTATGATGTGTGAAGAATCATATATAAGGTAGGTGCGGATATCTTCAAGGTTTCTTGGTTGAAAGATTGGTGGACACACTCTTGAAGATTGACTTTCAACGAGGCAAAATTTCAGCACTGTGACCCTAAGGAAAATCTGAAAAACACCCTCTCTTTTAAAGTAAGAAAATAAAGTTTTAGAGTGAGTGAGAGAGGGGGGAAAAATTGGTGAGAATGGCAGAGGGTTTGGGCTCTATTTATAGGCCAGAGGAATGCCCAAGTAACTGCCTATTTATATGCACTGTAACGCCCCGCTTCGCAGGATACTCGGGAAGTACGAATCCGTTCAAGGTATTTCCAGAGTAGCGAGTGTTAAAAGAAAGAGAAGGAAAAAGAGACTATAAGTAGAACAAGCAGGTTACTGCGCACAAGATGGGAAGTACAAGTAATACTCCAATACAAAATACAAAAGACAATAATGTAAAAAGTCCAACATTCTTTTATTATTAATACAAAAGTAAATCCTTATATACATCATCTAAACACCAAGTACAAAGTGGAAAGCAGAAGAGAATCTCAGAAAACCCACAAAGGACAAAGATGTCCACACCCAGAACAACTCTCTCCTTAGGCTACCTTTGAGAACCAACTGTGCAAGGACACCCTATGTGGGCTCCACCTCTGAGTAATCTCCTGAGTCAAGTCCTGCTCTGTCTATACTGCTTCTAAACCTGTAAAAAGTAAATGGGACACATCAACGCGTGACCTAGTATGACAATCTTACTACGCTAGGTAGGGTCAGTCTGAGAAATGTTCTACCTAACTAAGGTCTGGTCACTAACTATAAACATGTTGACTGCTAAGGCATAAAGAAACGAAGTATTCAGACAAGTGCAGAAAAGAAAGATTACTGAATTAATATTCATAAAGAGAAGTAATCATCACATACAATATTAAATGATAAGGACTACAGAATTAATGAGCATAAATTAAAAGTGGACAATCACACATATGCACATGATGCATGTGAAATGAGTATGAATGCAAATGCAACAATTAAGGGATTCCATCTATGTCAGCGTGCCTACCATGTGCACATCTCCAACTATGGAACCACTATGGATTCAAGATGTGGCCCCTGTCGATTTTTCACTGACTCCTACCGTGGCACTTTGCTCCATTGTGTGTAGTGCCATCTGTGTCCTAGTTTCCATATATCACATCACATATTTCACATTTTCTTTCTCATTTATTTTCATATGCCATAGTAATTATCACATACCACTTTCATTTGCACATCTGTCTTTACATTATAACACTTTATCGCATGCATCATGAAGTGCCTTTAAAGGAAAGTAACAAGGTTGTATAGTGACATGGTATAGTTAACATGAGATACCAATTTAACATCATGAGATTCTTTTCTTTGCTTAGTGAAACATATGTAATTAACACGGGCTTTGAACAACTTGTAACATAGTCAATGGCACAAATATGAAGCATAAAGAATAAGGCATAACTTACAACATATAAATCAATTCGGTAATATGAATTATAAGCTAAGAATCAATCCACACGATCGTTTAGGCAAATCCACATGACAGTGTGGAATGCCGGGACCGACACACCAAACCAATCCACACGGTTGTTTGGGCAAATCCACTTGACCATGTGGAGCACAATACTCGGGTTCAGCTAAACATAACCACACGGTTGTCTAGGGGCCTCCACACGACTGTGTGGAGTAACATAGTAATGTATTGCAAAAAGGGATAGCCACATGGTCGTTTAGTAGTCCACTCGACCATGTGGAGTATTAATCAGTAGCATATAAAAGCAGGGTAGTCTCAAGTCGTTTGATCAAACCATACGACCGTGTGAAAGGGGTTACAACGCACAGACTGACACGGTCGTTTCAAGTACGACACGAACGTGTCATCGAGCCTGGGTTATTCTATAACAATCTGATAGAGTCTAAGTCGACTCGACCGTTCTCATACTCGGTCAGCGACAAGACCGTGTCTAAGTCGACGCGGTCGTATGGAAGCGTTGCCGTTTAACTTGGGAACTACGGTTGATCGCGATGACCGTGCCATCGGTCTCGTCGATCAAACTCTGTCAATTTCCTAGGATAATCAAACGTCTATCCCTACGCAATTCTTGAGATTTACTCTAACTAGAGTAGATATATCTTCCTACCTCATCAAGTCCTTTTGGAGTCTTTGGCCCTTCTTCTCCTTGAAGACCCCTCCTAGTTCTTCTCCAACTCCAGCTTCTTCTATAATGGGGCAATTAGGGTTTGTAATTTAGTGGAGGAGGAGGAGGAGTCATGGAGGAGCAAGTGGCTGTGGCAGGGGTTCAGCCAGAGAGGAGGAAGGGTTGTGTTTCATGCATGAGGAAGAAGAGGAGAAAGGGAAGCTTTGGGTTCTCTGGTTCCTGTCTGAGGGACAGAAGAGAGGGAGGTTGAGTTTCTCCTTCTCCTTTTCTATTTATTTTTGTTTAATGTTAACCCAATCCTCATCATCCTTATCTTAACCCCACACATGCCATGTGGACCCCTATGTGTCAAGGGTTGGTGAATGATTAAGGAAACAAATGACACATTAGCCACTAAGGTGTCACCATAGGGATTTTACAAAAATAAATTTGTAGAAAAATAAGAATACTAAATTAATACCATATACCTTTAATATACAATGTATTTTTATCCATACACTGGCCATTATATTCAAATGATGTTTTAAAAATAATTTTACCATTTTAAAGTTAAAGAAAATTCTTGAAAATACACTACAATATCACTCGTGTAAATATGATTAAGAATACGTATATAATACCCGTACATGTGAATACCGGGTATTATAGGCATTCTCTACATGCATAAAACCTGTTGAGGGACGATAGATGAGGGTGGTGTGCCGCGAGGCTCACCTAAAGCAATTAGAGTATAAAACCCACAAATCCAATGATTACTTAAGATGCTAAACCCATTGTGCTTGAATGTAAGACTTTTCAATCCACATACCTTGGCATGGATGTGGGATTGCGTTATCTGAGGGAGTTTTGGATAGCATAGTAAACCATAACTTAAGCGATTGCCCAACACCCACTCTCTTCCTTGCTATTTGCTCATCCAATTATCCAACCCTAGTTATCTTAGGTTATGTTGATAGTTTCACCCCCCCCCCATTTTCTACTATGCGGTGGTCGTATCATTACTATTACCATTCTTTAGCTAATCAAAACTGTGATTTATAGAACGATTTATCCCTGTGATTCGACCATGAACTCACCAGGACTTTACTGCTTGACTAGCTCCTATACTTGGGAGCGTGTGTAATATTTTGTGTGTGTCATTTAGTCAAATAAGAGTAGAATATATGTACCATGAAAAATAGAAAAGAACTGTCTGGAATTGTTGACGCCAGGCAATTGATTGATAATATGATGAAACATGAAGACGCTCTTGTTAGGGGATCGTATATATGGCAAGCAACACTAGAAGGGGGAGAATAGTGTCATCCGAAATTAAACACAAATTAAAATTAATCCCTCTAACAATGCTTAAGTCTCTTTTGAGTGTTGCCGCACTAGGTAGTTAGTCAACAAACTCAAGTACTTGCAATAAAGATAAGTGCATAACGCAATATAACACAATGCAAGTAAAGAGAAGTTAAAGACAATAGAAAAAAAACACACACAAGAAGTATCGTGGTTCACCCATCCGTGGGATAGTCCAATCCCAAGCAATGCTTAGAGTTCCACTACCTTGCCTTTTCTCAACTAAGAGGACTTCTAACCAACTTACCTCAACACTCTGAGGGCTTATACAATATCACATCTTCAACAAGAGAAGCTCTCTCAAGATGCTTTGCTAACAAGTACAACAACCAAGTACAAGTACTAACGACCACATCCTTATGTGGATTTAACTTACTCTTTTGAAGATGAGAGTATTACCCCTTTCTTATGGCCAACGAGTTAAAGCTCTTTGAGTAAGTGAAATGTGACTAATGAAAACCCTTTTGTTCTCAAAAAGATTGAAGATTAAAACTTGAAGATCAAAGAAAACTTGATTCAATCTCAAGAAAATAGAGAAGCAGCTCTTGAGAGGTTGAAATCAATTTGATCAAGGCAACAAAGAACACTTAAAAGCTTTAAAGAAAATTTGAAACCAATTTTGCTTTGAAAACTTTGGAGAGCTTAAAGATAGCTTAAATCACTTGAAAAAAAATAGCTTAACGTTGTTCAATAAATGTTGCAAAATATCCGAGGCCACTCTCCATAAATAAGGAAAAAATCTGCACAAACAAACTTTCCAAAATGCCATCCAACGCCTCTCCAACGGCTCTTTGAGAAGAAAGTCAAATAATGGGGACTCGAAGTCGACTTCTATACATCTGGGTGTCGACTTCTGGACCGTAATTCGACTTCCTGCACAACAAGAGTCGACTTTCTGCAGATTCCAGAAAGTCCCAAGAGCTACCAACAGCTCATCAGTCGACTCCTATACATTTGAGAGTCGACTACTTTTCTGATACATAGTTTTGTATCATAAAAGTATGTGATACTGTATCTAAATGAACTTAAAACATTTTAAAACAATTTCTATGGTTTTAAAACATTTTTCACGCGATGAAAACGATTTTCCATGTGTGTGCAAGCTTCAACGTAATAGCTTTTATATTTTAAGACAAGTTTTAAATAAAACACATCACTCACACACTATATGGAGTATTGATGCATTTCTTGGCACTTCAACTTGTTTGAGAAGCTTGTGCACACCGTGAGTCATTGGATGATCTCCTAATCTTCATGTCGAGCTCCAAATCCACCGACTCTCCATTCTTCAAGCTTTGTCTTCATGTCATCATTCCATTTGAGCTTGAATAAATTGGTTGACTATATCGACTTAATTACATATACACTCATAATACTCATAAAACTTATTAGCAACACTAAGTAATCAGTTGCCATATAATTTGAAAATCCTCTGTACCAGATCTGTCTTAATTTGGAACAGAATCGGAGAAGAGCTAGAGAACAAAGTGGAGAGCGCGTTGAAAGCAAATATGGGGTCAATATAGCATTACCGAGTCATTTGTGGATTAAAAGCTGAGGTTTGAACCGGGCCTCCAAAGAACCCCCTGCCTTAAACTTTAATCGGGCCTAAGCTTTTTTTGGTAGGCTGAAGTTGGCCAGGCTTTCTTGTGGTCAAGGTAGAAACACCTCGGGTTGGGCCTAGCCTTGTCTATACCGCTACAGATCTTAATTTAAGTTCACCAATGCAAAGTTATAAGGTGATATCCTTAAACTTGCCTGAAAAGTTTTTTGCCTATAATAGCAGGAAATAGAAACGGCCCAGTAAAGCCCAACATGGGCCAGATACGAGAATCAAAACATATAAGATAATAATAACCTACAAAATTTCGATTAATACCCGCACAAGTTTAGTGCAAATCCAAATCTGAACCGAGCCCGATAAGGAAAAAGAAATCCCCATGACAAACATCCAATTGTACACCCCCTACCAAAGACTCCTCAACATCTTCAAATAATACAAAGAAGTGCACATGGGATTCACCTCCACCGTCCAGTCATCCAACCAATCCCCAGGTCCCCAACACCAGCCCCTAATGACTGGCAGCAGATGGAGTGTAACAATCAACGCTTTACAGTTTGGTTCCATCTAACATACACACACTTTTTCCTTTATCCCAGGTAAAGTAACTAAGCAAATCGATTAATTAATTATAGCCTACTAAACAAAATCCTAATCAACACGCTAATCTCGCCCTGTCACACACACAACCACTTTTTATGTGCAATAATATGTTTTTTTTAAATATTTGACACCCAACTCCACGTCATGCAATCTTCAATTATTAGCAGGTGCCCATGATTTAGGCGCGGGTTATGGCGAGAATGGCACACAAACCGGCGTTGGTTTGCACGGTCTTGTCTGCAATCGACGGTCCAGATTTACTTCTAGATATCCTTCTCGGATTCAGTCGGTCCTACGTACAGGCTGTACAGCTAAGATTTGGTGTCAGCGTGCTTTTACCAATTCTATCAACAAGGTTGATGCTTATCCCTTGTTTTTCTCTTTCCAAATTAAAAGGAAAGATAAGGAAAATAATAAAGGTTTAGATAATCTGCGATTTTTTTTAATTCTTAATGAAAATGACATGGAAAACAAACTATATTGTTTGATTTTTAATGAAAAAGAAAATCAGAAGGAAAGTACAATTTCAGTTATTTGCTTTTCTTTCTCGTCTACGGTTCTCCTATCGAGCTTTCGCCACATGCAAAGAATTTGCCAGTCTACAGAGCCCAAACATCATTGATTTCTTCATCAAAATCGACATGGTAAAAAAAAAGACAAAAACTACACAAACAAAGGACCATGGCAAGCAGCATTGCACGAGGCGCCCACAAGTTTTGTGGCAAATGCGGTGGCTGCGTCAGCGTGATGGGGCGGCGGGCCCCTTAGAGCCACGTACTCCTCCGGTCGTTGCCGCACGGCGACGTGGTCGCCCGTCCTATCTGCCATTTGCATTTTGCGTCGTCACCGCGGGCGAAAACAATGTGAAGATAATGCAGGGAGATAACCGTTGACTGTCTTCGAGCCTGCGCCAAAAGCCGGCAGAGTTTCGTACTCTGCCTCCTTTTTTAATTATTTTTTTCCTCGCTTTTATTATCTCTCCTTTTTATCCGTTAGAGCTTCGCCATGGTGATAATGTGATGCACATGCAGTTTATGGGCCACATGTAGTTGTGACTATTTAATCCGAGGTTACTGAAAATTTAGTCTGTTTTTGAGATAGGTAGGAGATTAATGATAATATGCAGCAACAGAAGAAGGTTACACCGAGAGAACTAATCGGCCCCAAAAAAGGAAAGAAAAGAATCCTTCATTCGCTTTTAAAACAAATGGAATTTTGAACCAATCACTAATTTAACCTATCAAACAAAAGGAGGAGGGAAAAAGTAAATCACTCGAATATTTACAATTGAAGGGTTGGGCCTCTCGTCTATAACGATTTCTGTACATAAAACAAGCACGATTAATCAGGATTTACGCATGTGCCATCGTCGACGCCGTGACGCTCATCGCCGCCAAAAACCTTGCGGACCTCTCTGCCTCCTCTGCCGCCGCCACCCATCGCCGGCAAATCCTCCCCAACGCCGCCGCCTTCCTCCTCCCTCTTGCCGTCCCTGACCCCATCAATTCCCATATTACCCACTCTATCCCCGGCACCCTCACCACGTCACCCACCATCTCGCTTCCCCCCACTTTCCGACACAATATCACCAGCGCCGCCGCCGCCTGCTCACGGCCCGAATCCGACCCGTTCTTCAAAACCCGAACCAGTTTCAAGGCCACGCCCGACTGAGCACCCACGTCCTGGGCCCCACCACGCTTCGCGACGGCCGCCAAGATCCCCACCGCCGCGTCCGCCATGTCAGCGGAACCTAGCGCCTCAATCGCCGCCTCGATGACGTCCGCATCGATCAACCGCCTGATGTTCTCGCGCTCGCCAGACAGGCTCAGGATAGCGGCCAGCGCGTCCTTCCTGCTGCTCGTTGGCCCCGCCCTCGCCACGCTCACCAGAGCCGCTAACAGGCGCTGGTTACGTCCCAATCTCCTCCGGTATGAATGGACGATCGACAGGCTCATGACGGTTGTGGCCGCGTTCTCCTTCGCCTGCCACGTGGCCCCCTCGGCCAGCACGTGGACGACGCCATCGACCGCGCCGTCTGCGTGCATGATCCGCTTTTTGTTCGCCTCGAGGATCGAAATGTTTAACAGCGCCGTTACGGCGTTAACCTGAAGGCTGGCGTCGTCCGAGGACAGAAACGGGATCAGTAATGGAACGGCGCCGGCGTCTCCGACGAACTCTCGGATCTCAGCTGCGGTCTTCGCCAAATGCCGGAGCTCGTGGACGACGCGATTCGCCGCCTCGGCCTCCGGCGACGCGGCTAGCTTCTTGACGAGGAAGGACGCCGTCATCCTCGCCGCTTCCAAAGCGGCCTTGTTGGCCCCAACGGCGATAGCATCGCCGTTGGTACTCGATTCCGGCGAGTCAAACGGCAGATTTTGCTCGCGGCACCAGATCGCGATTAGGTTCTTGAGAGCCTTGTTGGGGACCAGATTGGGATGAACAAGGGCCTGGCCGGACTTGGGACAAGTGGCGTGCCCGGAGGCGATCCATGTGGCGATTGATTCCCGATCGTACGTCTGCCCCGTGGCCACGACGACGGGATCCTTCATAAGATCGAGAGAGATCGGGCACTTGAAATCGGCCGGCACCGCAATGTCCGCCGCCGTCGAGGACCCGAATCCGAATGCGCCAACGGACTCGGATCTAGGCGTCGAAGCTCCGAAGAGGACGCACTTGGCGTATCGAACCAATCCGACGAGCGCGATCATGGCGGAGCTCCACTGGTCGCACGCTTTGTCCCCGATCTCGCGCTCCAAGCACTCGATCTCGGCGCCGCAGCTTCTGGTATCGTCCAATCCCAATCTCCCGAAAATATCTTCCAATTTCTCTCGGTCGGGAACGATCTCCTGCTCGATCTCGCGGATCAGATCCAGCATCTGGTTGCGAATCCGCTCGTCGTTGGGATCCGGGTGGGGGGTTGACCGGCGGCACTGGCGGCGAAGGAGGAGGACAAGGTCCTTGACGTCGTCGGAGAGATCGATGTCGTTTAAGGGGAGGATGTCGAGGAGGGTGTAGAGATCGGCGGTGAGCTCGTGGAAGGAGGAGGAGACGGATTCGGGCTGTAGGAGGAGGCGGACCCGGCTCCAGGTGGAGAGGTCAGCAAGGAGAGACTTGAAGCGCTGGAGGACGAGGAGGATCTCCTTGAGGGAGAGGAGGGAGGAGCAGGAGGTTGGGGGGGAGCGGAGGAGGTCGTGGAAGAGGAGGGAGAGGAGGTGGGAGCGGCGGGAGAGGGGGGAGACGTGGCGGGAGAGGAGGGGGTTGGAAGAAGGGGGGGAGAGGGAGAGGTCGTGGGAGAGGCGGAGGAGAGAGGAGAGGAGGTTGGCGGTCGTCGCCATTAAGAAGGCTAGTTGAGTTTTTAGGGTTGAAGTAGAGGGGGATAAGTTTTTTGGTGCTTTTATATCTTTGGATGGGCTGGGAGCTGCAAGCCTGCAAGGATCGACGGCTGTTTTCTTTTAACCCTTTTTTTTGGCGGTTCTTTAAACGTGTTATTTCCTTGAGGGCAGAGGGGAGAGAAAGTGGTTTTGTTCTTCTCCCTAAAATTGCTCGGAAAGCTCTGATCTTGGCTAACAACTAAGCAACCACAACTTGAGCACATGATTAAAAATATATATTGATAGAATAATTGAATGAACATTGAACACCGCCCGGCTCAAATTTTGTTTCAGCTTGAATAGGCTCGACTCGGACTAAATTGGCTCCGCCCATGATTGACTTGTACATGGCTCTACGGAATCGGCACGAAGTTATGTCCGACCTCGACTTATTTATGACGAATAGATGACCAACTCACCTTAAATTACTCGAGCCAATTGACTTAGTGGTATTCACATTTTTTTCTGTTTGTGAGAGGTCGATGGTTCAATTCTTCCTTTTCATTGTATGAGAAAAAAAATCACCTTGAGTTGATGTGAACGAACTTGAACTTAAACAACGCAAAACTTAAATTATGGGTACGATTTACTTTCCTACTTTTAATAGATGTTTACGTCTCTTTCTGTTTTTCTTAAAATTTATTTTTTAATATAAAAATGGGAAAGAAACTAGTTTGCCTTAGAAACTAGAAGGCCGTTGTTGGTGCATGAATTCTCGCGATGCTGGACCAAGCCGTCGGACGCTTGAGCCAGGTCCCTAAGGCGAGCAATTCGCAACAGGTTGAGCCCGAACATGACAGTTTCCCTAGGTAGGCCAACTTTCCCTTTTCTCCTGTATCGAGAACAAATGTGTCAGAGGTCCCGAGGGCGTCACCCCCAGGTTGGGGGCAGACCCCTGCCCTCCAAAGCCTAAGTCAGACGAGATTGTAGGAGTAAAGGAGGTGTAGGGCATGAGGTAGCCCATGTGTTGCGATGCATGGGATGAGCATGGGTGAGCCCATGGCTATGGATGTATGTTATGGTTTTGGAGGGGTTAGGTTGCAGGTTGCATACCTGGGGGGGGGGGCTGCTTGTAAAAATCAATTAGTTTCAAAGCCGGTTGGACTCGGTAAATAAAAATGGCCGGACTTGGAACAAGGGGGTTGGACCAACGTTCTCGTCTTTCATTGGAAATGCGGCAGGCTTTTACCCATTTATTATATTTAATTTTCAACCCCCAATAATTTTGCAAGATGTGGACAATAAGATATGGAATAAATAAATAAATAAATAAATAAATAAGAAGACTAAGAATAATAATAAATATGAAGTTGTTTGGTTTAACCAATTTGTTTACAGGGATTAGGTCCAACGACCACATAATGTTTGGGTGTATTCCAGTCTTTCATCATTCTTGTTTGTCACACATTATTTTTGTACTGATTTCTTCCCTCTCAACTAATTTTTTTGTTTCCTTTTGCATAGTGTCTTAATACAATGCTCATTGCATTTTGACTAAGATAAGAAGGCGATTAGGAGCACCATCTCTTGCTACGTGAGCAAGTAATTAGATGCGCAGCTTGCTGCATTCTAACTTGGTATAGGCAAGTGCGAGTCACTTCAGACTTGTATGTTCTTTGCTCCAACACATATCATGAGGCACATGCTTGTTAGAACATCAGAATTCAAGCGTGTTAGGACCACTTGATCGCTCTGATACCACTTGACAGGAATATCGAATGTGAATGTGATGCTTAACGCTAAACAGTTACAGTTAGTGCAAGCTCGCAACAAGAAGTAATTCTTAAATATAAGATGCAGTGGAATGATGACAAGAATTAAAAAACTACACTTAAATATAAACAAGATGGGGAAGATATGCAAACCGAATAGCCAATCGCAAACGCCATGGATTTATACTGGTTCGGTTAACTTCCTGACCTACCTCTAGTCCCTAAGCAAGTCATGCATGCGATTTCCACTATAACTTCCTCAATCGGAAGAATTGTACAATCTTGCTACTTGACAAACAAACCTTGTGAATAACAAAACCTGACCTTAACAAACGGAGATCATATACTGCTCTCAAGACCGGGAGAAAAAGACCACCTCAACAAACCTGAGGCTTACTCCTCAAGCCGAGGTACACATTTGTAGAGCAAGAATGCAATTTTGTAACTGTTCCATAGTGGTAATAGCCCAATCTTGGGTAGCTGTAATAATACTTGTATACTCAGGCCTAATCCATCAATTATTTTTCTTCTTATCATTGCCTCGGAGATTTGGAATTCGGGATCTAACTCTGAAGTCTCTCGACATATGGATTTTACCTTTTTAAAATAGTCCCCAATCCTTTTATTTCCTTGCTTTAGTGACATAACTTCATTTTCTTGCTTTTATTACTTTTGTAAAATAGCTGTAATAATAAGCCTGTTCAGGTGTGGTGGCATACCTGATGTGCTCCAACATTGCTTCTTCAATGGTAGTCTTGATTGCAAACATGTCTTTGACGGACTTGATCTTCCATTTGATGTGTGTAGTGGCATCTGCATCTGCAAGTGGAGTGGTCTCTTCCCCTTGATAATATCTAGTAAATTTAGACTTTCAAGGAAGGACTCCATGTATGTCTTCCAGGTGCTATAATTCCGCTCATTTAATTTCTTAATAATGCTGACAGGATTAAATTGTGCCATAATGATTTAGTGTAAACCCTGTAAATACTAAGTCAGATTGGTCCCAGACCAACTAGCTAGCTTCACAGTCCCAGACTGTACACAAGTAGCTGTTGTTTGAGCGGAAGAAACATGATCCATGCACCTTCAGCAATCTGGTCCTAAAGCGCTTGACACTAATACCAGATTGTTGAACACTAAGTGTAACTTTTTTACAATGACAGAACTAATATTACTCTACACAACTACACCACTCTTCTTTCTCCCACTAACACACTACACTTAATTACATCACCTACACTTCTCCCCACACACACACACACACACACACACACACACACATAATTACACCAACACTACTCAACAACCCACACCTCTCAACACCCACAACCTTCACAATACACACATGCTTCTTAACACACTACACACAACACACCCACACACCTTCACAACACACACAACACTTCACGACACACACCCAGCACTAACACCCCTTGCGCATTTATAGACCCTAACGGAATTATCTAGAGATTAGATATTTTGTTTAGATTTTTGGTCTAAGCAGTGGGCCTTCCGGATGTTTCTTTTGGATGTGCTCAAATTTACAGTTGTTGGGGGTCAAGTCTGCCTAACAATGAACTTTGTTGTTAATGGGAATCACGGATACAATGATTACAAGTATTGGATTGATGGTGAGGTTAGCACGACTTGGAACACGCTTCGGGTGTGAAGGATCCAAGGTCACCTGAAGGTCGCCCAAGGTCGCCGTCTCCTGGCAACTGAGGCAAGCTTCCTGCGACAATAGCAACTCGTCAGAAAGGCAGGGCTGGCTGTCAGCCCGCAGCCTCTCCGATGCTTAAGTCAGTGGGTGACTTTAAATGAGTGTGTCGGACACGCTTGACGACCTTAAGATAGATCGGCGAAGCGTGACGAGCTTATGAGGAAGGCACAGATATATGGGAGATATCCAACATTGAATATTGGAAAAGAGTTAGAGATTTTAGCTGACCAACTCCCTCTATGGAGGCAGGAGGGGGTATTTATAGGGTTGAGAGTCGGTTGCTTGCCGTCCCATCAGCTGTCGAGTCTGCTTAGCTGGAGGAGAAGTAATAGGTCGGTGGGGGCGTGTCAGAGATATTTTACGTATTAATGGGTGTCAGATGGTGTCAGACGCATTAATGAGACGCGAAGAGCGGCCATCAGTTCTCGTCCTTAACCTCTGACATTAATGGAGGGTAGATGGCCCTACGTGTCGGAGATATTTATGCTGGGCCGGCCTTGGGGAGAGTCAAGCTCGGCGACCAAGCTCGGCGACTTTGGATCGTCTGATCGTGCTTCTGTTGGAGAATATGCGAGCTTCTTCCTGGCATAGCGCGCATATTGATTGGCAAGGTGAGCTTCTTCAGTTGGCCTGGAGGGGGCGAGCTTATCATACGGCGAGGCGAGCTTCCCTGGATGGAGGCGATCTTTCGTTCGGGCTAGTACCTCTTTCGGATGGTCAGAGAGCTGTCAGCTTGGGCTTGTAGTGTATGCGTGCCTCAATTACATGGGCAGGCCATAAGGCTGTAACAACAGTGAAATTCCGGAAGGTTCTTTTGGGCTCAAACTTGAGCTAACATTAACATTTACCCAATTTCCATGCTAGCTAGACCATACACACACATGAAGGGGCCCATGAAGATATATACAGGTTAGCAGAGGAGAATTCTCGCCCACAATCCGCAAATATTGTGGGCGGGAAGAATACGTGACGTCACCTTTTCTTCCACATTGAAGCAGAAACAAACGGCCCGAGAAAGACGGGAAAAACTCCGTATGGGGGGCCACCAACGATGACAACGGTTGATGATTGGTGTGAGCTTCAACAATGGCTCGTCTTTATCCACGCGCTCATCAAGTTGGACAAGGCTCCGAGTCCCAAGCAAGCAAGCGTGTGGGCCATCCAACAAGAATGAGCCGATGCTGATCCAATCCAAGCTGGAGCCAAATCAGAAGGCCAATGGCGTCTGATGTGCCGACCAAATAGAAGTTTGCGTCTTTGATTGATCATTCACAACTGTATAAACTCCCCGAGGCTCAACCCCAAACTTTGGATGCCGTCTCATTCTTGATCAACCGATTCTTGAGCTGTAATACATACAGCTTGCTTCCTTGCTTGGGTCCGTTTGTTTCACTTTCTTTGAAGAGAAGGTTGATTAGAAAATATGGATTAAAGAAGTAGTTGCTGTCTTCTGTAACTTTATTTGTATTTGGATGGAGTAAGAAAGCATGATGTAAAAAGTTAATGTAGGATCAACTTGTTATATGCAAGTTAAAATTTATATGTTAGATTAAGTTAATAATTTATTCATAGCTAATTATATTATTATTTTTATCTAATTAAATTATGTTAATATTTAGACCCAATGTCCTCCCCGGCCCTCCAACAAGTAATATCCAGTTAAATTAAATTTATCTAACTCAATCCTCGAAGACCTACAACAAGCTCGTCGCAAGAAATGATATTTGGATGGACGGATTGGATCATCCATGAAGTAGCTAACTATATGAATTTAGGCCGACTTTTAGACAATTTCCTAAAGAGTCACATTAGGAACACTTTTCCCCACACACATAATTGATGGATGTTTTTAAATGAGTTTGCTGACTATGACAAAATGGTGGATGGAAAGATGGTTGGGATTTAATCTTGGAGAATCAACGTGTGTGATGAAAGTTTGTGATATTTATGGAGGAAAAACCTTAAAATTTTGGAGGAAACAAATCTGGCGGTCGGGAACTAAATTTTGCTGAACTAAATTTTGAATTTTTGGAGGGAACTAAATTTGGAGGGAACTAAATTTTGGCGGAACTATAATTTTTAAGGAAGCTAAATTCTCTGGGGGAAGACAATTTTAATTTAAAAGTTTGAGAGGAACTAAATACTTAAGGAATTAAAATATTAAATTTTGGTGGAACTAAATCTATCGTGAACTAAACTTCGGGGGGTAACTTATATTTTCGAAGAAATTAAATTCTCTAGGTGTTACGGCCTGAAGGCCGGCCCAGATTATAGAGGCCCATTCATTTGAAGCCCAAGCGAAAAGTCGCCGTGACACTGGGAAGCTCGCCATCAGCGTCAACAAAAAAAGCTCGCCTACCTGATCGATATGCTCGCCATACCAGCAAGAAGCTCGCTAAATGGGAGTGCAGTAGCCGTCACCTTCATAACAGCTGCAAATTATTTTAAGGGGGTGATTTTGAATGCGTTGAAATTTTTTCGGGGAATATTTTGAATTCCACATAACATATTGTCACGTGAACTAAATCTGGAAGGTACTAAAATTTTAAATTTGGAGAGAATTAAATTTTCGGTAGAACTAAAATTTTAAATTTTGAGGGAAACTACTTCTGGAGTGAGCTAAATTTTGGGGGAACTAATTTTTTTTTGGGAAAACTGAATTCTCATAAGGAATTTAATTTTAAATTTAAATTTTGAAGAAGCTAAATTTGGATGAAACTAAATTTGGGAGAAACTAAATCGGGAGAGAATTACATTTTGAAGAAATTCAAATTTTGGTTGGGGGAACTAAATTCTCGGGGAGAACTAAATTTTAGTTTGAATGTTGTTAAATTTTTATGTTTAGGGGATATTTTAAAGGTGGCTGCAATTTATGGCACCTAAAATTTTACATTTTGGACGGAACTCAATTTGGAGAGAACTACATTTTGGAAGAACTCAATTTTTTTTGGAAAAATTAAATTCTTTAGGGAGAACTAAATTTTAATTTCAGTATGGTTAAATTTTGTTTGGAGTGGATATCTTGAAGGTGACTGCAATTTTTTGGGGGGATTTTGATTGCGGTTGAATTTTGGGGGTATGGTATTTTGAATGGGTATGTAAATTTCTTTTTGGAAGAGATTTTGAATGTGTTGAAATTTTTTGAAGGAATATTTTGAATGCCACGTGACCTATGGTCACGTGTTATGACTTGTTCCCTAACCTAACACACCAACTATCAAGTGAATCTAAATCATTTTGCTTGTTGATCTATAGGTGACAAAAGTTCCATTGCTACAAAATTTTTAATTTTCTAAAGTGTATATTGTCAAGTAAAAAAGCTTTGAGTTCACTCAATTTTTGGTATGTTGGTATTTTAGAATATGAATGTAAAAATGAATGGATACAATCCCGTGACGAAAAGAAGAGTGTACTTTTTAAAAGTGTTATATGAGGAAAGTATTCAAATTGCATATGATACCAATTTTTTACTACACACACGTGTACGCAAGCACACACGAGCTCGTGCGCACACACACACACACATATATTTACTTATGTATACATGTGTGAGATATATGCGCGCACATGTATGTGTGTGCGTGTGCACATGAGAATAACGAGCATCATATGACAAATAAGGCTTAGCTTCATATACGTCATCAAAAGGTCCATCCTTTCAACCTTTTTAAATGATCGGAACCGTTTATTTTGATCTTTATATTTTAAAACCTTAAAATAGCAAACATTAGGTCAACTCAAGGGTTTTTGCGTGCGTGTACATAAACGAAAACTTATTTATACATATACATACATATATACAGTAACGGATTCAGGAATTAAATTCAGAGGGGGGAACAATTTTTTTGGACAGAAATATTTTTTTGTTTGTTTTATTTATTGCAAAATTGAAGCAAAAATGAAAATTAGATTGACTCAAGCGTATCCCTGGACAAGATAGTTGTAACGACTAACAAACAATAAAAAGAATCATTAGGACACAAAACGACTATACAAAGAAGCAGTGAAATGACCATTTAACTTTTGAAGTTAAATATAAATAATTGGATGGATAATACTTGCTTTGAATAAAAGAGATCTAAGGATTGATATAGCATAGAAAATTAAATTAAAACAATAAAAAGCAAGAATGCATTGTTATTAAAATTAATCAAGTAAAAACGGAAGAATGTGTTTTTATTGTTGTTCACGGCATTATCGTTCAAACTTGTAAATAATAATTTTTAGAGGGGATTTCACAAACTAGATAATAAATAGTTCGAATTTTTCTTTCTTTGGTTCCTCTAAATATTAACAATAAAAAGAGTGGAAAAAAATCATGAAAGGGAAGAGTAAACCAGCGATGGCAACAGAAGATTTCAAATCGAAGCCCGATAACGGACGGCAGGATTCGAAGCTGCGATAACAAAGACAGCTTGATTCCTACCCCGCGCACCATAACCACTATAACACAACGCACGTGTGTTTTGCTGTTTTGTTTCAAAAAAAAATTATTTATGTATTCTGATCCTAAGACATTAAATCTATTTATGTATAATAATGAGTATTATATGCCAAATGAAAGAGATGAGAATAATGAGTATTATATGACAAATGAAATACCCCTCTTCTTTATTATGACATGCCACATTTTTCAACACAAAGGACCTTCATGGCAGAAAGTATGCATTCGTGTGAAGAAGCAAATGGTAAGTTATCATATATGACAAAGATTTTTCGTATGTTATATGATACCTATTATTCTTCACAAACGTGTGCACACACGCACACAGATTTATGCTGTAATTACATGAAAATTTTATGCTTTGCAGCATAAAAATCTAGTTTACTCATATTTTTTCTCACTTTTGATGTCTTGGTCTTAATCTACCTAGAGCAAAAATCCAAATGCATTAAAAATCAAGGTAAACTCAGATGGTTACTTGTCAATTGTATCGTTAGAAATCAAATGATTTTACGATTATAGATTTCTTTCAACGATCTGATAAAGAAACAAATTGCCTTGTGTTAACTTAATATTTATAGACCATGTAGCTCAACAGCTACCGGCCAACAAAATATGACAACCGAATACAATATACATTATTACTGTAGCTAATATTTGCCTAATAGGTTTCATAGTTTTTAGATTCACAGGCGCTCATGTTGCGTTAATGAGTTGTTAGCTCACGCCCAACGTCCCCCTCAAAAAATCGAACTGCATTACACAAAAAACAACAAGCAAAGTAGAAACATACTCCAACAAGATCAAGATTCAGTTTATGATGGCAATTTATTTCATTCAATAGATCACACTGAAACTCTTACAACACACTAGGGTTTCCCCTTCAAGCAGCATCAGTCATATAGCCTTCGAGTCAGATTGCTACAACACAGCAGGAATCTGATAGATAGGCGTCATGTTGGCATAAAACATGCCATAGTTCTTCCACACTCCGTCCCTCTTATCCTCGTTGAACATAGAATAAACATATGTCTCAATCTCCCTATTAGGCCTCTTTGTCGTGCCAATCCCCGATAAAGCCCGGACGGACAAATCCCAAGCATACGTCTCCGCATTGGACATTGTCGCAAGGCCGTCTTCTCCGGCCCACGGCCACCCCGTCTCTCCCACCACCACCCTCACGTCCTTCCCCCCGATCTTTTCCAACGCCGAATAGAACACATCGACCATGCTCACAAATATGTCGATCGGATAGACATCGCCGTCGAAAGATATGGGGCTCGAGCCATTCTCCCTGCTTGTTTGCGCGAATAATATAGGGTACGGGTAGTTTATGATGAAGAGAGGCGCGCCATGGGATGCAAGAAACTCTACTATCGGTTCCATGTAGAGCCCGGAGTTTGAGCTGTTTCGGAACGATCCGTCCGATGAGTTCAGATCGTAGGTGCCAAGCGCGTTTAACCCGACTTCGGTGGTGATCCTGGTGTCATTCTGCAGGCTGTGATTGCTTAGCACCGTGTACATGTTGGTCATCGCCTGCAGCACATCCTGGAACGCACAATATAATTCCTTGGTGAATTTTATCGACAAACTTAATAAAAAAAAGATGGTTCATTCTTCACATACCTGTGCTGAGTTCTCATTGATCACATCATCGTGCCCGACTACAATGTTACGGAACCGAACATGGCCAACATAGGGTTCAATGTAGTTATGGAACCAGTTCTCAGCTTCTGTGACATTCCTAGCGAAGCCAATGACCTGCACATGTGTTTCACTTCAATGTGAAGAGAGTATTGGCTCCAGTTATTTCCTAGACATCGTAAGGGTGAGGAATGGACCTTGTGATTGGGGATGCCAACGGTGAGCTGAACGTTGGATCCGTTGAGAGCTCGGAAAACCTTGTGATCGGGTGCATAGATCCTCATCCGACCGAACTTGTAGACATCGCATAAAAGTCTGGCTTGTTCGGGGGGAGGCAGGTCGCTGGCCAGTCTGCCGTAGCACACTCCAAGGTTTCTAGCACCTGCAATATGTAATGTAATTCCTTGCAGTTTTGTTTAATTATGATGAAAAAGAAAATTTTTGAAGGGTACAATTGATACCTGCGGTTCTAAGTTGAGTATTCAATAGAATGGCAAAGACTAAGAGAGGGAACAAAGAAATTGGGGCCATCTGCAAAGAATTTAGACATGTTAGGACTAATTAATGAAAACAAAAATGTTGAGCCAGAGCAGAAATTGTACTCACAGGTTTGGTAATCAGAAAAAAATCTTTTGCTATGCAAAAGCTCATATGAATCAGAACATAATGCTCATAACATCTGGATATATATCACATTAATTTGTGCCAACATGAAATGATCTCTGTTAGGGTTCATGCCATTGACATGTTATTGGGTTTCCAACAAACTTTCAACGGTTTTTTTGTTTGTTTCGGGAGAGAACTGAGCGTGTCACCTGCACATAGCAACTGATGCAGTTGGGAGGAGCAGGAAACTTAAGAGACTTGCATGATTTGTGATGAATAAACTTGATACAACCCCCTGGAACGGAGCGGGCCAAGCCCACGGCCTAGGTGAGGGTTGTGCCCAAATCTTAAGACCCCGCAAGCGTATGGAATTGCAGCGGCCGCGTCGGGAAAACCGTTGACCCTCCACGATTGAGGAAACCGCTCCCCAGATCGCGCTCGCCTTGAACACCAGTTAATGCGCCATCGCGACCGCCTTCATGCCCCTTGAAGAGACCATCAAAGCGGGCAGACAGGAAGGGCGAGATGACGGGACGCTATAATGGCGTTGACATGCAAACTCATATAAGAGGCCGAAAAGACAAAACGCCAACGGATCGAATCCTGAATACTCAGATCTCAGGTACTCCACCTCTCGAGACCTTTTCCTTCCATCTTATATTTCTCCTCCATAGCTCGGCCCGATGACTCGTGTATTGGTCTCTTCGTGAACCATACTCGATTCCACCGAACATTCTTCACACAAGTGCTGACTTAGGCATCGGAGGGGACTTTATCGGAACCAAGGTCCGTCTCCCTGACGAGCTTTCTCGTCTGTGTAGATCCAAGGAGCCACCAACCAGCCGAAGCCATCCTTCGGTGCTCCCTCGCTCGGGTCTGAACGCTCTCAAGCCTCAGAGCCGACCGACCGATCGCCTCAGAAAGCCGTCATTCTGCCGAAACTACCCTTCGGTAAACCGACGCACAGACCCGCGCGTTTCTGCCCCAGCGAACGCTCGAAAAATCGACCCCGGAGGCCGCATGCGTCCCACGTGATCGCGACGACCCCGACCTCCAACCTATCAATCAACGGTGAGAAAACACCCCGAAACATCTGGCGCCATCTGTGGTAATTCATTCTGATGTACATCCATGGCATGACGAAGGGCTTGACCGATCATGGGCAGCATAAGTAGTGCATCGTTGATCTCCTCAAGGTGCAGCTATCCCAGGATTGGCTGCAAAGGGGTGGTCGCCTCTTGGCCTTCGCCTACGCCATCCGTAACTCCACCCATTGGTCCGGCTCGAGCATCCAATCTCAGGGCCCATCTGAGCCACCAAACCAAACAAGACCGTCGATGACAAGCTCCAAATCTGGGATGTCGACTTCGTCGAAGTCGACCGTCTCTCTGTTTCTCGATGAAGGCCGAACCGAAGAAGATGATCACTATGAGGAGCTTGCACTGTGAGGAGTTCAAGATTGAGGAGGCTGCGGCGATATTATCCCAGACGATCCGCCACATGATCGATTAAAAATGCGAGATCTGGCAGGAGAAAGCGGGCGATCACGATGTCGCAGACCAAATCGAGATGACCCCATCCGAGCTCAAAAACTACATACCCGATCGAAGATGTTACGTCTTCATACTCGGGTCCTCCGAGTAGCATGGCCATGAATTCCGACCAAAACAAATTCACGGGCTTCCCCCTATCGCTCCGGTGACTCGTTTTCTTCTCTAAATCGAGTTCGGATCTGCTCGTCCCCGCAAAGCGCAACATCCTCATAGTCATGCTCAGCATGACCCCAAGAATCTCGGAATCAAGGTCAGTTTTGTACATCCTCTCAAGCTCGGCATGTGCACAAACTTGGCTTCTTCTTGGAATAAAGCTCTACTTCTTACTCCATCTCCCTCGGCTCAACCCGAGCTAGCCTTCGTCTCAGCCAAGACACTCCCAACAATCTCGGGCCTTCTGTACGAGCCCCTCCAACCTAGAGGAGGCCGATCAGAACAACTGACCTATGTCAACATGATTTCCAGCGACTCGGGTTTACTACTTCCCTAGGCAAACCTAAGCCGTGGAGTACACTGGAGGACCCGTACAATCTCCGCCATCCAAGCTCACCCAACAGTACAAAAACTGAGGCGGTGACACAGAACCTCTGCTGACCAAACAAAAGCTAGAGCTAGAGCTGGAGCTAGAGCTTGGATCTGGACGATAGCTGGAGCTGGGATCCAGACGATAGCTATAGCTGGAGCTGGAGCTCAGATCCAGACAATAACTGGAGCTGGGATCTAAGACAAGGAGGTGCTGTTGGGGGAGAAGGTCGTAGGAGGACGAGGCCGCAAGGGCCGAGGAGGTGCCGTAGGGGGCAGAGGCCGCGAGGGCCATGAGGTGCCGTATGGGGCGAGGCCACAGGGGGCCGAGACTGCATGGTGCCGAGGAGGCTGTGACTCCAGTGATTGAGTTGTGGAGGAGGCTGTGCTCAAATCCGATGAGTTGCTTGAGGAGGAGATTGTGCTCAACACCGATGAGTTGCTTGAGGAGGAGACTGTGATGCGACTCCTATGATTGAGATCAGGAAAGAGAAGAGGAAATATGATTTGTATTTCTTGATGACCATAGTTACAAGAGATGGCCCCATATATATAATACATGACTCGCTATTGGGCATATAAGCCCAAGAGAGACACATAACACCCAAAGAGACATTAAACATAAACCAAAAGAGTCATTAACATATTTCCTAGACACACTAATAATTATCTTAACACATCTCACTAGATTTCTGTTGTAATGGGCTTTACCATATGAAGCATCAACAATGCCGATCATTCCAAAAAAATAAAATGTTATGAATGTTATGATTTGTTAGGTTTGAATTTCATCTGATATTTGTTGGCATTAGTGGCACTACATCTGGAGATTTCAGGCTGCGGAATCAGATGTCTTTTTGAGCAGCTTAAGCAGTAATGTTGAACATAATGTCGTTCAACATAATGTTCAACATTCGGGATCTGAAATTCTGGTTAGTATGCTAAAACTCTGCTTTGGTTTCAGATCTGATTTGCTGCATATAATGCCGGGGATTTCTGAATTGATTGTGGAATATCTGCTTGCGAGATTTTTGGAAAGCCATTCCTAAATCTGTTGCTAAATTGAAGGGATGTTGGGTTGAAATAGAAAGAGAATATCTTGCAGATTTGTTGGTTGGAAAGATTGATTGCTGCATATCTTTTTATTGTTTCTATTTCCAGAAGATTTGAAAGAATCATTTCCTATCTTGGTTCAGTTAATTGTGGGTGAGCTGGAGATATATTTGGAAGCTATTATCTCTCGTTATTATTGTTGATTCGGTTGGAAAGAATCTAGCTCGGTTGGAAAGAATCTCGCTCGGTTGGAAAGGATCATTATTGTTGCAATTGAAGATCTGTTGGAGATATAACTGGAAGTTGCTATCTATCGGGATTTGTTATTGAATTTGTTAGAGAGATTTTCGCCCGCAAATATTGGTTGGAAGATCTTGTTGAAGATATTGTGGAACCACTTGCCCGAAGTGATTCCTTAATTTGTGGGATGCCGATTCTACATGCGATTTTCAGCGAGCAACCTTCCTTATCTACTCATGTGATTGAGGGGGAGCGGGTATTGAATGTGTGCGGCTTTGCGGAAAAGGATGGTTGTTTACGAAAGTTTTTTTTGAAGAACTCGAGGAGGAGGCCGACGGCGACGGACGTAGGATCAAGGGAGTTGATCTAGTCGGTTGTGCAAGGGGAGATTGCGGGCAAGGGGAGCTTGCCGAGAATACTCCATGGGTTGGTAGAGACCACCCATCACGGTTTGTATTGAGGGGGAGGTTGTTCCTCCTAATAGAATCGTGATAATTAGTGATTGTACTCATTGATTATTTTAGTGGAGTATTCTGATTTTCTGGGCGTGGCCCCGCAGATGTAGGTGTGCGCACCGAACTGCGTTACCAAGTTTCTTGTGTCACCTTGATGTTGATGTGTGTTTAATCTTTGTGTTTTTTTATTAATCCTACGTACTGAAAACAACATTTGGTATCAGAGCAGGTCACCAGTGTATCTTTGTTAACAAAGAAGGTGTGATCTTGGATTTCAGTACTTGAATCATGGCTACACGAGAAGGTGCCTCCGTTGTTCGTCCTCCACTGCTCACGGGTACAAACTACACTTACTGGAAGTTTAGGATGCGTGTATTCATCAAGTCCATCGATGAGAAGGCCTGGATCACTGTTGTTGAAGGATGGACACCGCCGATCAAAATTGACAAAGATGGCAAAGAACACCTCAAGCCGGCAAGAGACTGAAGTCGGATTGAAGAACATGCGGCCTTGTGCAATTCTAAAGCAACTAATGCTATTTTTTCGGCTGTAGATGAAGAGCAGTTCAAGCTGATCTCCACATGTGAGTATGCCAAAGAAGCATGGGATATTCTCCAGAATGTTCATGAAGGAACAAGTACCGTAAAAGCTTCCAAACTCCAGATGTTAGCTTCTCAGTTTGAAAATCTAAAGATGTATGACAACGAGACTGTTGCCGAATTCAATGGGAGGTTGAGAGATATAGCCAATCAGGCCTTCCAGCTTGGGAAGAAATATTCTCAAAAGAAGTTAGTTGAGAAAACCTTGAGATCTCTTCCAGACAAATTTTCAGCCAAAGTTGCAGCCATTGAGGAGGCCAGAAATACATCCACCATGAGGCTGGATGAACTTATGGGGTCACTTCAGACCTATGAAATAAATCTGCAGCAGAAGAACGTGGACAAAGTAATGGCCCTGGACAAAGTAATGGCCCTAAAAGTTGAAGCTAGAGATGTCTCTAAAGAAGATGGTGAATCGGGTGTAGATGCAGATATTGTCGTGTTGACTAAAAACATCAGTAGAATGCTGAAGAAGATCAGTAGTAAAGGGAAAAAGAAAGGAAAAGGGATGCAGTGTAGAGTATGTAAAGGATTTGGGCATATACAGGCTGAATGTGCAAACACTCAGAAGAAGAAAAAAGGGAAGTCCTCGACCAGTACCTGGATTGAAGATGAGTCTGATAGGAGTGCTGAAGATGAGGAAATCGCCAGAAATTACATTGCCCTCGCAGCCTCTCAGAAGAAGCGACCTGATTACAACACTAGCAGCCATGTTGAATCTGATGTTACAACATTACATACAACATCAGCCAACAAATCAAACAGTGTCAGATCCAGTGTTGCAACATCAGGTTCAACATCATCCACAACTTCTACAACTGAATCTGAGTCTGAAGTCGATAGCGATGAGGAAGTTAGTGATGATGATATCCGAAAAGCATACCAGATGATGTTTGAGAAGTGGGTGCAAATCTGCAATATCAACAAAGTCTTGAAGGTGGAGAATGAAAGACTGAAGAAAGAGAAGGAGGAGGTCAAAATCAAATGTTTGAAAGTTGAGGAAAATTGTAGAGAATTGGAAAGCAACTTCAGAAATGTTCTTCTCAGGGCAGAGAAAGCTGAATGCACATTGGATAAGTGGAATTCTGGAAAAGCAAAGCTGGATGATATCTTGAACATGGGTAAGATTTCAGGAGATCGCACCGGAGTGGGATACAATAGAGGAGCTTTCTATAATGTGTCTGTTGAAAGAAGAAGTCAAGTTACCAAAGAACTTGAAAGAATGGGTCAGCACAAGTAGCATGATCAGAAGAAGCAAACTAGAGGCGTAAAAGGTGGTCGTCCTGTGTGTGCTTACTGCAAGTTCATAGGCCACACTGAGAGAAACTGCTTCAGTCGCATGCGACATTGGTCAGAAGGAAGAAATGTTAGACACCCTGATATGAAGATGAAGAAGCAATGGGTCAGAAAGTCTGAATTATACAGCAAGAACACTACAGCTTCAGAGAAAGCACTTCATGTTGTGACTAATGTTGTAACATTAGATACAACACAGAACATTGTTGCTGCAGATGTTATGACACCAGACTCGACATCTCCCCTCGACAATCACTGTGAGCAACCTGCGCCAAAGTCTCATGAATCTTCCCCCAGAATTATTAGAGTGCTATCTCGCTGCTCTGCTCACTGCTCTTCCTCCACCGGTGCCATTGGATCTTCACATGTACCCTCTGACAACACCGCCGATGTTTTCAATTCTCCAACTACTTTTCGGCCACTCAGAACTCGACTTCTACCCTGGACATCATGTCACGACCCGCTTCCCTAAAATGGAGGCGAGACGTGAAAAGGTCCGCACGAGAGTGGAGCTGTGAAGCCCCAAACCCGATAAGCGTAAATAAAACATAAGCAGGTCCCTGTAACCACAACGGAACAACAACAATAATACAAGGAGAGACTGAAATAAAACTTCACATCTCAAATATTGTCCAACATGAAAATAAGTTCAACATCCAGAAAAGCCACCAGGCTAAAAGAAAAGAGTCTAAAGGCCCAAAACAAGGCCAACAAAAGCAACGACATAACAAAGCAAAGTATAGGTGCCACGCACCGATAACAAAACAACTGTCTAACAAAAATAAAACACAACGAAGACACTAGGACTGGTCCCCAGTGTCCACGTACTCCCCGTCGAACACAAGCTCGGGCTCGGCGTCAGCAAACACCTCGTCCTCAACGAGGTACTCGGGCTCGGGATCTAACATGTGTCACCCAAAAGAGTAAAGGGGCACATGTCAGCAAGTCTAAAAGACTTGGGCAAGGAAACTGAAAGTAAGGCAACTAGCAACCTAGCAGTTATAGTATGCATGACATGGCAGTTATGACATGAGTGCACAAGTAAAACATGGCAAGACAATTTGTACAAGAGAACAATCATCGGGACAAGACAAGACAGGACAAGACAAGAGTAGCCACGCTACTGTCGATCTCAATCAATTCACTATTCACGTTGTTTTGTAGATTGTTTACGCCTTACAGCTGAATGGTTTCACATTCGCTGATTGGCCGCTTAACAACTACACCAAACCCAAGAGTTTACGCCTTACCACTGCAGTTGCTGATCGGGCAGACTCCCAGTTGATTGGTCGCTTAACTCTTACCCCCAATACCCACACGTAATGGAGCCTGGGTCCCCGCACAATGAGCTCAGCTAGTGAGCCTGGGGTTGCCCCGCACAATGAGCTCGCATTCTTAAACATTTGGCGTAGGGGTGCACCTAGTCGGAAACAAGCAATTCGGGCATTGGCTATCAACCAACACATGGCCCGCTTCTGGAACACGAGCCAGGAACACAAGCGTTCGTAGCAAAGCTACGTAATCACAAAAGCACTTAGAGAATGCAATGACATGACAATTTATTTCGGGTAGCGTTAATGAAAAGTAAACATGACATGGTAATTGTGCAACATGCTATATGTCGGAACTAGCTTCGTTGTCAAGCTAGTTCCCCAAATTTGCGCCTAGGCGAGTATCATTTCGTCGCCTATAGCCTCTTTTACGCCTACAACAAGCAAATGGCCTAAAACATGACCTAAACCCTAAGTGGCAAGTTTCACTTGCCTAGCACCGGGGATGACGACCACTTCGTCACACGGATGCTAATCTACGGGGAAATCGCTGTTATGGGGGAAACAAACACAAAACAACATGAAATTTATTAGGGTTTCATAAAATTATAAATAAGTTATGAAAACAACGGTAAATCGATTTCTTACCGAGAGAAGGCGGAAGAAACACTCCGGGGAACCCTAGGATCAGATCTGGAAAAGATTGGAGGAGATTGGGGAAACTAGGGTTTTGGGGGATTTGGGGATTTTGATGGATTTGGGTGAGATTTTGGGGAAGATGAGAGGTAGATAGAGTGAATGGATGGTTTGGATGATGGATTTAGGGCTTGGAATGAAGGGATGAAGCTTGGAGGAAGATGGGGGCTCAAGGGGGAAGATTTTAGGGTTTTGGGTCGTGTTGGGGAAGATGAAAACGTTTGGGTTGGGTTTAAATAGGTTGGGCTGGCGGCTGCCCAGAAATTAGGGTTTCAACACTGGTTAGTCGGTCAAAGAACAACCACTGACCGACTAGTTTGGCAACTAGTCGGTCGGTCGACCAACGCAGACCGACTAAGTGTAAACAGTAACTCCTGAACGAAAATAGGATTTAGAGTTAGTCGGTTCATGAACAAGTACTGACCGACTAGTTTAACATCTAGTCGGTCGATGAACGTTCTTAGACCGACTAAGGGTAAACAGTAACTGATACAAAAATTTAGATGCTGTGTTAGTCGGTTCAAGAAGCATTGCTGACCGACTAGTTTGCAACCTAGTCGGTCAACCAACGTTCTTAGACCGACTAACGATAAACAGTAACTCTTGAGAAATTTAGAAAGCTAACTAGTCGGTCCAAGAAGGATTGCCGACCGACTGGATCGTCATCTAGTCGGTCGGTGCCCCTTCTTATACCGGCTAATGAGCACAAAAAGTTCCGATACGGAGCGCGGGGCCCCGGGATCGATTCCTAAGACTCCTAGGCTTGATCTAATAGTTAGATACGACCGTTATGAAGTCCGTCACGAGTGACATACTTCGAAATCGACGATCCTAAGAAAGAAACGAGAAAATACGACGAATCGATCGAAAATGAAAGCTACGGAGACGAAAACCACACAAGAGGAGAAAATCCACCAAAACATATATTATATTATAATATATCCAGATACATGAAAAGCAGTCGTTACATCCTCCCCAACTTAAGAAAAATTCCGTCCTCGGAATTTTCGAATACTCACGAGTCCGGAAACAAAAGTGGGAAACGCTCTCGCATCTCATCCTCATTCTCCCAAGTAGACTCTCCAGGTGAGCCGTGTCGCCACATCACCCTCACAAGATTGACAATCTTGTTCCGAAGCGATTTCTGACGCCTGTCCAGAATCTGCACTGGATGCTGGTCATACGTCATATCGGGGCGAACGGTAATCTCCGAGAAATCCACAGCATGAGACGGATCGCTAATGTATCGACGAAGCTGCGACACATGGAAAACATTGTGAACTCCTTCCAAAGATGGCGGCAAGGCCAAGCGGTAAGCAACCTCGCCAACCCTCTCCAAAACGTCAAACGGTCCAATGTATCGCGGGCTCAACTTTCCACGCTTCCCGAAACGAATCACACCGCGATTCGGTGAAATCTTCAAGAACACATGGTCGCCCGGCTGAAACTCCAAAGGATGACGTTTAGCATCCGCCCAATGCTTAAAACGGTCCTGAGCAATCCTCAACCTCTCCCGAATATTCCTGACGATATCCACGGCCTCCACGATCATCTCAGGTCCCAACAGTTCCCGATCACCAACGTCATCCCAACTCAATGGCGATCGACATTTCCTCCCATAAAGGGCGGCGAAAGGCGCCATGCCAATACTCGCCTGGAAGCTGTTGTTGTAAGAGAACTCCACCAAATGTAGATGGTCCTCCCACGAACCCTTGAAATCCAACATGCACGCCCTCAGCATGTCTTCCAAAATCTGAATCGTCCTCTCGGACTGGCCATCCGTCTGCGGATGGTACGCCGTGCTGAAACTCAGACGCGTACCCAAGCTCTTCTGCAAACTCTGCCAGAACTGAGATGTGAACCTCGTGTCTCTGTCAGACACGATACTCACGGGGACTCCTTGAAGTCGCACAACCTCCTGCATGATTCACGTTACATCACGATTCAAACTAGGAAAGGAAATAAAAACGGAGAGTAAAAGAATTTTACATCCATATATCTCCTCGCTAGCGCCTCAGTGGACTGTCCTACTCGGAACGGAATAAAGTGCGCAGATTTGGTCAATCGATCTACGATCACCCAAACCGCGTCATTCTGCTTCGGACTCCGAGGTAGTCCAGTCACGAAATCCATAGTGATGTGTTGCCATTTCCACTCCGGAATCGGAAGCGGTTGTAGCAACCCGGCCGAACGCTGATGCTCCGCCTGTTGGATATGGAAGACGTTTGTACACCCTTGTGGGGGATGTACGAGGGAATACGGACCTCGAACGTCGCGTACACGAAGTCGTGTACAAAGGGAATCTGTTCCCTTGCGGAGAGGATCTCTGGATGAGTGGGAAAGTCGCATTATATATGCATAAGTGCATGCGACATATGGCTAATAAAGGGGGAATATCTTAAGCTTATGTTGTACCATGCATATGGTACAACTTAAGCTTATAATGTGCCATGTATCATGGTACACCTTAATTAAGTTGTTCCAAAGGAACAACTTACCCTAAAATAACTACCTTGGGGGCTATAAATAAGACCCAAGGGTAAGCCATTTCTTACACCATTTGCATGAAATTCATGCATGCATCTTCATCCTAGCGAAGCTCTGCAGAAATCCTTTCTCTCCCTCTTATCCAAGTTCTTAATCTAAAGTAGAGATTTAGATTGTGGATTAGTAGCCTTACTCCGTTCGTGAGAAGACTCGATCCGTCGTGGCGAATCCGAAGGCGAAGTTCGTAGACTACCGTGCCGCATACGCAAGCGTAAGTCTAAACTTCATGTTATCGATCCTAACTCTGTTTTGGACAGGATCCTACATTGGTATCAGAGCCATACGGGTTCGCCCCGGAGAAACTATGAACGAGTCGTTGTCTTTTTCACGGATGAGTATCCTACCATTACGGATATGGTAGGAACGCTTCGTGACGGAGAGAACGCAGCGGTTGTTCTTTTCACGTTAGGGTCTTCTGTCATTACGGATATGGCAGGGACTCTCCGTGACGGGAAGAACCGACCGTTCATATCGTCAAACTCGCTCTCTTCATGGATGCTGAGTCTCCATTCATAGGGAATGGGCGCTCTCTTCATGTGGAGCGCGTAGTTTACGAATTTTTGAAGTGGGTTCATTTTTTGGCACACGGCCATTGGAGGACAACTACTTCCTCGACGAACGGGTGCTTCACCGGAGAAGAAGATGGTGGTTATTCCCATCGGGGAAGATGAATTTTTTTTGTGCATGTGCACCATGACCAAATGGGTTATGAAGGCCATGCACCCCCCTCCCCATGCGGAGGGGGTTGGCTATGGCCAATAACCACCGCGGCAACCCCCTCCGGCGGGGGTGTGCGGCCTCCCATGAAAGGGGAAACCGGCCATGGCCAAAGGGACATGACCGGTCAAGGCAAAAAAATGCCATGGCCGGGCCATGGCCGGCCGGCCTTGGCCGGCCATGGCCATGGCCGGCCGGCTCTGGCCGGCCACGGCCAGGGGCAGAAGGCCCTGGCCGCGGCCAGGCCAGGGCCTGGCCTCCCTGGCCGAGGCCAGGGCAGGGGCCCTGGCCCCGGCCAGGGCCTGGCCGAGGCCAGGGCAGGAGCCCTGGCCCCGGCCAGGGCCCTGCCGCCCTGGCAGAGGCCAGGGCAGCGCCCTGGCCTCAGGCCAGGGCCCGGCCGCCCTGGCCGAGGCCAGGGCAGAGGCCCTGGCCCCGGCCAGGGCCTGGCTGCCCTGGCAGAGGCCAGGGCAGCGCCCTGGCAGAGGCCAGGGCAGCGCCCTGGCCTCAGGCCAGGGCCGCCCTGGCCGCCCTGGCCGAGGCCAGGGCAGGGGCCCTGGCCCCGGCCAGGGGCCTCTGGCCGAGGCCAGGCCAGGCAGAAGGCCTGGCCGGCCTCTGGCCGAGGCCAGGCCAGGCAGAGGCCTGGCCGGCCTCTGGCCTAGGCCAGGCCAGTGGCCAGGCCGGCCCTGGCAGTGGCCAGGGCTGCCGCAGGCCGTTCTTGGCCGGTTGTCGGACTGATCGGCACTGGCCGGGGGAAGTTTCAGACCAATTCGGCAAAGGCCTTGGTCGAACTAGCCCATACGGGGCCAAACGACAGTCGTCTGCATCAAATTTCTCTCATACGGGGGGAAACGCCTGGATCCATACGGGAGCCGGCGACGATAATTTGCAGAAAAATCCCCAAAAAAGGGGGATCCGACTTAGGCACGGCTACGGCTCATTCCCGACAAATGGTCAGGAAGTGCCGAATATTTCACTAGTATCATAAGGGTACTAAGTTGAAATATATTTTATTTGAAAAATACGTTTTCATACGTTTTGAAAAATAAGTTTTCAAAAACGCTTTTCCGCTGCAAAGTACTATAAGAGTACTAACATTTGATAAAGTGAGGGAGAAATATTGAAAGTTACTCTAGATGGTGATCGAAAACGTAGTGACCTTTCCGACTCTAGAGTAACATCTTCAATATTTTTCGAAAGTAACTTATCAAATTATGAATATCATTCCAAGTGGGAGTTGATTTTAGAACTATCCATATGGGATATTCTATTATCATTTCAAGTGGGAATTATATTTGAAAAATACGTTTTCAAACTCGTTTTTCCGCTGCTAGTACTATAATAGTACTATTGTTTGATAAGTGATGGGGGAATATTGAAGGTTGTTCTAGATGGTGATTGGAATCAAAGAGACCTTTTCGATTCTAGAACAACATCTTCAATATTTTTCGAAAGTAACTTATCAAATATAATATAATTTCAAGTGGGAGTTATATTTTAAGAATTTTATGCAATATGTTTTTGATCGAACCTTCGGTTTTTATGTCTTTTGCAGCATTTTAAAAGTAAAATGTCTTCCGCTTCAAAGAATATCGTCGCTGAGTTAAACAAAGGTGAAAAACTCAACGGCGATAATTACAAACTTTGGTCCATCAAGATACAATACGTTCTAGAGGAGCAAGAAGTGCTCGAAACTCTAAAGAACGTTATGATTGAACCTGAGTTGGGCACTACGGCCCAACACCGACGAGACAAGGAAGCTTTTGATGCTTGGTCTCGGAAGAACAAGATAGCGCGCATTACGTTATTAAGCAGTATGGCTGATGACATAATGCGCATCTTCCGAGAACATGACCTAGCCATGGACATATGGTCCAAACTAGAGGAGAAGTTCGGTGGCACATCGGTGTCCAAACTTCGCGCCTTAACTATAAAGTTCGATACATATAAGAAACGTCCAGATCATTCCATGGGGAAACATCTGCGACATATGGCGAACCTTATATCAGAGTTAAAGGACGCAGGTCATGTGCTCACAGATGAGCAACAAATCCAAGCAGTCATACGTTCCCTACCAAATGGGTGGGACCAAATGAAGATGCATCTCACTCACAATGAGAGCATCAAGACCTTCAGCGATGTTTCCAAGCACCTCGAATTAGAGGAAGAGCGGCTTGCGGCTGCCAAGCCAAGTGCAGAAGTGCACATGGTTGCTAGTTCCTCACACGGGGGAAAGAAAAGGAAAAATCGTTCGAAGTTCACTAATGAACGTAATAAGCAACCTGAGTCTACCAAGAAACCCAAACATAAGGGTGGGCACAAGAAATGGCACAAGAAGAAAGACTTGAAGAGGATCAAGTGCTTCGAGTGCAACAAGCTCGGTCACTATGCTCGTTCGTGTACGAGTGGAGGCGACGAGGTAACTTGTAAATATACTAGTTACATATGTGTTTCTAGTTCAATATTTCTTGTGGAATCTAATCCATTTTGGATAATTGATTCAGGTGCCACCGACCACATAGCAAGGGACAGACGGTCCTTCGTGGAGTATCACCGGATACCCCAAGGAACGAAGTGGATCTATGTAGGAAACAACACACGTGTTGAAGTGAAAGGCGTTGGGACTTGCAAGCTAGTCTTGGACAACGGCCGCACTCTCCTACTTCATGATGTCCTCTTCGCTCCAGATATTCGAAGGAATATAATTTCTGTGGTTGTATTAATGGGTCTTGGCTATAAATGGTTTTTTCATGATTGTAATGTGGACTTAAGTTGTAATAATACTCTTATTGGTACTGGGTTTGTATTTAAAGGATTTATTGTAATGAGTACAATGTATGATTCCTCATGTAATGAAAATTTCCTTATTGCAAATTCTAAGACTTATGAGTCTGATGTGAATTGTTGGCACGCAAGGCTTGGTCATATTGGACCAACGCGTATGGATAGACTCGCCAAACGTGGTCTTCTATCCAATGTTTCAAAGGTTGAAATGTCGACCTGCGAACATTGCCTTGTGGGGAAATCTTGTCGCAAGCCGTTTGGAACCGGCACAAGGGCCGAGGTTCCATTACAGCTTATCCATTCGGACATATGTGGTCCGATGAATGTCAAGACAAGACGCGGAAAGTCCTATTTCATCACTTTTATTGATGATTTAACCCGATTCGGACATATCTATTTGATATCCCACAAAAGTGAAGCTTTGGCTTGCTTTAAAAACTATATGAGTTTAGTGGAGAATCAATTAGATCGCAAGATTAAGGTCTTGCGAACCGATAGGGGCGGTGAATATCAATCAATAAGTTTTAAGGAACTCTGTGATGAAAAAGGCATAGTACATCAGGTAACTATGCCTTATACTCCTCAACAAAACGGTGTTGCAGAAAGGAGAAATAGGACTTTAATGGAAATGGTCCGTTCAATGATGGCGCAAGCTAACTTGCCAATCACCTTTTGGGGAGATGCATTATTGACGGCCACTTTCATTTTAAACCGTGTACCCTCGAAATCAGTTAGCTCCACTCCTTATGAGTTGTGGAACCAAAGGTCTCCTGACTTAAACATTTTGAAACCTTGGGGTTGTGCATCCTACGCACATATTTCCTCCCATAAGTATGGAAAACTTGGGCCAAGGGGAAGGAAATGTATCTTTATACGATACGCAGAAAACTCCAAAGGTTATGTTTTTGTTAGTCAGGAAGACAATGGTGGGCTAATTGAGTTTGAGTCGAGGGATGTCACTTTCTTGGAAAACGAGTTTCCAAGACAGGGCGAGATAAGTCAGGACTTATCTCTATTTGAGATTTATGATCAAGAAGGATTACCTCATTCGAGTGGGAGAATTCTTGGTGAAAATGAAAATACGTTTCAACCTTCACCAATGGATTATACGAATGACGATTATCCTATTCCATACGGGAATAATGATCCAAGTGGGAGCAATTCTAACGACATTCCAAGTGGGAGTGATATTAGAATTGATCTAAATTCAAGTCAACAAGGACTTGAAGAATCTCAAATACGACGTAGTAGTCGTACAAGGTTGGCTCCTCTAAGATTTGAGGATGAATTTCCGCAAACCTTTATGACTTTACTACAAGAAGATGACGAGCCTGCTACTTTCAAACAGGCCGTATCTTGCCCTGCTAAAGACAAATGGATGGAAGCGATGCAAGAGGAATTAGAATCCATGAAAGTTAACCAAGTCTGGGACTTAGTTGACTTACCCAGAGGACGTAGAGCTATTGGGAACAAATGGGTTCTCAAGATCAAGCATAAGGCTGATGGCTCTATTGACAGATATAAAGCTCGCCTTGTCGCGAAAGGTTTTACGCAACAGGAAGGGATAGACTACGAAGAGACCTTCTCACCTGTTGTTCGTTTTACCTCAATTCGCCTGATTCTGGCAATGGTAGCTTGCTTAGACCTCGAATTACATCAAATGGATGTAAAGACTGCTTTTCTCAATGGAGAATTGGACGAGGAGATCTATATGGAACAACCAACAGGGTTTGTAAAAGAAGGAAACGAACATAAGGTTTGTAAACTTCTTAAATCCATATATGGTCTTAAACAATCCTCGAGGCAGTGGTATATACGATTTCAAGAGGTTGTCTTATCAAATGGATTTTCCATGCTTGATGAAGATAACTGTGTATATATCAAGAGGAATAAGAACAAGTATGTTATTATGTCTCTATATGTAGATGACATCTTAATAGCCGGAAATGACAAGGGCTTTGTGATGGATATCAAGGCTTGGCTTTCATCAGTTTTTGAGATGAAAGACATGGGAGAAGCCGCATATATCCTTGGAGTTAAGATTTCAAGGAATCGTTCGAAGAAACTTCTTTCTCTTTCACAGGAGACTTATATAAAGAAGGTTCTAGAACGTTTTAATATGCAGGACTGCAAGTCCATTGATACTCCAATAAGCAAGTGCGACAATTTATGTCTGAAATCATGTCCGAAGAACCAAAAAGAGAAGGAGATTATGGAAAAAGTTCCATATTCCAGTGCAGTTGGTAGTCTAATGTACGCTATGATGTGTACAAGACCGGACATCTGTTTTGCCGTTGGAATGGTAAGTCGTTACCAATCCAACCCAGGGCAAGTACACTGGAAAGCGGTTAAGAGGATAATGCGGTATCTCAAAGGAACTGCAGACTTTGCTTTATGCTATCAAGGAGATGCCTTGAGGCTCGAAGGCTACACTGATGCTGATTGGGCGGGTGATCTCGATGAACGACGATCGACCTCAGGATATGTTTTTCTACTCGGATCTGGTGCAATATCCTGGAGTAGCAAGAAACAATCCTGCATCGCACTTTCAACCATGGAAGCCGAGTTTGTAGCATTTAGCATGGCAGTTCAAGAGGCTGTTTGGCTTAGGAAGTTCTTAGACAGGCTAATTAATGCAAGTGACTCAGGTGCTGTACCTATACACAGCGACAGTCAAGCATCTATAGCCTATGTCAAAGATCCGAAATTCCATTGTAAGACCAAACACATAGATATCCGCTACAAATTTGCAAAAGACTATGATAAGACCAAGAAGGTAGACATAAGGTACATATCTACGCATGAGATGATAGCGGATCCGCTTACAAAGGCGATCCCCAGAGATGTGTTTTACAAACACTTATCATCTCAAGGATTGCGTAAGAGCTGAGTTGTACCAATGTAAATTCCCATGTCTGTAAATGATCAAAATTAATAAAAGAATAAGTTCTTTTTCAAACATTGCATATGAATTTCTTAAGAAATGTTTGTGTACATTTTTGAAATCTCAGCTGAATTGTGTGTATGTCGGACAGATTAAGGTTGGCTCTCTCACATGAGCAACCGCCTTATCTTATCAGATGGATAAGATAGAGATGAGACTAGTTTAAAGTCAAAATCATTAGACGAATGATTTAGAGTCATGACTTAAACAAGATAGTCGAATGAAAGATCTGCATCATATGGATGCTTACAAAAGATCTGAGATCTGTATCACAAGGATATTTGAAAGAGATCTCATATGATTTTTTCCTATCTGTCTTATGCAGGATGAGAGTCCGTGAATATTTCACGAGTAGTAAGGGGACTCAAAAAGATAGTCACTGTGGTGTCTGATCTTTTCATCCGTACAACATCATTAAGACATACTCTCCCTGGGAAAGGAGTGATGTTGTAATACGTGTTCATACCACGTATGCATTTCGACCACTGAGTTAGTAGCAATAGTGTTTGCTATTATGTGAGACACAAAGGCCATATGGGTCTTTACTCTTACCCTCAAGGACTCCAATTGGTTCCTTTAGATTTGACGAAATGATCGCTATCTTAGCGTGTTACTTATGAGCTATGATAATTCGGCTCGGCGGGGCACGTTAGAAAAGCGAGTCTAGTCAAGATCAGAAGGTTCGCAAGAAGAGGAAGATTGATTTCATATTCGCATTTGGACTTTAATGATTCAAAGCTGGCCAGCCAATTGTAATCCAGATGGGATTCAATTGTTGAATATAAAGTATAAGAAATGTGAAGAAATAATCTAGGGTAAAGCATGCATTGAACTACTCAACTTTGCACCTTCGAGGTCGTTGTGTATCTCTAACAAGTGCACAACAACAGACTCTACGCGCATGACGGTCGCACGGTCTATTTCTCGGTATGATAGATGAAAGAACTAAGGGAAAGACGTTCTCTTACAATCCCCTCAAGTGTGAGTGGGAGATGTTGGATATGGAAGACGTTTGTACACCCTTGTGGGGGATGTACGAGGGAATACGGACCTCGAACGTCGCGTACACGAAGTCGTGTACAAAGGGAATCTGTTCCCTTGCGGAGAGGATCTCTGGATGAGTGGGAAAGTCGCATTATATATGCATAAGTGCATGCGACATATGGCTAATAAAGGGGGAATATCTTAAGCTTATGTTGTACCATGCATATGGTACAACTTAAGCTTATAATGTGCCATGTATCATGGTACACCTTAATTAAGTTGTTCCAAAGGAACAACTTACCCTAAAATAACTACCTTGGGGGCTATAAATAAGACCCAAGGGTAAGCCATTTCTTACACCATTTGCATGAAATTCATGCATGCATCTTCATCCTAGCGAAGCTCTGCAGAAATCCTTTCTCTCCCTCTTATCCAAGTTCTTAATCTAAAGTAGAGATTTAGATTGTGGATTAGTAGCCTTACTCCGTTCGTGAGAAGACTCGATCCGTCGTGGCGAATCCGAAGGCGAAGTTCGTAGACTACCGTGCCGCATACGCAAGCGTAAGTCTAAACTTCATGTTATCGATCCTAACTCTGTTTTGGACAGGATCCTACACCGCCTTTACTTGCTGGCAAACCAAGCACTTGGCTACACTCCGAACCACGCTTCTCTTCATACCATGCCACCAATAATTCAGACGAAGATCCTGGTACATCTTGGTGCCACCAGGATGCACAGAATACGGCGAACTGTGTGCCTCCACCATCAGCTCCTCTCTGATATCCCCAACTGGCACACACAACCTGGCTCCAAACCTCAGCGAGCCATCCTCATGAATCAAAAAGTCAGTCCGCAGACCGGCTTCCACCTGCTCCCGAATCCTCACCAGCTTCGGATCCTCGGCCTGGCCAGCCTTAATCCGATCCACGATTGTCGACTGTACCTGCATGTACATCAACGACGAAGCCTCTTCAGGAAGAACAATCTCAACGCCAGACTCGCAAAAATCCTGCTGCAATCTCCACTGCGAGGTCAAAATCATCACCGCTGGAAGCCTACTCAAAGCATCCGGAACCACATTCACCTTGCCAGGGTGAAACTGCAAATCAATCTCATAATCCGCCATAAGCTCCAACCATCGACGCTGTCGCATGTTGAGCTCCTTCTGAGTGAAAATATACTTCAAGCTTTTGTGATCGGTGAAAATCTTCACTTTCTCACTCAGCAAGAAGTGCCTCCAAATCTTAAGAGCAAACACAACGGCAGCCAACTCCAAATCATGCGTCGGGTAATTCTTCTCATGAACCTTAAGCTGACGAGACGCATACGCCACAACATGCCCGTGCTGATGCAACACACAACCGAGACCCTTGCCAGAAGCATCGCAAAAGATCTCAAATCCACCGATGCGATCAGGCACAACAAGAATAGGGGCAGTCGTCAACCTCTCCTTCAGAATACCAAAAGCACTCTCACAATCACCCGACCAAACATAAGCAACATCCTTCCGCGTCAACCTGGTCATCGGCTCAGCAATACGAGAAAAGTCCTTAATGAATCGCCGATAATAACCGGCAAGTCCAAGGAAACTCCGAATCTCAGATGCAGACGACGGAACAGGCCACTCCCTGATGGCCCTAATCTTCTCGGGATCCACTGAAATACCATCTCCAGTCACCACATGCCCGAGAAAAGCAACTCGATCCAGCCAAAACTCGCACTTCGAAAACTTAGCATACAACCGATGCTTCCTCAAAATCTCCAACACCGTCCTTAAGTGCGAGGCATGCTCTTCCTCCGACTTCGAATAGATTAGAATGTCGTCAATAAAGATAACGACAAACTTATCCAAAAAGTCGTAGAAAATCAGGTTCATCAGATTCATGAAAACTACGGGCGCGTTAGTTACGCCGAAAGGCATAACCACGAACTCATAGTGTCCATACTTCGTCCTGAACGCTGTCTTCGGAACATCACCCTTCTTCACCTTCAACTGATGGTAACCACTCCTCAAATCCAATTTAGAAAACACACTCGAACCTCCAAGCTGATCAAAAATATCATCAATGCGAGGCAACGGGTATTTATTCTTAATGGTCACCGCATTCAACTCCCGATAGTCCACGCACATGCGACGCGAACCATCCTTCTTCTTAACCAGTAACACCGGTGCTCCCCACGGAGACACGCTAGGATTAATATAACCCTTCTGCAAAAGCTCATCCAGCTGCTTCCGCAACTCTTCCAACTCTGCAGGTGCCATACGATACAGCGCCTTCGAAATCGGTTGCGCACCTGGAACAAGATCGATAGAAAATTCCAGAGCTCGATCTGGCGGCAAACCAGACATCTCCTCGGGGAAGACGTCGCCAAAATCTCGCACCACAGCTGGCCACTCCAGCTCCATCTGCATAGCCACAGCCTCCACCGGCCTGGCCCGAAATCTGACAGGACCAAGAGAACTGCTACCACGACTGAAGTCAAATACTGGAAGTCCGGGAATCTCGAAAACCACCTTCTTCCTCCTGCAGTCAATCGTAGCATAGAAGCTCGCAAGCCAGTCCATCCCAAGAACTGCATCATAGTTGATGATGTCGTGGACGATGAAATCAGCGAAAAGCTCATGTCCACAGACCACCAACGAGCAAGAATTGCAACCACGATGCACCGAGACCACGCCATTCCCTGTAACAATATTCCAACTCTTGGGAAGAGGGGACGTCGACAAGGAATGCCTCTCCACGAAGCTCCGAGAAATAATGCACATCGACGCACCAGAGTCAAAGAGGACTCGTGCAGGAAATGTGCAAACCAAAACCACACCTAATCAACCAATTAACAATCAAACCCTAGTCTAGCAAACAACCATGTTCAAGCAAACAACACAATCTAACAATCAAAACCAGCTAGGAAAGTACAGCTAGATTGAGGATTACCTGCGATAACCTCATCCACAGCCTCGCTCTCCGCAGCGGTCATCAGAAAATCCTGCCTCCTCGGCGGAACAGCCTGCCGAAAAGCCTGTCCCTGCGGAACAAGAGTTGCTCCACGTCCAGCAGGAACAGACGCTCGCTGCTGCAACGGCTGAGCTGCAACAGGATCCCTCCGCAGCTGATTCGCATGCCGACAATCCTTCGCGACATGGGAAGCATCACTGCAAACCAGACACTGGCCCAAAAACTTCCGACACTGATCCTTGACGTGGCCAGGCTTACCGCAGAAATGTCAAAACTTCAGAATAGGCCCTCCTGGCCTCTTAAACTGAGCGGACTGATTAGGCCTGAATCCAGGTCTAACCACAGCTCTCGCCTGTTCCACAGGCCTCTTCCCAGCACCAACAACAGACCCTCTCCTCTGGTTCACGAGCAGCTCCTGCCTCTTTGCTGCTACCAGAACCTTCTGATAAGATTCCCGGTCAAAAGAGGTCACAAAACTCTGGAGCTCCGAAGCAAGCCCATGCAGGAACCTCTGAGCTCTCTCCTCAGCGTCCTGCACCATCTTTGGTGCAAACCGACTCAGCCTCATGAACTCTTGGTGATACATGTCCACCGACGAGTTCCCCTGCTTCAAATCGATAAAACACTGCAGCATCTCCTCCCTGGCAGCCTTCGGGAAGAACTCACCATCAAATCTGGCCTTGAAGGTAGCCCAAGCTATCGGCTCCACCAACATCTTCTCTTCCGCATCCCACCAATTCCGAGCATTATCCTTGAGTTGCCTCTTCGCCAAATCAACCCATCCAGCCGGGGTGATCTTGGCCATCTTCAGATTGTCCTCGATGTTCCGAATCCACTCATCGGCAGCCAGAGGACCCTCAGAACCATCAAAATATGTGGGACCCAGCTCCCGAAATTGCTTCGCTCCTGGCTCAGAGCGAGGGGCATCCGAAAGAGCCCGGGCAGCTCGAGCAAGTGGAGCATTCTGGACTTACAGAAGCATGCCATGCTGCACTTGCATCATCTGGAGCATCATCCACATCATCTCACCGCTGGTGGGTTCCCGCTCAGGCTCCTCATCATGAGGGAGCGCACCACTGCCCCCACCACGGGTGAAACACCTTCCTGCCATCTAATGACACAGAGAACGAATCAGATTAGACTCATAGCTTATGACTCGGACGTCGAACTTAGTTTATTGGACATTCTAATATTATTATCGCTATTCCAAAAATCGCAGTTACAGAAGGACCTGCATGGGCCACCACTAAAACCTGTCACGACCCGCTTCCCTAAAATGGAGGCGAGACGTGAAAAGGTCCGCACGAGAGTGGAGCTGTGAAGCCCCAAACCCGATAAGCGTAAATAAAACATAAGCAGGTCCCTGTAACCACAACGGAACAACAACAATAATACAAGGAGAGACTGAAATAAAACTTCACATCTCAAATATTGTCCAACATGAAAATAAGTTCAACATCCAGAAAAGCCACCAGGCTAAAAGAAAAGAGTCTAAAGGCCCAGAACAAGGCCAACAAAAGCAACGACATAACAAAGAAAAGTATAGGTGCCACACACCGATAACAAAACAACTGTCTAACAAAAATAAAACACAACGAAGACACTAGGACTGGTCCCCAGTGTCCACGTACTCCCCGTCGAACACAAGCTCGGGCTCGGCGTCAGCAAACACCTCGTCCTCAACGAGGTACTCGGGCTCGGGATCTAACATGTGTCACCCAAAAGAGTAAAGGGGCACATGTCAGCAAGTCTAAAAGACTTGGGCAAGGAAACTGAAAGTAAGGCAACTAGCAACCTAGCAGTTATAGTATGCATGACATGGCAGTTATGACATGAGTGCACAAGTAAAACATGGCAAGACAATTTGTACAAGAGAACAATCATCGGGACAAGACAAGACAGGACAAGACAAGAGTAGCCACGCTACTGTCGATCTCAATCAATTCACTATTCACGTTGTTTTGTAGATTGTTTACGCCTTACAGCTGAATGGTTTCACATTCGCTGATTGGCCGCTTAACAACTATCCCAAACCCAAGAGTTTACGCCTTACCACTGCAGTTGCTGATCGGGCAGACTCCCAGTTGATTGGTCGCTTAACTCTTACCCCCAATACCCACACGTAATGGAGCCTGGGTCCCCGCACAATGAGCTCAGCTAGTGAGCCTGGGGTTGCCCCGCACAATGAGCTCGCATTCTTAAACATTTGGCGTAGGGGTGCACCTAGCCGGAAACAAGCAATTCGGGCATTGGCTATCAACCAACACATGGCCCGCTTCTGGAACACGAGCCAGGAACACAAGCGTTCGTAGCAAAGCTACGTAATCACAAAAGCACTTAGAGAATGCAATGACATGACAATTTATTTCGCGTAGCGTTAATGAAAAGTAAACATGACATGGTAATTGTGCAACATGCTATATGTCGGAACTAGCTTCGTTGTCAAGCTAGTTCCCCAAATTTGCGCCTAGGCGAGTATCATTTCGTCGCCTAGCCTCTTTTACGCCTACAACAAGCAAATGGCCTAAAACATGGCCTAAACCCTAAGTGGCAAGTTTCACTTGCCTAGCACCGGGGATGACGACCACTTCGTCACACGGATGCTAATCTACGGGGAAATCGCTGTTATGGGGGAAACAAACACAAAACAACATGAAATTTATTAGGGTTTCATAAAATTATAAATAAGTTATGAAAACAACGGTAAATCGATTTCTTACCGAGAGAAGGCGGAAGAAACACTCCGGGGAACCCTAGGATCAGATCTGGAAAAGATTGGAGGAGATTGGGGAAACTAGGGTTTTAGGGGATTTGGGGATTTTGATGGATTTGGGTGAGATTTTGGGGAAGATGAGAGGTAGATAGAGTGAATGGATGGTTTGGATGATGGATTTAGGGCTTGGAATGAAGGGATGAAGCTTGGAGGAAGATGGGGGCTCAAGGGGGAAGATTTTAGGGTTTTGGGTCGTGTTGGGGAAGATGAAAACGTTTGGGTTGGGTTTAAATAGGTTGGGCTGGCGGCTGCCCAGAAATTAGGGTTTCAACACTGGTTAGTCGGTCAAAGAACAACCACTGACCGACTAGTTTGGGAACTAGTCGGTCGGTCGACCAACGCAGACCGACTAAGTGTAAACAGTAACTCCTGAACGAAAATAGAATTTAGAGTTAGTCGGTCCATGAACAAGTACTGACCGACTAGTTTAACATCTAGTCGGTCGATGAACGTTCTTAGACCGACTAAGGGTAAACAGTAACTGATACAAAAATTTAGATGATGTGTTAGTCGGTTCAAGAAGCATTGCTGACCGACTAGTTTGCAACCTAGTCGGTCAACCAACGTTCTTAGACCGACTAACGATAAACAGTAACTCTTGAGAAATTTAGAAAGCTAACTAGTCAGTCCAAGAAGGATTGCCGACCGACTGGATCGTCATCTAGTCGGTCGGTGCCCCTTCTTATACCGGCTAATGAGCACAAAAAGTTCCGATACGGAGCGCGGGGCCCCGGGATCGATTCCTAAGACTCCTAGGCTTGATCTAATAGTTAGATACGACCGTTATGAAGTCCGTCACGAGTGACATACTTCGAAATCGACGATCCTAAGGAAGAAACGAGAAAATACGACGAATCGATCGAAAATGAAAGCTACAGAGACGAAAACCACACAAGAGGAGAAAATCCACCAAAACATATATTATATTATAATATATCCAGATACATGAAAAGCAGTCGTTACACATCATTTCATTCGTCACCCTACTGTCAGATGTGAGGTATAGTGCTCTCTCTCTTATTCCGCTGTGCCTGAGATTTTATGTGCTATTAAGAGAGACAGAGGAGCCTCTGGATGAACCTCGGTTGAGTTGTTCTGAATTTTTCTTTTGGAGTTGTGAGGCTAGCTAAGGGGGGAGAATGTGATGTCTTTTCTGAATTAATTGGCTGTATTTTTTGAGGTGATCACTGCTCGGGTTGTTCTGGTAAGGGGGAGAATGTGTTTTGGATTATTGTGGCTCAAAGGGGAGAATGGTGTGCTTGGTTGGTGCTTGCTTGGGTTGTGCCACATAATGCCAAAGGGGGAGATTGTTAGGTTTGAATTTCATCTGATATTTGTTGGCATTAGTGGCACTACATCTGGAGATTTCAGGCTGCGGAATCAGATGTCTTTTTGAGCAGCTTAAGCAGTAATGTTGAACATAATGTCGTTCAACATAATGTTCAACATTCGGGATCTGAAATTCTGGTTAGTATGCTAAAACTCTGCTTTGGTTTCAGATCTGATTTGCTGCATATAATGCCGGGGATTTCTGAATTGATTGTGGAATATCTGCTTGAGAGATTTTTGGAAAGCCATTCCTAAATCTGTTGCTAAATTGAAGGGATGTTGGGTTGAAATAGAAAGAGAATATCTTGCAGATTTGTTGGTTGGAAAGATTGATTGCTGCATATCTTTTTATTGTTTCTATTTCCAGAAGATTTGAAAGAATCATTTCCTATCTTGGTTCAGTTAATTGTGGGTGAGCTGGAGATATATTTGGAAGCTATTATCTCTCGTTATTATTGTTGATTCGGTTGGAAAGAATCTAGCTCGGTTGGAAAGAATCTCGCTCGGTTGGAAAGGATCATTATTGTTGCAATTGAAGATCTGTTGGAGATATAACTGGAAGTTGCTATCTATCGGGATTTGTTATTGAATTTGTTAGAGAGATTTTCGCCCGCAAATATTGGTTGGAAGATATTGTTGAAGATATTGTGGAACCACTTGCCCGAAGTGATTCCTTAATTTGTGGGATGCCGATTCTACATGCGATTTTCAGCGAGCGACCTTCCTTATCTACTTATGTGATTGAGGGGGAGCGGGTATTGAATGTGTGCGGCTTTGCGGAAAAGGATGGTTGTTTACGAAAGTTTTTTTTGAAGAACTCGAGGAGGAGGCCGACGGCGACGGACGTAGGATCAAGGGAGTTGATCTAGTCGGTTGTGCAAGGGGAGCTTGCGGGCAAGGGGAGCTTGCGGACAAGGGGAGCTTGCCGAGAATACTCCATGGGTTGGTAGAGACCACCCATCACGGTTTGTATTGAGGGGGAGGTTGTTCCTCCTAATAGAATCGTGATAATTAGTGATTGTACTCATTGATTATTTTAGTGGAGTATTCTGATTTTCTGAGCGTGGCCCCGCAGATGTAGGTGTGCGCACCGAACTGCGTTACCAAGTTTCTTGTGTCACCTTGATGTTGATGTGTGTTTAATCTTTGTGTTTTTTTATTAATCCTACGTACTGAAAACAACATGATTAAATATGTACGGGTATATTATTTCCCTGGAGAGGCCAAATTACGGCCATATGTATGCTATCCTCTTTATTACAGAACATGCGGCCAGGTTGATGTTTAGATAGACATATTGATAGATATGTGACATCACAACGACATAGAGCTCAATCCAGCAGTCTGGCTACTGCAATGGAGGAATCGGATACACAGCGGTCATGTTGGGATAAAACATGCCAAAGTTCTTCCAAGCACCTCCCCTCAGGTTCTCGTCGAACAGCGCGTAAACGTAGGTTTCTATCTGCCCCCCAGGCCTCATCGCCGTCCCATTCTTCGACAAAACATGCTCCGACAAATTCCAAACATAATCCTTCGCATTCGCCACGTTCGCCGCCTTATTCTCTCCGGCCCACGGCCATCCGGTCTCCCCGACGACCACCTTCACATCCTTCCCTCCAACCTTCTCCATCGCCGAGTAGAACACATCAATAATGCCCAAGAATATGTTCATCGGCTCAGCAGTGCGATAAGAAGCATCAGACATGTAGAAGATGTGCGGGTAGTTTACGATGAAGAGAGGCGCGTTATGGGAAGCGAGGAATTTCACTATCGGTTCCATGAGTAGCCCGGACCGCGAGCTGCGCTTGAAGGAGCCTTGGGAGGAGGACAGATTATACGCGCCGAGCGCATTCCGACCAACTTCGGTGGTGACCCTGATCGTATTCTGCAGACCGTGATTGCTTACAACCGTGTGCAAGTTGGTCATAGCCTGCAACACCACCTTTGTAGAGTTCTCACTGATCACATTGGCATGCCCAACCACAAAGTTACGGAACCATACGTGGCCAATATACGGCTTGATGTTGGTATGAAACCAGTTCTCGGCTTCAGAAAGATTTGCAGCGATGTCACCAACCTCGTGATTGGGGATGCCAACAGTGAGCTGAACATTGGATCCACTGAGAGCTCGGAGAACGTTGTGATCGGGTGCGTAAATCCTCATCCGTCCAAACTTGTAGACGTCGAACAGACGGACGGATTTTTCCGGTGGAGGCAGGTTGTTGGCATGGAAGCCGTAGCATATTCCAAGGTTTTTGGCGTCTGAAAGAACGAGATCTCTGAAAGTTTAGAACAACAAGCTCGTGAATGATGCAATTTTATATTTTCTTAATACCTGCTCTTTCAAGTCGAGTGTTCAGTAAGAGGATGAACGCTAGCAGCGGCAACAGAGAAATTGCAGCCATCTGCAGTAAATTTAAGCCACATTAAGACGGTTTAATTGAAATTTAAACGAAATTATTAGTGGCAATATATTATGCTTACTGCTTCGATAATCGAAATATTGTGTTAGCAGTGGAAAAGCTCATGTGAATCGGTGCATAATGCTGGTATTAACTAGATATATATGACACCAGTTCATTGCCTACAGGCAATGTTAACTCCCTTATGAAGTTGTTGTTAGGCGTGCAGGGATCATGCCATTGCCGTGTTCATTGAATTCGAACTGACTCTGTCCTCCGCGCAAAATATTTGATCATTTTTTTGGGGGGGATAAATGTCCTTTCTATGCTATTCTTGTGGTGCATGGTGTCTTGGTTAGATGTAGCAATCTTAGATATAACAGTTTTTACTTGAGTTGTGGATTCCTACTTAGACACGCTTTGACGTGCTCCTCCCGCAGTTTTCAGGTGATAGACAAGCAGTAGCTGTAGTGGAGATCCTTGGCAATGGCCTAAAGTTGGAGATGTTGGGTTGTTGATGAGTTGTTGTACTCTTGGGGAGTTTCCTTGGAGCTGTATCTTACTTGAGAGTGGAATTGATATTTGTACTCATAATTGTAATTGATATTCTTTATTTATAAATGTGTTATTCTTGTGGTATATTGTCTTTAATTGTTGCACTCTGGCGTTGTCTGATTGGAGCATTACGTGCACTTTCCAGCACGTGCGTAGTAGCATGCTTGTTCTATTGTATCTCTTTTCTTTTCTTCCTTTGTAACACTCGCTACTCTGAGAGTTCATGGGACGGATATTCGTACTTCCCGAGTATCCTGTAAAACGGAGCATTACATAGCGCTCGGGTCAATCTGAGCCCGTTGATGGCAGTTTCATACTCCGCCACATTGTTAGTGGTTTGGAAGTCAAACCGAAGAGCATACTCAAGTATATTGTCCTCTGGTGTTTGGACAATTATACCCGCTCAGCTTCCGATCCGGGTTGCTGACCCATCTACTTGCACAATCCACGTTTGTTCCTCTTCCCATGCGGCTGTTGACGAGCCAGTGCCTGTCGAGGAAGTAGAAGGAATGTTGAGATTTAAGTTAGCAACTTGTACATTTACTGGTGGATTGTCATCACAGGTGAGTTCAATGATGAAATCAGCAAGAGCTTGTCCTTTGATGGCTGTCCTTGGCTTGTATTGAATGTCGAATTCACTTAGTTCGACCCCCACTTCGTCATTCTCACTGATCGATCGAGCCTCTTCAGAGTTTGCTCCAAAGGGGTGTCAGTGAGGACCAAAATGGTGTGTGCTTGAAAATAGGGTCATAGTCTCTTTACAGACTGGACCAGAGCATACACCAGCCTCCCTATTTTGAATTAGTTAACCTCAGCTCATCAGAGGACCTGACTTACATAGTAGATTGGTCGTTGTACTCCTGAATCTTCCTTGACGAGGGCTGAGCTTATAGCCTCCATCGTGGCAGCTAAATAAATGATCAACTGGTCACCTTCATCTGGCTTTGTCAGAAGCGGTGGAATACGGAGATACTCATTTAGCTCCGAGAACGCCCTCTTGCAATCTGCATCCCAGTCGATGATCTTCTTGTCCTTCGAGATGGATGTTATTGCTTTCCTCAACACCTTGAAGAAATGTAGTGACCGCTCGGCCGATTTTGACAGGAATCGACCAAGAGCCACTATCCTGTCGTTAATCACTGAAACTCTCGGATTGTGTAGGGCTCCTTCATCTCAACAATCGCCGCAACTTTTTCAGGATTAGCCTCAATTACTCGGTTCGTTAACATGAAACCGAGTAATTTTCCAGATCGAACCCCGAAAGTACTTGGTAGGGTTCAATCTGAGATTGTACAGGCGAATCTCAGCAAAATTTTCTTGGAGATCCGTGATATGCTACATAGGCTTCTTCGACTTGACCAACGTATCATCAACATAGACCTCCAAGTTTTTCCCAATTTGAGCCTTGAAGCCCTTGTTCATCATACGCTGATAAGTCACCCTGCATTCTTAAATCCAAATGGCATTTTTCTATAACAAAAAAAACATCGATCTGTAATGATGGAAGTCTTTTCTTCGTCCTTAGGTGCTATTTGGATCTGATTGTTGCCCGAGAAAGCATCCATGAATCTTAAGAGCTCATAACCGGAGGCATTATCAACGAGATGGTTGATCCGAGGTAGAGGGTAGCTATCCTTCGGGCATGCTTTGTTGAGTTTGGTGAAGTCAACACACATCCTCCACTTGCCATTGGCTTTCTTCACCATTATTGTCACGCCACAGTCACCAAAATACCTCGGAATTAGAGATAGATGGAGAAAGGGGGTCTAACAGGCCACAGTTTTGCACCAACCGTAGAATTTAAAAATATTACAAGCAGGTTACAGCACATGCTAGAACAACACAGACAGAGAAAAGTAAGTATCTAACAGTGCTCCAACACAGACAGCAAATAGTACTATTCATCACAGGATTAGTGTACACGAACAAAAGTACAACTGGAATGTAAGTACAAGTACAAAAGTAAGCACGACCCTCTTATAAGTACATATAAAGTCCAAAACCCAAAAGCAAAGTACTACAACTCTCAGTGTCCACAAAATTACAACTCACACTTTAATCTAACGCTGGAGACCAGAGGGAAAAGAAGCGTCTCCTGTGGGGACCACATCCTGCTCCTACTCCGAAGTCAACTGCTCAGATCCTAAAACCACGGAAGGGAACACGTCACGGCGTGACCCAGTAGGAAACCCAACTCGTGTAGAAGTAAATATTGATTGTAGATTGTTGTTGTTGTTATTATTATTATTTGTTATTTTCTTTTCTTTTATCACAAATAGTGCAAAGCATGAAAGGAACACCATCAGGCAAGTAAAAGAGGAATCAAAAGCATTACAAGCTAAGGGTTATTATTTGAATTAAAATGGGAATGAAATTACCCCTACACTTGTATATGTAATTACCACTCATGCCATTCCACTTGTAACCACAATGGCCATCCTTACACACCACTTAGCGTGGTTTTCGAGCATAAAGAATGGTCTCAATATCCACATGCACGGTTCAAAGGATGTGTACCCAATAAGAGTGCATTGCAGTCGTATTACACTTTACGAGGGGTTACAATTATGACATTGGACAGCCACTCAGGGTACTGGACTTCTCGAATGAAACCAGCTGGTAGAAGCCGATCGACTTCTTCAATAGCAGCTATCATTTTGTCACCCCCAATATTCCTCTTCTTTTGCTTCACGTACTAGAAAATTGAGTTGACATTCAATTCGTGAGAGATCACCCGAGTGTTGACACCAAGGATGTTATCTGGGGACCAGGCAAACACGTCAGCATTTTCCCTCAGGAGAATAATTAACCGTTCTCTTAGGTCGAAAGGGAGCATCCACCCAATGGAAAAAAATTTCCTTCCAGAGATCTGGTGTTCTCCGTCTCTTTGACTGCAATGGGGTGTCGGTATTCATGATTACCCTTGTTGCTGCTTAGATCATCTAGATCTGATCGCTCCACCCTTCTCATTGAGGTAGACAAAAAGTAACTTGATCGGGATTGCATCTGGTTCTCTTTTACCTTTCTAACTCCCTTAGGAGTCTGGAACTTGATCATCTGGTGAAACGTCGAGACCACCACCTCCACTGAGTTGAGTAGTGGTCTGCCGATGATTCCGTTATAAGCGGAATTGATCTTCACCGCGATGAAGTTGGTCAGGCTGTTGACCTACAGCGGAGATGTTTTGAGTGTCACCGATAGCATGATGATCGATGCCTGCTACCGGAGCAAAATGTCTAGTAAAACCCACAAGTGGTCCTGGAAATTTCCTTAACTCAGATGAAGTAAATCTCATCTTCTCCAATGTGGTAACGAAGAGCACGTCACACTAACTCCTCATGTCAACGAGTAATCTCTTCACTTCCACCATGCCTATGACGTCGCTGATGACAATAGCATCATCATGCGGCTGTTCCACATCTTCCAAATCTTCATTGGAAAAAAGATATTAGAGGTGTGGAGTCTATCAGATGCTTCTTTCCCACTGCAACAGTTATATACCTCCCAGCCTATGAACTTTGAAGGGAGGTCGATAACTTTGAAAGTGGTGGACCTCCCAGTATCATGGCAAGGACACCTGTGTTGGGAGATGCTAGGATGTTCTCATCATGTGTTGTTGGGCGAGTCGATATTGTCAGAATAAGTGTATGACGGGATGTCGACTCAGTTTTCCACAGACAGTGCAAACTGTTGACGTCTAGGTTTCAGCCAACAGTGATTGGGACTGACGTAGACTCCTTTGTCGAGGCAGAGTCTCGTCAGCTGATGAGGTGGGACTCTTGGTTGGAAGAACCAGGGTCGATGGAGGCTGAGCTGAGAACTCTAGGCTGGATCTCGATCGATCTCTCGGTCGAAGATGGTGACCGTTCGACCGTCCTGCTGGGCGAGCCTCGAGCAATCTGCAACATAGACATTTGTTAGGGGGTCGGATCTGGGTTTCGACCCAAATATCCTCCAATGCTTAAGTTGGTATCGACTTACGGAAAGTTTGGAGCTGTCAAGATCGAACCAAGAGGGTTCGTCCAAAGTCAGTCATCTCAAGCGCTTGGAGGAAGAAATTTTAGAGTGTGAAGAAGATAAGTTGTTAGACTACCTAGTATTTTGAACCTCTGTAATCTAAACCATTATTCTATCGTCATTTCACATATTTATAGTTGATGATCTTCATTGCTAATGCATAACGGCTCCTCATTGATGGTGGCGAGATTTTATCCGGGATTGTTGATAATGGCTGCACATTTACTCAGTCCGCATTAACCAATTCATCGTAATCAGCGGGATCCCAATGGGTGGATGAGTTGTCCCTTTGACGAAGTAATAGCCCATTCTCACTGATGAGTTCTAGAGTTATTGGGCAGAGGCTTACCATTTTCTAATGTGCTTCATTGTTATATCCTCGTTTCGTGGGCTGTACCCATGTATTAACAATATCTATTCGTCTATACTAATTTAAAAAGATCAATTTTAGCATATGGTTTATCTTTTATGGGCAATGTGGGAAATCGAAATTGAATTATTTAGACAAATTAAGACCCTCCTACAACATACCACACATACATCGGAAAGCAGAAAAGCACGTTTCGATATGTCTCTTAGGAGTAATAGGGGAGAGAATGTCATCTGAGCAATTGCTGGTTGGCACCTCTCTCCCTCCCCCTTTTTAAATCCCATAATCTATGGTCTTTTAATTTTCTGTTACTTTTATCCGAATATAACTCGTGAACAAGTCAAACAGAATACATATGTATCATATATGTGTAAAACTCTCACTAGATTCTGTTAACTAATTTCGAGAACAACCACACATCAATTCATTGAGCTTCCGATTTAATAGGATCTTAGCCTAAGTCTAAGGAGACCATATGCCACTCCGTGCTGAGCCTGCTGAGACCCGGATCGAGCTCAAAGAAAAAAAAATGGCACTTGATGATGACGAATTGACGATGATGTTCGTCCAATTTTATGACACCAAGGTCCATCAATAGAGAATGCATGGAGACTCCACCATGCAGTTGGATAATCTCCATACCCGAAAGCCGAATCGATGAAGACGGCGACGTCGGCGGAGCGCAGCCGGACTGGTCCGATCCGGGCATCGACATCCTCGAGATGGTGATCCGCCGCCTCGGCCCGGTCGAGAACCTGAAGTTCGGCTGCGTCTGCCGGACGTGGAGATCGCTTCGGCTCGCGCACCGCGGCGCCCCGCACCTCCCTTTGCTAATGCACCCGACCTTCTCGTTCGGCCGCTGCCGCCGCTTCCTCAGCCCAGCCGACGGCCGGTGCTACAAGCTCTCCCTGTCCGAGCTCTTCGCCGAGACCTGCCTCGGCTCCTCCGGCAGCTGGCTCATAATGAGAGGCAGACAACTTCATCTCTTCAACCCCTTCACCCTGAAGAAGCTCAAGCTCCCGTACATAGAAGAGGACCCCCTCGAGCAAGCGTTCAGCTACAAAGTCCCCCTCCTCGTCTTGTCCATGCCCAATTCCCCCGACTTCGCCGCTGTGATCTTCTACCCGCAGAGCATCTACTACCTCCGCGGCGGCAACCGGAGATGGACGTCTCACGGCTTCTACAACGCCAACTACTACGGGAGAGTGATCCAGGCCGTGGCCGTCGGAGGGAAATTCTACGCCCTGACGAGCAGAGGGAGACTGGCTCACCTCGACGTCGATAGGAACCCGGCGCTCGTCTGGATGGAACACGCAGGGAGCATCGAATTCGACAAGGCCAGAGAGCACGCCTACCTGGTCGAGTCGGACGCGAAGCTGGTCGTGGTGATTGTCAGATGCCAGCGCTGCGATCGGTCCGCTGGCGCCCAGGAGACGGTCAAGATAATGTTGCTCGACGAAACGACCGCTACATGGAGCGATGGTGAGCGCTTGGTGAGAGACCGGGCGTTCTTCCTGGGTCCGAGAGGGTCCGTGTCCGTGTCACTCGATGAGCCCGGAACCACCAAGGCCCGCGTGTACACCGCGGGGGACGATTGCTTCGGGGCTTTGGAGGTTGGCGGCGAGGGGGGAGGAGCGAGGGGCAGGGGGCGCCTGTGCTGCGTCCACCACAGACGGTCGACCGCCGTATGGGTGATGCCGGAGCTCATGTTCCGCGACCGGAAGCAGAAGTGGTGGGCGGGGTTCTATGCGGTCATCAGCGAGCGGGTGATAATGGGGCTGATCGTGGGGCTGGTGGTGTTCGAGCTGCTGCTGCTGTTTTCGCCCCGAGCGTTCATACGGCTGCTCCCGCACGCTGTGATGGTTATGATCGAGTATGTGCTGGTTTGGGGGCCGATATGGATATCGTTTTGTATAGCGTGTAATTGTTTTTGTAGAACGTTGGCTCGATAGACGCCATGATGCGATGTTTGTAACTCCTATGTCGATATATACTTGTTTGCCATATGTAGTTAGTCTACTCATGTACGATATTGGCAATGATTTGCTGATTATGTTGTCATCAAATTATATCATTTTATTTTTGAAAAGCAAGGAGAAGTTCGGATGCTTCCATCCTTAAGCTCACGCCATCCCTCTTCAAGAATTTCTTTCGAGCCAGCCGTAAGCTCAACATCAAGTTCTTGCTGCTAAAATCAAAGAAAATCCACCGGCAGAGGTTCAGCAGGCCGCAAAGGGTGAATCCGAGCACGCGTGTTAAGAAGAAGAGCATGAACTTTGCGGTGTATTTGATGAAGTAGAAGAAAACCATAGCGACTAGGCAAAGAACGAAGGTGCAAAAGGTGGCGGCGGCCATGGAGGCAGAGGCCTCCATCAAGACGTAGAACGCGACGTTCAAGATGCTGAAGATGAGAAGAACGAAGGTATCGAGACTGTGGTCGCTGATAATGAAAGCCATCATAAGGCTAGGAAAGATACGGAGAGAGAGCAAGAGGGAAGAGTTTCGCTGATGGCCTTTTGAGGAAGGGGCAGTCGTATACAGATATGTATGTTTCGTTTTGTTTTGTGGAGAGAGTTGGAGAAATACGAGTCTGACGGAGATTTGGAGTTCAGTTTGTTTTTAGATCAGAAACTTGTCCTATTTAGACTAGGACTAGAATTGCTAAATTTTGGGCAAATTCGTGTATGAACACAAATAGTTAGGTGTTAATATAACATGTACACATCTACTTATATTGATGCTTAGTTTACATGAATCATAGTATTGTTGATACAACCCCCAAATGGGCTGAAGAGAGGCGAGCCGACCGTTTGGTCCAAAACCGCACTGTGCTCTAGCCCAAAGGGCCCACGAGCGGGTCAGGGTGTCGCGGCACAAGACCGCCATTCGACATACTGTTGACCCCGCTCAAAGAGAGAAACCGCTCCCCAGATCTCGTCCGTCTTGATCGCCATTGAAACCACCATTACGTCCGCCTTGATCACCATTCAAGGGACCATCAATGTGGGAGGGCACAAAGGGAGGAATGATAAAACGCCATGGATGAGTTGACATACGGGGATCCTATAAGAGACCCGACAAACGGAACGCTAAAGGACGAAATCTTGGATACTTGACACCCAGGTATACCATCTCCTCAGACCTTCTTACACCTTACATTTCTCCTCCACAGCTCGGCCCGAGAACTCGCACTTGGTCTCTCCGTGAATCAAGTTCGATTCCACCGAGCACTTATCAGATCGAGATCTGACTTTGGCATCGGAAGGGGACTTGGTCGGAACCAAGGTCCGACCCCCCTGATGAGTTCTTCGTTTTGCAGATCCGAAGAGATGTCAGCCCGCCGAAGCTTCCCTTCGACATCTCATTGATCGACCCCATGCGCATCCTCCGTCAAGGGTCTGTGCGGCCGACTGATCCCTGAGGTCGTATCCACTCCGCCGAAGCTTCCCTTTGGTGCATCGTTACTCGTCCACGAGTATTTCTTCCCAAGAGAACGCTCGGACGATCAACCTCGAAGGCCGTCCCCGTCCCTTGAGACAAGTGACGACCCTCGGACCTCCGAACCACCATCTTGCGATGAAAAAACACCACGAAACAATTGTCATTGTAATTTGTTTTTGCGAATATTACAATTTGCAAAGCTAAAAGTAATTTTCTAAATAATCTTTGCTCAAAACAATACTATACTTTGAGACAATTTTGCTAGAGAACCGAAGGCGGGTCTTCTGTAAATTTTTAATTTTTTAAAGAAAATATTGGTTCACAAACTCGATCATCCGGATGCCTAGTTCAATATTGCAAAAAGATATTTACGTTCTCTAATGATAAAGTATTAGCAATATGCACAAAGTACATGTGTACCCAAAAAAATCCCACACAACACACAGGATGCGGGACCCATGCCCAGGTGGAAAGGAGAGATGAGAGAGTGTGTGAGTGTGGGTAGTGTCTTGGGTTTTTGGGATTTTTTGATGGGAACAAGCAATTAATGTTCTCTACAAAACTTACAACATAGCAATACATATGAAAGATAACGCAAAAAAAGATAAACACGCACTTAACATCAAGATTTATACTGGTTTCATCCAATACTCGTTGTATGTCCAGTTGGAGAGACCACTAATGCTTCAAAATCTTGGAATTACAAGGTATTTTACTTGGTTGGAGGGAATAAACCAAACCGCCTAAGAAATCAGAAAATAAAACAATGGAGAAAACCTCTTAAACAACTCACCCTTGGCCCTTAGTTTGCCCTCTTTATTTTCTACATATAGCCGCAAACTTGTATATGAAATTCCCTAGAAAATCGTGAAAGAATCATTGTGTCCGCTTGCGCGGACAGTAATAATAATTTACCGCAGCGCACAGGTCGTGTATAGCTACGGGTCGAACACAGTGAGGCGGTCAATGAGTACCGATTTATGGGTCTTTGTTTGAAAGCTACTTGTTACGACCTAAAGATCGTAGTAGCCCAACTCCAGCCCGGATCCGCTAACATACCCCTTTAGCTCACCTTTTAACAATTAGGGCCGCCGCCCCGAATACCCGGGGCATCACGGAGATAGGCGCGCCTTACAGCGCTCCCCAAAACGGCCGAGGCGAACAACTGTAGTCGGCCGAGGCGAACAACCGCAGCCGCCCGACCCGCCGTGGGAGCGCGTTAGGGGACGCCCGGATAGCTAGGCCAAGCCTATTGACGAGCGCGACCGGTCCGGACAACCCCCGACCGGATCGGCCCATCCGACTCCCGCGAACCGTGGCGCCGAAAGCGAGCCAGACCTTTAGTTCGACGCTAACGACAAACAGCCTAGGATAAGGACGCGACTAACCCACACGTCACCCGACCGTCTGACAAAGCACCCCCAGGCGGCTGACCTGACCGGCGGTTAGTTCTTTCGGCCCTGACATCCCGACAAAAGCACCCCTGGGCCGTTGCGCCGCCTGACAGAGGCAGGTCAGAGACTCCTGTTCCCGACGTCCTCATCCGAAGCCTCCACTGACACCCGAGCCAGCTCAGCACACCTAGTCATCACCCGTCAGGTATAAATACCTCCTCTCCTCTTACGGAGAAGGGGGTGAGAAAAACTCTCCCATCTTCTATCATTCACACACGAGAGCAAAGATCCTCCATATCTTTGTTCTCCCACCTATAGCTCGTCACGTGAGGCGGACACACAGTTAGTCCGGCCGGCGTGTCCAGCCCCCCATTTAAGCCCTGTTACTGACTTAGGCATCGGAGGGGCTAAGGGTTGAACCCCAACCCCGACCTTCTGACGAGTTGTTCGTGCTGCAGGAGAGTTCGCCCCTTAGCCAAAGTCAGCGTCAGCCTCCAGCCGTTCGACCTCCCTCAGCTGTGTCCGACGAGATACGATCCTGTGAGCTCCACCGGCAACGGATCCGACCTCTTCACCCCACTAATCTCTTGTAAAACAGCCTACCTAACCCCTCATTTCCATATAACCACCGTGCCCTTGGTTCCCCATAATACAAATTCATTGTACGCGAGTTCCACCTCGTAACAATTGGCGCCGTCTGTGGGAACGAAGGGTCACACCCATGTTAGACTCCATGCCGATCTCGCGGAACTCTGACCACGGTAAAGATCCCGTGGGTCAGGAACCGCTCTCTCTACAAATCACCCCGGCGTCCGACCCCCTTCTGGGGATGGGCACCGAGACTGAACATACTTCGGCCCCCGCCGTCCTGAAGAGCTTCGAGGCCGTCCCCCTGGCCAGGAAAGGCTATCAGACGGCGGGAACGGAGCCTCCGCCCGGCCCCTCAGAGCCCCTGAACGTGAGGAGGGACCTCCACCCTCAATTCGAGGAGGAGGGGGAGAATAGGGGGCTCGCTTAGGAGATTGCGGCCCAGCAAAGGCTCCTGGAAGAGGAGATGGAAGTTACGCAGCGGTGGAGGCGCCTGGGGGAGGCGGCCGCCGCGCAGAGGCGTTTGGACGAGGCGGCCGAGACCGCCCGGAGGGCCTACCAGGAAGAAGAGACCGCCCGCCGCCCACTCCGCTTCATCGTCGCGGAGCGCGAAAGGCTGAGGAAGGAAAACAGAAGCAACCAAGAAGTCATTGAAGAAACGACGATGGGACGGCAGCCCGGGAACGGGCGGGACCCGTTGCTAAACAGATCCCCACCTGGAGGAGGCGACCCGCGTCACCAGCACCACCCCTCCGATACCCTGCGCGAGGAAGCCGTTTGTCGACAACTACGCTTCCTCGCCGCCGAGCGCGAGAGGCTCCTCCGAGAGAATCAGGAATGGATGGAGGCCTGAGGAGAGCTGGCCGGGAGGCGCTGGCGCTGGGAGAGCCGTAGCCCACAACCCGTCGAGTCCTCGGCCCGAGGGAGGAGCCCCGCCAGACGACCATCGGAGTACTCCCCGGGGGCGGACCGTCGACGGCCGCGACGCGACCGAAGCCTGACCCCCGAATGGCGGAGAGGGGACGCCCCGGATCGCCCTACCTATCCGGAGGAGGCCACGCCGCTCGCACGGTGGATCACGTCCGCCCCAAGGCCCAAAAGGTTCAAACCCCCTCTCTTGGCCACATACAACGGGAGAGGCGACCCCCTCACGCACGTGCAGCAATACCGGGGGGCGATGGAAGCACAGGATGTGGACGAGGCGTTCCTATGCCGACATTTCTCCCAGAGCCTGAGGGACACCGCGCTGGACTGGTACTTCGGCTTGCCCGCGAGATCCGTCGGGAGCTTTGGCGAGCTGTCACACAAATTCTGCCAAGAGTTCCGGGCCGGGCGGACGAAGAAGAAGCCTTTGGATTATCTCTGTACGATAATCCAAGGAGAAGGGGAGAGAACGGGAAGATACCTCCGCCGCTTTCAGGAAGAAAGGCGGGCGGTGGTGACATGCGGCGATGAGGTGCTAATGCTGGCCTTCAAGGCGGGGTTGCGGACTCGGAGCCTCCACAAATCCCTGCTCCGGGACCCGCCGACCGACTACGAAGCGCTGGTTGCAATGGCGGAAAGGCACGCATTGGCCGAAGAGACCCTTGGTGCAAAGGTCGTATACCCCCCGGCGAAACCATCCCGGGACGGACCCCGGTCGCACCCTCGGCCGAGGCAGGAAGAGAGGGGCCGAGGCCGCGATCAGATGGCCCTGCCACGGCGGGAGCCGCCCGAGCCTCGCCCACGAGATCGGCTTGGCCCGACGCGCGAGTTTGCCCCGGCGCGGAGGCCCCCCGGAGTCATCCCAAGACAAGAAGACCCCCCACCGGCGCAGTACACGCGACTCAATGCCCCCATGATGGAGGTGCTGGCCGCGGTGACAAGGGTCGGGTTACTGCCGGAGCCTCCCCGGGAGATGAGGACGGACCCGGCGAGGAGGGACCCCCGGAGATACTGCCGCTATCACTGGGACCACGGTCACGACACCGACCACTGTCACTCCCTTAAAAGAGAGATCGAACGACTGATCCAGGCGGGTCACCTGGGGAACTTTGTCGCGGGAAGGCGGGTGACGACTGGAGAGAGGGACCCCCCGGGGGAGGGGGGACGGGGACCGCCGGCGAACCGCGATAGGGAGGAGTCCCGTCCCCCGAGGGCGGTCATGCGAATTGAGATGATAACTGGAGGCCCAACCTCGGCGGGACGAGCGCCCGCAACCCTGGAGGCCGAGGACCGACAGGTGATGATGGCGGGCGCCGGCCTCCGGTCGAAGCGACGAAAGATACACCGGCCCCCCATCACCTTTACCGAGGAGGACTGGCCGGAGGCACGGAGCCAGATCCATGGCGCCCTCGTCATCAAAGCTCGGATCGGAGCGATTGACGTCGGCCGACTCCTGATTGACACTGGTAGCTCCTGTGACATCCTGTTCCTGGCAACGGTCGAGAGGATGGGGTGGGGGCGTGCAGACTTAGAGCCCAGTGTGGGCCCCGTCGCCGGCTTCACCGGCCACGCGATTCCCACCGAGGGAATGATCACCCTGCCCATGACCCTGGGGGAGGAGCCGATGGTCGTCACCAGAGAAACGCGTTTTGTCATCATCGACGTCGCCTCGGCGTACAACGGAATCATAGGGCGTCCATATATGACGGCCATCGAGGCGCTCCCCAGCCTGCGACATCAGACGATGAAGTTCCGAACCCCGCGGGGGGTGGGACAGGTCCGGGGAGGACGGGAGACGCGCGGAGACCACAACCATGCGCCGTCCCTGTGTAGGAGCCCGAGGCGGGCCCTGACGGCACTCATCCCAGACGAGAGGGAGGATTTTTGCGACCAGCGGCCGACCCCGGCCGAAGAAGTAGAAGAGGTCCCTGTGGCCTCGGGCGAGGGAAGAACCGTCTCCGTCGGGACAAAACTCCCGTCCGCATTGAGGACGGCCCTCGTGGCCTTGCTCCGAGAAAACGCGGACATATTCGCGTGGTCACCCGTCGACATGCCCGGGGTGGACCCGAGAGTAATCTCCCACAGGTTGAATGCGGACCCGGAAGCCCGACCTGTCCGACAGAAGAAGAGAAGTGCAGGGGGCGAAAAGAAGAAGGCGGCCGAGGAAGAAGTAGAGCGACTCCTCGAGGCCAAATTTGTTCGGCCGGTGAACTACCCCGACTGGCTCGCCAACGTCGTTCTGGTGAAGAAGCCAAGCGGGAAGTGGCGCATGTGCGTTGACTTCACCGACCTCAACAAGGTGTGCCCGAAGGACAGCTTCCCTCTACCCAGAATCGACCATTTGGTGGACCAGGCGTCCGGCTATGAGTTGTTGAGCTTCATGGACGCCTTCTCGGGATACAACCAGATACCGATGGCGGTGGAAGATGAGGAGAAGACCTCGTTTGTCACTGATAAAGGCACCTTCTGTTACACCAAGATGCCCTTCGGACTGAAGAACGCCGGGGCAACCTATCAACGAATGGTTGACCGAATATTCGGCCCTCAGGTAGGACGAAACCTGGAGGTCTACATTGACGACATGCTGGTGAAGAGCGGAAGGGCTCCCGACCACCTCACGGACCTACAGGAAACCTTCCAGAGGGTCCGCCAGTACAACCTGAGGCTAAACCCCGCGAAGTGTATCTTTGGCGTGCAATCGGGAAAATTCATGGGCTTCATGATAACGAAGCGGGGAATCGAGGTGAACCCCGACAAGGTGGCGGCCCTCATCAGCATGACGGAGCCCCGGACGATCCGGGACTTGCAGCGACTGAACGGCCGGATCGCAGCTTTGGGGCGATTCCTGTCGAGATCGGCGGAGAAATCGCTCCCTTTCTTTAGGGTCTTGCGCACAGCCTTGGGCGAAGCTAAAGATCAAAGGAAGGTGATCCCGTGGGATGACGACTGCACCCGGGCGTTCGCGGAGCTGAGAGCATACCTACAGAGCCCACCGCTCCTCGTGCGGCCGGAGGAGGGCGAACCCTTGGGATTGTACCTGGCGACCACCGATGGGGCCGTTAGCTCCGTCCTGATCAAGGAGGAAGGAGGAGTGCAACACCCCGTTTACTATGCCAGTCGGATCCTCCGGGAGGCGGAGACTCGTTACAGCCCTATCGAGAAGGCCGCCTACTGCCTAGTCACCACGGCCCGGAAGCTCCGACCCTACTTCCAGGCCCACCCCGTAATCGTCCACACCGACATGCCCCTCGAAAAGAACCTGAAGCGGCTGGAGCGGTCGGGGAGGATGCTCAATTGGAGTGTCGAGCTCAGCGAGTTCGACATAACGTACAAAACCCGGACGGCAATCAAGGCCCAAGCGCTGGCCGACTTCGTGGTGGAATGCACAGCGGAGATCCCGCCGGGAGACCGGGCGGAGCTCCCATCGGCGCCCACATCCTCGCGGAGGGTCGAGGTGGGTGAACCCTCAGCACCCTCCCCGACGACAGCGGGTGAATTATGGACCATCCACGTCGACGGCTCCGCAACAGGCTCTGGGACAGGAGCAAGAATAGTCATTCAAACGCCGGATGGATGCTCGCTGGAGTACGCCCTGCGCTTCAGCTTCCCGGCCACCAACAATGTTGCGGAATATGAAGCCGCGGTGAACGGGTTGAAGCTCGCAAGGGCGGTGGGGGCGACGAACGTGTTGCTCCTGAGTGACTCCCGCCTCGTCATCCAACAAATCCTGGGGGGCTTCGAAGCCCGAGAGGAAACAATGAAGCGATACCTAAATCGCATCCAGATCGAACTCCGAAAGTTCAAGAAAGCGGACGTCCAACACCTACCCCGCTCCAGCAACCTCCGCGCGGATGCCCTGTCTAAGCTGGCCTCCTCCTCGGCGGCCGAGATCAGGAAGGCAATCTACGTGGAAAGCCTGGCGACACCAACCATCGACGAGGGAGAACTGATGTGCGCGGGCACGAGGACGTCGTGGATGACCCCCATAATAAAGTACCTGGAGACGGGCGAGCTACCCGAGGAACAGACGCTGGCAAAACAGGTGGAAAGGCGGGCCCTTTCATTTGTACTTCTCGACGGAGTGCTATACCGCCGCCGCCGAGCCAATTTCGACGCCCTGCCCTACCTAAAGTGTTTGGGCCCGGAGCAAGCTGAGCAAGTCATCCGTGAGGTGCATGAGGGCTTTTGCGGAAACCACCATGGCGGGCGCACCATCGCCCACAAAGTAATGCGCCAAGGATACTACTGGCCGACGATGATCCAGGATGCGATACAATACGTCAAGAAGTGCGAGGCATGCCAGAAGTTCTGTCGGCGGACGACTGCACCCCCGGCCAACCTAATGCCCATCTTGAGCCCGATCCCCTTCACCAAGCGGGGGCTCGACATCCTGGGGCCATTCCCAAAAGCCTCCGGAGGAAGGAAATACCTAGTCGTCGCCGTGGATTACTTCACCAAATGGATCGAAGCAGAGCCGCTGGCGCGAATCGCGTGGACGGACATGAAGGGCTTCATCTGGCAATCCATCATATGCCGTTTCGGGATTCCCCGCTCCATCGTCACGGATAACGGAAAGCAGTTCGATTGCGAGGGCTTCCGCGACTTTTGCTCAGGCTGGGGAATCAAACTCCAATTCGCGTCAGTCGCCCACCCGTAGTGCAACGGAATGGCGGAGGCCGCGAATAAATGTATCCTGAACCCGATGAAGAAGAAGGTGGACGCCGCTCTGGGGGCCTGGGTCGACGAGCTGCCGGGGATCCTGTGGTCTTATCGTACCACCCACAAGGCCTCGACTGGGGAAAGCCCCTTCGTGCTAGCATACGGGTCGGAGGCGGTCGTTCCCGTGGAAATCGGCGAAGAGACACTCCGGCTAAAGCTCTTCGACGAAGAAGCCAACGGAGAAGGACTTGGTCTCAGTTTGGAGCTGATAGACGAGGTGCGAGACCGGGCCTTGACTAGCCTCGTCAAGCACAGCCAGAGGATGGCACGGCACTACGACTCCTGGGTGAAACCGCGGACCTTCCGGATCGGCGATTTGGTCCTCCGAGATGCCACCTTCCGCCCCGAGACTGCAAAGCGGGGAAAGCTAGCCGCTAAGTGGGAAGGACCCTACACGGTCATCGACATTGTTGGGCCGGCCACGTACATCCTGGCTACCCCCGAAGGGAGCGAACTGGCCCACCCATGGAACGCAAAACATCTGCTAAAATTCTACCAATAGTTGTGAGTTTTCTTTTTCTTATACGCAGTGTACATATCCATCCGTTCTTCCCAATATGGTTATCCCTGCACAAGTTTTGCAGTTTCGACAAAACTCCGAACCTCTGGGGCAGGGCCAACCCTAGCCACCCAAACCAGCGAAGGGCACGGGCCGGGCTACGCGCCCGCTCCCCCCTCCAGACCTCTGGGGCAGGGCCAACCCTAGCCACCCAAACCAGAGCAGGGCACGGGCCGGGCTCCGCACCCGCTCCCCCCCTCAAGAACTCTGGGGCAGGGCCAACCCTAGCCACCCAAACCAGAGGTGGGCACGGGCCGGGCTACGCGCCCGCTCCCCCCCTCCAGACCTCTGGGGCAGGGCCAACCCTAGCCACCCAAACCAGAGAAGGGCACGGGCCGGGCTACGCGCCCGCTCCCCCCCTCCAGACCTCTGGGGCAGGGCCAACCCTAGCCACCCAAACCAGAGAAGGGCACGGGCCGGGCTACGCGCCCGCTCCCCCCCTCCAGACCTCTGGGGCAGGGCCAACCCTAGCCACCCAAACCAGAGAAGGGCACGGGCCGGGCTACGCGCCCGCTCCCCCCCTCCAGACCTCTGGGGCAGGGCCAACCCTAGCCACCCAAACCAGAGAAGGGCACGGGCCGGGCTACGCGCCCGCTCCCCCCCTCCAGACCTCTGGGGCAGGGCCAACCCTAGCCATCCAAACCAGAGAAGGGCACGGGCCGGGCTACGCGCCCGCTCCCCCCCTCCAGACCTCTGGGGCAGGGCCAACCCTAGCCACCCAAACCAGAGAAGGGCACGGGCCGGGCTACGCGCCCGCTCCCCCCCTCCAGACCTCTGGGGCAGGGCCAACCCTAGCCACCTAAACCAGAGAAGGGCACGGGCCGGGCTACGCGCCCGCTCCCCCCTCCAGACCTCTGGGGCAGGGCCAACCCTAGCCACCCAAACCAGAGCAGGGCACGGGCCGGGCTCCGCACCCGCTCCCCCCCTCAAGACCTCTGGGGCAGGGCCAACCCTAGCCACCCAAACCAGAGGTGGGCACGGGCCGGGCTACGCGCCCGCTCCCCCCCTCCAGACCTCTGGGGCAGGGCCAACCCTAGCCACCCAAACCAGAGAAGGGCACGGGCCGGGCTACGCACCCGCTCCCCCCTCCAGACCTCTGGGGCAGGGCCAACCCTAGCCACCCAAACCAGAGAAGGGCACGGGCCGGGCTACGCGCCCGCTCCCCCCCTCCAGACCTCTGGGGCAGGGCCAACCCTAGCCACCCAAACCAGAGAAGGGCACGGGCCGGGCTACGCGCCCGCTCCCCCCCTCCAGACCTCTGGGGCAGGGCCAACCCTAGCCACCCAAACCAGAGAAGGGCACGGGCCAGGCTACGCGCCCGCTCCCCCCCTCCAGACCTCTGGGGCAGGGCCAACCCTAGCCACCCAAACCAGAGAAGGGCACGGGCCGGGCTACGCGCCCGCTCCCCCCCTCCAGACCTCTGGGGCAGGGCCAACCCTAGCCACCCAAACCAGAGAAGGGCACGGGCCGGGCTACGCGCCCGCTCCCCCCCTCCAGACCTCTGGGGCAGGGCCAACCCTAGCCACCCAAACCAGAGAAGGGCACGGGCCGGGCTACGCGCCCGCTCCCCCCTCCAGACCTCTGGGGCAGGGCCAACCCTAGCCACCCAAACCAGAGAAGGGCACGGGCCGGGCTACGCGCCCGCTCCCCCCCTCAAGACCTCTGGGGCAGGGCCAACCCTAGCCACCCAAACCAGAGCAGGGCACGGGCCGGGCTCCGCACCCGCTCCCCCCCTCAAGACCTCTGGGGCAGGGCCAACCCTAGCCACCCAAACCAGAGGTGGGCACGGGCCGGGCTACGCGCCCGCTCCCCCCCTCCAGACCTCTGGGGCAGGGCCAACCCTAGCCACCCAAACCAGAGAAGGGCATGGGCCGGGCTACGCGCCCGCTCCCCCCCTCCAGACCTCTGGGGCAGGGCCAACCCTAGCCACCCAAACCAGAGAAGGGCACGGGCCGGGCTACGCGCCCGCTCCCCCCCTCCAGACCTCTGGGGCAGGGCCAACCCTAGCCACCCAAACCAGAGAAGGGCACGGGCCGGGCTACGCGCCCGCTTCCCCCCTCCAGACCTCTGGGGCAGGGCCAACCCTAGCCACCCAAACCAGAGAAGGGCACGGGCCGGGCTACGCGCCCGCTCCCCCCCTCCAGACCTCTGGGGCAGGGCCAACCCTAGCCACCCAAACCAGAGAAGGGCACGGGCCGGGCTACGCGCCCGCTCCCCCCTCCAGACCTCTGGGGCAGGGCCAACCCTAGCCACCCAAACCAGAGCAGGGCACGGGCCGGGCTCCGCACCCGCTCCCCCCCTCAAGACCTCTGGGGCAGGGCCAACCCTAGCCACCCAAACCAGAGGTGGGCACGGGCCGGGCTACGCGCCCGCTCCCCCCCTCCAGACCTCTGGGGCAGGGCCAACCTTAGCCACCCAAACCAGAGAAGGGCACGGGCCGGGCTACGCGCCCGCTCCACCCCTCCAGACCTCTGGGGCAGGGCCAACCCTAGCCACCCAAACCAGAGAAGGGCACAGGCCGGGCTACGCGCCCGCTCCCCCCCTCCAGACCTTTGGGGCAGGGCCAACCCTAGCCACCCAAACCAGAGAAGGGCACGGGCCGGGCTACGCGCCCGCTCCCCCCTCCAGACCTCTGGGGCAGGGCCAACCCTAGCCACCCAAACCAGAGAAGGGCACGGGCCGGGCTACGCGCCCGCTCCCCCCCTCCAGACCTCTGGGGCAGGGCCAACCCTAGCCACCCAAACCAGAGCAGGGCACGGGCCGGGCTCCGCACCCGCTCCCCCCCTTCCAGACCTCTGGGGCAAGGCCAACCCTAGCCACCCGAACCGGAGAGGGCCGCGCACCCATGGCCCTCGGAGAGTCAAAAGAAGACGGGCACACAAACCGGGACGAAATGACGACAGTTCCCGAGTAGGCGGCCCCGATGGGACTCAACAAAACGAAAGGACGCTCGAGAAACACACCACAATTAATAACACGCTTCAAAAGAAGACCTGCAAGAGCCACCTGGCAAAGGCGGTTTCCCATGGGCACGAATTCAAGAAACCCATTAATAGCGCCAACTCAGCGCAATAAATAGGGAAGAAACCGTCAATGAGATCTCCCTATAAAGAGGCCACTCCCCCGTCTGCAAGGAACAGAAAAAAAACCGAGACATGAAACTCCGCCACCTTATTCCCCCTCCCACCGGGAAAAGGACCGAGATGCCCCGCCCTAACAAAAGAGAGGTCACCGGCCATCAATGGCTCCCGCCGCCCCAGGCGGCGGATCCTGCATCAAAACCTCCACACACAGGGTACTCCCCTTACTCACGGATCGCCAATAGTATATTCCCCTTACACCAAGGAAATCCACTTTTCACGCCCCTGCCCGCCCTAAACAACGACGGGTCGGAGAAAGAATGGCATCCGTTCAAAGCCGGCCGGCCATGCCAAAGCCCCCAGCGCCTGCCGGCCATCGCCTCTCTGCAGTCGACCACCGGGCGAGGGCCTCGGAAAGGCTGCATCACTGACAAGCCCAAAAGGCAAGTCACGGCGTGTCAGCCCGCCCATGCACAACCGGGAGCCGAACCCCACCCTCAAACCGAAGCCGCGGGACATGGGGCGGCGGGGGACGGCCTTATGCTCAAGAACCTCCCCAAGGCGCACGCCCCGGCAAGACGGTGAACAGGGTATTCCCCTTACAAACGGATCGCAAACAGGGTATTCCCCTTACACAAGGGAAATCCACCTTTCACGCCTCCGTCCTCCCAGAACGACGACGGATCGGGGAAAGAATGGCATCCATTCAAAGCCGGTTGGGCGGGCGAGAGCCCCCAGCACTGGCCGGCCAGTACCTCCGCACCGTCGACCCACGGGCGAGGTCCTCGGAAAGGCTGCACCCCCGACGACCCCAAATGCCGAGTTATGGCGTGTCGGCCCGCCCATACACCGTCGCGCGCTGAACGCCACTCTCAAACCGAAGCAGCGAGACACGGGGCGGCGGGGGACGGCCCTATGCTCAGGAACCTCCCCAAGGCGCACGCCGCAGCAAGGCGGCTTCCCCCCTCGGCGCCTCTTCCGGACCGAGGAAACCCCTTTCCGCGGAAAGAGACGACGAAGCAACGGAGGGAAGGTGGCACGATCGCCAAAGAGACCTTGCACCACTTCAGCACAGAGGGCGGCCATTCTCCTCCACGCCGAGCTCAATTCAAGTTACGAAGGGCCCACCCAGCCCACAACGACATCCCGATCCGGAGGTCATTAAACCGCGGGCGAGGACAGCTCTATAGCCCCCCCAGTCGGATCGGACCCCGCAACGGGCGATAAACTAAGAACTCCTGTACAAGCTGTAGATCAGCCTTTACAAACTTAAATAAAAATGCTCTTCTTCATACGCTCAGATTTTTCGGAGAATACCATAGCGAATAGCTATCCCCCGCCAAGCTCTGGGTTAGCACCGCACTACCCCTCCTAACTGGCATAGGACCTCTGACACCTTTCCCTCCAGGGGGAAAGAGAGGCACTGGTACCCGCCCCGCGTAACAGGGTCGACCCGAGATTGAATAACGATAGGATAGCGGGAATCGCCCCTAGCCACTCCGCCGACCCCCCACCCCGCCTAAAAGCAACACAAGCCAACAACATCCCCTTCCCCCAGACCTCGCGATCTCAGACACGGGAATGTTGGGGGCATGATAGGTAATTACGTAACTTCCGCAAGATGCCAAAACAACATGACCCGGGTCCCGAGGCAGAGGCCGCGAAGTAGGCGCCCAGTCCTGAAAAGGCAGTGCCCTGTCTCGTCAGAACAGTGCCGCGATGCGACTCAACATAACGAAAGGCCGCTCGGTCGACGCGCCGTCAGCAGTAACACGATCCCCGAGAGGCCAGAGTGCCGGATACCTCCGGGGAAAAGCGATTCCCAAAGCACGTGACTCCGCGGAGCCCCTTAGAAACGCTAACCCCCCGCATTACTCAAGAGAAACCCTTCCGCAGAACCTCGCTATAAATACCCCCCCTCCATAGGCTAGGGGAGGGGGGGGAAAAGAGCAATGCAAGGGACTCCCATACCCTCACTCCGGGCACAAAACGGCCCCAAATGCCCCACCACCTCCAACTGGATATTCCCCTTACACATGGGAGGCACCGCCCGCCAGCTTTCCTCCTGCTTGTTACTGTATCAAAAGGAGGGCCCAGATAGCCGGCCGCGGGCCGCAACACCCTAATTAACGCCGCCACCTTCGGCGATCCCCACAGGGTGCCGGGGAGGGGAAAACCCCTCAACGGCTCGCCCAGCGGCGCCACCACCGCCACCTCGTCCTCAGCCACCCGGGGGTTCCCCCTCGGTGTGCGAAGTCCCCGACGAGGCAGCGCAACCCCCCAATACAGCGACAGCAAGGCAAAACGTGAGGAAGCAAAGAACGGGAAAAGGAGAGGATCCCCTCCTGCGACCGTGGGCCGGCTCCTCGGCTCACCCTTGGACAGTGGCGGTAGGAATTCAGTAATCGACATACGGGAAGACCGCCCTGACGCAGGGATCTGCTCCTCCCGGCAAAACGAACAACAAATGTGGGCCACACTCCGTCCCACACATCTTCGCCTAGGTCTTGTAAATATCGCCGAGATTTCCGATAAAGATTGGTGCATAATACTTTCCCTTTTTTCTTTTTTTTCGGATAACGCCCCGCTTAGCTCGGAGTCAGGGAGAGACTTCATGACCCCGCTATAGCGGGACACATCCCGCGGGGCCGGCGTCACCCCCCGGAACCGAGATCCCGGTCCGAATCCCAAGTAAAGGGTAGTATCACGGTAACGTTACGCCATCCGAGCCAAACCGGGCTTCCGCTTCGCACTCGAATGCCGGGGGCAATTGTTACGACCTAAAGATCGTAGTAGCCCAACTCCAGCCCGGATCCGCTAACATACCCCTTTAGCTCACATTTTAACAATTAGGGTCGCCGCCCCGAATACCCGGGGCATCACGGAGATAGGCGCGCCTTACAGCGCTCCCCGAAACGGCCGAGGCGAACAACTGTAGCCGGCCGAGGCGAACAACCGCAGCCGCCCGACCCGCCGTGGGAGCGCGTTAGGGGACGCCCGGATAGCTAGGCCAAGCCTATTGACGAGCGTGGCCGGGCCGGACAACCCCCGACCGGATTGGCCCATCCGACTCCCGCGAACCGTGGCGCCGAAAGCGAGCCAGACCTTTAGTTCGACGCTAACGACAAACAGCCTAGGATAAGGACGCGACTAACCCACACGTCACCCGACCGTCTGACAAAGCACCCCCAGGCGGCTGACCTGACCGGCGGTTAGTTCTTTCGGCCCTGACATCCCGACAAAAGCACCCCTGGGCCGTTGCGCCGCCTGACAGAGGCAGGTCAGAGACTCCTGTTCCCGACGTCCTCATCCGAAGCCTCCACTGACACCCGAGCCAGCTCAGCACACCTAGTCATCACCCGTCAGGTATAAATACCTCCTCTCCTCTTACGGAGAAGGGGGTGAGAAAAACTCTCCCATCTTCTATCATTCACACACGAGAGCAAAGATCCTCCATATCTTTGTTCTCCCACCTATAGCTCGTCACGTGAGGCGGGCACACAGTTAGTCCGGCCGGCGTGTCCAGCCCCCCATTTAAGCCCTGTTACTGACTTAGGCATCGGAGGGGCTAAGGGTTGAACCCCAACCCCGACCTTCTGACGAGTTGTTCGTGCTGCAGGAGAGTTCGCCCCTTAGCCAAAGTCAGCGTCAGCCTCCAGCCGTTCGACCTCCCTCAGCTGTGTCCGACGAGATACGATCCTGTGAGCTCCACCGGCAACGGATCCGACCTCTTCACCCCACTAATCTCTTGTAAAACAGCCTACCTAACCCCTCATTTCCATATAACCACCATGCCCTTGGTTCCCCATAATACAAATTCATTGTACGCGAGTTCCACCTCGTAACACTACTCAATCGGGTTGGTGATTGAATAGTGAAATAGGAAAGAGGGTGAATCAATGGATAAAAGCCTAGGGCATGGGGAATCCCCGCCATTGCACCGAGGCTACTGTTAGACTAATAATTAATCTGTTATTGGGTTCATTGGGACTCGGGAGAGGTCGTCTAACCAAAGGGAATTCTTCTATCCCCCACTCTTGTCGTGCATGATAGGGTATTCCCTTACATCATCTCCTACCACCCACTCTCGCGATGCAATGATAGGCCTACCTAACCTACACCGATGCCTACGCTCGTCGGTACATCGGTATACGTTAGGCACATTACGGTCGACGAACGTCCTTAATCTTACTCCCGACCACAGTGGCGTTCGGAGATTAGACCCGTTGATACCAATTTCGTCATTGGTCCGGTCCACGAAATGAATAGACGAATGATATCTGATGAGCACGGCCCACTAAAAATAGTACGCCTCGGCCCAATAGCCCCGAGGACTGCCAAGAAGGGTAAAACTTTACCGTGTCAAATTGCCAACTGATTTGTCATATAACCCATTATACTTGGGTTGAATAAGTCAAACTCCCACCTCTAAAATGGTCCACATTAATAGCATTAAATGGGTAATGAAGGGCTAAATAATTGGGGATGGTTATACTTCTTGATGACTAATTCAAGACACACTAATTGAGCAATTAGTGGCCACATTTTGTAGAGGGATGTTACAAGGCAAAAGAGTGAGATAAATATTCCCAGGATGAAAGTAGAAAAGTGGGGGGGGGGGCCAGATCTCAACTCAAGGCTAAGTTCCATACAACAATTCACTCTCATCTCCTTCTCTAATATCGTCCTTTTCATCTTGCTCCATATGTTTTCATCTGTTGAAGACTAACTTGAGCATCGGAGGGGAATCAGTCGGGTCACAACCCCGACCCCCTAACAATCTTCTCATGTTGCAAGATTGCGGAGATACCATGAAACTATGTCAACATCCATCCATGGAGTCCTATCCTAGCTCCCTCGACCTAGAGACGCTCGTTCACGGGTCCCTCTTCAACCGCTGGCAATGCTCCAACCCGACGAAGGAGCCATCTCCAGCCCAAATACCATTATCGTCAATTTTGGCTTTAACAGTTGGCATCGTCTGTGGGAAAGTTCAGAGTCAATATCCCCGTCATTCACTAGAATTGACAATGTCGACTCGCCCCATCGATTAAAGGCCTAAAGGGCCAACTCCCGAGAAGACGTTAAAGGAGACCCTTTCTTTCTTTGCTCTTACTTCAAAGAAATTTATGTTTCATTTGTTTTATCATTTGATTTTCATGTTTTGGCACAGAATGTTAACAAAAAAATTCTCTCTCTGACCAATGCTCAAGTTTCGATGGTACAGACGATTAATACCAAAAGCACGACCATAAAGAATATTTCTCGCAAATACGTTCTGTACAGGATGCAGTGTTGTCATCCCAATCCTCAGAACAAAACTTTAAGGCAGATTCCAGCATGGTGGGGCCCACTAAATGGCTGAACGAAATCAATTAATCTTTCATTAAGGCTAATTGAACCACCATCTGAGGAAAAAGGCGTCACCCGGTCCTCTCGTCAGCATCCTCAACCCAATACTATGAGGAAACTCGAGGGTTCCATTTGTCATTTGCCTCCGAGCTCCAATTCTGATCTCCGGGCATCGACCGAGGTCACCACCCGAGCCGAAACCGCTACCGATCGAGCCGCTATCAGAGCTTCGAGCGGCCCAAACTCCTGATCCATGCTAGAAATTCCTCTCTTGATCCGAGCATCATCCACATTTCACCCAAGCTTAATCTAATCATCGAGGCTCTGTCCGAGCTCTAATCGGCCCAAATCCGAACAACGGCGACCAAATCGAGTTCGGTGAGCGTCGATCTTGTTGATCATCCCCTATCTCCGAGCGTCAATCGAATTCTGCAAGCACCATCTGTAGGATCCTGTCAAAACAGCGTTAGGATCGATAAATAAAGTTGAGACTTACGCTTGCGTATGCGACACGGTATTCTCGGAACTTTGCCTTCGGATTCGTCACGACGGATCGAGTCTTCTCACGAACGGAGTAAGGCTACTAAATCCACAATCTAAATCTCTACTTTTAGATTAAGAACTTGGATAAAGAGAGATGAAGGATTTCGGCAGAGCTTCGCTAGAATGAAATGCATGCATGAATGCCATGCAAAAGTGTAAGGAAATGGCTTACCCTTGGGTCTTATTTATAGCCCCCAAGGTAGTTATTTTAGGAGTAATTGTTCCTTTGGAACAATTTAACTAAGGTGTACCATGATACATGGCACATTATAAGCTTAAGTTGTACCATATGCATGGTACAACATAAGCTTAAGATATTACCCCTTTATTAGCCATATGTCGCATGCACTTATACATATATAATGCGACTTTCCCATCAATCTAGAGATCCTCTCCGCAAGGGAACATATCTCATTTGCACACGACTTCGTGTACGCGACGTTCGAGGTCCGTGTTCCCTCGTACATCCCCTACAAGGGTGTACTAACGTCTTCCATATCCAACATCTCCCACTCACACTTGAGGGGATTGTAAGAGAACGTCTTTCTCTTAGTTCTTTCATCTATCATACCGAGAAATAGACCGTGCGACCGTCATGCGCGTAGAGTCTGTTGTTGTGCACTTGTTAGAGATACACAACGACCTCGAAGGTGCAAAGTTGAGTAGTTCAACGCATGCTTTACCCTAGATTATTTCTTCACATTTCTTATACTTTATATTCAACAATTGAATCCCATCTGGATTACAATTGGCTGGCCATCTTTGAATCATTTAAAGTCCAAATGTGAATATGAAATCAATCTTCCTCTTCTTGCGAACCTTCTGATCTTGACTTGATTCGCTTTTCTAACGTGCCCCGCCGAGCCGAATTATCATAGCCCATTAGTAACACGCTAAGATAGCGATCATCTCGCCAAATCTAAAGGAACCAATTGGAGTCCTTGAGGGTAAGAGTTAAGACCCGTATGGCCTTTGAGTCTCACATAATAGCAAACACTATTGCTACTAACTCAGTGGTCGAAATGCATACGTGGTATGAACACGTATTACAACATCACTCCTTTCCCAGGGAGAGTATGTCTTAATGATGTTGTACGGATGAAAGATCAGACACCACAGTGTCTATCTTTTGAGTCCCCTTACTACTCATGAAATATTCCCGGACTCTCATCCTGCATAAGACAGATAGGATTTAAAAAATCCTATGAGATCTCTTTCAAATATCCTTGTGATACAGATCTCAGATCTTTTGTAAGCATCCATATGATGCAGATCTTTCATTCGACTATCTTGTTTAAGTCACGACTCTAAATCATTTGTCGAATGATTTTGACTTTAAACTAGTCTCATCTCTATATTATCCATCTGATAAGATAAGGCGGTTGCTCATGTGAGAGAGTCAACCTTAATCTGTCCGACATACACACAATAAAATAGCTGAGACTTAAACACAAATGTATATAAAATCATTTGTAAGAAACTTGTATGCAAATTAAACTTTGATCTTCTATAGACATGGGAAATATTACATGATACAGCTCAGCACCTACGCATTCCCATAGATGATAAGTGTTTGAAAAACACATCTCTGGGGATCGCCTTAGTAAGGGGATCCGCTATCATCTCATGCGTGGATATGTATCCTATGTCTACTTCCTTCCATTTGTCATAGTCCTTCGCAAACTTGAATCGAATATCAATGTGTTTGGTCTTACAATGAAATTTAGGATCTTTGACATATGCAATCGAAGCTTGACTATCACTGTATATAGGAACCGTGCTCGAGTCAGTGGCATCCGTTAGCCTGTCTAAGAATTTCCTAAGCCAAACTGCTTCTTGGACCGCCATGCTGAATGCTACAAATTCGGCTTCCATGGTTGATAGGGCGATGCAGGTTTGCTTCTTGCTGCTCCATGATATTGCACCATTCCCGAGCAAGTAAACAAAGCCTGAGGTAGATCTTCGCTCGTCGAGATCACCCGACCAATCAGCATCGGTATAGCCTTCGAGTCTCAAGGTATTGCCTTGATAGCATAACGCATAGTCCGCAGTCCCTTTGAGGTATCTTAATATCCTCTTCACCGCTTTCCAGTGTGCCTGTCCTGGGTTGGATTGGTAACGGCTTACCATACCAACAGCATAGCAAATGTCCGGTCTGGTATACATCATTGCGTACATCAGACTCCCGACAGCACTGGAGTATGGAACCTTTTCCATAGCTTTCTTTTCTTTTGGATCTTTGGGACACATTTCCAAACATAGACCCTCGCCTTTGCTTATTGGAGTATCAATTGGCTTGCAGTCCTGCATATTAAACCGTTCTAAAACTTTCTTTATATATGTCTCTTGTGAGAGAGAAAGATTTTTCTTGGAACGATTCCTTGAGATCTTAACCCCAAGGATATATGCAGCTTCACCCATGTCTTTCATCTCAAAGACGGATGAAAGCCAAGCTTTGATATCCATGATAAGACGCTTATCATTTCCGGCTATAAGTATGTCATCTACATAAAGAGACATAATTACATACTTGTTTTTAATCCTCTTAATATATACGCAGTTGTCTTCGTCGAGCATGGAGAAACCATACGACAAAACGACTTCTTGAAAGCGCATATACCACTGCCTTGAGGATTGTTTAAGACCATATATGGATTTACGAAGTTTACAAACCTTATGTTTGTTTTCTTCTTGTACGAACCCGTTTGGTTGTTCCATGTAGATCTCCTCATCTAGTTCTCAGTTAAGAAAAGCAGTCTTTACATCCATCTGATATAACTCGAGGTCCAAACAAGCCACCATTGTCAGAATTAAGCGAATGGAGGTAAAACACACGACAGGAGAGAAAGTCTCTTCGTAGTCTATTCCTTCCTGTTGCGTGAAACCTTTCGCAACAAGGCGAGCTTTATATTTCTCGATGGAGCCATCAGCCTTATGCTTGATTTTGAGAACCCACTTGTTCCCAATGGCTCTACGTCCCTTGGGTAAATCAACCAAGTCACAGACTTGGTTTGTTTTCATGGATTGAAGTTCTTCTTCCATTGTCGCTATCCATTTATCTTTAGCAGGGCATGTGACGGCCTGTTTGAAATTTGCAGGTTCGTCATCATCTTGTAGTAATGTCATGAATGTTTGAGGAAATTCATCCTCAAATCTCAGAGGTGTTAGCCTCGTTCGATTACTACGTCTTGCTTGAGTTTGATCACTCCCACTTGGAATGACATCACTCCCACTTGGAATAATATCACTCCCACTCGGAATAGGATTGGTATCGTTCGTATCATCCGTTGGTGAAGTTTGAAACGTATTTTCTTCTTCACCAAGAATTCTCCCACTCGAACGTTCCGATCCTTCTTGATCCCAAGTCTCAAACAAGGATAAGTCTTGACTTATCTCACCCTGTCTTGGAAACTCGTTTTTCAAGAAGACAACATCCCTCGATTCGAATTCTATTAGACCCCCATTGTCCTCTTGACCGACGAAAACATATCCTTTGGAGTTTTCAGCGTATCGGATGAAGATACACTTCCTCCCACGTGGCCCAAGTTTGCCATATTTGTGAGATGATAAATGTGCGTATGAGGCACAACCCCAAGGTTTTAGAATGCTTAAGTCTGGATTTCTATTGTTCCACAACTCATAAGGAGTAGAACTTACCGACTTCGAGGGTACACGGTTTAAGATGAATGCTGCCGTCAATAATGCATCACCCCAAAAGGTGATGGGCAAATTTGCCTGAGACATCATTGATCGGACCATTTCCATCAATGTCCTATTTCTTCTTTCCGCAACACCGTTTTGTTGCGGAGTATAAGGCATAGTTATTTGATGAACTATGCCTTTGTCATCACAGAGTTCCTTAAAACTCGTTGATTGATATTTTCCACCCCGATCGGTTCGCAAGACCTTTATCTTGCGATCTAATTGATTTTCCACTAAACTCATATAGTTTTTGAAGCAAGATAAAGCTTCATATTTGTGGGAAATCAAATAAATATGACCGAAACGGGTGAAGTCATCAATGAATGTGATGAAATAGGACTTCCCGCGTCTTGTCTTAACATTCATTGGACCGCAAATGTCCGAATGGATAAGCTGTAATGGAACTTCGGCCCTTGTGCCAGTTCCAAACGGCTTGCGACAAGTTTTCCCTACAAGACAATGTTCGCAAGTTGACATTTCAACTTTTGAAACATTAGATAGCAAGCCACTTTTGGCAAGTCTATCCATTCTAGTTGGTCCAATATGACCAAGTCTTGCATGCCAACAAATGATCTCAGATTCAGAGTTAGAAGCATTTGTCAAATGGAAACTTTCATTAATAGAAGAAGAATCATCATATATTGTGTTTAAAACAATTAATCCATTACAAACATTACCCGACCCAATTAAAGAACTATTACAAACAAGGTCAACCTTTTGTTTATAGAACCTCCATTCATAATCTAAAGACATTAACATGACCACGGATACAATATTCCTTCTAATATCTGGAGCAAAGAGGACGTCGTGCAATAATAAAGTCCGGCCGTTGTCGAGAACTAGCTTGCATGTTCCGACGCCTTTGACTTCAACATGAGTGTTGTTGCCGACGTATATCCACTTTGTTCCTTGAGTTATCTTTCGATACTCTACGAAGAACCTTCTGTCCTTCGCTACGTGGTCTGTGGCCCCTGAATCAATCAACCAAAAATAGTTAGATTCAGCAAGAAACACGGAACTAGAAACACATATGTAACTAGCCCTACAAGTTACCTTATCACTTCCATCCGTACACGTACGGGCGAAGTGACCGTACTTGTTGCACTTAAAGCACTTGATCTTCTTCAAGTTTTTCTTCTTTGAGTGCACATTCTTTTGCCACTTTTTGTTCTTAGTCTTCTTTGAGGTTTCCGGTTCTTGCTTTCGTTCGTTCACAAACCTTAAGCGTTTATTCTTCCGCTTATTTTCTCCATGTGAGGAACTAACGGCCATGTGCACTTCTGCACTTGGTTTTGCGGCTTGAATCCGCTCTTCCTCGAGTTCGAGGTGTTTCGATACATCGCTTAAAGTTTTAATGCACTCATTATGAGTGAGGTGCATTTTCATGTTATCCCAGCTATATGGGAGTGAACGAATGACTGCTTGGATCTGCTGTTCGTCAGACAGCGTAACACCCGCATCCTTTAATTCAGATATGAGATTCGCCATGTGGCGGAGATGCTTTTTCATAGAGTGATCTCGCCGCATCTTGTACGAATCAAATTGAATATTTAAGGAGCGGAGTTTGGTAACCGAAGTTCCACCAAACTTTATTTCTAGCTCAGACCATATGTCTTTGGCTAGGTCGAATTTCCGAAATAGACGCATTATGTCATTGTCCATTACGGACAGTAACGTAATATGTGCTATTTTGTTCTTTCGAGTCCAAGTCTCATAAGCTTCCCGGTCCCTCTTGTGTTGGGCCGTATTGCCCAACTCAGGTTCTTCCATTATGTTTTGGAGTGTTTCAAGCACATCTTGCTCCTCCAAAACATATTGGATTTTTATTGACCAAAGTTTATAATTGTCGCCGTTGAGCTTTTCACCTTTGTTAAGCTCTGCGACAATGTTCTTAGAAGCGGTAGACATATTCGAATCAAAAAACTGCAAAGAAAATGAAAAACATGATCAAAATTCTATGCATAAAGTTTCGATTCTTTAAACACTTGATAAGTTCCTTGGATGCGTTGAAATGTTACTCTAGAATCGAGAAGTTCACTACGTTCCCAACTACCATCTAGAAGTAACTTTCAAAGTATCCCTCTTACTTATCTCAAGTAAAAAGAAATCAGAAATGATACTCGTATGGTACCAGCAGCGGAAAAATATTTTTGAAAAACATATCTTTCAAAATGGAATAGGTGAGAGTTTGCGCAAAGAATTTTAGCGCAACAATTGCCAAGCCACGAGACCTGTTCTACACACCCATGTGTTAGATGACCATGGCCGGATCGTGGTAGGACTTGGAATTCTAAATTGCGCTATCCCGATTTAAGGACGGGACATAACCTATTTGAAAACATCTTTGTAAAAAATTTGAAATACATTGGCTAATCTCCGTAGAGTAGAGCACAATGTCATAAGTACATTGGCTAATCTCCGTAGAGTAGAGCACAATGACATGGCTAATCTCGCATGAAGTAAAGCACTATGGCTAATCTTCAAGGAGTAGAGCCAAAAAAAATTTTATAAAACAAGAGTAGGCGACTGTCGTTAGCCCCGTATGGGCTAATCGGCACATTCGAGTTTGACCAAGGCCTTTTGTCACCCCGTATGGGTCAGTCGGCAAGTTCGCGATCGACCAAGACCTTCTACCGGATTGGTCGACCAAAACAACCAAATTGGTCGACCAATTATTTGGTCTGCAACTTCTCCCGGCCAGGGCCTCTGCCCTGACCGAGGCTTGGCCAAGGGCCGGCCAGGGCCTCTGCCCTGGCCGGCCAGGGGCCCTGGCCCCTCGGCCAGGGCCTCTGCCAGGGCCGGGCAGGCCGGCCATTACCGGCTTGGCCTTGGCCGGCCACTGCCGGCCTGGCCATGGCCGGCCATGGCTTGGCATTGGCCGGCCATGGCCCCTTTGGCCATGGCCGGCCACCCCCTTTGAATGGGGTTGCCGCACACCCCGCCAGAGGGGTGGCCGTGGTGGTTATTGGCCGTAGCCAACCCCCTCCTCATGGGGAGGGGGGTGCATGGCCTTCATGGCCCATTTGGCCATGGTACACATGCACCAAAATTCATCTTCCCCGATGGAAATAACTACCACCTTCTTCTCCGGTGAAGCACCCGTTCGTCGATGAAGCACCCGTTCGTCGAGAAAGTAGTTATTTTCTAATGGCCGTGTGCCAAAAATGAAAAATAACATACTACATGAACGGTCGGTTCTTCCCGTCACGGAGAGTTCCTGCCATATCCGTAATGACAGAAGACCCTAACGTGAAAAGAACAACCGCTGCGTTCTCTCCGTCACGAAGCGTTCCTACCATATCCGTAATGGTAGGATACCCATTCGTGAAAAAGACAATGACTCGTTCATAGTTTCGACGGGGCGGCGGTTTGACCGGGGCGAACCCGTATGGCTCTGATACCAATGTAGGATCCTTTCAAAACAGCGTTAGGATCGATAAATAAAGTTGAGACTTACGCTTGCGTATGCGGCACGGTAGTCTCGGAACTTTGCCTTCGGATTCGCCACGACGGATCGAGTCTTCTCACGAACGGAGTAAGGCTACTAAATCCACAATCTAAATCTCTACTTTTAGATTAAGAACTTGGATAAAGAGAGAGGAAGGATTTCGGCAGAGCTTCGCTAGAATGAAATGCATGCATGAATGCCATGCAAAAGTGTAATGAAATGGCTTACCCTTGGGTCTTATTTATAGCCCCCAAGGTAGTTATTTTAGGAGTAATTGTTCCTTTGGAATAATTTAACTAAGGTGTACCATGATACATGGCACATTATAAGCTTAAGTTGTACCATATGCATGGTACAACATAAGCTTAAGATATTACCCATTTATTAGCCATATGTCGCATGCACTTATGCATATATAATGCGACTTTCCCATCAATCTAGAGATCCTCTCCGCAAGGGAACATATCCACTTTGCACACGACTTCGTGTACGCGACGTTCGAGGTCCGTGTTCCCTCGTACATCCCCTACAAGGGTGTACTAACGTCTTCCATATCCAACACCATCAACCTATCAGGTTCAGTCCAGAGGCTTCAACCCAAGTTCTTGAGGCCTCACCGAGATCCTCAGAGCCCAAATCATCATCCGACCTCAGAGCTCAAATTAATTCCTCTTTTCGAATTTATGTGGGACTTTTGAAAGTCCATTAAAATGCTCAAGCTAATTTTATCCGATAATAGGTGAACTGTGTTTTAAATGTGAAGGATCTCATCTTCACATTGACTATTACGCAGATCCTAGTGGGACACAGCTTCAGACTTCGTTGATTTCTTGCGTCATTAGGGATTTTGTTTTGACGAATATCCATCGAAACTTGGTAAGTTTCTTAATTGATTTTTGAGAGTTCATGGCATCCTCGTTTTATTTTTAGGATTATTCATGTTTGCTATTCCTGATCCTAAATTTCAGACGTCCCAAATAGATCTTTTTGACTATCATTAGGGTTAAATACTTTTGAAAGCATATGTCTATAATTATGCTCATTAAGACTTATGTTATGACAACAGATTAAATTTGTTTTCAAAGTTTATTTGTCTTCGGGGAGTAGCTAAATATACATAAGGTCGATTGAATTTCGTCGTTTAGACTAGATATGTATATATTTTTGTTGATACCAACTTCGTCATGGGTCCAGCCCACTAACTCGTCTTGAAATGTGCGAGCGCTACTCCCAAGTGTAGGAGATCGATCAAGCAGTAAACATGTAGAGTCAGGTGTCGAATCCACGGGACAGTCGACCTACAAACCAAAAGAATCAGTTTCTATAGATTAATAAAACGATGAGACACCACCACCTTTCGAAGGTAAAGTAATTGTGATGATGGTTTAAATTAAACATGAAAGTAACACTAAAATACGTACAGGAAAGTCGATCTAGAAACCAATAAGAGAAGCATGTGTCGGTTGTGATTTCGTTAAGGTTTTTATAATCGATGATTTTAAATATCTTTTCTATAACTCAACGTCTCATCCGGCTAAGGTATGAAAACATCGAAAAGTATGGCGATAAAGTGTGTAAAATAGTGCCAAAAAGTAATCATGTATAACATCGATTTCATGAAGAAAATACGCACAAGTGCCCTCTCGGGTCACGATACGTCCTCTCGGATCGCACCACGAATAAGTCTTACTCAGGTCATATTCAATTAAGCATGCACACGTCTCCAATTAACGCACTCAATTAGATTATATGTAGAAATCGATGAAATACGTGATTATAACATGCTTATAGGGCGAAAAGACATCAAAATCAACGATCACATAGCCCTAACTACATCAGAACCAACACATAAAGGTACTAGCCAACGCATGCATATCCTATGTTCTGTGATGGGCATATAAGTGTGTAATATGTAACATTTAATGATTTATCATGCACATAATTTAAAGCTTGTAAGTTAAAAAGGTATGCTTAATAAAAAAGTTGAAAGAAACTAAATTATCCATGCAGACAATATCAAGCATGTGAGCTAAAAATGCATGCTCAGTTAACATATGTGATGTATACACATGTCATTTATATGTTGCAGGCATATAAATAATTTCATCGCAGACATATAGTTATGCTACAGGCATTAAAAATATATCATAGAGATTTTATCATGCTAAATAAAATTTGCATCATAGAACATAGAATATGCAGCAGGCATATATAGTTTCATCGCATGCATGTAGTTATGCAACATGCATTAAAAAATGTATCATAAAGATTTAGCATGCTTCAGGCATTTAAATGATTTCATTGCAGATATATAATTATGCTACTGGCATTAAAAATATATCGTAGAGGTTTAGCATGTCCCAGACAATTCATATTAAAGGCATGTATGGACCAGAAATAAAGATGAAAATTGGATTAAAAATTTTATACTGTGCTCTGAAAAATTTATCGGTGTTCAAATTTATCCCAAAAACCCTAATTAGGGTTTGTTATGTATTTCGTTTATCGTTGGCCATCAGGGTCGTGAAAAAGAAAATTGCACGAATGCGCATCTTCGACTCGTGGGGTCACGAAAATTATCATTTTGGCTTTCGGGTCCGTTTTCCACGAAAAACGTGGCGAGGGGGGAGCTGCCGATCCCATATTTGACCGCCGTGGGGGGCTGTCGGCCCCCCATTTTCCGCCATGGGGGGGCTGTCCGCCCCCTTGTCGCTGTAGGGGGGCTGCAACCCCCCCTATTTGCGTCATGGGGGGGCTGCCAGCCCCCCTCCTCTCGCCGTGGGGGGAGGGGGCTGCCGCCCCCCCTCTACTTGTCGTGGGGGGCTGTCGGCCACCCTCCTCTTGTCGTGGGCGGGGGCTGTCGGACCCCCTCCTCTTTCCATGGGGGGAGGCTGCCGGCCCCCCTCCTAATTCTCTTCGTGGTGACGTCGGGGGGTTCGGCCCCCCCTTTTTACGGGTAATGACGGCGGGGGGGGGGGGGGGGGGAGGTTTATCGGCGAGAAGTGGGAAAGCACATATTCAACAAGAAATCACCTTACACGAATTAAAAACTAATTTTTGTAATAAAAATTGGTTTTTTGCGATGGACGTTTTAATTATAAAAATTTGATTTTATTGTTAAACATATCGATTTTGGTCCAAGATTTAGCATATCTAAACATATTTAATTTCCGAAAAGAAATAGGTTTAGATCAAGTTTCTGTGTGATTACCTCTAGATCCGTCCTCCAGATCTAGTGACGTTCGATGAAGGATAGTCGAAAAAATCGATGTTGTCTCGCGAAGCGTTGCGTCGTGAAAAATCATCGGAGCTTCTGCGGGCCGCCTCCCTCTCACGAGCAGTCGCCTTTTCCACGAGTCGTCGTGCTGATAACGTGTTGTGAAGGGTTGAGGGCTAGGAAATCCCTAGCCTCATATATATATTATTCAATGTGGGTGGATACCCAATAAGCCCATTAGGTCCTATTCATAACAAAGTCCAATTAAAAGTGATTTATTAAGTTTTCGGTATTTGGGCTTTAATGTATCTGATATGGTGTAGTTATTAATGTGTAAAGATTTAAAGAGTTATTTATATTTTTATGATGGGTTAAAATAGAAACATTAAAAGATAACATGATTGTTGTCGATATATAATGATTATGGTCTGCAAATCATGAACGAAGGTTTTCTATTCTAACTTTCCATTATTAGATATAGAGCATGGAAAAAGCAAAAGGGATTCCCTAGAAAATCGTGTTGATCTGGAAGACCAATCGCATGGATCAAAAGCAATTATTTTTTATGGATTCAGGTACACTTTCGCATATTTATCGTATATTCTCAATTGATTTAATATGAATATTCCTATTATATTTCAGTGGTGGTTTTCAGCATAGATGTCTCCAAACGGTAAATCTTTCAGCAAAAAGAAAAGGGTAAATGACATTAAAATACCCCAACGTTTGGGCCATTGTCACATATATACCTTATCGTTCAATTTGGTAAAATTTGATACCCAAACATTTAATGAAGTGTAAAACGCGATACCCTTTCTATGTTTTCCGTCAGAAAAGTTGATCATGTGATAGCACGTGATAGAAATTGGACAAATTTGCCCCTCATCATCCAATACATAAGGGTAAATGACATTAAAATACCCCAACGTTTGAGCCATTGTCACGTATATACCTTATCGTTCAATTTGGTAAAATTTGATACCCAAACGTTTAATTGATCTGCACTCATTTATGAACCTCTGAAGTTGTGCATTGCTTTCCTCCCACATTCCTATTGCCTTATCCAATTTGTTCTGTTTATCTATCATCCTTCTATCCGTCACTGCATATGAAGAATTGTCCACCTTGATCTTACTCTCATTCGTATCCATTAAGTGTAGTATCACCATCATTGACCAATTAGAGTGGGGTTAATCCTTCCACATGAAGAATTTACAGCTCTTCTCCTTATCCCTACTTGGACACGACCAAAATCATCTTCCTGGGTTTGCTCTTGTCCATGACATCCTCCTTGGCGTCCGCTACCCACAATTACAGTACTTGAAATCTACATGATCTGTTTCAAAATCCCCACAACTCTGTCGTGATCTCCAATGACTTAGCCATCGGAGGACAATCGGGTGTCCATCCCCGATCCTCTCTCTCTCTCTCTCTCTCTCTCTCACCAGAGAAGGGGGTCTTCCGGTGGAACCCTGCATGGGTCATCTGCTGGTGCGGGATCCTTGCATCAACAGCCGATGCGATTTTTCTGCACCAAAAGTTAACATGCTACCAGAGATGAAACCAATAACGATTATTTGAAGCACAAGAAGCTTTCCCTGATACGAAGTCAAGCCAACCGACTATTTATACACCAACAACACTGATATTGAATCAGCAACCAACCCCATAAAAAGATCACAAATAATACCATCTGCCCGTAGTTTGGCCTATCGACAGGTTCAGTTTCTCTTTCGGAAGTTATCAGGCTTACATGTAATCTAATCACCCACCAACTGAGAGTAGACTACCAGCCATAGCATGCTTGACGATTTCAGTTCGAGCCTCCCCTTTCTTAGCCTACACAATTCATAAAGCCACATAGTTCACTGTGTATATCACATATTCTTCTACCACCCCCTCGTCACTTTCCTCTCATTATCGTAAAAATTATTAATGGAGCTTCAACTTGCGGATGGAGAGGAGCTCAGCCTAAGCCTAGCACTTCAGCCCTCGTCCCCGTCGGAGCCCGCGCGCGTCTTCTCTTGCAACTACTGCCGAAAGACATTCTACAGCTCGCAAAGCAGAGCCGGGAGTTGGCCACCGCTGCCTGACCGCATGACGGCGAGGTCGGCTCTGCCGACAGCTAGCAGCGACAGAGCCCAGCGGTGTCTCCTCAGACAGAGAAGACGAGAGACGACTACTTGTACGGCGTAGGACGGTTTCAGAGCCAGAGGAGGCCGGAGGGGGCGCCTGTGTTTGTGGAAATTTACATGAGGCCTGGTGGCACTAGCAATGATGTGGTCGCTGATGGAGTTGATTTATCTCTGAGGTTATGAATTTGCATGTCATTCTATACTCATGTTTTGCTGTTGTTGTCTATTTCTCTCTCTTGGTTTAAGTTATTGCGGTGGCCACTGGCCATGCACAATATGCTGAGGCATTACTTTTAAACTAGCGTTGCTAATGAAGTCTTATAGTTATTTCAGACATCAAAAACATAGATTAGGGTTGTATTTGATTTCGTGCGATTTATTTGAGTGAGAGAGAGGGGGGTGGGGTTAATGGTTTCGTTTGGATACGATAAGGTATATACGTGACAATGGCCCAAACGTTGGGGTATTTTAATGTCATTTACCCTTTGTTTTAATTCAGGGGCATAACGGTCAGACGTTTCGAGAAAAGTCCCATGTTAGCCAAATTGAGTTTTAGGTATCAAATTTTACCAAATTGAACGATAAGGTATATACGTGACAATGGCCCAAACATTGGGGTATTTTAATGTCATTTACCCAAAAGAAAATAAAAGAAAACAATAAGAAAAGAAAATACACACAAAATAAAAATATACTTGACTATATTTCTAGGGGCACAGTCCCTATATTGGTTGCATGAAAATCACACAAATTAGAAACATACTAAACGATATCAGAAGTTATCAGTCCACCAATATTGTTGAATGAATCCCACAACGAAAATCACACCAAATATAGGTGCAGATCTGGTCAAATCCTAAGACAAAATTTATTTTACAAGCTATGTAATGCTATATAACTTGTGTTACAGCATTGGGCTGGTCTACTAAAAACTTAATCATTTATTTGAACTGACAAAGCCCAAAAGCCCAATAAAGTCAACAGCTCCGGCCCAACAGCCCAGAGACCAGGGAGTACGACCATCTCTCTATCTCTCTCTCTCTCCCGCCCCCCCCCCCCCCAATTCAAGACAATAGTTCGGTAGGCTGTTGGACTCTTTCATTTAACCTGTCGGCTCATAAATGAGAGAAATCAATGATTGATCGTTAAGCTCGCCATCGATGGCAACAGCTTAGGCCAAATTCAATAAAGTGTCTTAAATGTTCAGGTGCTACATTCAAACGGCATTCAAAAGACACTCGCCTATAAAATAGTTGCTTGAACAATGAGAGACGTGATGATTCTCAGAGAACCAACGGTCAGGTACTCTTCCACTAAGTATATGCTCCACCTTAAACATTTCCGCCATAAATTGGCGCGATAACTAGAGGACGACTTTCCAACAGGTAAGACATAGTTAACCCAAGCCCGCTTTGAGTCATCTGCTGACTTAAGCATCAGAGGGGATTAGGCCAGACCCCAGATCCGACCCTCCTTAATGAGCCATCTGTATTGCAGGACACATAAGGTAGCTCAAAACTAGCTCGGGCTTGACTACAATAGCTCGAATCCAGTCTCGTTCAACCCGGGGTTAGCTCGCCCGCTTCCAGGCATCAGCTGACGCCGTCCTCCATCATTTATCAGTTTGTTGTAATAGTCCAGGTGTTCTTCAATAGATATTCCATCGTCGAGCTTCAGGCCAAATAACTTCTTCTTCAAGTGCAAATCTGTAACGACCCGCTCTCGGGGGCCCGTTACTTATTTGATATTTGCGCAGGTCCTGCAGTTAACCAGTGAAATCAATATAGCCATGATACAGAGACGTACAATAATACTCAAGCCAGCGTACATTATTACAGTCAACAAATTAAAATACAACAACAAACAGCTCACACACACCAAAATACATAAAGGAAGTACAAAAAGGAAATGCGAATAAGGAAATACAACACATACACCAACACAAAGCAGCTAAAATCTATAGCCTCTGGGTCGAACTCTGGCTCTTCAAAACTCAGGGGCTGCTTCAGTGATCTGGTCGTCGGCTGTCGGTGCCATAAATGGAACCGAAGGTAAGTCACAATAATTCTAAATATAGAAAGAAGCAGTGCACAAGTATGACAAAAAGAAACTATGTACAAGCAGACCAAAGTGAAAGTAAAGTACTGAGCAACAATTGTACACAACTGAGTAGTAAAAGTAAACCTAACTGGAAAGGTATCAACTGTACTGTGGTAGAGCAAGTGTAAAGCAGGCTAAGCACGTGAAACATGCTACAGCTGTAAAGTAAAGTGCTGTGACTGCACAAGTGTAAAGGTGATTGTATTAGCAAAAGATCGATGGCATTACATAATCATGATTCACGTCCTTGCGGTCCAGCGGACACGGCCAGGGAAGTGACTAAGCCAGGATCACTTACCCCCCCCCCAGTCTAGCTAGGGTGATCCAATAAACTTAGCCAAGCACATTGACATGATCATGGTCCATTGAAGGAAACTTATCGTTCATATGCGTGCCATCAACAAAGAGGCTACTAAACTACGTGGCTCAAGTTGAAGAGTACAAAAAGTAACGTATAAGAGCAATCATGGTGATAGCAATGGTAGGACTAGAAGGCATGAACTGTAAGCAATTAAAACATGCAAAGTACTGAATAAGACGCCCTAAACTAGGTGATGTGACTCATGTAAGAAAGTATGATATGCAACCATGGGTCATCTCCATTGCCACGGGGAGCAAATCCCGGGCGTCAACCACAACATACTTTGAAAACGAGACGAGACAAGACGAGACGAAAGAGAGTGACTCCAGCCATAGCTCCCACACTTTCTCTACAATGAGTTACCCCAAACCCCAATGACGTGTATCTATTAAGAGATGTTCCACAAGATGTTCCACGAGATGTTCCACCAGATATTTCACAAAACATTCCACGAGATATTCCATAAGACATTCCATAAGATGATGTCATTGGTTCCTTGTTCACGGTGATAGTTAAGCTAGGTTCGCTGGTCGACTTTCTTAAAGCAAAGCAAGGTGGATACTAGCAAATTTGAGGATAAAAACAAGTCCAACAAACATGGAACATAAAAGTTGTTGTTTTAGAAGTTCATACGAGGACACTATCTACTTTTCTAAATCTAGAATTTACTGTGACTTACCGATCTCGATGTGATGGTAGTGAGCCGGGACTGGATCTAGTGCTGATGCACGAGATTCGATATCTGTAAACACAAGAAACAATTAGTTAAGGAATACGCTGTACTCTATTTATTTACAAGATCGTTTTGATTTTCAAAACTAGTTCAAATGGTGATGAAAAACGTTCCAAATTTTTATATAGGCTAGATATGATAAAAATAATTTTACTGCAAGAGGGAATATTTTTCGAAAGTTTATAGTAATTTTTATAATTTTTAGAAGCTCAAAACTCCATTGAAAAACTAATTTAAATTAAGTAACGTAAAACTTCCGTAATTTATTCTGGGGGCTACGCTAGTCAAAAATACTTGAATGAGCAGTCAAAACGACCGTCTCGAAAATTAATATTACATATATTTTTATCACATATTAGTGTAAGTGAAAATAAAGAGTTACGTATTTTAGAATGAATTTAACGTATTTAATTTTTAGGCTAAAAAATGTTTCTGGAAAAAGTAAGCGTCTGATCGAGATGAAACTAGTGCCATTGGATCCAGAACATTATTTCCGATTTTCTAGAGCTAGTCTCATATTTTTTGGGGCTTATATATCAAGTTATGGATTTAAAACCATAAACCCATTTATTAATTAATTAAAAAAACGAAATACGAAAATATACTCGTATTTATGCTTTTGCCATTCGGAATTACCGTCGATCTCCGCTCTTTTGACAGCGGCGGAGGGGGCTCGACGGCGATCGGGGCGGTGGAGCGACGGCGGAGGGGGCAACGCCGGTGATGGTGGTGCAGCGGCGGCGGCGTGGCAGCGGTCTTCGGTCGGAGCAGCGACGACGATCAAGGGAGTGGCGCTGGGGCGTTTTTGTGTGGTGGCGAGGCGCTCGTCAGCTCCGGGAGGGGCGGAGTTCGGCGGTGAGTCGGGGAGCGGCGGTCGAGGCGGTGGGCGGCGGTCGGAGGTAGGGAAGTGACCTCCGGGAGAGAGAGAGAGGGAGAGAGTGAATCGGAGAGAGGGAGAGAGAGGGCGCGCAAATTTTTTAACGGCCCTGGGTTATTACGAACGAAAATTTAGAGGGGAGAAACTGAGTGTTATAGTTTGAAGGGGGTGTTTTTATAGGTATTAGAATGGCAAACTTGTAATTAGTGGGGGTAGATGGGAGGGTTAGATCTGAATGATTTCAGATTTAACCACAAAGGGGTGGATAGATGGGATTTGATTAGGGTTAATTAGGTCATTAGCGATTGTAATTAGCAAAGCGGAGGAATACAAAATCGTTTTCGCAAACGACTCCGAAAAATTACGAAAACGTACCTACGGGATCGTATCGTCACGAGGATCGCGAATACGAAGACCGTTTTGGGATTTGAGCTACGGAAATACTAGTTTTAGGCCAAAACGTTTAGAAAACTGGTTTGCGGGTTCTCCATTGAAATGATATCAGAAAATTACGAAATTAATGTGAAGAGCCCTAAATGATCATAGGATGCTACTGTAGAAGTTTGAAAATGTTTTGAAGATGTTTGAATAGAAAATAAATTCATTAATCCAACACGGTAATAACTGAAAATGAATTTTTATCAGAATTGTTTTGAGTGTTTGAGGAAATCTGAAAATACTGAAGTACACTATAATTAGTCTCGTGCTTAAAAATATTTTTATAAGAATTTTTGAAATCCGTTTTGTTATTAAACTCTTGACTATCATTTATAAAGTAAATTTTTTTAAAAAAATACGTAAAAATACGTAAAGTGAAGTGTTGAAAAATACTGGTCGTTACAAAATCATTTTGGATGTTCTTCTTTATGTATTTGTTTTCCATATCTTCCCAAAACACCTTAGTGTTGGTCTCCTCCAAGAAAAGATATGTACTTCTTTTCTGTTGTTAAATACAGTCAGATCATACCACATGCATTCCGGTTCAGGGTCTTCACAATGAGTGAGACATTGTCGTTGGCTTCTGGTCAAATGATATGTCTTGACCTAGCTGGTCCAAGACATCTAAGGCCTCGCATCTCCACATCCCAAAGTTGATCTTTCCGTTAACCTTATAAATCGCGAACTTCGAGTTCGACACAATCGTCCGAGCTGTCGGATGCGGTTCCCTAGAAGTCATCTTCGGAGTGTTGTCATCGCCGATGTTGTTCATCTTCACCACCTACGTAGATCTCCGAACTGTAAGCTCTGATACTAATTTATTACGTGCAGAGACTCGGAAGCGTAGGATCATCGGACGTTCCGGTGGTGAGGATAAGAGCAACGAACAATAGAGCACAATAAGGTTTATATCTTTTGGTCGTCGACCGGCCAAGGGAACACTCAATACCTTTTATTTCAATGGAAGAACAAATGCAACTCTTCTAGCTTCTCAATGAAGAAGAAGCACTCAAGATCTCCCTAAAATCTTTCAGTGCAATATCTCTAATTGGCTCTCAACAATGACGGCTCAAAGCTCTCAATATTCATTTTTAACCTCTTCAAAAAAAACCCTCCCCCAAGCACCCCTTTTATAGCCTCTAGGGCATGGGCGCAAGATGAGTTCTACTGTGAGAGGAATTCTAATTTCAATAGAGTTCTATTTAGAGATCAATCCAAACTCAAACAGAATTATATTGGGAGAGCAACTCTAACTTGAATAGGACTCTGCATTATATAGTCAATGCCTCCAAGCTGCCGAGCACCATGATGGAGCCCGAGCAGCTAAGGTGCCGAGCTCCAAATTGCCGAGCTTTTGAACTACCAAAGCCGACATGTCGAGTTGCTAAGCTTTCGAACTAAGGGTTTAGGTCTCCAGGAGTTAGCTCAGCCATGAATCCCGTATGTAGCTGTGCAGAGGCAGATACGCGGGACCCGAGGCACAGGCAACCTAGCCATGCACGACTACGTGCCTGTACATCTACAACTCCTTTAGCGCCTCAAAATGAGCCAACTTTCACATGTTGTAATGTTAGCATTGGGTTATAACACCCGTTGTGACACCCAAATTAAGATACTTGACTCTGCACCATGGAGTAAACTTGGGTGAACACATACATTGAGTCGATAAGATGCCCCACATACGGGCACAGCGTTTGTGTCACCTTTTCATGGGTCCACTACATTAGAATATTTGGAAATCTTACTAGTTCCAACTTGAGATCCAATTGTTGGTTCCTTCTTCATGACGACCTAGGTGAGAGAGTAGACTTGTTTTATATTCGGTACACGCACATACTAAACATGAGGCTAAAGAAATGTCGGGATAACTCTCGATTTAAAATCATCTAACGCCTAAGTCAATAGACTCAGTATGTTGGCAAGACAAGCATATGTGGAATATGTCATGCATCGGTTATGCATGCCTTGGCATTGAGATAGTAACAAGCATTTATTGTGTAATTGGATGGTCTTAATATAATTTTGTCTGTCAACATTAGCATTCCAAAGATATTGGGCAAATCCGAAAAAGAAGGTGGTATCTATAAACCCAAATGTGTTGTGAATGGGTATTTACTGGGTTGGATGAGTTATTGGGCCAACCCAAGTGGTTGGGCCCATACCCACTTGTATTCTCCCCTTTGGCTATAAATATAGACTTGAGGGCTCTCCCCTCAGCAGTTGATTCATAACACGTTATCAGCACGACTCTAAAAATTTTTTTTTTCCACAAAATTTTTTTTTCGTTCGTTGCGAAGGCGAAGGCGAAGGCGAGACAGGAGATCCACGAGCGCGGTGCAAGGCTTCCTCCATCAAGGGTCGTCATCCGCGTAGGGCTTCGAGCAACCGTCGCTATATCCGGAGGACGGATATAGAGGTAAAAATACTAAAACGATATTTTTAATCATACGTATGATTGCCCCTCCCCTAGATCTCGCAAGATCGTCATGGGGATTCATCGTCGCCTTGAAAACGACGGATTTTTCATCCTAAAAACTCAATTTTTAGGGTAAAACCCCTAATTTTGAACCCTCCGGCGGCTACCCGTCACCGGACCCCCCCCCAAAACCCTCCCCTCGCCGGAAAACCCCCACCACCACCATGGCAGCCTCCCCCTGCAGGGGGGGTGGCCCCCGCCGCCGCCCCCTGCAGGGGGGCGGCGGCCCCCGTGTCCGCCTCCCCCTGCAGGGGGGGCGGCCCCCTTGGCCGCCTCCCCCTGTAGGGGGGGCGGCCCCCGCGGCCGCCTCCCCCTGCAGGGGGGGCGGCCCCCGCCGCCCCTCCTGCAGGGGGCGGCGGCCCCCGAGGCCGCGCCCCCCCTGCAGGGGGGGCGGCCTCCGCGGCCGCGCCCCCCTCCGGGGGGGGGGGGGGGGGGGCGGCCCCCGCCGCACCCCCCGCAGGTAGGGGTGGCAAAATTGACCCGACCCGACCCGACCCGACCCGAACCCGGCCTCTTGGGTCGGGTATGGGTAGGGGCCAATCCGGGTCGGGTCGAATTCGGGTCAACCCGACCGACCCGGATAAAAATCCGGGTCGGGTACGGGTTTGACCCCTCGACCCGGTTGACCCGAATTCGACCCGTATTTTCACTCTTTTCACCCCAACCCGACCCGGACCCGACCCGAACCCGACCCGAACCCGACCTTTTTTGAAAAATAATCACTATTTCACACCGAACCCGACCCCAACCCGACCCGTAAGACAAACCGGGTCGGGTACGGGTCACCCGGGTTACGACCGGGTCGGGTTCGGGTATCCGAACCCTGACCTGAATTTAATTCGGGTCGGGTTCGGGTTTACCCTTATTCGGGTCGGGTCAAACCTGACCCGACCCGAACCCGACCCGACCCGACCGTTTGCCACCCCTACCCGCAGGGGGCGGCGGCGGCGGCGGCCGCGCCCCCCCCCCCCCCCCCCCCCCCCCCCGCAGGGGGCGACGGCGGCGCCGCCCCCCCCCAAACGAAACCCTACAGGAAGAAGAAAAAAAAGAAAAAAAATTAAAATATAATTTCAGATCTGTGGGCCTGAAGCCCACAGCAGATCTGTGGGCTTCAGACCCACAGAATTCAAAAAAAAAATCAGATCTTCGGGCCGGAAGCCCACAGCAGATCTGTGGGCTTCAGGCCCACAGAATTCAAAAAAAAATTCAGATCTGTGGGCCGGAAGCCCACAGCAGATCTGTGGGCTTCAGGCCCACAGAATTCAAATAAAAAATGGGGGAGGCAAAGGGCTATAAACTCGCCCCAAAAGGCAACTTGCTAGCCTAAAATATTAATTTTAAAAAGGGGATTTACTGGCAAAATATTCGTGAAAACTCACGGTAAATTACGGGACAAATATCGGGCAGACGAGGACTTTTTGGGGATTCTTGGGGGGGCTTTTGGGATGATGAGGGAAACTTTTCCCTCTGACAAAGAAAATGTTTATTTTGGGCTCTTTATCAATTTAATTGATTAAACCCCATTCAAATTACAACCTGTGCATTGTAATGATGTTTTCTGCAAATATCATATTTACATGCTTTGCATCTCTGGTATATTCTGTTGGATATTATATGCGTGGTTGTGCATTGTATTTAAAACTTAATAATTAGAAAGATCCTGCGACCGCTCTGCCGTTAGTAACCTAAACTAACGGTGTATGACGTTGCCCAGTGGTCCAATAATTATTAAGTGTTTAAATTATTTATCCATCTCTGCGAATATTAAATGCCTGTGATGCCTGTGATGAAAATGTCTGATGAAAATGTTATGAGCACAATATTTCTACATGAATTGCTAAATGTGGTTTTTGGATCGGCCGTTTAGTCCCACAGTTTATTTCCCGCACTTTTCTTTTATTTTTGAGAGAAATTGTAGTGAGGAATTTATGTAAATGTCAAAGAAAGAAGACCAACTTCCATGGAGACGGAGGCCACGCTTGAAGATGGAGATATCATATGGGACCCACGGGGTTTCCAAAGTTGTATTTTCTTTTTCTTTAAGCTGCAAATTTGTATAATTTGGACTGTGGACTTTCTTTGGACTCTTTCTTGTGGGACTGGCCGATCCACACATTTAGTTTTTCGTTAAACATTGCCTCCGCATGAAAATGTTTTCTCTGAATTAATTATTAATTCATGCATGTTTGTGCTCTGCTAGATAAATGGCTAATATTGCAAGCGTTAATTTCGAAGTACTGGAAGCATCAGGTAGAAACTATCTAAGCTGGCAGCTAGATGTAAAGTTTCACCTGCGGGCAAAGACCCCCATCGCTGCTGTGACTGGAAAAGAAAATGTTAGCGATATAGAGAAGGCGCAAGCCATCATCTATATTCGCCGCCATGTGGACAAGACCTTAAAGGCTGAATACCTTACGGTTGAAGATCCACTTGAGCTATGGACTGCCCTTGAGGACAGATATAAACATCAGAAAGATGTTATACTCCCAAGGGCACGACACGAGTGGGAGAACCTGAGACTGCAGGACTTAAAGTCCGTTGCTGAGTACAACTCAGCACTTTTTAGCATCACCGCACGCCTGAAGTTGTGTGGTGAAAAAGTCTCAGAAAATCGCATGCTGGAAAAAGACGTATACGTCCTTCCATGAAAAAGATGCGATACTCATGCAGCAATACCGTGAACGCAAGTTCACCAAGTATTCCGAGCTGTCGTCATGTTTACTCATGGCCGAGCAAAACAGAGAGCTTCTTCTCTCCACTCACAATATACGCTCCCCGGCACTGCCCCCCACCAGAAGCTCACTATTCATCTTCCTTCAAAAAGAAGAGAGATAATAAAAAAAAAGAAAGACCACAGAAGGGGGGTCAACAGAAAATGCCAAGGGCCATGTACAGCAGCAGCGAAATAATGAAAGTAAGCGGAAGTTTACGAGGCACAGAAATAACAAAAATAGAAATGATATACCCCCACCCAAGAGGGAATGGGAAGACCAGTGCCAAAATTGTGGCATGAAAGGCCACTGGTCCAGAGTGTGCCGAACTCCGCATCATCTCCAGGATTTGTATAAAGAGAACAAGAAAAATAAAGCTGAAACAAACCTGATGACATCTGATGCTCCAGTTAAGTTTTTCAGCTGACAACTTCGAAAATAATGACATGCTTGACTAGCCTTTACTTTTATCTTAGCAAATTGTTTAGAACACCTCACGTTATGAGAGCTTTTGTATCACGCAATCTGTTTTGATTTAAAAATTTTAATAGACAATAAACGAATATGTCTATCTGAATATGCATGTGCCTTTATGTTTCATATTTTGAAACTGCTCTCATAAATAATTAGTAGACAATAAACACGTACGATTTCTTTCAATACAAAGCCCAATATCAGGGCTATATTGAAGATCCAGGGAATGCAACACAGTTGCCCCCAAACGACACAAAAATAATGGATGCACTAATCCCTCCGAATTCCAAAAAGAAACTTTCTAAGTTTCAAGGACATCCGTTTCAACGGATCCCACTTGGAAACAACAAATGTAAATGATATCTTCCATGTTTTAGGCTAAATTTTTTTTTTGAGATTCCTCCATGTTTCACCACGTTCCATGAATGTCATTGCATATCATTTTGGCCTTCTCGTTCCTACGCCATTTGCTTTATGTAGTCCCTACTTGCTTTCATGTCATGCAATTTTTTCGGATTATCATTTTGGTATCAATTCTTCGATGTTTGATTGGCAAGTTTTCATTTCTTTTCCAATTTGGAGTCAAATGCTAATATGCCATGTATGAATCTATTTTATACGTCGTGATATCTTCTTTGAGATAATTTGGGAAAAGTTTGGTGTAAGTGATTGCATGTGTTGGGATGAATGGTGTAGTTTTTAATTGGATTGGATTTGGCCAATTGTGCATGCTTTGTTTTTCTTCTTAGAAGTGGGTGGATGAGTTGCTAATTTGTGTTGATAATGAAAAAGAGAGTTAGTATAAGTGAATTTTTCTTTCTAATCGAATCGAGTAGCCGGTGCCCCACGAAACATTTGGGAGGACGCCAAAGATGAGATTTAGAGGATCATTCCATCCATTTGCATATATAGCGTCATCGCGTGTATGCAAATGTGTCGGTGTTTGCATTTATGGCGTTATCGCGTGAATGCAAAACATAAACATCAAAAACGAAAAAAAAAAGAAAACAAAAGAAAATTGAATAAAAAATGAAAGAATAAACCACATGAGTGATGCAATCTCATCTCCCACAACTTAGAGAAAAATTTCTTTGGTTTTGGCCATTTTCATGAAAATTGGAAATTTTGACATCGTTTGTTTTCCCGATACGTGTGATACGGGGCTTATTTCCTTACTTTTCTTTGAATTGGATTAAGGAGAATGTCATTTGTTATTTACTTTCATACATTTGGTATATTGGCTTTGAAATCATTTGGAAATCCCATTTTTGGAGTATGCCATGATGATATCGAGGATTTGGTGCATGTTTTTCAATTTAATCCGAATTTTTCGCATATTTTGCTAGGGACTAGCAAAAAGCTAGTTGGGGGGTGTGATTCGGGATATAAATTGCATATTTTCCACCCTAATTACCCCCATTTTGTGCCAAAGATTAGGCTTAATTGTGCTCTTTTTGGGTATATTTTCACTTTAGGTCATTTTCGGGGCTTATTCTCATTCTTGGCACAAAATACGGATTTCATCGTCGTTATTGGCTTCCTATTATTTTTCATATACTCCTGGTATTATTGTGATTATATGGTCAATTTTTTAGAATTATTGGAGCATTAGAATATTTTATATAGCTTATTTGGAGGTCAATATTGTGTTTTGAATAGTCATTAAATTAATGTTCACATCAAATAGACTAATTTCTTCTTCTCATATTTTTCAGGTACCCCTAGGAGTCTTTGGGATTTTCCAGAATTTTTTGGGAATTTTCTGAGATTTCTAGATATTTTTTTGGATTTAAATGGAGGAGAAATAGGGTTAAAACCCCCCAGAAAAAGAAAATACAGTGGGGCGCCACGTGGCCCAATCAGATGGCGCCACGTGGCGCCGTTGATGTTAGATTTCGCCCGCTCCGTTGGAGCGGGCCGGCGCTGTTCGGTTTTAGTATTAAAAAAAATAATAAAAAAAATAAAATAAAGAAGAAGCGGGCCGCTGGCCCGCTCGAAATATTCGAGCGGGCTTCGCCCCGCTCTCGCGAGCGGGCGGCCCGCTCGAATATTTCGAGCGGGCCCCGCTCCTAATAGCGAACGCGCGCGCGTTTAGCGGCTGCGGGCAAGCGCCCGCAGCAAATAAATATCCGACCCGGCCCGCTGCGCCGGTTCAAGCTGCAGGCGCGCGCTTCTGCGGGTCGGGCGCCCGTGCGCCCGACCCGCAAGCCCGATTGAGGGTTATTTGGGCTAAATGCGAAGAACAGCGAGGGGAGTTCGATTTTTTTTGGATTTGAGCTTGCTGTTTGGGCGATTTTTAGGGCTTGGGGAGTGCTCTTCCTCCCCAAGGCTTGGGCTAGGGCTTGGAAGCCATTGGAGGGTGGAAAAGCTTGGTGGAGGAGCAAATTGGAGGAGGCTAGGGCTCGTTTGGGGAAACTTTGGTGAAATCTTTCCTCTCCCATTTTGTATTTTTGTATCTCTCATTTTGTAATGAACATTGGATGAATTTGTCTATGAATATCATCTTGTTTAGTATGATTGAGTAGTGCTATTGTGCTTGGGTTGTGATTCATTGGGTTGGATGTTAATTTCTTGCCCTAATTTCCCATTGCCAAATTTTGAATGTGAATGTTGGAAGCTTATTAGGGCACAAATTTAATTGGCTAAGTCCCGAGAGGGCAAATTTGAGAAAAATACATGTGCTTAATTTGGTTAGTGCCTTGATAATAATTCCATCCCGATTGCAAAATTGTTGTGTTTTTAAAGCTAAACATTCCGATTGGGCTTCCTTAGCCGGATGACCGATTGTGTTATATGTGGTAATTAGGACTTGAATAACGCCAATTTTAATGATCCAACAACCCATGCTCTCTCTCCTAGCTATCCTAAACTCCACCTTTGGCTCTCTAACCCTAGCCACTTAGGTTAGATTTTTCATTTCACCACACTTTTCCGACATTTCCACCGTAATTGAGTTAGTTGTAAAACACTTTAATTTTCTTTATCGATCAAAATTTTGTGAACGTAGAACGAATTGTCCCTGTGATCCGACCCGGTACTCACCGGTTATTTATATATTGCATTGACGCTCCTACGCTTGGGAGCGGAAGGCGTGCACTTGCGCGTTTTCCGAGTCAACCAATTGGCGCCGTTGCCGGGGACAACGGTTTCTAGTAGTAGCAATCTTTGATTGATTTTGAAATATTTAGTGTGATACTTCTATCTTTTAGTGTGTGTCTTTTCGTTTATTTATTTTCCTTTTATTGAGTCTTTTGGTTGTTATTTTCATTTTCTTGGAAATTTTTTTTTACCATGGCATCATCTTCAGATTTTTCGGACGTTGATTTGGAGGATATCCCACTTCCGCCATACTTTCATGGCACGGAGTGGGAGAACCCTCACTTACATATTAAAAATTTTGAAGAGTGGATGTTTTCATGTCTTGGTGGGAATATCGATGATGATTGCATATATTTTAGATTCTTTCCCGATTCTTTACAGGATGATGCTAGACTTTGGTTTGATTCATTGTCTTTGGACTCACATTTTACCTGGTTATCATTTCAGGCTGAATTTCTCCGGGTATTTTTGCCTATCTTTTTGGAGCAGGTACAGGGGCGGCAGGCCATGGAGCATGTAGCGAGCTTCATCCAGGCTGAGTGGGAGGCCTACCATTAGGCTTGGCAGAGGTTCACTGATTTGGTGCTTGCGTGCCCACACCAGAGCTTTCACGAGGATCATCTTCTGCAGATCTTCTACACAGGGTTATCGCCATCTGGGCGAGATTTGGTGCAGATGAGCTGCGGTGGAGAGTTCTTTGATTATTCGACCGAGGATTCTTGGTTGTACCTGAGGGACCTTGCAGAGTGGGAGCAGACTGTGCCATCTGGAGAGCAGTCACTTGGATATGAGGATGATGGCCAGTCCCAGTTTCCACTTCAGGATGCAGAGCTGCATGCCCAGTGTCAGCTTGAGGAGCCACTTTTAGGCTCTTTTTCTTGCGACCCCATGGGATACAGAGCAGAGCAGGAGGATGGGTCTCATGAGAGCCAGGTAGAGGATTTTGACAGATTATATTTTGATGAGTCGGAGGAGACAGATGATGGAGTGTGTGTCGACCACGACGGTGACACGATGCATTTTCATTTTGAGGTTGATGAAGAAGTGGATGTGCATGATGGCCGAGAGCAGATTGAGGACATCATGGAGCCTGAGCCACGATCCACTTCAGAGTTAGCTTCACAGGTCGAGGCGATTGAGTATTTTGGGAGGACGACTGAGATGAGCTATTTCTGGGATGGCGAGGATGATGTGTGCTTGGATTTGCCCGAGACGTGTCTACCTCCAGTTCTATCACAGATGTCACTTCCCTCGCCTCAGGATGCGCACTTGCCAGTCATCGAGGAGGTTTGTCAGGAGCATTTACCAGTTGTGGGGAGTGCCGCAGAGACTGTTGGTGTTGATATTGATTTCGAGGAAGAGGATAGCGACAGGGATTGCGAGATGGTATATATTGAGCCCGAGCTCCCTCTTACTCCAGTTAGCTCTCTGCAGCACCTTCCAGCTCCTCTTGAGGCCGTGCATCATTCCGAGCCTAGCATCGCGTTTCAGGGAAGTTCCCATCTTACTTTTTCCTCCACCCCCCGAATCAAATTATTTACTTCCATATCATAATGATTCGGATTGTCGTCATTTGATCGTAAATTCTTTTATTCATTTCGACGACCCATTTTGGCAAGCTTTTCACTTGGATGGGCGCTCTCGCCCAATTATTTTTGACACGACCTATCTCCCCCATTTTGTAGGAACATATCACAAGGAGATGCTTGGGGTTGTGTCGCTTGCCATTGATGCCCGCAATGGAGGTGGGGCATTGGATGTGGCGACGCTCGCGGAGGAGCGTAAGGATATGATCGAGTAGTTGCCACCACCGTTATACATTCGAGATCCGCCATTTGCCACGGTGTGTTCTTTCCATGTAGTGTAAATAAATAAAATTAAAAGTTAGTTTGCTTTTGCATGTTTGTTTTCGTGTGTTTTTCTTTTCTTTTCTAGGATCTTTTGCGAGATCTAGTACTCTCCCAACATTGAGGACAATGCTTATTTTAAGTTGGGGGGAGAGTGTTAGAATCTTTAGGTTTGTTAGGATTTTGAGCCTAAATTTTTTTTTGAGATTCCTCCATGTTTCACCACGTTCCATGAATATCATTGCATATCATTTTGGCCTTCTCGTTCCTACGCCATTTGCTTTATGTAGTCCCTACTTGCTTTCATGTCATGCAATTTTTTCGGATTATCATTTTGGTATCAATTCTTCGATGTTTGATTGGCAAGTTTTCATTTCTTTTCCAATTTGGAGTCAAATGCTAATATGCCATGTATGAATCTATTTTATACGTCGTGATATCTTCTTTGAGATAATTTGGGAAAAGTTTGGTGTAAGTGATTGCATGTGTTGGGATGAATGGTGTAGTTTTTAATTGGATTGGATTTGGCCAATTGTGCATGCTTTGTTTTTCTTCTTAGAAGTGGGTGGATGAGTTGCTAATTTGTGTTGATAATGAAAAAGAGAGTTAGTATAAGTGAATTTTTCTTTCTAATCGAATCGAGTAGCCGGTGCCCCACGAAACATTTGGGAGGAAGCCAAAGATGAGATTTAGAGGATCATTCCATCCATTTGCATATATAGCGTCATCGCGTGTATGCAAATGTGTCGGTGTTTGCATTTATGGCGTTATCGCGTGAATGCAAAACATAAACATCAAAAACGAAAAAAAAAGAAAACAAAAGAAAATTGAATAAAAAATGAAAGAATAAACCACATGAGTGATGCAATCTCATCTCCCACAACTTAGAGAAAATTTCTTTGGTTTTGGCCATTTTCATGAAAATTGGAAATTTTGACATCGTTTGTTTTCCCGATACGTGTGATACGGGGCTTATTTCCTTACTTTTCTTTGAATTGGATTAAGGAGAATGTCATTTGTTATTTACTTTCATACATTTGGTATATTGGCTTTGAAATCATTTGGAAATCCCATTTTTGGAGTATGCCATGATGATATCGAGGATTTGGTGCATGTTTTTCAATTTAATCCGAATTTTTCGCATATTTTGCTAGGGACTAGCAAAAAGCTAGTTGGGGGGTGTGATTCGGGATATAAATTGCATATTTTCCACCCTAATTACCCCCATTTTGTGCCAAAGATTAGGCTTAATTGTGCTCTTTTTGGGTATATTTTCACTTTAGGTCATTTTCGGGGCTTATTCTCATTCTTGGCACAAAATACGGATTTCATCGTCGTTATTGGCTTCCTATTATTTTTCATATACTCCTGGTATTATTGTGATTATATGGTCAATTTTTTAGAATTATTGGAGCATTAGAATATTTTATATAGCTTATTTGGAGGTCAATATTGTGTTTTGAATAGTCATTAAATTAATGTTCACATCAAATAGACTAATTTCTTCTTCTCATATTTTTCAGGTACCCCTAGGAGTCTTTGGGATTTTCCAGAATTTTTTGGGAATTTTCTGAGATTTCTAGATATTTTTTTGGATTTAAATGGAGGAGAGATAGGGTTAAAAACCCCCAGAAAAAGAAAATACAGTGGGGCGCCACGTGGCCCAATCAGATGGCGCCACGTGGCGCCGTTGATGTTAGATTTCGCCCGCTCCGTTGGAGCGGGCCGGCGCTGTTCGGTTTTAGTATAAAAAAAAATAATAAAAAAATAAAATAAAGAAGAAGCGGGCCGCTGGCCCGCTCGAATATTTCGAGCGGGCCCCGCTCCTAATAGCGAACGCGCGTGCGTTTAGCGGCTGCGGGCAAGCGCCCGCAGCAAATAAATATCCGACCCGGCCCGCTGCGCCGGTTCAAGCTGCAGGCGCGCGCTTCTGCGGGTCGGGCGCCCGTGCGCCCGACCCGCAAGCCCGATTGAGGGTTATTTGGGCTAAATGCGAAGAACAGCGAGGGGAGTTCGATTTTTTTTGGATTTGAGCTTGCTGTTTGGGCGATTTTTAGGGCTTGGGGAGTGCTCTTCCTCCCCAAGGCTTGGGCTAGGGCTTGGAAGCCATTGGAGGGTGGAAAAGCTTGGTGGAGGAGCAAATTGGAGGAGGCTAGGGCTCGTTTGGGGAAACTTTGGTGAAATCTTTCCTCTCCCATTTTGTATTTTTGTATCTCTCATTTTTGTAATGAACATTGGATGAATTTGTCTATGAATATCATCTTGTTTAGTATGATTGAGTAGTGCTATTGTGCTTGGGTTGTGATTCATTGGGTTGGATGTTAATTTCTTGCCCTAATTTCCCATTGCCAAATTTTGAATGTGAATGTTGGAAGCTTATTAGGGCACAAATTTAATTGGCTAAGTCCCGAGAGGGCAAATTTGAGAAAAATACATGTGCTTAATTTGGTTAGTGCCTTGATAATAATTCCATCCCGATTGCAAAATTGTTGTGTTTTTAAAGCTAAACATTCCGATTGGGCTTCCTTAGCCGGATGACCGATTGTGTTATATGTGGTAATTAGGACTTGAATAACGCCAATTTTAATGATCCAACAACCCATGCTCTCTCTCCTAGCTATCCTAAACTCCACCTTTGGCTCTCTAACCCTAGCCACTTAGGTTAGATTTTTCATTTCACCACACTTTTCCGACATTTCCACCGTAATTGAGTTAGTTGTAAAACACTTTAATTTTCTTTATCGATCAAAATTTTGTGAACGTAGAACGAATTGTCCCTGTGATCCGACCCGGTACTCACCGGTTATTTATATATTGCATTGACGCTCCTACGCTTGGGAGCGGAAGGCGTGCACTTGCGCGTTTTCCGAGTCAACCAATTGGCGCCGTTGCCGGGGACAACGGTTTCTAGTAGTAGCAATCTTTGATTGATTTTGAAATATTTAGTGTGATACTTCTATCTTTTAGTGTGTGTCTTTTCGTTTATTTATTTTCCTTTTATTGAGTCTTTTGGTTGTTATTTTCATTTTCTTGGAAATTTTTTTTTACCATGGCATCATCTTCAGATTTTTCGGACGTTGATTTGGAGGATATCCCACTTCCGCCATACTTTCATGACACGGAGTGGGAGAACCCTCACTTACATATTAAAAATTTTGAAGAGTGGATGTTTTCATGTCTTGGTGGGAATATCGATGATGATTGCATATATTTTAGATTCTTTCCCGATTCTTTACAGGATGATGCTAGACTTTGGTTTGATTCATTGTCTTTGGACTCACATTTTACCTGGTTATCATTTCAGGCTGAATTTCTCCGGGTATTTTTGCCTATCTTTTTGGAGCAGGTACAGGGGCGGCAGGCCATGGAGCATGTAGCGAGCTTCATCCAGGCTGAGTGGGAGGCCTACCATTAGGCTTGGCAGAGGTTCACTGATTTGGTGCTTGCGTGCCCACACCAGAGCTTTCACGAGGATCATCTTCTGCAGATCTTCTACACAGGGTTATCGCCATCTGGGCGAGATTTGGTGCAGATGAGCTGCGGTGGAGAGTTCTTTGATTATTCGACCGAGGATTCTTGGTTGTACCTGAGGGACCTTGCAGAGTGGGAGCAGACTGTGCCATCTGGAGAGCAGTCACTTGGATATGAGGATGATGGCCAGTCCCAGTTTCCACTTCAGGATGCAGAGCTGCATGCCCAGTGTCAGCTTGAGGAGCCACTTTTAGGCTCTTTTTCTTGCGACCCCATGGGATACAGAGCAGAGCAGGAGGATGGGTCTCATGAGAGCCAGGTAGAGGATATTGACAGATTATATTTTGATGAGTCGGAGGAGACAGATGATGGAGTGTGTGTCGACCACGACGGTGACACGATGCATTTTCATTTTGAGGTTGATGAAGAAGTGGATGTGCATGATGGCCGAGAGCAGATTGAGGACATCATGGAGCCTGAGCCACGATCCACTTCAGAGTTAGCTTCACAGGTCGAGGCGATTGAGTATTTTGGGAGGACGACTGAGATGAGCTATTTCTGGGATGGCGAGGATGATGTGTGCTTGGATTTGCCCGAGACGTGTCTACCTCCAGTTCTATCACAGATGTCACTTCCCTCGCCTCAGGATGCGCACTTGCCAGTCATCGAGGAGGTTTGTCAGGAGCATTTACCAGTTGTGGGGAGTGCCGCAGAGACTGTTGGTGTTGATATTGATTTCGAGGAAGAGGATAGCGACAGGGATTGCGAGATGGTATATATTGAGCCCGAGCTCCCCTCTTACTCCAGTTTGCTCTCTGCAGCACCTTCCAGCTCCTCTTGAGGCCGTGCATCATTCCGAGCCTAGCATCGCGTTTCAGGGAAGTTCCCATCTTACTTTTTCCTCCACCCCCCGAATCAAATTATTTACTTCCATATCATAATGATTCGGATTGTCGTCATTTGATCGTAAATTCTTTTATTCATTTCGACGACCCATTTTGGCAAGCTTTTCACTTGGATGGGCGCTCTCGCCCAATTATTTTTGACACGACCTATCTCCCCCATTTTGCAGGAACATATCACAAGGAGATGCTTGGGGTTGTGTCGCTTGCCATTGATGCCCGCAATGGAGGTGGGGCAAGGGAGCGTAAGGATATGATCGAGCAGTTGCCACCACCGTTTATACATTCGAGATCCGCCATTTGCCACGGTGTGTTCTTTCCATGTAGTGTAAATAAATAAAATTAAAAGTTAGTTTGCTTTTGCATGTTTGTTTTCGTGTGTTTTTCTTTTCTTTTCTAGGATCTTTTGCGAGATCTAGTACTCTCCCAACATTGAGGACAATGCTTATTTTAAGTTGGGGGGAGACGTGGAACGTGGCAATAAAAGATGAGCTGGACTCACTTATGAAACGTGAAATGTTCGGACCTGAAGTCCAGACACTAAAAGGTGTCAAACCTGTGGATAAAACAAAGTATTGCAAACATAAGAAAAATAAATACAAAATCGTATGCTATACGGTACAACCTATAGCCCAAGGAAAATTTTGCTGAAACTAGGGATCGAACAAATTCAAATAAGCATGTCTCATAAATGATGCATCAGTCTCCCTAAGTTATCAAAAGCGAATACCTTACGATTTGGCGAAGGAAAATTTTGGATATGCCGTTATTGGATGTTGTGACGGCATACCTTCGTGGATATCTTGTAAAGATAATTTCCACATTTCCTTAAAATGCATGAATAGACTTCGGGACGTCTATTCAAATGAAGAAATATAAGTATAACAAATAAATGTACAACCAAGAGAATCACTTGAGAAGTCAATGATTCCTACTGAAGGTTGTCTTTGCATCTATGCAAAGAACAGGATTAGAGATCTTAGTTGTAGACAACTAACATCTCATCGGATCTCCTGAAGAGAAAACCGAAATAAATGTACTAGCCTGACTTTTAAACATGAAATAAAAAGACCTAGGCAAATATAAAGTCATGGCTCATAGAATCCTGTTACAAACGCCCAGAAGTGCGTTGGAGAAATTAACAGGACCATAGTCATCCAAAGTACACCTACGGTGGTACACTTACTGGATGTATAAAAAGAACGCTTCCGATCGCTGGAAGAGGGGGAGGATATAACTGGTCCTAAAGTCCCTTATCTAAGTGCAATCATGCACTCCTGGCTAAACTGCACGCGTCCCGATATAGCAGTTGCAGTTATCTCATTAGCCAGAGATAGTTGGCACCTAAAAAGGGCCATTAGACCTGAGTTAAGCCTTCTGCGCTTCCTCCAAGGGTCTAAATATTTGGACTTACAAAATGTAGTAGCATCCTCCAATGTTTATGCGAATGCAGGTTACAGGTCCGGTCCCTATACTGAGAAATCACAGAACAGGTACCAACAGTGGGATGACCACCTACTGCAAATATGCAAAGCAACTTATGAAGGCAACATCATCCTATAATTCCGAGATCCTCACCATTCCAGAATCACACCAATGGTGTATTTAAGGGCGCCTGGTGGTACATCACATCCCAGTGACGACTGGGATAGAGACTGGTTCTGTGGAGCTGACCATATAGTCTGAAGACCACATTAGAGGCGACGAAACTTAGCACACCTCTTCAGAGTTTCTGGATTCAGCAGCTGCTTGATGGTGACAAAATTTGTAATCTGTGTATATTTTCGGAATATTGTAAATAGGAGTGATGAGATAAGCCTAAGAGATCTGAAAGCCTAAGAGCTTTTACAGATCAGGGGGAGTTGAGGGAATTTGTACTCTTTTCCCTTAGCTATGGTTTTTCCCACTGGGTTTTTCATAGCCAAAGGTTTTAACGAGGCAAATCAAATCAACTCTGGATCCCGAAGTATCCACCCCTCTGTGACGCTCAGAATTCAGAAGTATTCATGAGCAGAGTCACTTGTACAAATTAGGGGGAGTTAAAGAGCGTTTGCACTCTTTTTCCTTAACTATGGTTTTTCCCACTGGGTTTTCCATAGCCAAAGGTTTTAACGAGGCAAATCTCACCAACTCAGGATCCTGAAGTATCCACCCCATGTGAGACCCATACAGGCTCAGAATCCTGAAGTATTCATGAGCAGGGTCCACAACTATGGCTGGATAAGGGGGAGTGTTGTGAATGGGTATTTACTGGGTTGGATGAGTTATTGGGCCAACCCAAGTGGTTGGGCCCATACCCACTTGTATTCTCCCCTTTGGCTATAAATATAGACTTGAGGGATCTCCCCTCAGCAGTTGATTCATAACAAAATGCATTTTAAACAGAGAATCATGTAGATCAGGTGGCACATGATCTAATAGATCATATGCAAGACAAAAAGATGGACCCCACAGAAAGTAGAGAAAATTGGCTAACTAGCATGGGTCAACCCTCTCTTTTAATTTCTACCACCCAATTTAAAATCTTTGCTGGAATACCACACCCCCCTGCGAAAAGACTAAAATACCCCTCATTAAGTATTTTCAACATATACTAGTGTATATTAACGTATATTAACGTATACTAGTGTATATTAACGTATATTAACGTTTTTGTTTAGAGAAGGACAGGCAGGATGCCAAAAGGGTTGAGCTCAATATTGCGAAGCGTGTGCGAGACATGTATTCCTATCAGTTCGGACTGGCTACGCACAAAATGGAGAAGCAATTAAGGACTGAACTGAACCTCCCACCATCTGAAAATGAACCCCCTAACATAATTGAGCTCAATGATGCTGGGAAGTTTGTTGATGTTGAGCTCAAGAAAATGCTAAGATACGTTAACATACACTAGTATACGTTAATATACGTTAATATACACTAGTATATGTTGAAAATAATTAATGGGAGTACTTTAGTCTTTTCACAGGGGGTGTGGTATTCTAGCAAAGATTTTAAATTGGGTGGTAGAAATTAAAAGAGAGAGTTGACACATGCTAGTTAGCCAATTTTCTCCAGAAAGTACAAATACATACATGGCTTGTAATTTACACTTTTTGTGACACTTTTTCTACATTATTCTCTTCTAAATAATGGCATAATGCATTAATTCAAGGGGGAATTCACATAAAAATACCCTAACGTTTGGGGGCGTTTTCATGTTAATACCCTGAACTTTAAAGTTGTACAAATTTATACCCAAACGTTATACGCCGGTTTTAACTTGATACCTTTTTTTAATTTTCCGTCCAAATTACTGAAATTTGGACGATTATGCCCCTCAACGTTAGTTTTCAATAAATACACTAACGTTTAATGTACATTTCATATTAATACCCACCAACCCCTACGGCTCCACCTGTTTTCGGTCGCCCCCTGTTTTCGGGGGAGGGAGGCGGCGCCCCCTCCCCCTCCGCCTCAGTCGCGGAGGAGGAGGGGGCACCTCCCCCCTCCCCGCCACTGCCGCCCCTTGTTTTCGAGGGAGGGGGGCGGTGCCCCCTCCCCCTCTGCCTCAGTCGCGGAGGAGAAGGGGGCGCCGCCCCCCTCCCCGCCACTGCCGCCCCCCTATTCGGGGGAGTGGGGCGGCGCCCCCTCCCCCTCCGCCTCAGTCACGGAGGGGGAGGGGGCGCAGCCCCCCTCCCCGCCACTGCCCCCCTGTATTTGGGGGAGGGGGCGCCGCCCCCTCCCTGCCACTGTCCCCACTGTTTTCGGGGGAGGGGGCGATGCCCCCTCCCCCTCCGCCTCAGTCGCGGAGGGGGAGGGGGCACCGCCCCCCTCCCCGCCACTGCCGCCCCCCCTGTATTCGAGGGAGGGGGCGGCGCCCCCTCCCCCTCCGCCTCAGTCGCGGAGGGGGAGGGGGCGCCGCCCCCAGTCGCGGAGGGGGAGGGGGCGCCGCCCCCCTCCCCGCCACTGCCGCCCCCTGTACTCGGGGGAGGGGGGGCGGCGACCCCTCCCCCTCTGCCTCAGTCGCGGAGGGGGAGGGGTCGCCACCCCCTCCCCGCCACTGCCACCCTGTTTTCGGGGGAGGGGGGCGGCGCCCCCTCCCCCTCCGCCTCAGTCGCGGAGGGGGAGGGGGCGCCGCCCCCCTCCCCGCCACTGCCGCCCCCTGTATTCGGGGGAGGGAGGCGGCGCCCCCTCCCCCTCCGCCTCAGTCGCGGAGGGGGAGGGGGCGCCGCCCCCCCTCCCCGCCACTGCCCCCCCTGTTTTCAGGGGAGGGGGGCGGCGCCCCCTCCCCCTCAGCCTCGGTCACAGAGGGGGAGGGGGCGCCGCCCCCCTCCCCGCCACTACCACCCCCTGTATTCGGGGAAGGGGGGCGGCGCCCCCTCCCCCTCTGCCTCAGTCGTGGACGCCGCCCCCCTCCCCCCCAATGCCGCCCCCTCAGTCGGTGGAGGGTACTTGTTTGAAACTATCTCAAAACGTTAGGGTATTTTTTTGTTTTGGTGTAAGGGCAAAACGGGAATAATTTAACGCCGTTAGCCAAAACAGACGGAAAGGTATAGATTTGTACTGCTTAAAAGTTCAGGGTATTAATATGAAAACGTCCCCAAACGTTAGGGTATTTTTATGTGAATTCCCCTTAATTCAAGTCCAAATCTTCACGGTGCATCTTCTCCTTTCTCGGGAAGAGCTCCATTGATCTGTCCAAAGAATCCTAGTTGCAGAATGATATCAAAAGTTTGAAAAAAAAAACATCCAAAACATTTGTATAATGTGAACATGGTTCCTCTCTTCTCTCATTCCGTTACTAGCTGTCAAACGAAATCTTGGGAACTAAAACCCTAGTTTTTTTATTAAAAAAATTTCCATGCTTCCTCTTGCTTCTATTTTGTCAGAATTATTGGAGGCTTGTTTTGGGGCACTGCAAATTGCAATGTACCCATTTGCTTAAAAACTGCTGCTTTGTGAATTTTTGATGGATTTTGGGCTCAAAAGATCATAGCTTTTGCGTTTGTATGCAGTTGCTCTTCCATCTTCAAACAACACAAATGCTTAGAAAGGTAGTTTTATTTCCTCTCGTTTCCTAGTTTTGTTTTCATATACTTGTTTCAAATTTACTTGCAAAGTCCTATGCCTGGGATTTTGTCTTCATACAACAAGGTCCGAGTTTGTGGGTATTTTTGTGAAGGGCTTTTCTAGGGTTTTACATATCTTTTAATTCACTAAAAATATTATGTATGTATGTTTCTTGCAGTGATCTTTCAGATTCCAAGCTTTTGTGGTCGTGCTCGCAACTCAAAAGTGTAATTTTTTGAACTTGTTTCTCGCAGCCAATAAAATGTTGGGTTTGCAACATTTTTCTTCTCATACCTTCGATTTCAACTACAAAGAGTGAGAAAAATTAGACTTTGCACCATATTTCAACATCACTGAGTCTACAGAAGCCATGGACCCTGTTTCATGTAATTGTTCTTTTCAGTGTAAACGAGTGGAATCCCACTTTTTTCACTGTTGTGAACAGTGTTTAGGGGAAAACCGATTGGGATTCCCCAAACCCGTTCTTTTGCTTTCCCAGCGTAAAGGGATTCCCAAAACATCTTTCCCTCTCTATTCCCCTCTAAAAAGAAACTAAAATGAGGGATTTCATGAGGAAATCATTTCTCCTCCACTTTCTCCTTCCACTTTCTCATCCAAAAGAACACCAAACTAAAATTTTCTCTCTCTTGATTCCTTTATTCCCCCCACTTTCCCCAACCCCATTACACCGAAAAGCACAGGCCCTAAAGTCCCAAGTCCTCATCAAACATCTCTGAGCTCTTCGCTCGCTTCTCAAAGCTCTGCAAGTTGGGATCTCTTGGAGTTTCCCCAATCGAAACCCAGAAACCCACCAACTATTCCCACACCGAGAGTAGCGAGGACAACGGAGAAACGAAGATCTGCCCTCAGCCATTGGATGAGACTCTGGTCAAGGACAAGCAAGAAGATTCGGAGGGGTTTACAATCTTCAAGCTGTTTGATGCAGTTTCGGCTCTTAAGTCAGCCTATATCGAGCTTCAACAAGCCCATATCCCTTATGAGCCAAGAAAGATTCAGATCGCTGATCAGCTCATGGTCTCGGAGCTTGGTATGTTTCTTATTAGTCGAAAAATTTGGAGATGATTTACCATATGCTTGACTGGTTTGTTTGATATCATTGATTAACATAATTACCTTATGATCATAACAAGTATGGTAAGCTGTATGCAAGAGAAGCAATTTTCTGACAGTAAAACACTTAGGAACCTGGTATATATCGAGTATTCCTACAAGATTTCGCCGTATGTATGGATACTGGTAAAAAGAATAACAAGGTCGTCCTTTGTTGCATCAAGAGAAAAACTTGGAGAAGAAGTTGGTCGATTTGGGTTTCTCTAAACATGCAACGTGGACATATCGTCCAAGGTTGTCCACCTGCCTTGGCTCGCCCCTGGTGTCCTTCTTGCACACCCTGCAAGTCTTGTCCACCCATCCCTCTTCGACGTAATCTCCATCAACTATCATAAATCATCGAAAGCAAATTACTGCGCTGAAATGAGATGATCACAAAATCTTAGATAGCAAAATCTACTATAAGATCATCGATTTCTACTATAGTTTACCTCAACAATATAAGATGATCGATTTCTAGAATTGTTCCCCTTTATTGCTCTAATTCCATATAATTTCTATATAGAGGATACTCTCTATGCACATAAGCAAGTTTCATGGTATAAGAACTCTACCATCAACATAGGACTTGAAGAAATCTTTGTAGGTGCCACCGATCTTCCTCCTGAGTGCTCCATACTTCAAAATGAACACATACAAACAGACTACATAAGACCACAATTATGTCACAAGAAGCAATAAGATCTATAACTCATGTGACCATTGGTGTACCTGTTCTCTGTTCATCTTGCCTCCAGACTGTGTTGCCTCTCTCGCCTCCTCGAGCAGCTGGGCATCTTGGGAGGACCTGACCTGAGAGAAGTCCAACGCCTCGGTTATGCTCCCAAACAACGACTGCTTCCTCTTCTTCTTTCCGTCATCTTCCTCTTTCTCCCCAGCCGTCTCCTGCTCTGCCTTGGCCCGGACGCCTCCAAGTTTAGTCGTAACTCTGTTGGGCTTCTTAAGAGCTGTGGTATAAGACTGGGAGAGAGCCAAGGATGGATGGCAGCAGTTTTGAGAGGAAGACAGTGGGAGAGCCCTGAGACCCATTGCTCCCTTATTGAATCCTACATGCATCAAATTAAGATTCACTTGTTATATATGGGGACTGAGTTTGCGTGGCTGCTTATCTTTTTATTTGGACTTAGGGAGATTCTGTGGTGAGAGGGAGGGGGATGTGGCATGATTGGGAGCCTACCGAAACTTGAGGAAGATAGAGCATTGCAAGGATTTGAGTGGTCTCCATGTTCATTTTGTGCTGAACAAATTGATTGTATAACTCAGTCATGTGATCAAATTCATGGCCTCTCTGTGAAAAGAGCTGGTTTGGACTAACAATTAGTCCAAGCCCACGAGACGAACGCCGTTCTGAAATCATCTGATTCTTAAGTTGCTTAATACAAATTTGGACATTCAGATGAGAGCACATGCTTTTTTTCTACGGATAATCATTTAGGCTTTTTGCTTTTGAGACGATAATTTACATTGACAGCAAAAATAGAAACAAAGCAAGAGATCTCATCTACAGAGCATTAGCCATTTCATGATAGAATACAGAAGACACCAACACATGCCTAGCCTTGTTTCCTCTATATGTCAACCTATAAGTATACATCAACCCCGAGCATCACCAATTAAACAGCAAGCCGATACATATCATCTTCAACCCCCAAGCTTGTCTCAACAGCAATTTGAGGCATCAGATCACATTGAGGTTTTCACTTGGTGACAGTCGGGCCTTTCTTCTATGCGAAACCCCTTCTGCTACAAAACATACACCATTCCAACTTCAAGGAGGGACGCGGGAGGCACGCGCAGTGCCACATCTGGGCCTCTGCAGTTCCTCTTAAGGAAATTGTATCCGATTTCGATGGCCAGCTTCTTGATGAATGATGAACCAGGCTTCGTTTGCACGTGAGAGTGACCTAGGATGAACGCGGTGCCAGCCTCGCATGCCTCTTGGAGATCATGTAGTTCTTCCCTCACTCTACGATCCATTGTCGTGCTCCTTTCGTTCTCGATGAAGAACCTTACCTTCTTGGCTCTCCCCATAGACGCCAGCTCCTTCTCATTTCCATCGCTGGGTAACCCCGCTGGCAAAGTCACTGCTTCCTCTATCTCATTACCCGTGCCAATCAGGATCGAAGAAGTCCGCCCAACGACTGTGAGCCCACCATTACCCTCAGCTCCCCTATCATCCGCCGGGTAAGAAGCTTCGAGCCTTATGAAGTCCGCAAGACTAGCAATAAGCTCTGATTCAAACGAATCGACATCCTGATGGACGTCATGGTACCCATAACGGACGATGCAACGGTAAGACCGGTGGTCGGGCGGCCCGACACGGCCTACGAGATACCTCTCGGCCGCAGGCACGAAAGGGACCGGGATGTACTTGACACATACGAAGACCAGAACACGGTGGAACGCAGGGAGGTTGGTGATGAAATGGGAGAAATTGGCGGGGACACCAGAGATAAGATCAGTGTAGACAAGGCCGATACCAGGAACACGGGCAATACCTAGGCTTTCGCCGAGGGCAAGGAGCCAGTCCAAGGATACTTTGTTTTGAAGATCGAACAGGTATTTTTTAAGGGTCGTATAGTGCCAGAGGAACATGACAGTCATCAGGAGGAAGGCAAGGAGGATGGGTACCCAAGCACCCTCTCGGAATTTGATGAGCGAAGCGGACAAGTAGAGGCACTCGATGGAGCCGAAGAAGACGAGAAAGGCAAGAGCCATGAGAGGTGGCTTGTTCCAGCAAAGGACTATTACAAGAGAAGTGAGACATGTGGTCACTAGCATCACTGATATTACTGCTAAGCCTGCAAGAAACGAGAACCCAAGAACACTAAAATTACAAGCTAAACATCTACTAAATGTGGAAAATCTAGTAACATGACTAGAAGATAACTGGTTGATATGGATTCTGCATGCAATACCGATTATAGAAGTTGCAAGGTTTAAAAGCTTTTACGACGAGTAGAAAGAGAGAACAATAAAAATACGCTGCTAGAAGATAGGTTACCAGATGCATTGCCCATATGTTTGGTGTCTCTGAATCCGACGGCTACTGCTAAGCACAAAATCATAAGCATCCAGTTGATTTCTGGGATATAGATCTGGCCATGTATCTTATCAGAAGTGTGAACTACTTTGACCCTCGGGAAGCAACCAAGGGACTGGCTCTGGTTTATGATGGAGAATGTTCCGCTGATTATGGTCTGGCTTCCAACCACGGCAGCGAGTATGGCCACAGCAAGCACAGGCCATCTCACAATGTCTACAGATGGAGGGAAAGAAATTAAGATCATTGAAGTTGAATTATTCAACTCTGCAAATAGATGAAGTATAGGAGAGGAGCAAACACAAAGGCATAAAGAAATGCATCTTAATGAAGATCAACTTGTATTGTTGCTGCCATTAGAAATTGTAGACTTATATACATATACTAACTTGATATGGTGAATATAATTGAAAGACATCACCCTTCAGTTTCCACACCGAAACACTAATGTAGACGAGGCTACAAAGGACCAAGTTAAAAACAATAATACTCACAATGGAAGTCGAAGTGTTTAAGTATGATTACGATTAATGGACAGCTGGACAGTGATTCTTGATTATTCACTTTTGGGGTTTTAATTTAAGCTGATACTACGTCTGTAGCTTTCCGTTGGAAGGCTTATGCTACGTTGTTCTTTCTCGTGTTTGTTTTTATTATTCCTTACGGGCTTTGCCATGAGGAAAAGAAAAAAGAAAGAAAAAGAACAAATAATAGCATTTTTTTGATATCAATAGCTTGACTGCCTCAGAAGGATGAACATGTTACCTGGAACGGTTGCATAAAAGCCAATCTGGTATGTAGATGAGATCATGTGATGTTTCGAAAGGTACGCAGCTTGGCCCATGTATCCTAAAACCAGTGCCGGATAAACTAGTGAAGTGAACGCTATCTGTAAAAAGCAAGATAATAGACATCACTCACACATGAGAAATCTCTACATATATAATGGGAGATGCTTTTCATCTGACTGCTTCCCTGCCCAAAAGCCAATATCGTATGCATGGCATATGGCTAAAAACTGCTTACAGCAATAATATAGATATACCCACCTGAATGGCAGTGTGCGAAAAGTGTCCAAGATCTGCAAACATTGCCTCCGAGCCTACAATGACCATCAATACCCATAAATTAGTTGTTAGCAAAGTTGTCATACCACATGTGGTTAAAACTTCGTTGGGGGATAGAAACGGTAGTTTACATGCTTATCACAATAACCTTAGATAAGAGTGTGTTTATATCTTCCGTTTTAGAAACATAGTGCATCTATATCTTCCGTTTTAGAAATTCAATATAAGAGTGTGTTTGGTTGGATGTTTTCGGCTAGCATGTAGATCAAACACCACGAAATAGAAAAATTCAGTATTTGGTTTTATAGTTTTTACAGCACCACGTGTTGTAAAAGCAAAAAAGACCAACACCAGTTTTTGAGCCTAGATCCACATCAGTTGTTGGAAAGCCATAACAAAGGACAAATAAATAATTTAATGTTTAATGTTTCGCTTCTTTTTTGACACATCAGCACTTGGTGGAAGGCCAAATGCAACCACATATTAGCAAATTGTTTTTCCCGAAATATATTAAATTTTATGCCCTTCTAGTTTCTGGATATATGGTTTTTGAAATGTAACTAATGCTGCATTATTGTATTTGGCAACATGAAAAAGGTTGAGCGTTTTCCAAGAAATAAAGTTCAGTTTCTCTTTTGTCTGCAGTGTGTTTATTCCAACCCAAAACTTTACTGTGAAAGCCATAGATAACTCACTAATATATAAGGATTAGCAAACCATTGTTCATCTGGGCTTAAATGTCCTAATCTCTATCTGAAAAATATTTGGCAACATGAACCCAGCTTAAACCTGTTGTCATTGCCAAACAGAACCTGAGTGCGCACATATATACATTTGCACCGACGTGATTCTGATCACTTCTTAATGTCCCAACTGCACCAAAACTTAGAAGTTCTGGTGAGAACTGATGTATTCAAAAAAAAAATCTTATAAAGAAGTCAAGCATTCACCATTGGCATCACCCATTACATCACTGATAAATATTTGCTATCCAAATTAGTTCCCTATGAAACCAGCATGAAGATTGAGATTTAGCAAGTTGCAACACATTATTACTGATATACTTTACACTTTACAGGCTTGTTCAGATGTACTGAGTCATGCAATCTAAACATATTTCGAACAATTTACTTCAACGAATCTAAAGAACAGATCGTCTCTACTTTTGATGGAAGGATTTAGAGTACCTGTCATGCATAATAGAATTCCTCCCAAAGACATCCAACCACCTTTCTTTGTTTTCTTTAAGAACGTCAACATGTAATATGGTGAAAGTGCTTGATAAACTTGTGGATTCCAATGAAAAATATTGTAGACGCCAAGTGTTGCATTACACAATAGCCATGTGATAATGATTGGAGCAAACAAGAATCCCACCCTATGTGTACCGTAATGTTGAAGCGCAAACAAGCAAAGTATTAAGAAACACGTGATGGGAACAACAGCATCTACAAAAGAACAAATTCGTTAGACACTAAGTAGGCTGACCAGAGTAATAATCCATAAAAGAGCATTGTAAGTAATCACACTAGATAGTCAGCAGCATGCCGTAAGTGAAAATGGTTATGGCAATTTGTTCTGCACAACATACATAAAAAACAATTGAATACATGGTTTCTTTGCGTATTACAAAGAGAACGACATACATGGTTTCTGTGAGAAGCACACATTCAAGTGTGCGGCACATGCATGTATGGAGCTCACAGAAAAACAAGGGAACCGATATATATTTTATGATTTCGCATTACTAATACTCAAGACAACATGATCTAATGGTCTTTAATACTAATCAACTTTCAGTAATTTTCGTATTGGTCCTAATATTGATATGTTTTAAACAACAATAATTAACAAGTTATATAACGTATTTAGAGTTAAGTGTGGTATCATCTTACTTATCAAACTTGGCTTTCAATTGTTAGAAGTGTCTTAGGATCAATTCAGTGTCAAGTGGGTTTGATGTAATAATTGCCTGAGGTTATTATTTAACCACATATTGAAAAAGGAGGCAAGATAGATATATGGTTAATTAAGTTTGGTCTCATGAATCAGAGAAGTGTTAATCATTTTGAGTCAATCTGGTATAAAGACTATTAGCCAAATCCATTTGTCTGCCTTCACCAACACAAGTCAATAAATTACTTTAAATCTCAACATAATACGATAAAGACATGTGAGGTGCAGCTACGGGTACCAAAATGAATGAATAGCTCTAATAGTACATGACTTGACATATTCTCAAACTGAAGTAATTGAAGGAGTTAATAAAATCCCGGATGCAAAAATTGAGAAAGAAATCATTGCTATAATTTTCCTACTTGAAGGACCGTTTAGTTTAGTCAGGTAATGTTCATCATTGAACAGCAAAACCGAGCCCCCTGTAATGAGAAATTCACAGTGGCTCTCCTTAATCAGGTCTCTCTTGCTTAAAAAAACAGGTGCCTTTGATTTTGCTACTTACATCGACTCGTGTATAGTTTCTCATGCCACCAAGAAACAAGAGAAACTTGTACATAGAAAAGGTTTTCGGATTAATTAAATTCCCTTGTAGACTGAGCAATATGATTTTAGAGATGACCAACAGACTAGTTTTTAGAATGTTAACCTTTGTGATAGTGATAGAAAGCTTACATTCATGCTTCCCGTTTGACATAGATAGTTCAAGTCCTGAAACTGCAGAGAAAACTGAGGGGAAAAGGCAGAAGAAAACTCATCAGCAACGAAGAGAATGCTAAAGGGCAATAACTGAAACCAGAGTACCAGAAGTCAAGTGATGAAATGGATGATACCAGATATAGCTGGAGTCAGCACACCGTCTCCAATCACCATACAAGTGCCTAGCATGACAATGAGCAACAAAGCCGTATGCAGGTTCTTGTGCTTCTCCAGGACATTTTTTAACCATGACGTGCCTTTTTCCTCCGGAGGGCATTCGACCTTGTATGTCGAAAGTTCTTCATCCGAGACCTGTTTATTGGGAAGAAGGCTGACATTTGCATGCCTACAGATCAAAGAATACAATGCAAAGGTACCACCTGCAGATTGTTAAGAGATAAATCATCCGAGCTTATTGGTTTAAATGATTTAGTTTCTGATGATGTCCAACTTACCCTGCCCATTATCATCGGCCCTAAGAACTATGAAGACATACTTGAAGAGGGGAATAAGGGTAAGACTCCAGAACACAAACGAAAGAACGCCAAATATCTCTTCATTTGTCTCTGAATGAGTGATATCTTCTGCAAATGTGCTTTTGTAAACATACAACGGAGCAATGCTCAAGTCACCGTACACAACGCCAAGGCTCTCATAAGCAAGAAGCAAGATGGCCTTCCAGGAATCCTTCTGAAAGCAATTGGGTGCCCAAAATTTCAGAAAGCAAAATTCAGCTATTGCAGAAAGATACCGAAAAAGATCAAAAACTTGGTACTGCTCTATCCACTTATTTGATTTGCTACAAAAGTCCCTAAATTTGAAAAGAGTGTACGGGTTGCAGTGCAATGTTTCAGTTCTACTCTCTACTTCAGTAGTGAATTAGCAATTTCCAAGCGGATATGTATATCCTTTAGCATACAGCATATTTCCTTTGAACCAGCATAATAGAAAATTCTCAGAAAAAGAGAAATCATGATCAGCACCCTACTGTAGCCAATCAACAAGCAATTGTAATGTAAAATTTGAACTAAAAGAAGAACAGAAATCTAGCATAAAAAAATGGGCACATATACAACTATCTTTACCATAAACTAAAAGATGAGAACATATACATAACATCTTTACCTCCAAACAATTTCATGACATTCAAGCCACAAAAAAAACAGAAAGTACATGATCATACCCTTGAAAATTTGGCACCATATCCGAATTCGAGATCCATCACTCAGCTGAGACTCGATCTTCACATAAACTTTCCAAACTATTCAACTTCCAGGGTATCTGCATACAAGGATGAATGCATCCTTAAGTGATCAACTAAAGAAAAACAACGCAAACTTGAAGACAGCAGCAAATACCTAAGACCCAAACAGCGCTATTGCAAACATCTTAGAATCAAGAGAAGTTAAGCACTTTGTAAATAAGAGAAAAGACAAGAATCAGTTGAAAACCTCCTCACCTCTGAGCATCACATAAACAAAAAAACATGGGTTGCAATTAATAGGGGGGATAGTGCACATGTGAGGAGACCAAAGATTTATCTTTCAACCGATTCAAGTGGAGAACTGCCCACATGCTCCGAAGGCTCCAGCAGTGCCTTGAGATGGAGAGGATTAGAATTAGGTGAGAAGACAAGAAATGCGACCAACAGATATCACACCAAACTGATTGTGGTGCTGTGTAAGTGTCAATGTGTTATAAGATGATGGTATTGAATTTGATCAGAGGAAGCAAAGCCACATGAGATAATGCCCATCAAATCTTCGTGAGGCCCACATCACATAAACCGATCATATCAAGAAAAGTGGTGATAATAATAATTAAAAAATGGACGTTGTTCATTAGAGAAATATAAAAACTTGTTAGGTGAATTACATTTGTTCTCAAGTTTTCAAAAGGAAGAAACAAAGTTAGGCAGCTCTACGAGACAACGACAAATTTTTTAGAACTATGTTCCAATAATTACCAACCCATTTATAGATGTTTCATAAGATGTAAGCTTAACACAAATCTAGTGTTAAGATGCAAGATTTTAGAAACAAAATATCAACTTTTTACAAGATTCCACAATTTGACCCCCGCACGACTCTTAATGATAAGCTTGAATATTATTATAAGACCCTAATTCTCAAAATCACACAGTGTGCTATAAAATTGAACCCAATTCCACATTCGCTTCCAATAACAATGGCAACTTTATGCAAAGGGGAAAACATAGACACCATTTGCGGTAAAAGCATGAACCCATTTTCATTCTGATTGAAAAGATGAAATTTTGCGAAGGACCCATTTCTCACATCATCATTTTGAGATGTAAAAACAAGAACTCGGTAAGAAAATCACACCCCCAGCGCGAAAAACAGAGAGAATCTGCGAGTACCGGAACAGACAAGCAACCTTAGCTTACAGTTCTTTGAAGTCGAACGGCTCTTCGCTTTGATTCTGGGCCACACAGCTTAAATCAAGAGACCATGTGGGGCGCGGCCGAGTGATTAAGAGTGCGCCAGAAACGAAAGCGACGGATTTCTCTTTTTACAATTAAGAAAAAGCCCGTGGAGATGAAAAGCCATCGCGCCTAACGCTTACAGATGCCCCAACCCCAAAAATCAGTTGATCACGGCATTTGAAAACTACAACCAGTGTTTGAAATCTACAGACTAACAAGCTCAAGCTCCTTGTTCTCGGAAAAAACAACAAGTTCGAGTTCCTTTGGTTTCTTCTCCACATGCCTATATTTTGTCTTTTCACGTGTAGTATCCTATTCATTCTCCCTCTCAAGGATGTTGGGGTCACTTTGATGCTGCCGCCCACTGAGAATCTTTGTACCATTATTAATAATAATTGCGTCTTCCCACTACTTTGAAGGCTTTACTTGGGGGAGGAACCATTCATGAACTTATGGATACCGTAGGTTTAGGCCACGTATGAGTAGCCAACTTATGGATACCATAGGTTTGGGCCAAGTTATGATACTCCTACGACCAGGGGAAAAAAAAGAAAGCAACTATCTGCATCCCTGTTCATAGGGGATGCAATGTCCTTTTTTATCTAAAATTGAAAGCCACATGTACTCTCTCTCCCCCCCAACCTATTTTTTCCATTTAAAGTTAAAATTTGCACAAAATACAATATGCACCCCTATGCATAGGGGTGCATATAGCAATTCCCAAAAAAAAATCTCAGAATTATCTATGGTAAGTGCCATGTACACTTCAATGATGGGTTGTATATAATTTGGTCATTGCTAAATGCACCTCAAAAAATGAGGTGCATCTAGGAATGAGTGTACTCTTTTGCCAATTTTGGAAAATGTATGGGGTGATTTAACATCTTGAAATGACATAGACACTCTTTTTGGAAATAAAAAAGTACCTGCACCTCAGGAATGAGGTGTAGGGAGCAGTGGCCTAAGTTTTTTATGTCAAAACTGGCAAAAAATGGAAAAGAATGGGAGATGTGACTTGTGAATGTGACATTTTTGCCATTTTTGGCAGAAAAGTTGCATACACCTCAATCATTAAGGTGTATATGATGATATGATATTTGTCCTAATAGGACAAAAGAGTGGAGTGGCCTAGGTTTAGCCACTCCATCATGGTGGGGCCCACTTAGGGGTGTGTGTGTGGAGTTGGATGAGATTTTTTTGTGTTGTTGTGGAGCGGCCAAGAATAAGCCCATTACATTCTCCTTAGTTGCATGCTTGCCATTGCCAAGAAAAACCTCATCTCTCCCGTATTTTTTTGGAAGGTAAATGTATTTTATTCATATAACACAAATATACAAAAGAGGCAACTCGGGATTCTGGGTATATAACTTGGTCAGAGAGAGGACACAAACGTCGTCGTCAAACACAAGCATAAACCCAAAAACCATGTTTCCCCAAAATGAAAAAAAAAACAGAATTCATAGAGAAATAAAAATCCAATAAGAAAACCCGCAGGCAGCAAAAGTGATCAGTGGGCTAATATATTACCCAACATCCCAGTTCATAAGAATCACATAATCTCCATGCTCATCAAAGCTATTTTTCAGTGGGGCTACCACACCGAACACATCTCTAATCACCTCCCCAAAAATTTTGAAAAACTGTGACTTCTTGCCATTGAAGATCCGGCTATTTCGCTCTCTCCAAATATGCCACACCATTGAAGCCAAGGTAGTTTTAGCAAGTATAGATAACAAAGTCTACTCTTTAAACTTTGTTTTGAAAAGATCAGCTGCAACTGTAATAGACATTGTATTGGCATTAGAAATGCCCGGCTTAAGTAACCAACGGGGCCATATATATTTGGAAAAGTGGCAATCAAAAAAGAGATGATCTACGGTTTCATTCCCATCCTCATAGCATACAAAGCTGATCCACCCCAATATTTCTGGCAATAAAATTATCTTTAGATGGCAATTTATTCTGCAAGGCTCTCAAGAGCAATAGAGCAAACTTTGGAACATGGTGCTTGTACCATATCAATTCATATAGTTGGAATCCATGATCACGCTTTCTGACAACATTCTATGTTGTAGCAAAAGAGAATGTTGACGAAGGAAGCAAAACATAAGAGCTATCATCATCAACCTGAATTAGATTGGAAGCCAAGTCCTTATTACTTAGCAGATTTTTCCATGAACCAGAGTCAAAGATTTTTGAAGAACAAAGGAATATATTGGGGTTAGTAGCATATCTGTTCCTCATGAAGGACGCCCAAATAGAATTCGAGGTTGCACATCTCCAAAACAATCTAACACTAGAGGCAATGTTAATATCATGCAACCTACAGATACCAATACCACCTTCAATTCTTGGCCTACACATATCAGACCAGCTCCAGATTGAAATCCCAGATGGCAAAATAAATTTTCATATTATGGATTCCAGAGTGAGTATTAATCACAGTAATTGAGAATTTAAAAGAAAGGAACCAATACGACAATATACTATGAATAACTGCGCGCACCAGCTCAATTTTTCTGCAGTGGACAGAAATTTAGAAGCCAATCCAAATAACTTATCCATGCATTTATCGATCAGGGGGGCAAACAACCGGGCCTTCAGATAGCATGAAGATAATGGAAGGCCTAGATACCTCATAGGGAGGTTCCCCTGCTAGATGTGAAGAATAATTAGAAGCAAAAATAGTAATCTACTGCGGGGACATGTAAGTTACTATATAGGTCCATATTCTAGGATTAAATAATATCCAAATATGCCTAGTCCCACAACCAGAACAATTATGAATAACCTCACACTTCTTAGGAACCAAATGCATGAAACGATCAATGTTCACTAATGAGCTTTAGACTCCAGAATACCCACCAAAGAAGGCTTGTATTTCCTGATACATGCTTTGAAATCCCTCCTTCGAACTGCATTATTAAGGCCCCGAACATTCCAAGTTAAGATGGACATTAAAGATATTTGGTAGAAACTAAAGGGTTTTTGCGGACCCTTATGGCACAAAAACTCTATTCCCGTCCTAAGTCGGACGGAACATAGACATAAAATTGCAGCGAAAAAATTATGTTAATCTAATTAACATGCCGCCATAAGGAACCAGAGCCTCTTAGCCAGGATCTCTGCCAACTCGGGGTGGATTTGACCACCCCAAGAGGGATCTAAACTACTATAATTAAAACGAAAGCTTCTAAAAATATACCCGGAATCTTGACACTGGGTCGGGTAAGATGTTCCGCACAGTCTTCCGAGTTGCTCCTCGTCCCACGCCGAGCCGCTCCTCGAACCGCTCCGCATCCCGAGGCGAGCAATCCTCGTGTCGTCGAGCCAACCACGCACCGAAGAAAGTTTCACGCGAGTGAAAGCTTTCGCCAAGATTTCGGATCCGAATCCGAACTCCTTCGTGGCTTTGCTAGAGCCCTTATGAGTAAGGCAGAAATATATGGAGATAGAGAATATTAATTTCAGCCTAGATCCGAGCGTGCTCCAACATTTACGGGAGCCGCTCAGATCTGGAGCTTGGGACGAGTTTGGAAGAAGGGGGGAGGCCCCAATTTATTTAGGTGACGGACTCTCCCCTTTTCCGCACAACCGATGTGGGACTATTAAATGGGGTTAATAAATTCAATTTAGTTTGCCTTTCACAAAGGCTAAACTTCCGTGAATTTTAACTCCCTCACCATTGAGCTTCATGATTGATACAATCTATCAATTCGAAAGGTGTTTAACGGTGAACGCATAGGAAAAAACGGCTAGTCAATCGGAGTCCGTTTGACCCTCCAATTGATCGCCCAAAGTTCAGCTCAAGGCTTGTTTTTCGCAAAAACTAAGCCGTCAAAAACTGCTCAACCCTTAGGATTCTGCAAATCAGCTTCGTGGGACCCACCAGGCCAGCTGGGCGAGCCCAGACCAGGCCTGAACCTGGTCTGGGCACGCCCAGTCTGGCACGCCCAGCCTGGGCGCTTGGCCCAGGCCTAGCCCGGCGCCCAGCGCCTGGGCCTGCGCTCATGCGCCTGGGCGCCCAGGCGCCCGGGCTTGGGCCTGGGCCGGGCGCCCAGGCCCATGGGGGCCGGGCGCCTTACCTTTACTGGGCCTGGCCAGGCGTCCAGGCCAGACCTAGTCTGGCCTGGGTCAGTCTGGTCTGACCCGGTCTGATCCCTTAAGCTGTTTTGTGTATAACGTGGACATTTGGCGTCCGATTTAGGCGCCGTTCGAACCTGGGCATAGATCAGAACATTCCCGTCTTACCCGCGAATTTTTCTTTGTGTTTATTCCATTAAATATTGTCTTAAACTATTTAAGACACATTTAATCTCTTTTGCATCATATGCAAATTAGTCCCCTATTTTTGCTTAAATTGTCATTTGCATCAAAAATGCAATTTTCTCTTCCTTTGCATCAAATGCAAATTATTCTCCCTAACTAACTTCTACCTATTACTAGACGAAGGTCGCACTCTGTGTGCGACCCTACAGCCTGATCCTTACAACATGTTGGGCTCGAAGCCCTATACGGCAGTGACCACAAGCAGTGGTTGCCGTCCCTGCTTCAGAATCATCATTATGTGGTTGACTCATCGACATGAGTATTGTCGGGACCACCCTGATTGTTTCCCTGATGAATTTCGCAGTTATAGTCTCTTCATCTTAACTATGTCGTGTAGATCAAGTCTATGGTACGGTCAAACTGTCAATCCCAATAACTTGACTCCGGTTGTTTCTATCGATCTTTAGTCAACTAATGTTGGACTTCTTCCAACATACTCTGATCGGGGATTTTACTAAAGACCGAACTAACTCTACGACACTAACTCCCATTGACCAGGAGAGACGAATCCTCTCTTGGTCATTACTCTCCTCGTACGCTTCAAGTGACACTCGATCAAAGACCTTTCGACATGCCTAGCCTCGAAACTAGGTCAGTGCTCGAAGCTAAGTCAGTGATCTAAGTAGCACCGTTCACGCACAGGTTCGTAAAATGGCCTCAAGTCAAAAGACCAACTTGTCTATCATCACTGAGAGTTATCATTGACAGATTGTCAATATAACCATATGATAACTTTTGTGGATCGTTCAATGAACTCATTCTCTAATGAGCACATGTGTCTCGCCTTCAACTTCACCAAGTCAAACGATCATGAGATCATCGCCACCGCTAAACGGTGAAGACTAAGACACAATGGTCTATCCGATGTTTCGATATCCTTGTCACGAAACATCTACGACCACAAACCATTTTAGACTTATGCTTCAGACGGTCAAACATTTCTCCATGATTGAGATACTCATCTCGATACATGTTTGACCTTGCATAAAGTCTCAGGACTTTACCTAAGTTAATATCTAATGTTTACTACATTATAAAATAACTTAGATAAATTATTACCAAACAGCTTACTGTTATTCCGAACAAGACGTTTGTGCTATACACACAGAGATAAATAGCCTCGAGGGCATCATCTCTCTACAGAAACCCCACATTTATGCTTTCTTATGATCTTCACTTTGCCTCTCAGTGTTTTTTATGTTTTAGCCATAGCTTTTTTCTTTTTTACCCCTAGACAATGTCCACAGACCCATGCTTCTTTTTCATTTTCGGCTGCACGAAGGCCCCGCATCCTATGTGTGGATTTTTCCTTGGGTCTCGTGCACTGTGTGCACGGGCAATTTCTAGAATGATATAAAACACTAGATTAATATGCATGTGGCGGCACGGAAAAGTTACATTTTCGTTCCTATTTCAATAATCGGCATTGGTCTAATCTGTATATTTTAAAACTGGAGTATGTCAATTATTGTATGTTCTTGAGACATGATATATGTTTTAAAGAAAATTATTATAATTGACACATCTTGTTCAAAATGATAGTATGTTATTTTGTAATCTTTAGTTTAAATATGTATGTGTACATTAATATATAATTGCATTGAATAAATTCTTGAATTGTTTGATGATATTATGATCATAATGAGATTATGATAATGAGAACTAATCAACCTTCTTAAGCATAGTTCTTAATGTTTCTAGTCATGTGAATATTAAGATATGATATTGATATTCTAGTTAAATTAGTGTGTCTTGATGTTTAACACTGAGATGGTAATTGTTGGTCTCATAGTCATTCGATATAGAAACATCGTGAGCCAATGCATATTTGCTTGTTGGAGAACGAGTTCACAGAATGACTCACCGAGAAGCTTTTACATTGTAGTATATTCTCACAATCAATAGGATCTCTCAAGTATGATTAGTGCATATTAGTTTTTAGACCTGATACACACTAAAGAACATTGCACGTAAGAGAACTATAATTTAGTTTTTAACAGACCAAAGACTAAATTCCGATGTATAAAAAAAAACAGACCAAAGACAACGTAGTCATTGATAGATACTCGCTAGGCATAGTTCAAACCATGAAAAAGAGGTGTCGGTCAAGATGTAATTCGTTTCCTCAAGTATGGGAGATTAGTATCATAGGACGTCGGTATGTATCTATAGTACATCTTTAATGAAGGTAGAATGGATAAACTTATTAGAGTATTAAGCTTGATCCATGGTGACTATTACATCGCATACTCAACTTATGACATTAAAACTTTATTAGGTCTGAAAGATTCCATACCATGGACATCTTATTGACATAGTTATGATGAAGAGACTAGACCACACTGTAGCTATCACTGATAGGTCCAAATTCAAGTTAGAGGAGAATATAATTTCATACCAACCTGGTAATTACGATTCTAAAATAGGTGATTTTCATACACTGATAGCATTACTGTTGTGCCTATGAATTGATCAAAGAGAACGATCAGTGACAAACGTTTTATATTATACTGCAAGCGTACGGGTAATCGTTGCAAACAGGTCGATCTCATGGAGGCGATGGCTAAATACCAATCAATTTCAAATTATGGTTAGCTATGTGATTTTTGATCAAACGATGAGAGTTATTTTACCAATATAAAGAGATGTTAGAGCTAAGTATCCCTACTATCATGAATTAATTATAAGATTGAATTCAAGTGACAATTTATTAAATTAATGCTTTAGGTGAGTTATCGAACTAATTCCTGACCATCGTTCTCGCTTACTTTCATGGGAGAACTCAGATCATAGTCAAGGATCTCTAAACTAGGATTCCAATTCTCATTGATAACCTTAATTAAGTTGCTTTAATTACTCCAAGGTCTATTTCTCATTGATAACCTTAAATTAATATAAAATTAATCTACTATCAAGATGCACCGAATCAAAACCACATTGGTGATTAGGGTTTGATAACAAATCAATGGGTAAATTAATATTAAGTGCATCGATCCAAGACTAACCCCTAGCAATTAATTCAACAAAATTGATAATAGGGTGATCATTCCATATAATAATCCATAATATGGTTCAACTCAATCCTAAGCAAGAATAACTACTCACGATTCATGGTTATAACAATCAAATAATTCATTATGAAGATCATAAGAAGGAAGGAGAAAAAAGAGATTATAGATACTAATTTGGTGAACACGATGGAATCCACAAGCACCAATCCTTGATCACAAAAGAAATCCAACAAAAAGTCTTCAAAAACAATGGAGTAGCTGTCAAAAATACAGGAGCAACAAATACCTATGAAAAAAGTTCTCTAATAAATTACTAGACTAGACTTAAATACCCATTTAAAACCTAACAAATTTGGATCTAAAATTAAAATAAGCGAGCGCACGGCCGTGCAGTAAGTTGCACAGCTGTGTTGCGACTGTGCAGGAAATTGGCCATTTCTTATGTGTGCTTTGCACGACCGTGTTGGTTGGGCACACGGGCGTGTCGGCTCATGTAGGAAATTCTTCAAATTTAATGTTTAGTTTGCACGGCTGTGTTGGCTCCTGCATAGCGGTCCACTTTATAACTTGCATGACTGATACTCTGATATGCCTACATGGCCATGCAAGCTCATTGCATGGCCGTGATATCCTGTTTTATTTCCCAAACTTCATGTTTTCTTCTCCATGCTTCAGAATTTCTTCCCCCACACTATTCGCATCGCTTCTTTGCCTCGTTTAGCATCATTTATCCCTTAAAAGCATGAAATACTCCACGAGAGTGAAACGAACTGAAACAACCAAAGAAAATACATGAATAATGAAAATAACACATGAAAATTTCTTGACGAAACAATATAAAAACTCTACAAAATGTGTGCTTAACAAAATCTCCCAAGTTAAACTCTTGCTTGTCCTCAAGCAAGACAAGAGATATGCATGAAAATCGGGGAAAAATGTTTCAAGCAATCAAAGATCACCCTCTCATATTACAAACGGATCAACCTATACATGCATAAGTTGTGTGATACTTAACCGTTCGTATGTGGAGCGTCGAATTGACACTCGATAGATGAGTGCTCCTACACCATAATCTCCACAACTCGCAACATCCAGCGGACCACTAACACTCGCTCCAATTCCCATCTGAGCAATCTGATGTGACAGTGCAACCATCTTACTGGCCAGCAATGTCATGGCATCCATACACTCTGTCATTCCTTCCCGTCTTAACTTTCTTTGTCTCTTAGCTTCTAGTCTCATTGTAGTGGCCTCGATCTCAGGATTAAAGGGGATGAACTCTTCAAAATTTTGAGTTCACCTGCTTATAAAAGGAAGGGAGGAACTGAAAGAATATCGTCAGGAAAATGAGAAGAAAGGAAAAATAAAAAGAAAGCATAGTCTAACAAATCAAACTAATATCAATACATTAGCCTCCTGGCAATGGCGCCAAAAACTTGATGAGTGTTTTATATTATACCACAAGTGTAAAAGCCCAAGAGGCTAGCCCATATTTTTCTTTCTTCTCATTCTCTTTTTTTTTTTCATTTTTTTCTTTTTCTTTTGTCTTTTCTTGCGCGGCCCAGCCCACTGGCCCATTCTATCTACCATTTAACCCTAGCAACATGCATCGTACGTGGCATTCCCTCACTACCCCCGTTCTCTTTCTCATTCAATCTCTCGATCTCTCTCCCTCTCGCGTTCGATTGAGGCAGCGGCAAAAAATTATCGTTAACATTTCTCTCTGTATGAAGAGACCCGACAGCAGCAAACCCAGGCACTTTCTCCTCTCTCCACCTCACGAGAAACGTGGCCTCTCCTTCTTTCTCTTTTTCGCACTAAATTCTTAGGGATTGGACACTGTTTCACCTCAATCCGAGGCTGATTGCCTTTGTGACAAAGCCATGAATTCCTTTGAGCTCAACATGTCTCCTCTTTCCTCTATTTAAGCTCGATTGAGTATTATGGGTTCGGTTTTGTGCGAAATTTTTTTTAAAAAGAATTTTAGTTTTTCTCTTGGATCTGAGTTCGAATTTGAGTTGGAGCTGGGTTTTTCTTCTGGGAATCTTCCGACAGTCTAAAATTTCGGGTAAAATCACTTTTATTATTTAAATTTTGGTTTTTAAAATTTATGAATCTATTTCCTCTTTAATTGTAATGCCAAATTCTGAGCTCCAGGCATGGCGGCAACCCCCGCTGCAGCCCCTTTGGCCTTCACCGTGATTATCCGAGGGTTTGACCTCTTGGCCGTGACTTGTTAGGTTGTTGTTTTCTTCATTATGTTTGGCTGAAATATTGTTGTGTGTGATGTGGTGTAGTGAGGGATGATATTTAGTATTGAGTCAGTTTCTATGCAATGGATTTATTGTTTGTATTGCTCAAGCCTTAGATTTCTATATTAAACCTCTCTTTTATTGATCCACAAGATTGTATTTAAGAGATTGATCATCCCAGAAGGATGTATCATCACCACTACCTAGAAATCTATACCCATATTGCTATTATGCTTAACCCCAAAAGAAAATCATCCGATGATGCTAGCCCAAGATGTTCATCATTGAGTTATACTTTTGATATCTAATTTATGCTAAATTTAGACCCTAATGAACCCACATCACCCACCTATTACTGATTTCCCACATTATCTCTACGCTCAATTAATTTTATGTTAATTGTGCTAGTTGAAACACTTTTTCAATCATTCAACCACCCTTTGAAAGTGGTAGCATCCTCGCTAATTACTCTCTCTTATTGATTTTGGTTGTAATTATTCTTGCAATTCTGCTTGTGGATATGAATCTGGACTCATAGGATCTTTATCACTTATTGACCTCACGTGCTTGGAAGTAGTAGTACTTTGAGGCAAGCAAGAACTATGGTCAACTAGTTTGGCAATGTTCAAAGAAGTTTTTGCTCTCTGTATTTACTGGTCGACCAGGGTTCATGGACTAGTGAAGCATAGTGTAACAAATAGTCGACTAGTTCCATAATTCTGATCGACTATTTTTCTGATATTGCACTAGCATACTTCGTACACTTCAATTAATCGACTGTTGCATCAAATTGGTCGATTAGTTTGTTTGATACAACAAGGATTTGACCTTAAAGGTAGGAAAATTAGTTTTGAAAACATTTAAATAATTTCAAACATTTAAAACCATTTTCCTAAGTATTTGCAATCTTCAATTCTGTGACTTTAACAATCTAAGATATGTTACAAAAATATATACATCACTCACACTAAACTTGTAGTCTTGATGTATTCTTTAGTCTTTCAACTTGTCTTTTGACATCCTTGCACTTAATGAGTCCTTGGATGAGCTTCTGATCGTCATATTGAGCTCCAAATCCTTGGACTCTTCAACTTCATTCTATAAGCCCATATCTCCAATTCCTGTGAGCATGAATGAATTTCTTTGGCATGTTGACCATGTTGACATACACTCACAAATCTCGTTAGCAACACTAATTGTTTAATCATCATCATAATATACATTTGGGTGAATCAATAACAAACATATTCTAGCTTCTCATTTCGCAGTTGGAAGATCTTTCAATAATCGTCATGACAATCTAACAATTCTCTGTTATTTCGCTCCTTATTTTTCATTACATTGAATAGTTTGAAGCATGGTAGCACTTTTTTCGCCCCCTTCGACATTAACCTACTCATGGTTTCACTTTATCTATTTGGGTTTTTTAGAAATAACCCAAAAGATGGCTTATTCGAAAAGAGTCCCTCAAATCATACCATTTGATATTAGGTCCCCCAAATCATTTAAATCACTCGAAAAGAGTCCCTTGGTTAAATCAGTGTTAACTCTGAAAGGAATAATCTGGCAAGACTAACGGAAAAGGTGAAATACCCTTTATACCCTCATCTTCCATACTCTTCCTATTCATCTTCATCAGCCTCTTCTTCTCGTCATTGCAAGCTCTCGTCGGCAAAAGAACGGGTCGATGCGGATGATGTTACCAACTTCATCTTCGAATCCCCCATTGAATTTGTTAGTTCCTCTACAAAATATGACAAACGACTGGGAATTTGATCGACTATTGACTTTTCTCAGAAGTATATAATCAAAATGTTACAAGAGGAAGCAGCAAAAGTGAATTCTCTTTTTGATAATTTTCTGTTTCCTTTCCCCTCCGAGGATGCTCGTGCCACCTGTTGGCGATCAAATTCATCAAGTCCAAACATGTCTCGTTCTCGGCTATCAATCCCCCCCATGCCCCTCATTTGCAAGCTCCCAATGACAAGAAAATCTCTCGTCAATCCGTCTGCATTTGACAACGTCGGCCCATGATGTGCTGATGCTGAAATTTTGCCTCAAGCCCCGCATTGAAGCCCTCGAACCCGCCGGCCGCCGCCTCGTGCGGGTCCCATCCGAAGATGCACGTGCCACTATTGACGAGCGAATTCATCCCGTCCTGCAAATGCGTCTCGTTCTCGGACATCTACGTTCTGATGTTCTTTGGGATCGAAGAAGAAGACGAGCTTCCAAACCTCTAACCAATGAAGATGCCACAGCATTACTGTTCCCGCTAGTGGTTGCCCCCATCTGCATGGTCTTTTGGAGCTAAGGTGAAATAAACTCAGGTATAACCCTCCTTAAACTACACCTGAGTTAAGCTTTTTAACAGATTTCGTCCAAAAGGACTCTTTTCGAGTGTTGGGGGACCTAATAGCAAATGCTATGATTTAGAGGATTCTTTTCAAATAAGCCATCTTTTGAGGGACTTATTTCTAAAAAAACTCTATCTATTTAGTATCTTCATGAGTCCCTTGAACTTGTCAGAATATGCTTCCATTCATGGGCTCGTGATCATAAATCTAATGAAATTTCCTCGAGTTAATTCCAAAGAATTGCCACGTGCACACACACTCTTTTACTCGCGCACAACTATTTTATTTACAAGTTTGACATTTCTATAATTACCACTTATTCCTCTTTTACCATCGTTTCCCCCTCCGTCGATGAGGAATCTGACGACGATTTACCAGGGTTTGGGAGCCTGGGGAGGTCGGAGGAAGGGGTGACGGAGGGGTGATGAGCTATGGAGGTCGGAAAAGGGATAGAGGGGGGCTGGGGAGGTGGGGAGGGGTCGGCGGAAGAGAAAGATGTGTGCTGGGGAGGTCGGCGGAGGAGGCATTGTGGCCGACCGCCACCGATTGGCCGTTGCGCACACATGGACATTTTCGGAAATTTGCCACTGGTTGTGCGCGCTGAGTAATTTCAGTGGCAAACTTGTAAATATATGAGTGGAGTGTACGCGGAAGTAACGGCAAACTTGTAAATAAGACGGCCACGGGCAGAGCAAAACGGTGGGCGCACGTAGCCATTCCCATGCGCTTCTCATGGTCTAGCCTTGTATGACGTGTTCACGCGACTCCCAGGACATCAAAATACTGAAACCATCTCGCCCACTGCAAGTAAGTGGCGGTCCAGGGATGATTTCATGCGCACCGACACGGAGCCGACCCATGCATCGAGGTGTTCGGTGTGGGACGGCCCCGCGCGCAAGGGTGACCGGCATAATGACCACCACCCATTCGACGAGTTGCCTTGGCGATCGAGAAGATGGCCCACATGGCGACCTGCCTCGTCGTGGAGCCATCTCGCGTAGTGGGATGTCCCACCGTGGAACTGAGCCCACTCGCAGTGCACCCTGTCGTAGACTTAGCCCGCAAGGATGGGTCCCATGCCGTAGGGCTTGCCCCATGCTGGAGGGCAGGGGAACCAAGAGGTGCCTCCTCTCTCTCCCTCTCTCTCTCCCTCTCCCTCTCTCTCTCCCTCTCCCTCTCTCCCCTCCACAGAAAGAAAAGGAAAGAGAAGAAAAGAGACATGAGAAAAAAATATATCAGGGATTTGGAATTTGGTAACATGATTAATTTAACGTCCTCCTAAAAAATTATAAATTTCTTAATTTTTTTAGCAAGACACTCAACTCAAATGACCATGGGGAAAAAAAAGTATGCGACTTAAGCGGTGGGGAGTTTCGACAGTCTCTGAGATTGCGAGTCTCTTTGATGGTGATGTTTGCATCAACACTAATTAATTAATGGGGGAGCTGCATTTTTTCAGCGTCTCAATCAAGCCAACTTTCACATTCGGCAGATACAACTTTGGACATGATCCTTTTATTAACTAGCCGACGCCCATTTCACCCACAAGAGAAGTTCAACGCAAAGGACTGTGATCCTAGTATTATTTAGTGGCGGTGTGAAACACAAGGAATGGAAATTTTTGTTTGTTTGCCACCAACCATTTTATTGGCATAAGTATCACCAAAGAGATTAGGTGAGTTAATGGGCATGATTTGCGCTTTATAAAAGAGAAATGAAATGAGAGAATATTGAGAATATTTATCAGGCAAGAAATTATTCAGAGTAGTGCTCTTGAAAGCTTTAAAAGGATTCAACAGTTCATCGCTTATGTTTAATGGTTCCCTGATATTATAGCTAAAAACTTAGTGCTATAAAGACTTCAAATGCTCTAAATTTTCTATCTGTTAGATGATAAACCTCAAATAAGGCTGACCCAATGAGACCATAGTTGCCATGGCCTACCGGCCCATAACAACCGGCCCATAACAGGGCCCACATCAGTTCGGACCACCATAACTAACCATAGCCCGAAAAGGGTCCTTCTATGAGTTAACTATGAGTTTAAGCTAATTTAGGCATTAAGCGTGGGTTGTCACACACGCGCTATTAGCAGCATCGACAGCCATACATGCATGCAAAAACAAGTTGACAAAACCCTAGTTACATACGCATATTTTTTTCTTTGCTTTGAATATATTCCCACCATACGTCGTGCAACCTCTAATTTGGGCACCAGAGAAGTGTTGGGCACGCAACAGAATAAGAGATAATAAGCCGCCACCTTTCAGAAATAGGGTAGAATCGTGAGGAAATCATAGAAATCACAAAGATAAACCACAACAATCACAGATCAGGCAATCACACAAAGAGTCGCATGATTTATTCCGGTTCGGCCCAATATGGCACCTACGTCCAGCCTTCCATTGTCACGATTTTCACTAGATCAGAGATGTAACACAAGAGATTACACCGATTACCTAGATCTCCTCCAACAACAAGCGAACCTTCCTGACAATGCAAATCTAGCACTCTAGCAAATACCAAGTCTCATGAACACTCAACAATGGAACGATCTTGCCAAAAAAACCCTTGAACAAGGACTATCTCCTCTTCCAAAGCTTGTAGCCGTCACCAATCATCTTGCCGCACAAAACTTCGGTGTATTCGATGTGTCTTCCCTTGGGAATCCATCATTAGGTTTATAGAGGCCGTTTTAAGTCGTGGCCGTTCGATTTGATCAAGTATCAAATCAACGGCTCAAAACAAAACCCGCAACAGGCTGGAAAAACGCTATTAGTCGACTAATGATAAAGCACTAGTCGACTAGTAAACTCTCAGGTTTCATGTAGACTGAGCAGTTATGATCTTGCACCTCACACTAGTCGACTAGTGCTTTGTTACTAGTCGACTAAGTGAGTACTAGTCGACTAGTGACAAGGCACTAGTCGACTAGTAAAGTCTCTGTTTCATAAAGACTGAGCAGCTCCAGAACTAGTCGATTAGTGACTATCACCTAGTTGAGTAGTAAATAGGGAATGAGAGTTCGAAGCATAAAATTCAACACTCTACCCTGCTTCAAACTTCCTCTATCACATAAGCAATGCTCCATCTATCAATATGACATCTTTAGGCCCTTCACAACCGCTCTATCCAAATTCCAAACATCTCAACCTGAACCTAGAATTTCTGAAACTCAAATGACAACGTGAATCAGCCAAACCACTCACCAAGTGTATGTCAAGCGTAAGCAATGCCTGAGCTTGACTGCAGCAACCGTCTTCGTAAGCATATCGGCAGGATTGTGATCGGTCGAGACCTCCCCTAGTGCAATGACCTTCTTCTCTTTATGTAGAAAGAAGCCCATCACCTCAATATGTTTGGTCCTCAAGATATAGGCCTGATGATCCACTAAGTGGATGGCTCTCCGATTATCACAATAGAACTTCGTCACCTCTTGCGGAATACCCAAGTCTCTTAGTAGACTTCGCATGTATTTGCCTTCCTTTATCGCCTCAACTGCATCTATCAGTTCTGCCTTAGTGGTTGACAATGCTATACTAGATTGAATGACTGATCGCCATGACACTGCAACAGTGCTTAACGTAAACATGTATCCAGTCATCAATCTCCTCATATCTCCGTTACTCGCATAATCCGAATCACAGAATCTAGATATCACCAACCAGTCACCCTTCCTATAACACAATCCAACGCTGATGTTCCTTTCAGGTACCTCATTATCCACTTTATAGCTTGCACATGTTTTTTATGAGGATTCTTCATGTATCTACTGACGACTCTACCTGCCCAAGCCAAGTCCAGACGTGTGCAAACCATCGCATACATTATACTTTCCATGGCACTCGCATATGGGACTTTAGACATGTAGGTTATCTCCTCGTTAGTGCTCGATGACTGTTTCGCAGAAAGTTGGAAGTGGGCCCTCAATGTTGTGGTTACATGCTCTGCTTTCTCCATTCAGTATCATACTAGGACCTTCTTAATGTAGCCCTACTGGCTCAATTTCAACTCCACTCTCTTTCTGTCTCTACTGCTCTCCATTCCAAGGATCGTTTTCACAGAAACCATCCTTCATATCAAACTCCTTTGAAAGTATCCTCGTCAGCCTATTGATTTTTGCCATATTACTTGACGCAATTACTATATTGTCCATTTTAAGAGCAAGTAGATCCTCGATCCATCATCAAGTTTGCAAACATAAATACTTAGATCCTTAATACTTATCTCGAAACTAACAGTCAGCATGAAGGAATCAAATCTTTTATACGATTGCCTCGGACTCTATATCAATCTATATAGAGATTTCTATAGCTTGTACACCATCTGCTTTTTGATCTCCATCACGAATCCTTTAGGCTGATGCATGTATATTTCTTCCTCAAGCTCTTCATGCAAGAAAGCTGTTTTCACATCCAGCTCTTCCAACTCTAAATCCTTAGCTGACACCAAAGCCAACAATACATGTATGGACGTGTGTCTCACCACAGGTGAAAAGATCTCGTTGTAGTCTTCCTATTTCATCTGTGCAAATCCTTTGGCCACCAGCTAAGCTTTGTATCTTCCATCGCCACCATCACATTCCATGACTTTATTCACCTACTTATATCCAATGGCCTTCTGATCATTGGACAACACTACCAGTTGTAAGTTGACATTCTTATAAAGAGACTCCATCTCATCTTCCATTGCAAGTCGTCACTCTGCAACTGCGCTCGATATCTGGGCTTCCTCAAAAGTCAGCAGCTCTCCGTGCTCAATGTTTAGGGCATACACTTGCACATCCTCGAGTGTAAACGTCGAAGTAGAGTAGTTCCACTCTCCAAGTATCTCCAGTGCTCTCCTAGTCCTCGTTGATCGTCTTACCTCTATCTGACCTTGGATAGGAACCTCACCCTGAGTCTGAACCTGATCTATCTGTGTAATGTAATTCTCTGCAGTAATCGGATTTTGACCTGTCTCAGCATCTCGTCTCTCAATATCACGGGAAAATAGCTCGACATCGGTGTCAGGCTCCTCAGATGTATGTTCAACATTTGACTAAGTCATCTCCAGCCTGACCATCAACAACTCATCAAATGTAATATGTCTGCTGACAAATGTCTTCTTGGTCAAAGGATCCAGCAACATGTATCCCTTCACTCATTCAGGATATCCAAGCAGTACGGCCTTTTGGCCCTCGAATCAAGCTTGTCTTTCTTTTGTAATGCATATGCAGGACATCCAAATACCCTTAGATAGGAGTAATCGTCAGCCTTTCCCATAAACACCTCCTCTGGAATCTTGAAGTTGGTCACCAAAGATGGTAGTCTATTAACTAGATGCACTGTGATAGTTACAGCTTCACCCCAACATTCCTTTGGGAGTCCAGCAGTCAGCCTCAAGAAATGACACTTTTCCATTAGCGTTCGGTTAAACCTTTCTGCTACACCATTTGATTGTGAATCACTAGGCATAGTGTAGTGCCACATAATACATTGTGTAACGGCCGCTTTCCGACCGTTCGTATTTCCTGAGTGTACGTACGTTTTTCGTATGCGTATTTTATTTGAGTCTTTCTTGGTTTCGGTATATATGGTATGATATGCCGTTGTGACCATATGGAAGTGTAGAATTTTATATTAATTTTTGGGAACGTCATTTCACGACTCGTTTTCTCGCAAAACAATTTTGAATGGAAGGGTGTTTTGGTCGTTTGGCACCAATACTCAGTTCCCGATTTTACGATAATTTCTGGTAGGTGTAGCACGCGATCGGACCCCGTAGCCCCGTACTTCTTGTCTCCACGATCGTCTCGGTATTTTCAGATTATTTTTCCGATGCCCGTGGTGGAAGATATCCCCTAATCAATTTTCCTTCCTTAATTAGCCTTTGACCTTTTCAAATTTTGAATTAATTAGAATCCTAATCACATCCCTCAAATCTCTCCAACGTATCATGGAGATATGATACAGCCACTATTGTCACTCTCCTTTATCTCAAACTCCACTCCTTCTATCCCTATCTCTCTCTCCCAATTAACCAAAAACCCAAAGCCAAATAGCAAAAACCCTTCCTCTTCATAACCCAAACATGACTGAAATTTACAGCTCACGCAAACCCATTCTTGGCCGACCCTTGCTTCTTCTCCGGCCATCCACGGCCGCCCCCAGCCCCATAGGTCAGCCACCACCCTCTCATCCTCATTCTCCTCCATCTCCACCTCTCCAAGAGCCCCAAAAACCCATGAAAACAAGCTTGGCCGAAAATCACCAAATCTGTGCACACCGCCGGAAAAACCACCGGCCACCCCTCTCCGGTGACCCCCTCCGGCCGAATCCACCTCCCTCGGGCCCCCCTCGACCTTCCCTAGTCGTTGCACCCATCCTTCCTTCTTCCTCCCTCCTCAAAACCCCTCAAAACCCCATTGAAACACCAAGAAGCTGCCGTTTTTCCAGATCTGGCGCCTGCCGAAAAACCCCGATGCCCGCCACCTCCGGCGGCCTTTGGCCACCCACTCCACCACCGTCGGACTCCTATCAAACCACCCGATCATCTCCAACTCCCCTTACCCTCTTCCCTCATCTCTACCTCCTCGAAACATCTCTCGAACTCAACTTAACGACAGTTTTACAGATCTGCGCCACCGCCGGGAAAACTCGCGCCCACCGGTCATCCTGCCACCTACGACGACCACCCTATCGCTATTGGACTCCTATCGAAACACCCTACCAACTGCAATTTCCCTCATGCTCATATCCCATCTGTAGCTCCTGGAAAACCGTCGAAACCAAGCCCAGCTGCTGTTTTTGACAGATCTGTGCGCTGAAATTCGACGCCGGCGCACGACCACCTCCGACCACCCCCGGCGACAAATCCACTGCCGTTTGCTTCGTCTTGAAGTCCTTTACCTTCTGCAACTTCCCTTTTTCGTTGTTCATCGCTGGAATTCCGATGAGACGCGTGACAACGGACGTTGCGCGAATCTGTCCTCTCCGGCTTCTCACGGCCACCCACCGCCGTACGCTCATGCCGTCGGCCACCCACCAGGCCAAGCATCTTCCTCTGGTCCTACTTCATCTATCGACAGCCACCTTGGACTCTCGGAGTTCACGTGCGTTGCTGCACGCACGTACTTTTATCCGACGTCGCCGTTATCGTGAAGATCTGTTGCACTACTCGCAACGGGAGGAGGATCGCTGTTAGCTTGCTGATTCCGTGCCACCACCCCGCTGTCCAGAGGTACCTCACTGCACTACTCATAGCCCAGGAGTTCCAGACGACGTCGACGCTTCGTCGTTCAGACCCGACTTCTACTTGTTGGACGACGTCACGAGGTTGGTTTCCCTAACGAGTAGTAAAACCAACACTGTAACTCATCAAACCCTAATTTAAAATTGGTCAACATGAACTAAAGTTAATTTCAGCATCTGTAAAATGTTGCCCATCGTAGGAAAGATCGACGAACGGACTAATTTTCTGTGCACATAGGGTAGACGTCGATCTAGACTGAACAAACATCAAAAACGTGACTTTTTGACTGATAGGTTAGTCCCGCCAAATTTAGAAACAAACCATAATAGGTTTGACCAAAAAGCACGATCTGACATCGCCGTGATACTGTTTCAGACGGACCATCACCGACGCGACGTTTCGACGGGACGCTCCGGATAGACGACGCACTCGCCATCACAGGCAAGTGTACTCACTTGTACTTTCGGCCGTGTCTAGGCCATAGACTCTTAGAATTGTTAAATGTGAACAAAGAGAACCGGACGTGAAATGATAGCATCCGAGACCCCCCTTGACGGCTTAGACTTGACGACGAAGTCTAAGCGCAACAACAACAACAATTGACACCTTAGGGTTTTACTGTGTGTGCGTGCGTGTGGACCCCTAGAATAACAATTCCTTGCGTGTCATGTCGTGCCCTGTTACACAAAAAGCCTCCAGGCGTTTTGGATGCTCTCCACGCGAGAGTGATCCCTGTTACACAAAAAGCCTCCGGACGTTTCGGATGCTCTCCACGCGAGAGTGATCCATGTTACACAAAAAGCCTCCGGGCGTTTCAGATGCTCTCCACGCGAGAGTGATCCCTATTACACAAAAATCCTCCGGGCGTTTCGGATGCTCTCCACGCGAGAGTGATCCCTGTTACACAAAAAGCCTCCGGGCGTTTCGGATGCTCTCCCAGCGAGAGTGATCCCTGTACCTTCTTGTCCTGAGCACTTGGGTTGGGGTAGGGTTGAGCGTGCGCACGGGGAGAGGGTCTGATCCCCCTCAAACCGTAAGGAGTGAACCCTTCGAGTCACACTTGTCTTGTCTTGTCTTGTCTTGTCACGTCATGTCATGACCCGTTTAGGTTAGTCCCGTAGTCGGTAGCACACGCTACGGCTACAGCGTGTCGTGTTTACTTCTCCCGCTCCGTTACTTTCTTTAAATGCCATGTTATAACCCCAGCATGTTAATCAACCAGTAAATCGTTGTTCTAAATTAAAATACACTCGCAGTAGAGTCTAACATTTTCTGTGTAGACTTTACCTGACGTACAGTTCCTTTTCTCTTGGGTGATGTACGTCAGGTGTTGAGCCAGATCACGTGGACGAGCCGGACATTCCTAAAACATTGAGCCCGAAGACGTCGACCCAGAGTACGTGCCTGACGAGGACCAGATGTAATGACTGGTTTTCTTGTATCTGAATTTATTATAATATAATATATGTTTTGGTGGATTTTCTCCTCATGTGTGGTTTTCGTCCCCGTAACTTTCATTTTCGATCGTTTCGTCGTGTTTTCTCGTTTCTTCCTTAGGATCGTCGATTTCGAAGTATGTCATTCGTGACGGGCTTCATAACGGTCGTATCTTACTGTTAGATCACGTCTAGGAGTCATAGGAATCGATCCCGGAGCTCCGCGCTCCGTATCGGAACTTTTGGTGCTTATTAGCCGGTGTAAGAAGGGGCACCGACCGACTAGATGACGATCCAGTCGGTCGGCAATCCTTCTTGAACCGACTAGTTGGCTTTCTAAATTATTCTGGAGTTACTGTTTATCGTTAGTCGGTCTAAGAAGGTTGGTTGACCGACTAGGTTGCAAACTAGTCGGTCAGCAATGCTTCTTTAACCGACTAACTCTTCAACTAATTTTTAGTATCAATACTGTTCACTCTTAGTCGGTCTAAGAACGTTCATCGACCGACTAGATGTCAAACTAGTCGGTCAGTATTTGTTCTTCGACCGACTAAATCTAAATCCTATTTTCGTTCAGAAGTTACTGTTTACACTTAGTCGGTCTGCGTTGGTCGACCGACCGACTAGATGTCAAACTAGTCGGTCAGTGGTTGCTCTTTGACCGACTAATCTGTGTTAAAACCCTAATTTCTGGGCAGCCGCCAGCCCATCCTATTTAAACCCCCCCAAACGTTTTCTTCTTCCTCCACTCGACCCAAACCCCTAATTTCACCCCCTTTGAGCCCTCATCTCCCTCAAGCCATTATTCCTTCATCCCAAGCTCATCCTCCATCATCCAAACCCTCCCTTGTCACAAACCATCTCTCATCTTCCCCAAGCCTTCATCAAAACCCCAAAATCCACCTCCAAACCCATTTCTCCAGATTTTTCCCTCATTTCCAGATCTGAGCTGGATCGTTCTTCCGTTGCCGTGGTTGCTCGGCATCGCTCCTCCGCCTCTTCACGGTAATACCCGATTCCTTTAGTTTAAGCATAACCCCCATTGACATGTGTGAAACCCTAATAAAATGGATTATTAGAAAGTTAGGATTCTAATAAGAAATCGATTTAGAATCATTGTTCTAATGATTGTTTTGCCATAACAGCGATCTATTCCGTAGTTAGCTTGTGACAACCTTCATTGCTCGTCAACCCCGGTATCAGGCAAGTGAAACTTGCATCTCTTGATTTGGGCCATGTCTTAGGCCATTTACCTTGCTTTAGCGTAAAAGAGACTAGACGGTGAAAGGATAGCCGTTTAGACGCCTTGACCTAGCTTGACAACGAAGCTTGGTCCGTCACCCTCATCATGCTTGTATGTCACATTTACTTTAAATTAACGGTACGCGAATATGATCATGTCATTGCATTTTGCCTGTCACGTTTAAATTCAATTAACGGTACGCAATTATCTGTTCCTGGAATTGTATATTGATTTGTCATCATGATTGCATAGCACACGCTACAATGCTATTATTTTCCTGGCTCGTGTTCCAGAAGCGAGCCCTGTAGTTGGAAACCCCAACGCTCGACACATATGGGTGGGGTAAGAGATAAGCGGCCACCTGAGCCCCGAGTTGGCCTGATCCGCCACTCCGGCCAGCAGGCGAAATCTCTAGTGTTTAAGTGATTAATAGTGATACGAGATAAGCGGACTGAGCCACGAGCTGGCCAGCAGGTGGACTCTCTATGCACTAAGTGATAAACAGTGACAAGTGATTAATAGTGATAGAGATAAGCGGCCTGAGCCACGAGCTGGCCAGCAGGTGGACTCTCTATGCACTAAGTGATAAGTGATAAGTGATAATTGATAAGTGATAAGTGATAATTGATAAGTGATAAATGATAAGTGATTAGTGATTTGGTAGCTTTTGCTACATCGTGCGTGCTTGCCTCTCTTTTAAACTGTTGCATCATACTTAACTGCCATGTCATTGCTTAATATTACAATTGCTAGGTTGTTAGTTACTCTCGGTTTCCTTGCTCAAGTCTTTCAGACTTGCTGACATGTGCCCCTTTCTCTTTTGGGTGACGCATGTTAGACCTTGAGCCCGAGTTACTTGCTGAGGGTGAGGTGTTTACGGACGCCGAGCTTGCGCCCGTGTTGGACGAGGACTTTGTAGACACTGGAGATCAGTCTTAGTGTCTACGTCTAGTTTTGTTAGATCTTTTGGGTTGTCGGTGCGTGGCACCTAGTTTGATACTCTGTTATATTCGTCTTTTGTTTGGCATTGTTCTGGGCCTTTATACTCTTTCTTTTAGCCTGGTGGCTTTTTTGTGATGTTGAATATTTTGTGGACAAACTGTGGGATTGGTATTTCATATCTGTCTTATATTATTATTATTGTTGTTGTTTCGTTTGCGATTACAGGGACCTGCTTATACTAAATTTACGCTTATCAGGCGCGAGCTTCACAGCTCCACGCTTGAGCGGACCTTCTCACGTCTCGCCCCCATTTTAGGGAAGCGGGTCGTGACAGGTTTTAGTGGTGGCCCATGTAGGTCCTTTTGTAACTGCAATTATCGAGATAACGATAATAATACAAAATTGTCCAACAAATAAGTTCGACATCTGAGCCCTAAGCTATGAGTCTAATTGTTTCGTTTTCTGTGTCATTAGATGGCAGGAAGGCGAATCACCCATGGTGGTGGTAGTAGTGCGCCCCCCTCATGACGAGGAGCCTGAGCGGGAGCCCACTAACGGAGAGATGATGCGGATGATGTTGCAGATGATGCAGGTTCAGCAGGGTGTGCTTCTGCAGGTACAGAATGCTCCGGTGACTCGAGCTGCTCGGGTGGTGGAAGCCCCTTGCCCTGAGCCCGGGGCGAAGCAGTTCAGAGAGCTGGGTCCTGCATATTTTGATGGAACCGAAGGTCCACTAGCTGCTGATGAATGGATGAGGAATATCGAGGACAACCTGAAGATGTCCAAGGTCAACGAAGTTAGTTGGGTTGACTTGGCGAAGCGCCAGCTGAAGGACAATGCCAGAAATTGGTGGGATGCTGAAGAGAAGATGTTGGAGGAGCCGATCGTCTGGGCTACCTTCAAGGCCAGATTTGAGGGTGAGTTCTTCCCGCAGGCTGCCAGGGAAGAGATGCTGCAGCGTTTTATCGATTTGAAGCAAGGAAGCTCGTCGGTGGACCGATATCACCAAGAGTTCATGAGGCTGAGTCGGTTTGCACCAAAGATGGTGCAGGACGCTGAGGAGAGAGCTCAGAGGTTCCTACAGGGACTTGCTTCGGAGCTCCAGAGTTTTGTGACCTCTTCTGACCGGGAATTTTATCAGAAGGTTTTGGTAGCAGCCAAGAGGCAGGAGCTGCTCGTGAACCAGAGGAGGGGGTCTATGGTTGGTGCTGGGAAGAGGCCTGTGGAACAGGCGAGAGCTGTGGTTAGACCTGGATTCAGGCCGAACCAGCCTGCTCAGTTTAAGAGGCCAAGAGGGCCCATTCGGAGGACTTGCCATTTCTGTGGCAAGGAGGGCCATATCAAGGAATCGTGTAGGAAGTTCTTGGGGTAATGTATTGCCTGTGGAGATCCCGCCCATGTTCTCAGGGAGTGCCCGAGGTTGAAGCAGCCTTGGAAGGCACCTATCGCTGCCCCGCCGTTGCAGCAGAGAGCCCCGGTGCCCGCTGGTCGTGGGGTACCCCTTGTTCAGCAGGGGCATGCCTTTTGGCAGGCGGTTCCACCTAGGAGGCAGGCATTTCTGATGACCGAGGAGGAGGTTTTGGCCATGGATGAGGTCATTGCAGGTAACTTCCAATCTAGTTGTTCCTTCCCTAAATAGTTGATTGTTAAAATTATGTTGGATGCTTGTGTATGAATGTTGCTAGCGTAAGATTTGATTGATTAGACTGTTTGTTAGGTGTGGTTTTGGTTTGCACGTTCCCTGCCCGAGTCCTCTTTGACTCAGGTGCGTCGATGTGTATTTTGGCCCAGAGCTTCGTGGAGAAGCATTCCTTGTCGACGTCCCCTCTCTCCAAGAGTTGGACCATCGTTACAGGGAATGGAGTAGTCACGGTGCATCGTGGGTGCAGTCCTTGCTCTGTGGTGGTTTGTGGACATGAGCTTTATGCTGATTTTATTGTCCACAACATCACCAACTACGATGCTGTCTTTGGGATGGATTGGCTTGCGAGCTTCTATGCTACGATCAACTGCAGGAGGAAGAAGGTGGTGTTCGAGATTCCCGGACATCCAGTATTTGAGTTCAGTCGTGGTAGCAGTTCGCTTGGTCCTGTCAGATTTTGGGCCAAGCCGGTGGGGGTTGTGGCTATGCAAATGGAGATGGAGTGGCCAGCAGTGGTGCGAGATTTTGGCGACGTCTTCCCCGAGGAGATGTCTGGTTTGCCACCTGATCGAGCTCTAGAATTTTCTATTGATCTTGTTCCGGGAGCGCAGCCGATTTCGAAGGCGCCGTATCGTATGGCACCTGCAGAATTGGAAGAGTTGCGGAAGCAGTTGGATGAGCTTTTGCAGAAGGGTTATATCAATCCTAGTGTGTCTCCGTGGGGAGCACCGGTGTTGTTGGTGAAGAAGAAGGATGGTTCGCGTCGTATGTGCGTGGACTATCGGGAGTTGAACGCGGTGACCATCAAGAATAAATACCCGTTGCCTCGCATCGATGATATTTTTGATCAGCTTGGAGGTTCGAGGATGTTCTCTAAATTGGATTTGAGGAGTGGTTACCATCAGTTGAAGGTGAAGAAGGATGATGTCCCGAAGACAGCGTTCAGGACGAAGTATGGACACTATGAGTTTGTGGTTATGCCTTTCGGCGTAACTAACGCGCCCGCAGTTTTCATGAATCTGATGAACCTGATTTTCTACGACTTTTTGGATAAGTTTGTCGTTATCTTTATTGACGACATTCTGATCTATTCGAAGTCGGAGGAAGAGCATGCCTCGCACTTGAGGACGGTGTTGGAGATTTTGAGGAAGCATCGGTTGTATGCTAAGTTTTCGAAGTGCGAGTTCTGGCTGGATAGAGTTGCTTTTCTCGGGCATGTGGTGACTGGAGATGGTATTTCTGTGGATCCCGAAAAGATTAGGGCCATCAGAGAGTGGCCTGTTCCGTCGTCTGCATCTGAGATTCGGAGTTTCCTTGGACTTGCTGGTTACTATCGGCGTTTCATTAAGGACTTTTCCCGTATTGCCGAGCCGATGACCAGGTTGACGCGGAAGGATGTACCTTTTGATTGGTCGGGTGATTGTGAGAGTGCTTTTGGTGTTCTGAGAGAGCGTTTGATGACTGCCCCTATTCTTGTTGTGCCTGATCACAGCGGTGGATTTGAGATCTTTTGCGATGCTTCTGGCAAGGGTCTCGGTTGTGTGTTGCATCAGCACGGGCAAGTTATGGCTTATGCGTCTCGTCAGCTCAAGGTTCATGAGAAGAATTACCCGACGCATGATTTGGAGTTGGCTGCCGTGGTATTTGCTCTTAAGATTTGGAGGCACTTCCTGCTGAGTGAGAAAGTGAAGATTTTCACCGATCACAAAAGCTTGAAGTATATTTTTACTCAGAAGGAGCTCAACATGCGACAGCGTCGATGGTTGGAGCTTATGGCGGATTATGATATTGATTTGCAGTATCACCCTGGCAAGGTGAATGTGGTTCCAGATGCTTTGAGTAGGCTTCCCGCGGTGATGATGCTAACCTCACAGTGGAGATTGCAGCAGGATTTTTGCGAGTCTGGTGTGGAGATTGTTCTTCCTGGGGAGGCTTCTTCGTTGATGTACATGCAGGTGCAGTCAACGATCGTGGATCGGATTAAGGCTGGCCAGGCCGGAGATCCGAAATTGGTAAGGATTCGAGGGCAGGTGGAAGCCGGTCTGCGGACTGACTTTTTGATTCATGAGGATGGATCGCTGAGGTTTGGAGCCAGGCTGTGTGTGCCAGCTGGGGATATTAGAGAGGAGTTGATGGTGGAGGCACACAGTTCGCCGTATTCTGTGCATCCTGGTGGCACCAAGATGTACCAGGATCTTCGTCTGAATTATTGGTGGCATGGTATGAAGAGGAGTGTGGCTCGGAGTGTAGCCAAGTGCTTGGTTTGCCAGCAAGTGAAGGCGGAGCATCAGCGTACGGCCGGGTTGCTACAACCGCTTCCGATTCCGGAGTGGAAGTGGCAACACATCACTATGGATTTCGTGACTGGACTACCACGGAGTCCGAAGCAGAATGACGCGATTTGGGTGATCGTAGATCGATTGACCAAATCCGCGCACTTTATTCCGTTCCGAGTGGGACAGTCCACTGAGGCACTAGCAAGGAGATACATGGAGGTAAAATTCTTTTACTCTCCGTTTTATGTCCTTTTCCTAGTTTGGATAGTGATGTAACGTGAATCGTGCAGGAGGTCGTGCGACTTCATGGAGTCCCCGTGAGTATCGTGCCAGACAGAGACACGAGATTCACATCTCAGTTCTGACAGAGTTTGCAGAAGAGTTTGGGTACGCGTCTGAGTTTCAGCACGGCGTACCATCCGCAGACGGATGGCCAGTCCAAGAGGACGATTCAGATTTTGGAGGACATGCTGAGGGCGTGCATGTTGGATTTCAAGGGTTCGTGGGAGGACCATCTACATTTGGTGGAGTTTTCTTACAACAACAGCTTCCAGGCGTCTATTGGCATGGCGCCTTTCGCCGCTTTGTATGGGAGGAAATGTCGATCGCCATTGAGTTGGGATGACGTTGGTGATCGGGAGCTGTTGGGACCTGAGATGATCGTGGAGGCCGTGGATATCGTCAGGAATATTCGGGAAAGGTTGAGGATTGCTCAGGACCGTTTTAAGCATTGGGCGGATGCTAAACGTCGTCCTTTGGAGTTTCAGCCGGGCGATCATGTGTTTCTGAGGATTTCCCGAATCGTGGAGTGATTCGTTTTGGGAAGCGAGGGAAGTTGAGCCCGCAATACATTGGACCATTTGATGTTTTGGAGAGGGTCGGCGAAGTAGCTTATCGCTTAGCCTTGCCGCCATCTTTGGAAGGAGTCCATGATGTTTTCCATATGTCGCAGCTTCGTCGATACATCAGCGATCCGTCTCATGCCGTGGATTTCTCGGAGATCGCCGTTCGCTCAGATTTGACGTATGACCAGCATCCAGTGCAGATTCTGGACAGACGTCAGAAGTCACTTCGAAACAAGGTCGTCGATCTTGTTAGAGTGATGTGGCGGTACGGTTCGCCGGGAGAGTCCACTTGGGAGAGAGAAGATGAGATGCGAGAGCGTTACCCACTTTTGTTTCCGGACACGTGAGTGTTTGGAAATTCTGAGGACGGAATTTTTCTTAAGTTGAGGAGGAGGTAACGACTGGTTTTCTTGTATCTGAATTTATTATAATATAATATATGTTTTGGTGGATTTTCTCCTCATGTGTGGTTTTCGTCCCCGTAACTTTCATTTTCGATCGTTTCGTCGTGTTTTCTCGTTTCTTCATTAGGATCGTCGATTTCGAAGTATGTTATTCGTGACGGGCTTCATAATGGTCGTATCTTACTGTTAGATCAAGCCTAGGAGTCATAGGAATCGATCCCGGAGCTCCGCGCTCCGTATCGGAAATTTTGGTGCTTATTAGCCGGTGTAAGAAGGGGCACCGACCGACTAGATGACGATCCAGTCGGTCGACAATCCTTCTTGAACCGACTAGTTAGCTTTCTAAATTATTCAGGAGTTACTGTTTATCGTTAGTCGGTCTAAGAAGGTTGGTTGACCGACTAGGTTGCAAACTAGTCGGTCAGCAATGCTTCTTTAACCGACTAACTCTTCAACTAATTTTTAGTATCAATACTGTTCACTCTTAGTCGGTCTAAGAACGTTCATCGACCGACTAGATGTCAAACTAGTCGGTCAGTATTTGTTCTTCGACCGACTAAATCTAAATCCTATTTTCGTTCAGAAGTTACTGTTTACACTTAGTCGGTCTGCGTTGGTCGACCGACCGACTAGATGTCAAACTAGTCGGTCAGTGGTTGCTCTTTGACCGACTAATCTGTGTTAAAACCCTAATTTCTGGGCAGCCGCCAGCCCATCCTATTTAAACCCCCCCAAACGTTTTCTTCTTCCTCCACTCGACCCAAAACCCTAATTTCACCCCCTTTGAGCCCCCATCTCCCTCAAGCCATTATTCCTTCATCCCAAGCTCATCCTCCATCATCCAAACCCTCCCTTGTCACAAACCATCTCTCATCTTCCCCAAACCTTCATCAAAACCCCAAAATCCACCTCCAAACCCATTTCTCCAGATTTTTCCCTCATTTTCAGATCTGAGCCGGATCGTTCTTCCGTTGTCGTGGTTGCTCGGCATCGCTCCTCCGCCTCTTCACGGTAATACCCGATTCCTTTAGTTTAAGCATAACCCCCATTGACATGTGTGAAACCCTAATAAAATGGATTATTATAAAGTTAGGATTCTAATAAGAAATCGATTTAGAATCATTGTTCTAATGATTGTTTTGCCATAACAGCGATCTATTCCGTAGTTAGCTTGTGACGACCTTCATTGCTCGTCAACCCCGGTATCAGGCAAGTGAAACTTGCATCTCTTGATTTGGGCCATGTCTTAGGCCATTTACCTTGCTTTAGCGTAAAAGAGACTAGACGGTGAAAGGATAGCCGTTTAGACGCCTTGACCTAGCTTGACAACGAAGCTTGGTCCGTCACCCTCATCATGCTTGTATGTCACATTTACTTTAAATTAACGGTACGCGAATATGATCATGTCATTGCATTTTGCCTGTCACGTTTAAATTCAATTAACGGCATGCAATTATCTGTTCCTGGCATTGCATATTGATTTGTCATCATGATTGCGTAGCACACGCTACAATGCTATTATTTTCCTGGCTCGTGTTCCAGAAGCGAGCCCTGTAGTTGGAAACCCCAACGCTCGACACGTATGGGTGGGGTAAGAGATAAGCGGCCACCTGAGTCCCGAGTTGGCCTGATCCGTCACTCCGGCCAGCAGGCGAAATCTCTAGTGTTTAAGTGATTAATAGTGATATGAGATAAGCGGACTGAGCCACGAGCTGGCCAGCAGGTGGACTCTCTATGCAATAAGTGATAAACAGTGACAAGTGATTAATAGTGATATAGATAAGCGGCCTGAGCCACGAGCTGGCCAGCAGGTGGACTCTCTATGCACTAAGTGATAAGTGATAAGTGATAAGTGATAAGTGATAAGTGATAAGTGATAAATGATAAGTGATTAGTGATTTGGTAGCTTTTGCTACATCGTGCGTGCTTGCCTCTCTTTTAAACTGTTGCATCATACTTAACTGCCATGTCATTGCTTAATATTACAATTGCTAGGTTGTTAGTTACTCTCGGTTTCCTTGCTCAAGTCTTTCAGACTTGCTGACATGTGCCCCTTTCTCTTTTGGGTGACGCATGTTAGACCTTGAGCCCGAGTTACTTGCTGAGGGTGAGGTGTTTGCGGACGCCGAGCTTGCGCCCGTGTTGGATGAGGACTTCGTAGACACTGGAGATCAGTCTTAGTGTCTATGTCTAGTTTTGTTAAATCTTATGGGTTGTCGGTGCGTGGCACCTAGTTTGATACTCTGTTATATTCGTCTTTTGTTTGGCCTTGTTCTGGGCCTTTAGACTCTTTCTTTTAGCCTGGTGGCTTTTCTGTGATGTTGAATATTTTGTGGACAAACTGTGGGATTGGTATTTCATATCTGTCTCATATTATTATTATTGTTGTTGTTTCGTTTGCGATTACATGGACCTGCTTATACTAAATTTACGCTTATCAGGCACGAGCTTCACAGCTCCACGCTTGAGCGGACCTTCTCACGTCTCGCCTCCATTTTAGGGAAGCGGGTCGTGACACCAGACCTTGAGGACTTTTCGGTCGCCGCCTTTCAGAGGTTACTACTTTTAGTTTGCTCTTTCGATAGTTTGTTGCCATACTTAGGCTTCTCTTTTTAGACTTTGTACTGGCTGGATATTATCTCTCTATATTTTAAATGAATGCATTCTTTTCGTTCTGTACTTTTGTTGTTCCGGATTTCATAAATGCAAGAACCTGAAAATTTTAAAATGGTACCCCTACATACGCTTATTGGGTCCGAGCTTCACAGTTCCGGCCTAAGCGGGCCTTGTCACGTTTCGCTTCCATCGTTTTGGAAAGCGGGGTGTGACACATTGTGATCTGCAGAAATCCTTGAATACTCTTGACATGTATTCCCCATCGTTATCTGATCTCAATATCTTGATGGCTCTTCCAGACTTCTTCTAAACAAAGGCTCTCCAAGCCTTAAACTTCTCGAAGACATGATCCTTTGACTTCATTAAGTAGATCCAGACTTTCCTCGAGTAGTCATCGATGAATGACAAAAGAATAATTCTCTCCTCCAATGGTAGATACAGATGTTGACCCCCATATGTCTGAATGCTTGTAATCAAGTGCCCCCTTGCTGCAATGTTCTGCAGTCCCAAACTGTGTTTTCGTCAGTTTGCCTTCTATGCATTTCTCATAGAACTCCAAGCTCTCATTGCTGGCTTCAATCAGCTTCCTCTTAAGAAGCACATCAAGTGACTTCTCGCTCGGATGTCCTAGGCAAAGATACCACAACTTGGCCGACTCTTCACTAGTCAAGCCCTGAGAGATACTGGCTTCTCCCTCCACATAGATTCAGGTGTGCCCCTGCAAAATATATAGATTATGTATCCTTCTGCCTTTCATCAAGATCAGAGATCATTTTAACCGTTTTAGCAAGTCACCTTCAATAAATGTCAGGCACCCCAATCCAGCTAGAGCTCCAATGGAAATCAAGCTTTTCTTCAAGTCTGGCACATGAAGAGCATCTGTCAATGTTTTGATAACTCCATCTGTATCTTGTTTCTCACTTCTCCAACTCCCACTGTTTTACAAGCCATATTATTCCCTATCAGCACGTTTCCACCTTTTCTAGGACAATAGAACTGAAATAGCTTCTATGTAGCGTCATGTGGAAGGAGCATACCAAAAAATAATCCAAGAGTCATGAGATCCCATGATCTCCAGATGTTGTTGCCATCAGAATTTCTTGGTCATCACTATTGTTGCTACTAATCCATATAGAAGTGGAACCAGAAGCTTCATCCTTACCCATACCATTCATCTTCAATTTGGGACAGTTTCTTCTACAGTGTCTAGTCTCTTTGCACAAATGACATCTGTCATAGTGCCCACTGAATTTGATCTCGAACAACCTTTATCCTTTCTTAAACCATGTCCATTTTTAGAATCCAGACGTCCTTTGATAAATAGAGCATCTCCTTGATCACCATTGTCTTGACCAGTCACCTTCACATGGAGAACTTCGGAGTGTACTGCGGATTCAACTTCCTCTAAGGATAGTATATCCCACCCATATACCATGAACCGGACCAATCGATCGAAGTCATCTGTCAGAGAACACAACTGTATCATTGCCAACTGTTCTTCCTTGATGTTCACTCCCATATTGAGCAAATCTGCCCCCTTCTTCTGAACGCATCAATATGATCCTTGATATGAGTGCCCTCCCCTATCTTCAATACGTACACCTGTTGCATTAAGTACAGCCAGCTCTTCATATTCTTCTTTGCATATAGTTCATCTAGCCTCTTCCAAAGCTTGTTTGCAGTTCCTTCATCAGACACTTTCTTAAGTACTTCATCAGACAATGATAACTACAACGCACTCATTGATTTTCTCTCCATCTCTAATTTTTGAGCTTCCATGACCTACTAGTCAAACTTGTCTTTCTAAAAGACAATTTGAAAATACCCCTCTCATCAGAAATGATGTCATCTTCAGTCGCCACAAACTGAAGTCATTTTTTCTAGTATACTTATCCAACTTGAACGATGTGGTAGAGGACGACATCTTAAATTTCTACTTTCTTCTAATCAATGCTCTGATACCACTTATTGGGGGAATATCGTCAAACATAAGATGTGCACGCATCGAAATTAGAGATAATATGCCATTAACTTTAACAAACAGAGTAGAATCTTGAAGAAATCATAGAAAGCACAAAGATAAACCACCACGATTATAGATTAAGCAATCATACAGAGAGACACATGATTTATACTGGTTCGGCTGATGTGTCCATATTTTCCATGTTTTTACTGCATATCATCATATCATTTCAATCGGCCGAAGTTTACTTTTCTATATTTTATCGTGCTTTTCACGATATATTTGATTCTCGCAGTGTTTTGTGGATTTTCGGAAACTTTGGCACGATTCGAAGCAAAACTGGATGATGGACACGAGCAAAACTGGAGCAAAACTTTGGCACGAGTATCGAAGATTGGCCTAGCATTCTATGTCTCCTTAGCTCGGTCGAGCGGCTACCCCGCTCTACCGAGCGACATCTTCTGCCAAGAACAAAGGTTGGAGCCCCATATGGAGGCCGAGCTCTAGTTGTAGGGATCGTCTAACCCTTGCAATACTAACAACACACACTAGAGGGGGGGTGAATAGTGTAATGGCAATAAAATTGTCCAAATAAAATTTAACTTGCAAATGCGGAATTATAAATACAAGAGGAATTAAATGGCACAATCAATCCAAACGCAAACACAAAGTTTTACCCTGGTTCCCCAAACTTGGGTACATCCAGCCACACCAAAATTCACTATATTCTCACTCAGAGAAGTGAATACAAATCTCACAAGGAGATACCCCACAAATAGGATTTATGCACTACACAAGGACCCAACCAATCCTACACAAGGATCAAGACTCCCACACAGAGAATCACTAACTCCCACTCAGAGAATTAGGGTTAGCCCTACACTAGGACACTAGAACTCCCACAAAGAGAGTTAATTCCCACAAAGAGAATTCCCTAGTCCCACAAAGAGACAACCTCCCACAAAGAGAGAAACTCCCACAAAGAGAGTGTCCTAATCCCACAAAGAGAAATAGGAAAACAATTTACACCCTGTAAAGTAAATACTCTTACATATGCCTTGAGATGCTTACTCATGAATGAATGCAAGGCAAGGAAGAGGATCTCCAAGTGTTGGAATATGCTTGAGAGCACTTGGATGATTTCCCTTGAGCTGGACTTCAATGCATGAAGAAAGATGAATGCTCAAATAGAGGGAAATGAGGGAGCTTGAGAGTGGCTTATTGATCTCTTGAGATTTTCTATAGAATCAAGAGTTTATCAAATGTTGTCAAGAGTTCTCAAGAATGGCAACACACTCATATATATAGGAATCCTATATCAAGCCCAAAAACCCAAAGAAACAGCCAAAAAAGCAAATCTGCAACGGCTAGAAACTGGGTGAAAACGATAGGAACAGTCGACTGATGATCATAAGACAGTCGACTGATCAACGGCTAGAAAATATCCAACGACTATAATCTGACTCAGGACAGTCGACTGACGAAGTCAATACAGTCGACTGACAAACAGGACAGGCGCCTATTAATCCTTCAGCAGACGACTGCTGCAGGGGATGGATCGAAACAGAGAGCTGCACTCTTTCTCCAATTCTACGCACATGCGACTGATGTTAATAATATAGTCGACTGTCAAATAGTCATGCGACTGTACAGTCTTCATCAGTCGACTACTGTAAAGTATGGAGAGAAGACAGAGAGATGCAGAGATTGCACTTACGCTAGACAGGTGACTGTTGACCAAATCTCAAGCGACTGAAAACATACAGGCGACTGGGAACTGATAGACATGCGACTGTATGTAAAGCTTAAGTTTGAGTCAATAGAAATGTTGACTTGAGCAGTGCATATCAGACGACTGTAGAAGGATCTACAGGCGACTGGAAATCACCCAGTCGACTGTGTTTCCCTCATCAGACGACTGACGGAAAGAGTGAACCTATTGGGTTGGATTCTATGATAATCCTAAGGTTCACTAAGATGGTTAAATGCATGTGCATGAATGAGCAAACCATCTATTAAGGCATTACATCAACCCTAGACTCAAAAGAGAGAGAAAGCAATAAAGTAAATTTACATGGATTACAATGCTTTCTTAAGAGTTTAAGTCTTCAATCTATGAAGCCTTGAATGCTCTCCATCATCTCCAAGCTTTGGCACTCCTTGAGTCTAAACTTTGGCTCTTCTTCACATGATGTCCATCCTTACACCAAGTGATTAGTCTCCAAGAAAGATATCCTTGAAATAAACTGAGAGACTAAAACATGAGATTCATTAGCAATACCATAATGTTGTGATCATCATCAAAATAAGATTGGTATGAAACACCAATACTCAACACTAGGGTGTGCTCGGCCAAGCTACACCTTTTGCCAAGACTCGAGAGCTGGACCCACAAGAGAGAGCTCGGCCAAGTGACTACCTCGCTCGACCGAGTACCTTACCGACATTTCTTTAATTTTTGGGGTTTCTTAATGGGTTTTCGTATAGTTTCTTGGTATCCGCGAATTTTGTTGAACTTGTATAAAAGTGAACGAAAATTAGGTTAGGATGATGCTTTTGTTTATGCTGAGATTTTGTGCGCCGCCGCCCTTGGAGAACGGAACTTTTGTTTTCTATTCCTCGATTCGATCATTGGTGAACGATTAGAATTTTGTTCTTTTAATATATTCTCGTATTGTTTGCGATTCTCTATCATTTGATATTGCTTCAATTATGTTTGCGATGTCTGGAATTGCTCTTTATATTGTTTTTGTTATTGTTGCTATCGCTATGTTTAAGTAATGCCTTTCCAAGGTTTAGCGATGAACCCTAGGATCATAGGGATTGACTATTAGGTTACCCTAAGTTGGACGAACCTAGGATATCATTATGATAGTTTGAACACGGATTTTGGGGGGGATTAGCTCTAGAATTGGAGGACCGTAAGAACAACTCCATATTCTAGGGAAAATCCACACGAATCTGATTAGGGCTTAGCGGTCTCTTTCTAGGGCTTGTGATCTCGAGAGTGACTCGTGCACTATGGGTGGTTTATAATCCCCAATGGGCTAGTTGGTGACTACAAGAGTAGCCCGACTGCTAGAACCAATTATAGTGTAGTATCCCAACCGTAGATCAAGAGAGTGGATACAGATTGTGATACGGGAATTATGTCAAGCATAATACACGTATCCCTATGTGAAGTTGATCGCGAGAGCAGAGCTGAGTATAGAGATACGTTAGACGAGTAGGACAACAAGAGTTGACTACTCATTCTCATTCTCGGATGTGACACTCTTACCCTCATTTATAATTCAACGAAAGGATCCTTAACCTGATATCCAAACCCGAAAGACCTAGCTAGTTGGGATTCCCGATTACCCTAGATTTATTAAATTCTTGTTAAATAATTTTTCGTGACAATCAATCATTCGAGACAACCCCTTGACCACGTATTCTCCTACTACCAAAAAGCTAAACATTAAACAACTGCCTCCCTATAGTTCGACATTCTTTCTTTATTGCACAACCGTACACTTGCAGTGATTCGCGCTTCCGGGTATAAATCTGGAGTCGAACATCGGCCCAATGTGGATCATACGTCTAGTCTTCCGTTATCACGGTTTCCACTAGATCAGATATGTAGCACAAAAGATTACACCGACTACTAAGATATCCTCTAACAACAAAAGAACCTTTTTGACAATGCAAATCTAGTACTCTAGCAAATACAAAGTCTCATAATCATGTACTCAACAATGGAAAGATCTTACCTGAAAATACTAGAACAAAGACTATTTTCTCTTCAAAAGCTTGTAGGTGTCACCAATCCTCTTGCCGCGTAAAACTTTGATGTATTCAATGTGTCTTCCCTCAGGAATCCATCATTAGGGTTATAGAGGCCGTTTTAAGTCATGACCGTTCAATTTAATCAAGTATCAAATCAACGGCTCAAAATAAAACCCGCATCAGGCTGGAAAAACGCCACTAGTCGACTATTGATAAAGCACTAGTTGACTAGAAAACTCTCAGGTTTCTTGTGGACTAAGCAGTTTTGATCTTGCATTGCTCACTAGTCGACTAGTGCTTTGTTATTAGTCGACTAGGTGAGTACTAGTCGACTAGTAACAATGCACTAGACTACAAGTAAACTCTCTATTTCCTGCAGACTCAGCAGCTCCAGAACTAGTCGATCAGTGACTATCACCTAATCAACTCGTAAACAGGAAATGTGAGTTTGAAGCATAAAACTCAACACCTCTATGCAGTCATGCAGATCGGACCAGCAAAGGAGCAACCATGCAACCATTCATAGATCATTGATGTGTGTTGCAAGTACATAGTGATCTAGGCCATTAGTTCTGACTTTGTATATTCCCATTGCATGTAATGCGGCTCTCAAAATGTGTTATAACACTAGACAATATATTATCTTATGAAAACCTTTGCCTTCTCCCGTTTTATCAACCATCCTTTATATAAATAAAGGATGTTTTTGCTGATTGGGACAAACCCAGTTGGCAGGGTTTGTCCCATGTGGTAATGGGAGGGGTGGCCATCTCATTCCTCATATGGGGAGTGATTGGGTGGGTGCAATTTGGGATGTGGGTTTGGAGACCCAAAACAAAGGCCCTTCTCATTTCCATTAATTGCAAGCTTGCTTTTACATTTTCATAAAGTACAATGCACATCCATTTTCCACATATTTACGGGTTTGTCATAGTTCTTTTTTCACTTTAGCCCCCTGCGTTTTTTACACTTTAACGCATGTTTTCCCCCCTTTTATGCACTTTGCCTCCCCTCCCGCGGGAGTTTTTTTTGCAATTTAACCCTTTTTACCCCCGGCATACACACACCCCCCATTCTTTTGTCGGTTTTACGCGTGCACCGCGACCTGTGTTTGAGTTTTTTCTTGGGTCACCGTGCACTATGTGTACGAATTATTTCTAGTCCTTTATACAAATGAGGGGAGATGATGTGATGTTTTGTCCTATTAGGACAAAAAGGTGAATAGAGTGATGGCCATGGTTTGACCATCTCATCATGGTGGGGTCCATTTGAGGGTGGATGGTGTTTTGGGTGAGGTTTTTGTTGTTATTGTGGAGCCCCCAAGGAAAAGGTCCCCACACATTCCCTTGCCATTGCAAAAAACACACTCTCTGCCCTATTTTGCATGCTTGCCATTGGCCATTTTCCACTTTGCCCATAGTGTTTTCTGTGTTTAGCCCTGCTTTTCCCCTTTGACATCCGACGATACACACACACACATCTCCAAACTTACCGTTCCTTTTTTGCTGCGCACGGACCCCGCATCCTGTGTGTGGGTTTTTTGTTGGGCCCACATACACTGCGTGCACTGGTTATTTCTAGTTCATTCATAAATTTCTAAAACTTAGGTGACACGGATGCATCCATTCCGATTACAATTTAACACAATTAATTAAAAAAATCAATTTGGGACAAAGAGGCCTGGGATTTCTCGGATTTTTCCGGTTACATGAGAACTTTGAAGTAAATCATTCGGGGGCGAGAGCAGCACTAAGATGTGTGAGGTCGATGTGCCCTCCTCCCAATGTGCAAGGTGGATGGTTCTTCAATGCTTCCTGGTGAATCAAAAAACTACTACTCTAAAAGCCTGTAACTTGCCAAAGAAAACTGTTTGGTTGTTAATTGAAAAGTGTTACAGAAAGCAAGACTGAATGTAATAATGCGATTATAATTAGTCAAGCCGTGTGCACGTCTGGCTGTTTAAAGTCAATATCTTGTCCCTTTCATACCCACGCAACGTCTCTACTCTCTGTCTCAATAAAAACCGTTGCCTCTTGCCGCCCCTCATTTTCTATACTCTCTCCCTCTCTCTCAAAAATGGCAAGCTTAGTTCATCATCATCTCTTTGGTTTCTGCTTTCTTCTTCTCATAATCACGCCGAGCTCACTGGCATCTAGGCCCATGTCCGACATCGACTCGACCGGCATCGCGGCTGTGAACCCGATCATGAACATTGCCCTTCCAAGGGGAGGCTTGCCGCGGTCGAAGACGGATGAGCTCGAAGAGAGGCTCCGGCCGCTGTTGCTCGGCCGGCTGCCGCGGGGGAGAAAAGTGCCTCCCTCAGGTCCCAGTAATGGGATCAACGGGGTCATGAATAGCTAGCTAGAGGGAATATATTAATATATACGCTTACCATACTCTTCTCTTGATGCGGCTTTTTTTCTCCACTTTGATTATGTGAGTTTTTAGATGGATAGATACACATTGATCTCAAATCAAGAACATGTGTATATATTTTTCGTTTTTTTACACACTCCTTCTCAAGGAATAAAGAGTTTGTTTGAATTTATACATAGTGTAAACTTTGCCATATATTCTTGGATCAAACCTCTTTATTGTCCTTAGTTCGGTTTAATGTGATGTGTATGGTTTCATGGATTAATTTTGTATATTGATTTGGTAATTGGTAGAGATGATCAATCTACTCTCTGCACAGTGTTAACACAATCTTTATCAGTTAAAAGAAGAATTAGAGTCAAAATAGGGGGTGCTATTCAAATCTATCTTGATGGTTGCTGGTTTTGGATTTTTGTTGCTGAGAACAAGACTATGGAGTTGAGGTCTAAAACTTTGATTCTGTGTGTTTTTTTGTTGACAAATTCCAACATCCCAACAAATTTCCAGAAGAGCAGGTGAGTGTGGTAGCTGGGAGTTGGCTCTTAGGGATGATATATACCTGGCCAAAGCCCAGATGGGATCTAAGAGCCGCCCCAAGATGCAGAGTAAACAATGCTCAAGTATCAAGCAGTTTCATCACATTTTAAATAATGTGGATTATTTATTGGTGATAAATTGGTAGGATATATATTTTTTGAACTTTATATTATATGTAATAATTTATTACAATGTTAATATAAAACTACTCCATCTTGAGCAAAAACTCTTTCAATTCCTAATTTTGATGAAATCTCTAAATTGAATGCATGTGTCATTACTATTAAAACTAGTTGATATATTATCGTTAGCGTTCCTTGGAGCACATACAAGTTTCTCGATGTTATCATTAATTTAGGGATCAACCAATATAGCCACTACACGCCTACACAAGAGCTTCAAGCGAGGCTATAAGTAATTGTATCAACAATCTCTATAAGTATTCTATCACTTGTGTTTTGTACGAGGAACAATCCTCTTGTAAGAAGGTGGGCTGTAAAATCCTTATTGTATGCAACATGTGTCGAAAGTCCTTTTATCATACGGCAAGTGTAATTATTTGTTGAAATAGTAGATTAAAACCCAACAGAGTCTTGTGGACTGTATTAGCCATAGAGGGGTGAACCATGATAAGCTTGTTGTGTTTGTTATTGCTTTTCTGTGTTATAAATTTAGTATGTACATTACATTTTAATCATTTTTCTTAGCCATGATTACCATTTCACATCAGCATAACTATTACTGTAATTATTAATAGTGATTTAAGAGTAGTTTAGAAAATAAAACATACTAATTTGCTAAAACGATATCGTGGTGTTTGGGTTGGTCTCGTGATTTCCTCATATGGAATCTGTAATCAATATCTGCAGTGGGTCGGGCCCGGCCATAAGGGCCGGGCTTAAGACCATCTCTCTTGGGCCATCAATAATTACATGTTCTCAGACGAGCCCAGGCCCGAGAACACGAATCATATAATATTTTGCTTCAGCCTCTTTCATAAAACTACAACTTAGATGCCTTCATCTTTGCATTTTTCTATTGCACCAACAACCATTAGATGATGAGAGTCCCTTATCCTTACTGTCCACTAATTGGGATGCAATCTTGTCCTAATGCTAATTAATTTACTAATAAGTTTGAGAGCACCTATCAAAGGGTACATCAATGGCAACAAAGTAGCATGTTTAATTAACTTGCAAGCTTAGATTCCTTTCTAAATGGGCCATAGCATTGGTTGGAACCATCATCAACTAAACTATGAAGAATTTCTTTCATCGCCCAACAGTCAATGCGGATCATGTCTTAGCCATGGGTGAACCCTTGTTGTTAGTTTTTTTTAAAATCGGCTTCGTCTCTGTTCATTTCATTTTTATCTTCATATTCTAAAAACCTCGACAATTGATGTTCCTTTTGAGATAAACTATATTTCGATTTTTTCGTCAAAAAAGGAAAAAGTGTCACATCAGTTGTCACATCACTACATCTGAAGTGACATTTTTTCCTTTTTTTGGTAAAAAGAATAACATGCTGCTATATGCACCACATTCATTTTGGTGTATACAATTTTATAGCCCAAAACAGAAAAATTGTCACATCAGAGAGACTGATGAGACCCTTTGATGCGATGGTTATCTAATTTGTGCAAAAACATGTCCATACACCGCATTTATTGAGGTATGTATAGCAACAACCAAATAATTGCATACACCGCGATGTATATAGCAACTCTCTAACAAAAATTACCCATATGATTATTTGTACAAGGCTTTGGTGGTGGCATGTTCATGTGGCTACTAGGAAAGAGCAATTTGACTCTTGAGTGAGGAAATAAGATCTTTGTCTCTCATGGTACATGCATCATCAAATCCAAGATACTGTTGGAATCAAGTGGGCACAATCAAGCCATGTACACGGTTGGGTGAGATGTACAGGTCCTGCCCTTGTCTTGCATGTCATTTATTTTAAAATGCCTTTTGTCTAGTGTAATTAGAAATTGGGTTACATTCTAAAGGAAACTATAAAAACATATTAACATATTTGTAGACGCCAAATGTGTATAAGAAATTGCACATATTTACGATGGCAAAGCCAAAATGTATAGTTCTTGCGATTTTATGATATTTTTTATGTTATATGCAAGCAGAAAGCCAAAATAATCGAAATTTAATGGCAAAAATACATGGTCCTACGTCACACACACACACTACAAACTCTTGAATATGGTTGTACTAGTCATAACTCGTGACCAAAGGTCATTGACACCCCCCCAAAGTTATTTTTCCAGATTTATTTTTTCCACTAAATCTAAAATGCTAGTTCATCCCAAAATTTAGTCCTCTTCTGCTTTAGTTTCCCCCTAAATTATAAAGTTTTCCTATCAAAATTTTCACAAACTCGCATCCCAACCATTAATTCTTCAAGATTAAATCCAAGACGTCCTTCTATCCACACTGTTGTTCTAGTCAACGACCCCATTCAAAAACATCATCAATTGTATAATAGATTCTTTATCAAAATAAAGGTATTTATAATGGCTTTTTATCTTACATAATTTTACCGACCACAAAGATACGTCTTTTTGACAAACTGTTTGAATACTAAAACTTATTTCATATAATTAAATTCTTTCAAACATATTCAATCTTAAGAACCAAGAAAATTTGTACCGAATTAAGGATGTCACGATGAACAAAGTTCTTCTGGCACAGCCAAAGATATGTATTAGCTCCGTGTCATCAATATCGACTACTAGATGTTCTATGCTCATAAATCGATGTCACAAATTGAGCTGTAAGGTTTGACTATTAATAGACATGTGATTTATTTCAAGAAACAAAATGAATTTAATAACCCTAAAATTAATAACTGTTGAACGTGGCATCGATCTAGGAGCCGTGATGAATATGTGATTTTTCTTATGCATTACTTGTGAATGGAGATCTTATGGATGACAGGGATGTAGTTGAAATGGTAAGTTTGGACGCGAACTCTAGGTGGCGGTGTGCTAAGGATAATGTCGACATGTTGCTGCATCTCAGTAAAATTCACAAGAAAGAGAATCCGACAGACGGGTTATCGGTGGTGAAGTTTGAGCATTGCTCTAGCTTGTTTTCCTTGTACCGGTGAAACGGTGTCATAAAGATCACTACAGGAATATAGATTTGGTTGATGCAACACTGAATAGAGAGATTTACCTTCGCAATGAGGTTCGTTGGACATACAGCTAAGTACCTTAACCTCATGGTGAGGTGTTAGTTTGAAGACGAAGGGTTCGGATATGGATTGGCTCAGGTGTTGGATGTGTGTTAGTATCAAGGTGGAGTATTGAATTGTGTGATACTAAAATATTAAGATTTAATTTTTTTTTGGGCTCGGTTATTTTTGCTGAATTTTTTGGCAATTTCCTTTCATTTTTGCCCAATTCAATGTTTTCTGATGATTTTTCAGTCCAATTTACGCCGCTTGTAGTTACACCCACATGAGCACATCGTGCACAGGGTGGCAGGCCTATCCCAGCATCACGCGCAAACATTACGCATGCAACACACACGTAACATGCAAACACGGTACAACAGATCAGTCCTAGGTATGAGAATGGGCTCAGGCTTGCCCGATGGCCTATTGGGCCGGCCCATAAAAGCACGATTCAAAGCCCTTCTCAAATGGGCATCGGGTTGCAAGTTACATCTTGTTCAAAATGATAGTATGCTATTTTCTATGCTTTATCTATAAGATTCTCTTTTACAGTGCTATGTGTGTTATGTTCAATATCGAATGGATAAAGTCCTTAGAATTATGTGAAAAACATCGGGATCATGATGAGATTATTGTAATGAGGCCCAATGTGTTCGCTTAAGCATATGTCCCGAATGTTTCTGGTCAAGGGAATATCTAGGCAGGACATCGACATTCCAGATAGACCAGTGTGCATTGATCTTTACTATTGGATGGTAGTGGCTGGTCTCATAGCCACACGATGTCGGGACATCGTTAGATAATATACATGTGCTTGTTAGAAAACAAGTTCACAGAACGACTCGTTCAGATGCTTCTTTACGGTGAACACACGATGAATGTTAATAGAATCTTTCAGGTGGCAGTGGGTGCAACATAGTCCTTATGAACAAAGATGTGCTAAAGGACTTTGCAAGTGAAAAGGTATGCTTGGGCTTTTACCGAACATTGGCATTATACCCAATACGTAGGTACTTGCCGGGTACAGTTTGAAGCGTGCAAAGGTAGTGGCTATCTAGAAGGGATTTGTCTTCTCCGGTATGAGAGATTAATGTCAAAAGGAGTCAATGGATCCATATTGAAATCCTTGGCCAGGGTCAGTGATGAACTTGTGCCATCCAACCATTGAACTATGAGATCACATATGACTCAAGGCATTTAAGGAGTAGTATGGTTTGACAATACACATACACTAGACATCTTAGCGACATAATCATGACGAAGGGACTAGCTGCATGTTACATGCCAATGTAAGGCCCAAGTTTTAGTCGATGAGATTCCAGTCTCAAACTAATTAACCAGGTATAACGATTCTGAAACAGGAGTCGACACGTGTAGCTAGCACCGCTACCGATCTATGACACAATGAGATCATGTCACTACTAAAGTAGGAATCATGCCATTAGAGTCTCACACAGATGATGTCTCATCACGAAAAGCGAATAAACGTACTTTTCGTATTTGTGATATACGAGGCATTGATCACAAGAGTTATGATCTCGATCGCAAGAGTTGTGATCATTAGAGTGCACGTAGATCACAAGAGTTGTGATCGATGAAGAGGAATCTAAACGTGTGACAAATATTTACGAGCACGCGATAGTTAGAGATGAGACAAACATGTCACAAGGAATTACGAGCGCATGAAACATCTTAGGCCAGTGCGACCACTGGCGGCTAATGGCTTAGGCCATTGCGGCCAATGGCTTAGGCCAGTGTAGCCACTGGCCATGGCCAACGGTACCCGTTGAGGGCCGTCGATGAGTGTCTTTCACTGCTGAAAGGTTCAATTGTTTTACCTTGACGTAAAACTAGAAATTCCACCCAAGATTAAAGTGTTGTTACTAACTAAATGAGGTTAGCAATGACATCATTATTTTTGGACAGAAGTTAAGCCATGTTTCATGTATTTTTGCTAAAAATTAAAGTCAAATTAGGCTCCAAATTAGTCTAAAGTAAGTTGTGCTTTTGATAATGGTTGTCTCCTCCTCCTTTACACATGTTTCATGATGAAATGTTTCTGCACGAATCTCCCTCTCATAAGCCTATAAATAAAAGGTCATTTCTTGATCTCTTTGCACTATTGAATCTATTCTTGCAAAGAGTTGCGACTTAGTGTTGATCCTCTCTTTGCTTGTATAGATATTCTTTAAGAAAGAGCCTAAGCTCTTCCAACATAGTTGTTTATTCTCCTCCCTTCAAGCACTAGCAACTCTTGGAGGCCAATTTGAGTCCCCGAAGGGCTCGTGAATCGTGAAGTAGAACATCGTCGAGATGAATCAACTAAGGCACTGGTTGGTGTGCGAAGCTTGGGACCTCACCGTAAAAGTTTCGGAGCTCGTGGTTATCACTTAAGTATACTCAAGCCAAGGTATGTTTTTATTACATCATTAAGATTACTAGATTTGCAGTGTTATCCTGGGCACGCATGTATGCTACTTTATAGAAAATTTTGATTTTTAATCTTCCGATATTGTTCCATCTAAAGTGTTTAGATCCACTAGCTTCACGTACTTACAGCAACCCACCCGCTCGGCCCGATACTCGGCCTGAAGCCCAAACAACTGACCAAATCATTATTCCCCTCAGATCTTCTCCCAAGTCATTTCATATATGTTAAACTTTGAATATCACAAAATGTGCTGCCAAACTAGGCATCATATGCTACATTGACTAATACTCAACAATTCTTCCATTAGGCCTCCTTAAACTATCAATTGTGCACCCTAATCATGAAACCACCCAACCTAATCTAATCCCAAACCAAGGATTTGTTCAGGAGAACAAGAGAGGCAACAAAGCATCCTAACAACCATCCTGTTTGCATGCTATTAGCCATGGCCTACCTTCTGCCCATCATCACCTCTCATTTTCTCTCTCTCCCCCCACTTTTGTCCAAATCACAATTTCCCCAATGACTCATCCCCCACTCTCCCCTCTATTTATCTCCTCCCATTCCCTTCCTCTCACCCTCTCTCATCATCTCCTCCCTAATTCTCCTCTCTAACTCCAACTCCTCCAACAATTCTCCTAATGGGCAACCATAGGTTTAGGCTATCAGACATGATGCCAAATGCTTGGTTCTACAAGCTCAAGGACATGAACAGAGCCACCCCCAACAGAAGCAGCCCCAAGATTCCCACCTCTGCAAAGAAAACCCACCAGCAGCATCATCCCCACAATAATGAGAGAATGAGACCACCACCAACCTTCACCCCGAGCAGAGCCTCCTACTACTTCCCCTCCGACTCCCCCCTCCACCCCAAGGCCTTTGACACCCACTTTCCCCCCGACCCGCCGAGAAAATCCGCCCGCAAAGCCCGCAAAAAGCCCATCAGCCCCCGCCCCATCGACAACCCCGACGTCGTCCTCGACGTCGGGGCAGGGCTCGGCCTCCCTCCGATCATAACAAGAAAGCCACCGGAGAGCAAGCAGCATGGCATGCAGAGGCTCCGCATGCGGGCGAATTCCCCCAGGGTCAAGGTTCGCGTCGCGCAGCGCGGCGGCGGCGGCGGCGGGGGCAGGCAGAGGAAGAGCCTGTCGGAGAGCTTCGCGGTGGTGAAGAACTCCTCCGACCCGAGGAAGGATTTCAGGGAGTCGATGATGGAGATGATCGAGGAGAACGGGCTGAGAGCGGGGAGAGATCTTGAAGAGCTCCTCGCATGCTACCTGTCGTTGAACTCCGACGAGTACCATGGCGTGATCGTCAAGGTGTTTGAGGAGATTTGGCTTGATATTAATTAACAACTGACCGGTGTTGGTTTTAATTAGGAATGTTGTAAACAGGGGTTAAAGAAACATCATGTACATGTTCAGCTGGTTGCTTTTATGGGGTAAAGAGTAATGATAGAATAATTAAGCTTGGCCTACAAAGTTCAGAATTGTACTCGAAGGGCATTCAATTGGGTAGATTTTCTTGGATTAGTATTAGATGCATGTGTCATTTTCATGGCAGGAGAAAAGTTTGAATGTGTTTCTATGCCTTTGAAAGCAGCTCATGAATGCCAGCAGGTTTGGGTTTACCAGAAGATGAGCTGCCATTTTAGCCTGCAGTGCTTTCCATTCGAGGATGGGGCAAACTAGCATGTCCTTGCTTCTGATAGAAAGTTCGCTTTCACACGGTCCCGCTGCTGGCCATCATTTACAAGCCAATACTGTTCATTGCAAGAATTTTTTTTCAACGGCCTCTTTAATTATCTCCGGCGGATTAGCCCAGTACAGCCCGCGACATCGGCCTTACAGAAGCCCTCACGTGCGGCTTACCCCCTCTCCATTTATGGCGACATCTCGACTAGTCGTTGGGCTCTTGCGGTTACGAAATCCGTCACTCAAACCAGTCGATCAATGATTGACCATTAACTCGTAATCAATACGGACATCACATGTCAGAGACTACAAAACACCATAAATGCGCGAGCATTATGGACGGATCGTGTTGATAAAACCATCGCCTATAAATAGTCCCACAAACGATGATGAAGGGACGAACCTCTGAGATCTGATACTCAGACATTCATATACTCACAATCTGCTCCACCAAACTGCTGGTTTTTCCAGCTATATCCAGCAGCCCATGAGGGCGGCTGGGATTAGGCAAATGAGGGGGTCGTTCCATCAACCCCCTCCCCCTTGCTTGCGGTAGTTGCATCAACCTCTCCCCCTTTGCTTGCCTATAAAAAGGGGAGAGGACTGATGTGTTCAAACATCCCCAACACACCAAAACAAGCAACAACAAACAGTACAAGACTTGTGAAAAATTGTGAGTGTTTTTTTTCCGAGAGAGAAGAAGTGTGTCCAATTCCAGAGAGGATTGTGAGGAGTTACCCAGAGAAGAAAATTACCCCAGAGAGGGAAGTTACCCCAGAGATGTAGAATTGTATTGAGTTTTTTTTGTTGTGTTTACCTTAGAGTGTGTCAAGTTATTTCCAGTGAGTACTAGTGAAGTCCTTTTTTTACTCTCCAATTTTTACTGTTTTACCGTAATCAGTATTTTTACTGTTTAACTGTAATCAGTAAGTCTTATAGTGACCAGTGATAATGTCACGACCCGCTTCCCGAAAATGGAGGCGAGACGTGAAAAGGTCCGCACGAGAGTGGAGCTGTGAAGCCCCAAACCCGATAAGCGTCAATAAAACATAAGCAGGTCCCTGTAACCACAACGGAACAACAATAATAACACAAGGAGAGACTGAAATAAAATCTCACATCTCATAAAGACCAATATCCAAAATAAGTCCAACATCCAGAAAAGCCACCAGGCTAAAAGAAAGAGTCTAAAGGCCCAGAACAAGGCCAACAAAAGCAACGACATAACAAAGTATAGGTGCTACGCACCGATAACAAACAACTGTCTAAACAAAAGTAAAACACAACGAAGACACTAGGACTGGTCCCCAGTGTCCACGTACTCCCCGTCAAATACAAGCTCGGGCTCGGCGTCAGCAAACACCTCGTCCTCAACAAGGTACTCAGGCTCAGGATCTAACATGTGTCACCCAAAAGAGTAAAGGGGCGCATGTCAGCAAGTCTAAAAGACTTGGGCAAGGAAACTGAAAGTAAGGCAACTAGCAACCTAGCAGTTATGGTATGCATGACATGGCAGTTATAACATGAGTGCACAATCAAGACATGGCAAGACAATTTGTACAAGAGAACAATCATCGGGACAAGACAAGAGTGGCCAAGCTACTATCAATCTCAATCAATTCACTATTCACGTTGTTTGTAGATGTTTAAGCCTTACAGCTGAATGGTTCCACATTCGCTGATTGGCCGCTTAACACTACCCCAAAACCCAGGGTTTACGCTTTACCACTGCAGTTGCTGATCGGGCAGACTCACAGTTGATTGGCCGCTTAACTCTTACCCCCAATACCCACACGTAATGGAGCCAGGGTCCCCGCACATGAGCTCAGCAAGTGAGCCGGGGTTGCCCCGCACATGAGCTCGCATTCTTAAACATTTGGCGTAGGGGTGCACCTAGCCGGAAACAAGCAATTCGGGCATTGGCTATCAACCAACACATGGCCCGCTTCTGGAACACGAGCCAGGAACACAAGCATTCGTAGCAAAGCTACGCAATCACAGAAGCACTTAAAGAATGCAATGACATGACAATTAATTCGCGTACCGTTAATGGAAGGTAAACATGACATGGTAACTGTGCAACATGATATATGTCGGAACTAGCTTCGTTGTCAAGCTAGTTCCCCCAATTTGCGCCTAGGCGAGTATCATTTCGTCGCCTAGCCTCTTTTACGCCTACAACAAGCAAATGGCCTAAAACATGGCCTAAACCCTAAGTGGCAAGTTTCACTTGCCTAGCACCGGGGATGACGATCACGAAGGTTCGTCTCGCGGATGCTAATCTACGGGGGAAATCGCTGTTATGGGGAAACAATGATCAAACAACATGAAATTACATTAGGGTTTCATAAAAATACAAATAGGTTATGAAAACATCGAGAGATCGATTTCTTACCGAGAGGAAGCGGAAGAAACACTCCGGAGAACCCTAGGACCAGATCTGGAAACAAATGGAGAAGTTTGGAGAATTACGGTTTTGGGGGGATTTTGGGGATTTGGTGGGATTTTGGGGAAAATGAGAGGTAGATAGAGTGGATGGATGGTTTGGATGATGGATTTAGGGCTTGGGATGAAGGAATAGGGCTTGGAGGAAGATGGGGGCTCAATTGGGGAGATTTTAGGGTTTTGGGTCGAGTGGAGGAAGAAGAAAACGTTTGGGAGGGGTATAAATAGGTTGGGCTGGCGGCTGCCCAGAAATTAGGGTTTTAACACAGATTAGTCGGTCAAAGAGCAACCACTGACCGATTAGTTTGGCAACTAGTCGGTCGGTCGACCAACGCAGACCGACTAAGTGTAAACAGTAACTTCTGAACGAAAATAGGATTTAGATTTAGTCGGTCCATGAACAAATACTGACCGACTAGTTTAGCATCTAGTCGGTCGATGAACATTCTTAGACCGACTAAGAGTAAACAGTAACTGATACTAAAATTAGATGATGTGTTAGTCGGTTAAAGAAGCATTGCCGACCGACTAGTTTGCAACCTAGTCGGTCAACCAACGTTCTTAGACCGACTAACGATAAACAGTAACTCCTGAGAAATTTAGAAAGCCAACTAGTCGGTCCAAGAAGGATTGCCGACCGACTGGATCGTCATCTAGTCGGTCGGTGCCCCTTCTTATACCGGCTAATGAGCACCAAAAGTTCCGATACGGAGCGCGGGGCCCCGGGATCGATTCCTAAGACTCCTAGGCTTGATCTAATAGTAAGATACGACCATTATGAAGTCCGTCACGAATGACATACTTCGAAATCGACAATCCTAAGGAAGAAATGAGAAAATATGACGAATCGATCGAAAATGAAAGCTACGGAGACGAAAACCACACATGAGGAGAAAATCCACCAAAACATATATTATATTATAATAAATCCAGATACATGAAAAGCAGTCGTTACATCCTCCCCAACTTAAGAAAAATTCTGTCCTCGGAATTTCCAAATACTCACGAGTCCGGAAACAAAACTGGGAAACGCTCTCGCATCTCATCCTCATTCTCCCAAGTAGACTCTACAGGTGAGCCGTGTCGCCACATCACCCTCACAAGATTGACAATCTTGTTCCGAAGCGATTTCTGACGCCTGTCCAGAATCTGCACTGGATGCTGGTCATACGTCATATCGGGGCGAACTGTAATCTCCGAAAAATCCACAGCATGAGATGGATCGCTAATGTATCGACGAAGCTGCGACACATGGAAAACATTGTGAACTCCTTCCAAAGATGGCGGCAAGGCCAAGCGATAAGCTACCTCGCCAACCCTCTCCAAAATGTCAAACGGTCCAATGTATCGCGGGCTCAACTTCCCTCGCTTCCTGAAACGAATCACACCACGATTCGGGGAAATCTTCAAGAACACATGGTCGCCCGGCTGAAACTCTAAAGGACGACGTTTTGCATCCGCCCAATGCTTAAAACGGTCCTGAGCAATCCTCAAACTCTCCCGAATATTCCTGACGATATCAACGGCCTCCACGGTCATCTCAGGTCCCAACAACTCCCGATCACCAACGTCATCCCAACTCAATGGCGATCGACATTTCCTCCCATAAAGAGCGGCGAAAGGCGCCATGCCAATACTCGCCTGGAAGCTGTTGTTGTAAGAGAACTCCACCAAATGCAGATGGTCCTCCCACGAACCCTTGAAATCCAACATGCACGCTCTCAGCATGTCTTCCAAAATCTGAATCGTCCTCTCGGACTGGTCATCCGTCTGCGGATGGTACACCGTGCTGAAACTCAGATGCGTACCCAAACTCTTCTGCAAACTCTGCCAGAACTGAGATGTGAACCTCGTGTCTCTGTCCGACACGATACTCACGGGGACTCCATGAAGTCGCACGACCTCCTGCACGATTCACGTTACATCACTATCCAAACTAGGAAAAAGGAAATAAAACGAAGAGTAAAAGAATTTTACCTCCATATATCTCCTTGCTAGCGCCTCAGTGGACTGTCCCACTCGGAACGGAATAAAGTGCGCGGATTTGGTCAATCGATCTACGATCACCCAAATCGCGTCATTCTGCTTCGGACTCCGAGGTAGTCCAGTCACGAAATCCATAGTGATGTGTTGCCATTTCCACTCCGGAATCGGAAGCGGTTGTAGCAACCCGGCCGTACGCTGATGCTCCGCCTTCACTTGCTGGCAAACCAAGCACTTGGCTACACTCCGAGCCACGCTCCTCTTCATACCATGCCACCAATAATTCAGACGAAGATCCTGGTACATCTTGGTGACACCAGGATGCACAGAATACGGCGAACTGTGTGCCTCCACCATCAACTCCTCTCTGATATCCCCAGCTGGCACACACAACCTGGCTCCAAACCTCAGCGAGCCATCCTTATGAATCAAAAAGTCAGTCCGCAGACCAGCTTCCACCTGCTCCCGAATCTTCACCAGCTTCGAATCCTCAGCCTGGCCAGCCTTAATCCGATCCACGATCGTCGACTGTACCTGCATGTACATCAACGACGAAGCCTCCCCAGGAAGAACAACATCCACGCCTGACTCGCAAAAATCCTGCTGCAATCTCCACTGCGAGGTCAAAATCATCACCGCTGGAAGCCTACTCAAAGCATCTGGAACCACATTCACCTTGCCAGGGTGAAACTGCAAATCAATCTCATAATCTGCCATAAGCTCCAACCATCGACGCTGTCGCATGTTGAGCTCCTTCTGAGTGAAAATATACTTCAAGCTTTTGTGATCGGTGAAAATCTTCACTTTCTCACTCAGCAGGAAGTGCCTCCAAATCTTAAGAGCAAACACAACGGCAGCCAACTCCAAATCATGCGTCGGTTAATTCTTCTCATGAACCTTAAGCTGACGAGACGCATACGCCACAACATGTCTGTGCTGATGCAACACACAACCGAGACCCTTGCCAGAAGCATCGCAAAAGATCTCAAATCCACCGCTGCGATCAGGCACAACAAGAATAGGGGCAGTCGTCAACCTCTCCTTCAGAATACCGAAAGCATTCTCACAATCACCCGACCAAACAAAAGCAACTTCCTTCCGCGTCAACCTGGTCATCGGCTCAGCAATACGAGAAAAGTCCTTAATGAATCGCCGATAATAACCAGCAAGTCCAAGGAAACTCCGAATCTCAGACGCAGACGACGGAACATGCCACTCCCTGATGGCCCGAATCTTCTCGGGATCCACAGAAATACCATCTCCAGTCACCACATGCCCGAGAAAAGCAACTCTATCCAGCCAAAACTCGCACTTCGAAAACTTAGCATACAAACGATGCTTCCTCAAGATCTCCAACACCGTCCTTAAGTGCGAGGCATGCTCTTCCTCCGACTTCGAATAGATCAGAATGTCGTCAATAAAGATAACGACAAACTTATCCAAAAAGTCGTAGAAAATCAGGTTCATCAGATTCATGAAAACTGCGGGCGTGTTAGTTACGCCGAAAGGCATAACCACGAACTCATATTGTCCATACTTCGTCATGAACGCTGTCTTCGAAACATCATCCTTCTTCACCTTCAACTGATGGTAACCACTCCTCAAATCCAATTTAGAAAACACCCTCGAACCTCCAAGCTGATCAAAAATATCATCGATGCGAGGCAACAGGTATTTATTCTTAATGGTCACCGCATTCAACTCCCGATAGTCCACGCACATGCGACGCGAACCATCTTTCTTCTTTACCAGCAACACCGGTGCTCCCCACGGAGACACACTGGGATTAATATAACCCTTCTGTAAAAGCTCATCCAACTGCTTCCGCAACTCTTCCAATTCGGTAGGTGACATACGATACGGCGCCTTTGAAATCGGCTGCGCACCTGGAACAAGATCGATAGAAAATTCTAGGGCTCGATCAGGTGGTAAACCAGACATCTCCTCGGGAAAGACGTCGCCAAAATCACGCACCACAGCTGGCCACTCCAACTCCATCTGCATAGCCACAGCCTCCACCGGCCTGGCCTGAAATCTGACAGGACCAAGCGAACTGCTACCACGACTGAACTCAAATACTGGATGTCCGGGAATCTCGAACACCACCTTCTTCCTTCGACAGTCGATCGTAGCATAGAAGCTCACAAGCCAGTCCATCTCAAGAACTGCATCGTAGTTGATGATGTCGTGGACAATGAAATCAGCAAAAAGCTCATGTCCACAGACCACCAACGAGCAAGAATTGCAACCACGATGCATCGAGACCACGCCATTCCCTGTAACGATATTCCAACTCTTGGAAAGAGTGGACGTCGACAAGGAATGCCTCTCCACGAAGCTCCGGGAAATAATGCACATCGATGCACCAGAGTCAAAGAGGACTCGTGCAGGAAATGTGCAAACCAAAACCACACCTACCAATCAATTAACAATCAAACTCTAGTCTAGCAAACAACCATGTTCAAGCAAACAACACAATCTAACAATCAAAACCAGCTAGGAAAGTAACAGCTAGATTGAGGATTACCTGCGATAACCTCATCCACAGCCTCGCTCTCCACAGCGGTCATCAGAAAAGCCTGCCTCCTCGGCGGAACAGCCTGCCGAAAAGCCTTTCCCTGTGGAACAAGTGCTGCTCCACGTCCAGCAGGAACAGACGCTCGCTGCTGCAACGGCTGTGCTGCAACAGGTGCCCTCCGCAGCTGATTCGCATGCCGACAATCCATCGCGACATGGGAAGCATCACCACAAACCAGACACTGGCCCAGAAACTTCCTACACTGATCCTTGACGTGGCCAGGCTTGCCGCAGAAATGGCAAGTCTTCAGAATAGGCCCTCCTGGCCTCTTAAACTGAGCAGACTGATTAGGCCTGAATCCAGGTCTAACCACAGCTCTCGCCTGTTCCACAGGCCTCTTCCCAGCACCAACAATAGACCCCCTCCTCTGGTTCACGAGCATCTCCTGCCTCTTGGCTGCTACTAGAACCTTCTGATAAGACTCCCGGTCAGAAGAGGTCACAAAACTTTGGAGCTCCGAACCAAGTCCCTGCAGGAACCTCTGAGCTCTCTCCTCAGCGTCCTGCACCATCTTTGGCGCAAACCGACTCAGCCTCATCAACTCTTGGTGATATAGGTCCACCGACGAGTTCCCTTGCTTCAAATCGATAAAACGCTGCAGCATCTCTTCCCTGGCAGCTTTCGGGAAGAACTCACCCTCAAATCTGGCCTTGAAGGTAGCCCAAGCTATCGGCTCCACCAGCATCTTCTCTTCCGCATCCCACCAATTCCGAGCATTATCCATGAGTTGCCTCTTCGCTAAATCAACCCATCCAGCCGGGGTGATCTTGGCCATCTTCAGATTGTCCTCGATGTTCCGAATCCACTCATCGGCAGCCAGAGGACCCTCAGACCCATCAAAATATGCGGGACCCAGCTCCCGAAATTGCTTCGCTCCCGGCTCAGAGCGAGGGGCATCCGGAAGAGCCTGGGCAGCTCGAGCAAGTGGAGCATTCTGGACTTGCAGAAGCACGCCCTGATGCACTTGCATCATCTGGAGCATCATCCGCATCATCTCACCGATGGTGGGTTCCCGCTCAGGCTCCTCATCATGAGGGAGCGCACCACTGCCCCTACCACGGGTGAAACGCCTTCCTGCCATCTAATGACACAGAAAACGAATCAGATTAGACTCATAGCTTATGACATCGGACGTCGAACTTAGTTTATTGGACATTCTAATATTATTATCGCTATTCCAAAAATCGCAGTTACAGAAGGACCTGCATGGGCCACCAACAAAACCTGTCACGACCCGCTTCCCTAAAATGGAGGCGAGACGTGAAAAGGTCCGCACGAGAGTGGAGCTGTGAATCCCCAAACCCGATAAGCGTCAATAAAACATAAGCAGGTCCCTGTAACCACAATGGAACAACAATAATAACACAAGGAGAGACTGAAATAAAATCTCACATCTCATAAAGACCAATATCCAAAATAAGTCCAACATCCAGAAAAGCCACCAGGCTAAAAGAAAGAGTCTAAAGGCCCAGAACAAGGCCAACAAAAGCAACGACATAACAAAGTATAGGTGCTACGCACCGATAACAAACAACTGTCTAAACAAAAGTAAAACACAACGAAGACACTAGGACTGGTCCCCAGTGTCCACGTACTCCCCGTCAAATACAAACTCGGGCTCGGCGTCAGCAAACACCTCGTCCTCAACAAGGTACTCAGGCTCAGGATCTAACATGTGTCACCCAAAAGAGTAAAGGGGCACATGTCAGCAAGTCTAAAAGACTTGGGCAAGGAAACTGAAAGTAAGGCAACTAGCAACCTAGCAGTTATGGTATGCATGACATGGCAGTTATAACATGAGTGCACAATCAAGACATGGCAAGACAATTTGTACAAGAGAACAATCATCGGGACAAGACAAGAGTAGCCAAGCTACTATCAATCTCAATCAATTCACTATTCACGTTGTTTGTAGATGTTTACGCCTTACAGCTGAATGGTTCCACATTCGCTGATTGGCCGCTTAACACTACCCCAAAACCCAGGGTTTACGCCTTACCACTGCAGTTGCTGATCGGGCAGACTCCCAGTTGATTGGCCGCTTAACTCTTACCCCCAATACCCACACGTAATGGAGCCAGGGTCCCCGCACATGAGCTCGGCAAGTGAGCCGGGGTTGCCCCGCACATGAGCTCGCATTCTTAAACATTTGGCGTAGGGGTGCACCTAGCCGGAAACAAGCAATTCGGGCATTGGCTATCAACCAACACATGGCCCGCTTCTGGAACACGAGCCAGGAACACAAGCATTCGTAGCAAAGCTACGCAATCACAGAAGCACTTAAAGAATGCAATGACATGACAATTAATTCGCGTACCGTTAATGGAAGGTAAACATAACATGGTAACTGTGCAACATGATATATGTCGGAACTAGCTTCGTTGTCAAGCTAGTTCCCCCAATTTGCGCCTAGGCGAGTATCATTTCGTCGCCTAGCCTCTTTTACGCCTACAACAAGTAAATGGCCTAAAACATGGCCTAAACCCTAAGTGGCAAGTTTCACTTGCCTAGCACCGGGGATGACGATCACGAAGGTTCGTCTCGCGGATGCTAATCTACGGGGGAAATCGCTGTTATGGGGAAACAATCATCAAACAACATGAAATTTCATTAGGGTTTCATAAAAATAAAAATAGGTTATGAAAACATCGAGAGATCGATTTCTTACCGAGAGGAAGCGGAAGAAACACTCCGGAGAACCCTAGGACCAGATCTGGAAACAAATGGAGAAGTTTGGAGAATTAGGGTTTTTGGGGGATTTTGGGGATTTGGTGAGATTTTGGGGAAAATGAGAGGTAGATAGAGTGGATGGATGGTTTGGATGATGGATTTAGGGCTTGGGATGAAGGAATAGGGCTTGGAGGAAGATGGGGGCTCAATGGGGGAGATTTTAGGGTTTTGGGTCGAGTGGAGGAAGAAGAAAACGTTTGGGAGGGGTATAAATAGGTTGGGCTAGCGGCTGCCCAGAAATTAGGGTTTTAACACAGATTAGTCGGTCAAAGAGCAACCACTGACCGACTAGTTTGGCAACTAGTCGGTCGGTCGACCAACGCAGACCGACTAAGTGTAAACAGTAACTTCTGAACGAAAATAGGATTTAGATTTAGTCGGTCCATGAACAAATACTGACCGACTAGTTTAGCATCTAGTCGGTCGATGAACGTTCTTAGACCAACTAAGAGTAAACAGTAACTGATACTAAAATTAGATGATGTGTTAGTCGGTTAAAGAAACATTGCCGACCGACTAGTTTGCAACCTAGTCGGTCAACCAACGTTCTTAGACCGACTAACGATAAACAGTAACTCCTGAGAAATTTAGAAAGCCAACTAGTCGGTCCAAGAAGGATTGCCGACCGACTGGATCGTCATCTAGTCGGTCGGTGCCCCTTCTTATACCGGCTAATGAGCACCAAAAGTTCCGATACGGAGCGCGGGGCCCCGGGATCGATTCCTAAGACTCCTAGGCTTGATCTAATAGTAAGATACGACCGTTATGAAGTCCGTCACGAATGACATACTTCGAAATCGACAATCCTAAGGAAGAAACGAGAAAATACGACGAATCGATCGAAAATGAAAGCTACGGAGACGAAAACCACACATGCGGAGAAAATCCACCAAAACATATATTATATTATAATAAATCCAGATACATGAAAAGCAGTCGTTACAGATAATCATAACAAGTGGTATCAAAGCCTAGGTGAGCTGTGTGAGAGAGTGAAAAGGAGTGAATTTTTTTGGGGGATAATTTTTATAATTTTTTCTCTTCAAAATGTTAATGGAAGAATCATCCTTATCAGGAGCAATGATCAAGCTGACGGCCACAAATTACACATTGTGGAGACCTCGAATGGAGGATCTCCTCAATTGTAAAGATTTATTTGACCCATTGGAGGTCAAAGGAGTAAACCAGAATCCACCAATGAAGCTGACTGGAAAAAGATAAATAGAAAGAAGATCAGTCAAATCTGACAATGGATCGATTACAGCATCTTCCACCATGTTGCGCAGGAGACGGACGCGTCCTCTGGCAAAAGCTTGAGGACATGTACCAAGCCAAGACCACTCAAAAAAGCCTTATTAGTGAAGCGATTGGTAAATTTGAAGCTACAAAGTGGAACTTCTGTTGCCGAGCATACGAGCGAGTTCCAAAGCCTGGTGAATCAGCTATCTGCAGTGGAGTTACGGCTTGGGGATGAAGAGCGAGCTCTTCTCCTTCTTAGTTCTCTTCCAGACAGCTGGGAGACGTTGGTGGTCTCTCTCAGCAATTCGGCACCAAACAACAAACTTACAATGTCTATGGTTAAGGATGCCCTCTTCAATGAGGAGGCCAGGAGAAAAGAAGCCGGCACCGACCAATCGCATGCCCTCGTGACAGAGACTCGAGGAAGACAACAAGGAGGTGGTCAAAGCTAGGACACAGGCAGGAGCAAAAGCCGTGGTTGGTCCACAGACGGAAGGAGGCCTACCTACAAGTGTTACCATTGTGGCATGGAGGGCCACATGAAGAAAAACTGCGGGAAGCTGTTACGAGAACAAAGTCAAAATGGTTCTCAACAGAAGCCCAAGGATGGAGAAGCGTTAGTCACTTGTACCGGAGAAGTGGCCATTTTTTATGTCCAAGAAGAGACATGCCTTCACGTTTCCAATCAGGCCAACGAGTGGGTGGTTGATACAGCAGCATCCTTCCACGCCACTCCTCGAAGAGACTTCTTCACCAGCTACAAAGCATGAGACTTTGGCATCGTGAAGATGGGGAATACAAGTTCCTGCAAGATTGCAGGAATTGGCGACGTTCAGATTCAGATGAACGTCGCTGCACAATCACGCTGAAGGATATCCGCCTTGTGCCAGATCTCCGGCTAAACTTGCTCTTTGGGACATCCCTTGACAAACAGGGTTTCGACAACCACTTCAACAACGACACATGGAGAATAACGAAAGGTGCCATGATTATCGCAAAGGGGCACATTTGTGGTACATTATACAAAACTCATGTGAAGATATGTACCGACAGCCTTAACGTGGTGGAACGTGAGGCTACTCAAAATCTGTGGCACCAACGACTCGGTCACATGAGTGAGAGAGGGTTATCTCTCTTGACAAAGAAGGATCTGATCTCAATCACTAAGGATGCTGGATTAGATCCTTGTTAGTATTGCTTAGTTGGCAAGCAACATAGAGTCTCCTTCAGTTCTTCTTCAACAAAGAGATCAGAGTTACTTGGTATGGTACACTAATGATGCTTCTCGGAATCACTAGGTGGCAACAAGTACTTCTTGACCTTCATTGATGATGCTTCTCGGAAGGTGTGTGTCTACTTCTTGAGGACAAAAGACCAAGTGCTCGACTACTTCAAGCTATTCCACGTCATGGTCGAACTTGAGACAGGAACGAAGCTAAAGTGCCTCCGCTCAGACAATGGAGGCGAATACACTTGCAGAGCGTTCGATGTCTACTACAAAACTCAAGGCATTAGACATGAGAAGACGGTTCCTCGCACTCCACAACACAACGGTGTAGCTGAAAGGATGAACCGGACGATCATGGAGAATGTCAGAAGCATGCTCAGTATGGTTAAGCTACCAAATCCATTCTGGGGAGAAGCTGTTAGTGCCTCCTGCTACCTCATCAACATATCACCATCAATACCTTGCGATTTTGCAATTCCAGAGAAGGTGTGGTCTGATAAGAATCCGTCATACTCCCACCTGAGGGTATTCGGTGGCTTAGCCCTTGCACATGTATCCAAGGAGAAAAAGTAGAAGCTTGATGCAAGGACCATTCCTTGTATCTTCATCGGCTATGGAGATGAAGAATTTGGGTACAGGTTGTGGGACCCAAAGACGAAGAAGGTTATTCGGAGCAGGGATATACTGTTCCAAGAAACTTAGGCCTTGAAAGATATTGAAATGCCCATGGCATTCAGAAGCTGAGTATCTTCTACTTTCTGAAGAGGGGAAGCCAGAGAGCTTCCATGAAGCGATATCTCACAAGAACAAAGAAAGTTGGTTGCAAGCTATGCAAGATGAGATGGAATCTCTGCAGAAGAATTCTACTTATGAGTTGGTCAAGCTTCCACAAGGAAAGAATGTGCTGAAGAACAAATGGATGTTCAAGCTCAAGAAAGATGGCAATGGAAAGGTAGTGAAGCACAAAGGTCGGCTGGTGGTCAAAGGCTTCCTTCAGAAGAAAGGTATTGACTTTGACAAGATGTTTTTCACCTGTTGTGAAGATAGCTTCAATCCGTGTGATTCTCGTGTTGGTAGCCAGGTTGAAGCTAGAGTTGTACAGAGATATAGCTAGGATGGTTGTTAAGTGACAATCAATTCGGATGTAGCTGGAGGGGGAGAATTGCTGGTTTTTCCAGCAACATCCAGCAACCCATGAGGGTTGCTAGGATTAGGCAAATGAGGGGGTTGTTCCACCACCCTGCTTGTGGTAGTTGCTAGGGGTGGTAAAATGAGCCCGACCCGACCCGAACCGAACACGGCATCCTTAACCGGGAATGGGTATGGGCCAATCCGGGTCAAGTAGGAAACGAGTTGACCCGATCCGACCCGGATAAAATCCGGGTCAGGTATGGGTTTGGCATGTCAACCCGGATGACCCGAATTCGACCCGATTTACTTTCTCTCTCTATATAAAACTTTATATAATAACTTCAATACACAGTTGCAATGGGAGTTGTGCTTATACGATTTGAATTGTTGTCCTCTTCTTTAAGAGGTCTTGGATTCAATTCCCTTTATATACAACTTTTTTGTTAATTTTATTACTTTCGTTAATCAAATGGTAACGTTAATTATACTTCCTTGCTGTCATCAGTGCGGTTTAAGCGACGAGCTACTGGAAATTATGCAACACATACTAAATTGTCGGTGGCTATTAATAAATAGCTGGATATCGAAAAAGGAGTTGTAGTGTATAAGTCAAATCTTAACCCGACGGGTTAACCCGAACCCGACCCGGAAATTTTTCGGGTCACCCGAACCCGACCCGGATTCAATCCGGGTCGGGTTAGGGTTTACCCCTATCCGGGTCGGGTCAAATCTGACCCGACCCGAACCCGAACCCACCTGACCCGTTTGCCACCCCTAGTAGTTTCACCAACCCCTCCCCCTTTGCTTGCCTATAAAAGGAGAGAGGGCTGATGTGTTTAGTCCCCACACCAAAACAAGCAACAACAAACAGTGCAAGACTTGTGAAGAGTTGTGAGTGTTTTTCTTCCGCGAGAAGAAGTGTGTCCAATTCCAGAGAGGATTGTGAGGAGTAACCCAGAGAAGAAAATTACCCCAGAGAGGGAAGTTAACCCAGAGAGATAAAAGTTGTATTGAGTTTTTTTAGTGGTGTTTATCTTAAAGTGTGTAAAGTTATTTCCAGTGAGTGATAGTGAAGTCCTTTTTTTACTCTCCAATTTTTACTGTTTTACAGTAATCAGTATTTTTACTGTTTAACTGTAATCAGTAAGTCTTATAGTGATCAGTGAGAATCACAACACACACAATATATTCCTCCTTCCAACTCGGCCCGAGAACTAGCGAACGACCTTCCAATAGGTCCACCTAGCATTCCTTAGTCATCAAGTGACTTAGGCATAAGACTAATAATAACATATTTTTATGCATGCGCATAGTTCTTTCATGAAGTCAATTGGTTAATTACTTTGTGAATCAATGACACTTGAACCAGTCCAACCTTCAATCGTTCTCATGTGAGTGCTCCTACTTCAATCAAAACTAACCTCTTGGAAACGTGCATGCTATCAAATGATGCTTCTTTGCTGCGATATATACGAAATAGGCTTTAAAAATAAAGAGAATTAAATCCCTCAACCCCTCCTCTCTATCTACAGCTGCTTCTCGCACCCCTGACGTTCCACCTGCAAGCAACTGACAGTTTCTGGAACAAATCTAACAGCTTCAACAATGGGGACTGAACTCCCCGTTGAAAAATCAAACAAAAATACTAAAAGCAAAAAATAAAAATAAAAACCAAGCAACTATCTCTGAGAAACTTTTAAAGCTGCCCCCATGAAAAAGCATGAACAAAAACGAACGAGGAAAGAGACACAGAGGGTAAGGACCTCGAAGCCAGAGGTCTAAAACAAGTGTAAACTTCAACAGTAGAGAGTTAAAGGATGCTTCATGGACTTCGAAATCGAAGCAACAGTGAAGGAAGGTCTGAACCCTTTGCTGGAGTCTGATACACACTGTTGCTCCATCTCTGCAGAGAGCCAACCATGAAAAATTAATAGACTTGCATGCATCAGAGGTTCTAGATTAGATATATGGCCCTGAAACATCAAATCATGCACCAGATATCAAAATATAGATAGGCAGCGACTTAAATTTTATCTGAACCAGTAAGAATTTTCAATTCTTTCTACTTCTTTCCCCATTTTCCAAGGTAATGGTCTATATATCCTTCAAGAATTTCTACTGGTTTTTACTGTCTGTAAAAATTCAGTTTCTGTGGGAGAAAACACATATCAGGCATTTAAGTTCTTTCATTGATCCACCTATACATAGGTTGCTGCTTTGCTGCCTTGATTTGTCATTTTCATCGTCTAAATCATAAAATCACATTGGAGAAAGGCCTGGACAAGCAATAAATTAAATATGATCGTCGCACTTGTATCTATGAAGGGTTAAACTCATGGAATTATAATAGGAATGTGATCCATACTTATTTAATTGGGAAAGTTGCACTAAAATCCCCTTGTTATATAACGTCTGTGTAACTTAACATTCTTAATGTTTAAAACTTGCACTTAGACCCCCCTGGTTTTGACATTTGTTCGATATTTTAATTATACCGCAAGCCTACGAGTGGTCGTATATCAAACGGGTCGATCTCAGGGAGGCACTGAACTAAGTACCAATCAATTTTGGATTGTAGTTAGCTACACGATTTCCATTCGGATGGTCAAGAATTACTAGGAATTTATCAATAGAATAAAATACCCTGGCTAAGTATCCCTACTATTATGAATTAATTACAAGATTGATCTCCATGTCAATTTATTAAATTAATGCCTCGGGTGAGATTATCGAACTAATTCCCAACCCTCGTTTACTCTCGTGGGAGAACTCAGATCAAAGTTAAGGATCCGTAAACTAAGATTCCAACTCTCGTTGATAACCCTAATTGAGTAGCCATAATTAATCAAGGATCCAACTGTCGTTGATAACCTTAAATTAATAGAAAATTAACCTAACTATCGAGATGCACCAAATCAAAACCCCAACTCTTTGATAACAAATCATTGGGTAAATTAATATAAAGTGCATCCAAGACTAAACCCTGAACAATTAAACCAATAGATTGAAAGTAATGCGATCAATTCATAATACAATTTATAATAGGGTTCAAGTCAACCCTAAGCAAAGAGAACTACTCGCGAGCCATAGAAAAAGCAATCAAACAATTCTAAATATTTATCATAAAATTAAAGGAGAAAGAGAGACAATAATAACAAGTGGAAGAATCAAATGAAGTTCCAAGCCTTAAATCCAAATCGACAAGAGATGATCTTACAAAATCTTCCCAAAAGTTAAACAGAGTATCCGCAAAATACATGAGAAAAATGACCTAGAAAACATGCCCAACTAAATTACAAAACTGAGTTTAAGTACCCCCCCAAAAGCCCTTAACAAATCGAGTCTAAAAACTAAATTTGACAGACACATGGCCGTGTACTAAGCTGCACGGCCGTGTTGAAACTGTGCAGGAATTGGCCTTTTCTTCTGTGTATTTTGCACGTCCATGCTAACTCCTTGCACGGCCATGTCAGCTCTTGTAGGAAATTCTCCAGCTCCTCTGTTGACATTGCACAGTCGTGCGGATAGGCTGCACGGCCGTGCGGATAGGCTACATGGCCGTGCCACTTTGGTGCATGCTGGCTGATACTCAGAAACGCTCGCACGGCCGTACGGGGTTCCATGTTGTCCTATTTTAGCCCACTTTCTTTAGATTTTGCTCTCCTTGCTTCAGATCTTCTTCTCTCTCAACATTCTCATCGCTCATTTACCTCGATTATCTTGATTTGGCCCTGAAATATATGAAATATATCCCGAGAGTGAAATGAAATAAAACAACCAAAAATGCATGAAGAATCAAAATAAAACCTGAAAGTTATGAAAATTCCCTAACAAAAATAAACCAAAAATCCTACAAAAAAGTACTTAACAAAATCCACTAGCTAAACTCTTGTGTGTCCTCAAGTGTCATGCCCCATTCACACATATACCTTATACGACGTCTCAGAGCGGGGAAAAGGAAGGATGGAGCCTGATAAGCCGCGGTATTACACCAAGCGTGTAAGGTAAACACACAATAAGCAGGCCGCTGCGAATGCTGGGATCATACATCACAGATATATGAAGAAGGAAGCAACACACATAGCCATCACAGAGAGTACATATTCACAGAACCACATAACCAAAGAGCGTACCACACACCAGCGTCCAGTACAAAGTGAACTGTCTCTAGTACATACATGACAAGTGCTACAAGCCACCAGCAAAAAATACAGCTACAAAAGACAACACACTCACCACTCAACACAACACACACCACAAGATATAGCCCAAAAAGTGGTGTCCCCCAACCAAAACCCACGTCTAAGAAGTCCCCTGAGGGACACTCTGCTCTGGTGTCCTCTGCTCAAGACCTGAAAGAAAAATAAGCACGTCAAACATGCCCAGTAGGAAGCTAACTAGGGTAGGAAAAATTATTTAGGGTTATGAGTGTAACGGTAATAGGAGTACAAGCAACCAAGGTAAAAAGTACAACACACGAGTGTGCAACAACAACAACACATATATGGTTCATTAGTTGGTTGATGTTAGTGATTTTTGGAAGCCTGTGTATCACCAAAAGATAAGGGTCTGGACCTCACCCCAAATTTGGGGTGAATATAGCACACGACGCAGTGGACACGGGCACTGTACGTCGGGCCTCTCAACTCCCCCGTCCCTGGCAGGAGTGAGGCTCTCCACATAGTAAAACAACCTGCGTATGTCCCCTCCACTTCCGGTAAAGGCAAGTGGGTGTAAGTATCACATATCACATATCACTTTTCCCGACTTCTCAGTCCAGTCCCTTAAAGTTAAGTTATACCCAAACTTCCCCCATCCCAATACTAGGATGTCCACCCGCCTTAGAGCAGATCGAGACATCCCAGTTAATATGTCAGGTGTCATAATGTTCAATGGCCATACACAAGTTTACAAAAGTATTACATTGCACAACATTTTTAATGGCCAATTTCCAAGTTTCTCCAACTTCAAATTCATTTGGGCATTTTATCGAACATATGGCGGTCGTCATGTAAATGAAACATGTCACACCATCAAATTTAGTAACAAATAGCATAACCAAACTTACATACATGCATCAACTTCATTCATGCATTTTGAAGTGAAACATTAGCAATATCACACACTTCCAACTTCACCCAACACTATCCAGCATACTAAAATTGCAAAATCAGTTAGAAAGACAGCATTTTTACCCATTTCTCTTGTGAATTTGACAAAACTCAAAGAATGAAAGTTGGATATATTATAGTCCTGGGTTCACCCATAAAATTTCATGCAGAAATGTGAAGTATATGATTTATAGTGAATTGTTTAGTCAAGTGTATCAAATCTGTTCTGCAGACAGATTTCTGGATCTGTCTTCAAAGCCAATTTTAAGCATTTTGGAGGCAGAATTACAACATATAAGCACTGTGAACTTTTAGAAACACTTCTTAGGTTTCCAACAAGACCAAAATCAGCAAAATCCATAGAGTGTGCAGGTAGTAGTGATAATTTTACTGAACTGTGTACAGCTTGACAGAATTTCAGACATCTTGCAAACATGGAATTATTTCTCATACTTATTGAACTCAACATATAACAAATTTTATATGAATTTGGGGTAGGACTTCAAAACCTAAAGCTAAATATTTTTTTCAGAAAGTGATTCTAACTACAGAAATCAGAATTGATGTATAAACACACATGCAGAATTTCTGTTTTTCAAGAGAGGGTGATTTGCTAGGAAAACAAGGGAAAGATTGAATCTTTTGGGCTATTACCAACATAAAACATGAAATCCATGACAAAAACAATATAAATAGCATCCTAGAAGTCTCATATTCCTAAATAAAATTTCCCAACCTAGGTTAGAATTCCTACCTCAAGAAATCCTCCTTCCTTCTCTCTTTTCTTTCTCCTCCTTCCACCCTTCTTTCTCCTTGAAGTGAGCTAGGGTTTTCTTCAATTTTTGGAATGGAAATTAGGGGTTTGGAGCTTGAATAAATGGCAAGGGAATAGGGGTGAGTTCGGCCATGGTAAGGGGTGGGAGAGAGAGAAGTAGGAAAATGAAAGAAAAAGAGAGAAAGTTAAAGAAAGATGTTGACCTTAATGCCCTTCCAAAATAACCCCCCAAGTTTCAAGTATTTACAAGTTTGCTATTACTTTATATACACACAACTTAAGTGTGTATGCACAGCAGTTTTTGGCCAAAAGACCATTTTGCCCCTGGCCTTTCTAAGAATTTACGGGTGTGACACTAAACCCATCCCTTTTCACACTAGCCCCTCAAAGAAAAACCCACTCTTTCTAAATTTACAAGTTTGACATTTCTTTACACATTCACTTTTACTCCACACACACCCTTCCACCCGTGTAGTCAAATGACCAAAATGCCCCTACACTTTTCACAAATTCACATGACTGCCATGAGCCACATTCACGCCAAATCACTCCTTATCTACTCATTATACCCTCTCTACTCGCGTGTAGAGGCTACCGTATCGGTCGCCGTATAGAGCTAAGCAGGCCATGACATCAAGCAAGACAAGATAGGTACATGAAATACGAGGAGAGAATGTTACAAGTAATTAAAGGTCACACTCTCATATTCCAAATGGATCAACCCATGCATGCGTAAGATATGCAAAAAATTCAAAGTTTAGTCCAAGCATGCATCAAGCTTTATTCATTGTTCATGGTATATAAATCAAAGACCTTTTCATCATGATCTCAAGTTCAACGTACACATCCATGAAAAAGAGCAAATAGAAAAAAAATGCTTCTACTTAGTTTAGACCAATAAGACTACAACTAATGTTGTGCACGTATCAAGATTGAAGCACAATATTGTGTCATAGTATCTCAATTCTCACAAACTTGGCCATGACAATGCTAAGTTTTCCCTAATTTATGGAAGATAGATACACTTGATTTATAGTTTTCTTTTCAACATATTTATTTACACTTGTATATATGAAACTTAGGGTGACCCATATATTGAGTTTTCATCCAATGACTCTTAAATCGGACGACTTTAGGACATTAGGCCAAGACGGGCCTCTCGGACCTACTCTCTTGAATCACCTAAGATTCACCTATTCATTTCTCATGCATTCTTCCAAATCTTGTATTTTGTCACGAATTCCCAATACTTCTTGAGGTATGAGAACCTGGCTACTCGACAGGACTGGAAGAACGATACATTTCTTAAGGTACTTCGATTCAGGGCCGTCTCCCCCAAAATCCTATCATCACCCGACTTCATCTTCCCCAAAGAAGCTCCTCCCTCCTCGGCAACTTCTTCGAGCTCAGCCTCTTTCTTGCTCTCCAACCATCTGCCCTAACCCCTTCACCTGGAACCACCTTTTAGCCTCCTCAATCGAACCGCTTTACATTGAAAAAAAAGCAATCTCTTAGAGCTTCTCCCTCTCTCCCCTCCAAGCTCCCCATCTCAGAGAAACCCTCTTAGATTTCTCAGAGTTTGAGCCTAATGTCACTTAATAATCATATCTGTTCACAAAAGATTAGATTGAAATTCAATTCTCAGAGAGAATCATCTACTTTATTTGCTCCTCATTCCAAGTCCTAAAGATCAGCGACGATGCCGACTCCTGCAGCTCCCTTGCTAGCACCCCCAGCCTCGCTGCCTCATCCATAAGCCCCTTCTCTATCGCATCACCAGTCACCAGCGGCGTCTTCCCCATTGCCGCAGGCCTCAAATCAAGATCTCCATGGTTTAGTTTTGGAAACTCCAGCCAACTCAGATTTACAACTGAAGACTCTGTGAGTCGTTCTCTTGCTCCTATTCACCCGTATCAACAAGTTCGGCTTCACGGTCCACATTGACGCCCACAACAGATTTCTCCCGCCTCTTCAAAGCCACGAAAATTGGAGTGTGTTAGGAGATCTGGAACTGAAATCCAAAGAACAATATTTCAGTAAATTTTACTATAGTATTTGTTGATTGAGCTGCCCCAATTAAGATCTATCTCATCAGATAATCATGTCATCATTTGCTTTTCGGTCATCGATTCGTGGACCACCACCTTTCGTTGATCTCATGTCTTCTCTAACCTCATCCAGATCTTTCTCTAGCATCCAAAAGACATTGTCTACTAAGGTCCACCAACTTTCATTGATCGCATGTCTTCTGTAACCTCATCCAGATCTTACTCTAGCATCCAAAAGACTTTGTCTACTGATTTTGGTTGTTTATCAGCAACTACAAAGAAAGTCAGTTTCAGTTGAACTTCTTCCAGTTCTGATGACAGAATTTTGTCCACAAACTCTGCTATTGCTACTCAATGGATACTTGATTCAGGTGCTTCACATCACATGACTTTTAATAAATATGTTCTTACAAATTGTTCATTTGTTTCTTCGCCATTATATATTCATACAGCCAACAGTACTCGTCTTCCCATTAATTTAGTGGGTGATATCAATTCCGTCTCTAATCCATCTGGTAGTCTAACCATATCTTCTATTCTCCAATTTCCACAATTAACAATGAACCTAATTTCTGTCAGTTGATTAGCTAATGATGGTTACACAATGATATTCACTTCTTCTTCTTATACTGTACAAGATCAGACCGGCAAGAAGATTGATGCAGTTCGTAGAGTGGATGGTTTTTACCAGTTAGATTATCTTCATTTACCTCCTTCTATTGGTTTTGGACTCTCCACTTCAGACTTATGGCATCGTCGATTAGGTCACATTTCAAGTTCATGTCTCAAAGTTTTATCTAAATCTGGGTTGTTGGGATCCTTGAAATTGAAACTTTTATCACCATGCACTGCTTGTCAATTAGCCAAACAATCTGCATTATCATTCACATCCAGTACTCATACTTCATCTGCACTATTTGACCTTGTACATTCAGATATATGGGGTTCGACTCCTTTACCATCCATGTGTGGTTATCAATATTACATATGTTTCAATTACCACTATTCATGATTCACTTGGCTCTATCTTATGCATACTAGATCCGAAATTATTCAAATTTATACTGAATTCACGAATATGATTCACATACAATTCAGTAAACGCATTAAGATATTATGATAGGATAATGCACGATAATATATTTCTCATAACGTGCAATCTATTTTAAAATTTCTTGGCACTTTGGCTCAACGATCCTGCCTACTTTCACATGAACAAAACGGAGTGGCTAAACGAAAACATAGTGTAATATCATGTTTCCTTATGTACGGGTATTGTACTAGGTATTTCTATTCGTGTTTTGTCTACATATATTTTTCATGTATTTTGGTGATTTTTTCATAATTTTAATAAAATAAAAATCTATTTTTACAAATTTTAAATTAATATTAGATGGCCTAATGTGTTGTATTTAATAGAATACATGGTATGTTATTATGGCTACTAGTATTAATTAAGTGTATTTCCTTTTTCTATAAATTAGAAAATCCAAATTTTTTATGCATGCGACCAAACCCTTATAGGTGTCACCTAATTAGCTAAGCCTCATCCTAATTGTGACTAGGGTGAGCACGGTTTGCTCAAACCGCCCGAATTGAACCGGACCGAACCAGACCGAGCCAAAAACCGAACCGAACCGCTCTCCATCAGTCTGGTTTGGTCTCAATCATTGGAAACTGCCACTTATATGGTCTGGTTTAGTTTCACCACGTCGAAACCGCTTAAACCGAACCGAACTGACTCCTAACGTATATTATATATTGTGCTGGAAATTTGTTGGGATTTTAACCCTAGTCCCTAGGAACCCTAGCCTAAGGCCTTTAGACTGAGCGGCACCGCGTCGGCCCTATTTGGCTATCTGCCCTCTTCAATCTCCAGTCTTCACTCTTCAGAGTTTAGACTGCATTCGTTTTTTTTCGTTTGAGCATCACTAATTCTCCATGCACTTAACGCATCATATAGCCTTCTTTAACTTGGAGAAGAAAATGGGATGTGCTTAGTTGACAATGAGATAGTATGGGCCGTTCCTATTTGTAGAAACATCATTGAATTAACATGATCAACGTAATTCAGCATCAAATACCATTTTGATACAACTTCTAGTGATGAATGCACCCTAACTGCTATGGAAAAATGAAAATACATAGAACAATAATAATCGCACCTGTCACAGTCACGGTTAGAACAACTGCAAGCGATGCAGTGCCTAATTTTTCTTTGTCTGATAAGGAGCACAGAAATGAAGCCATGACATGAAATTATTTTAATGACAAAGTCTATATTTAGCAAAATTGGGTATACGAGGGGATCTTCCGTCATTATATGTCTGAACCGCGGTTCCAAACCGAACCAAACCGCTCCACGCAGTTTTCGTCGGCTCGAAAACCGTCGGTCTGGCGGTCTGGTTTGGTCTGGCTTGTGAGAAACCGCTACTTATACGGTCTGGTTCGGTTTAGGTCCCAAATTGCCGGTTTGAGACCGTGCTCTTGTTGGAAATAATGGCTCTCAAAAGCCTTTGTTTCATTCCCACTAACTCTTTAGTCCCACATTGCTTGGGCAATTTGCCTTGGAGGAATTTATTATTGAGTTTTGGAGGTGTGCCCTAAGGGGTACGACTCTTTTGTGAAGGGGACAAGACTTATAGGAGTATGGGTCCACCACACGTGCACCGCCACCGCCGACAGGCCGTGGCGTGGCGCGTGCGACTTTCCTTTTTTGGACGCCGACTTTTCTTTTTTGGACCTAGCACATTGATGTCTCATTCTAAATGTTGGAAATGGCTAATTGATTGCAGCATTCAAAACCTCTCATTAAATACGCAATTAAAGCCTCGCTTTAATACGCAGCATTCAAAGCTTATTTTAATACTCGTTTATTATTTGGTCGTTTGAATTCATAACAGCTATTTTTTAAACTCTATTAATATCCCTCTTCATTCCTCAAGAATACACGCAGAAAAATTGCTTCCTCCAAAAATTCTTCTTTGCTTCATCCCGTTCTAATGGGTAGCTATACTGTGCAAACTCCAAGTCTCTGGCCACGAGTGGACGCGTCTAGGGGGCTGCTGTGTTAACCTTGGGGAGCAACCGGTAATAGCGATTACCCCCGAGGTCGCGCCGTAATTGCTTTCAAGTCAGTGGTCATCTCACGCCACAGCGCTTTCAATTACTTATGTTAGGTATTCTGTTTCTCTGATCTTCCTCGTATAGCCACGATATTCTACCTATTTAATCAACAATTTGAAAGCAATTAATCCGGTATTATACTATGGCTGTCATCGCTTTCTACTTGCTACCCTCACGCCTCCATTACATCTGCTAAAGCTCCTCTCGCGATTTTCTATCGCTAGAAGCATCAGAAGCAGAGAAAGATGGTGTCCGAGGGCATTCGTTTGGGAATGGGGAACCCACTGCTCGACATCTCCGCCGTCGTCGACCACGATTTCCTCAACAAGTAACAACTCATCCTCTCTATCTTAGTCTCTAGATCTCGTTATCATTGATCATGAAATTAGCTTATCATTTAAATCTGAATGATCTTGGTTCTTTGTTAACCATAGATATTGCTTCTCAGATCCGTTTCTTTATGCATTTATTTTGTTTTGCGACAAGATTTGATTTTTTTCAGCTGCGGTTCTCAGTGCTTGTAGCGCTTATGAGTGATGAGTAGAGTAGTTTTTAAATTAATAAACGAGTTCTTGGGGTTTATAAGTTCTGTTTTGATCCATTGAGGCGGAGATCCGATTGAAGGGACTTATTGGCCCCTTCAAAATTTTCAAAATTTTGAGAGGGGTGCTTGGTTTAATTGCCTGCAAAACTAAAGTAAGAGTAATAAAGGATATAATTAAATAAAGATTAATCTCAAACCCATCTTTCCTCTCTCCTTTGTATTTCGCAATTGTCACGCCCCGCTTCCCAAAATGGACGGAAGCGAAACGTGACGAGGCCCGCTTAGGCCAGAGCTTTGGAAGCTCGGACCCAATAAGCGTCTGTAGGGGTACCATTTAAAAAAAACTTCAGGTTCTTGCATTTATAAAGTCTAGGAACAACAAAAGTACAGAAAGGAAATGGCATTAATTTAAATGGAGAAATAATATCCAACTGGTACAATGTCTAAAAGAAGCCTAAGCATGGCAACAAAAGTTTAAAGACAAACCGAAAAGTAGCAACCTCTGAAAGTGACGACTAAAAATGACCGCTAGGTCTGGTCCTCGTCAGGTATGTACTCTGATAACGACCCACGTACTCCAGCAAGTCTGCCTCGTCCACGATCTCTGGCTGAACACCTGACGTACAGCACCCAAGAAAAAGGAACTGTACGTCAGGTAAAGTCTACAGGAAGGGTTAGACTTTACTGCAAGTGCACCGAACTTTAAACAACGGTTTACTGGTTGATTAGCATGCTGTGGTTATAATAGAGTAATACAACAGGAAGTAACGCAGCAGGAAGGTAAAACGGAACAAGTAGTAGTCGTAGCGTGTGCTACCAACTACGGGACTAACCTACAGGTGTCAAGACAAGTCGGGACGTGACGGGACAAGACAAGACAAGACAAATGAGACACGAAAGGGTTCACGCCTTACGGTTCGAGGGGGATCAGACCCTCTTGCCGTGCGCACGCTCAACCCAACCCCAACCCCAGGAACTCAGGACAAGATTTACAGGGATCATTTCCGCTGGGGAAACATTCGAAACGCCCGAAGGCTTTTTGTGTAACAGGGATCACCTCCGCAAGGAAAGCATCCGAAACGCCCGAAGGCTTTTTGTGTAACAGGGATCACTTCCGCAAGGAAAGCATCCGAAACGCCCGAAGGCTTTTTGTGTAACAGGGATCACTTCCGCAAGGAAAGCATCCGAAACGCCCGAAGGCTTTTTGTGTAACAGGGATCACTTCCGCAAGGAAAACATCCGAAACGCCCGAAGGCTTTTTGTGTAACAGGACACGACATGACAAGTGTAGGGAGTTGTTATTCTAGGGTGTCCACACACACGCACACACATGATAGCCCTATGATGTCAAAAGTTGTTGTTGTCGAGCTCAGACTTCGTCGTCAAGTCTGAGCCGTCAGGAGTCGTCCCGGACGCTATCATTTCACGTCCGGTTCTATACATTCACAGTCTAACAGTTCTAGCAATCTAAGACCAAAGCACGGTCAAAAACGCAAGTGGGTACACTTGCCTGAAATTGCGAGTGCATCGTCCTCTCGAAGCGTCTCGTTCAAGCGTCTTGTCCAAGCGTCTTGTCCGCAGAAGTCCGTCTGAAACAGGTCATGGCGACAGTGTCAGGTCGCGTTTTTCAATAATCCTATTTAGGTTCATTTCTAGGTTGTCGGGGCTACCCTAATTGTCAAAGTCACAATTTGATGTTTTATCAGCCTAGATCGACCACTACCCTATATGCACAGAAAGTTTGTCCGATGGTCGATTTCTACGGTGAGCAACATTTTACTGGTGCGGAAAAGTAAATTTAATTATTGTGGTCCAGTTTTAGTTAAGGTTCAGTTCGCTACAGTGTGGGTTTCGCTACGAGTTAAGGGGGACCAACCTGGTGTGAGGAAACGCGCATTTAATCTGGCATCGAGTCTGAAAACGGTGGCGGTGCTCGCGTCCATGACCGCGGGTAGCGTAGTGAAGGTCGTCTCGGGATTGCCTCAGGATTGGAACCGCTGCGGGTAGCGCAGCTGAGATGTCACGGCTACGGGTACGGTGTCGAGATTGCTTCGGTTGCGGGTCCCGGTAACAAAAATGCCTACAGCAACAGGAACGAGTCGCGACGACAGGAGGCCTCGAAATCTGTGGCATGCAAGGGGCTGACGTGGATGGAGCAAGGAAATGGGCGGCCGTCAACGGAAAGTTCTATGGCATCAACGGCGTCTGAGCTACGGGTAGCGTAGCGAGACTCGTCCGGGCAGCGGAATAATTGCGGCAATGAGTACGATTGGTCCGTCAGCAAGAACAGCGAATAATGGCGTGCACGGCGACGAAACTGTAGAGAAATGTATGCCCTCGTGGCTATTTATCTTGATGAAACATCTTGTTCAATAAATGAAAGTATTCTTTCTGGTAAAGTATTATCTGAGTTGTTCATTACTCGGATTTTTCCCTTGGATTCATAGTTAGGTCACACATGTTTCGAAATGTAGATTACGATTATGGGAAATGTCTGACCTCTAATAGCTTGAATCCTAAAAGTGTTCATGGTCATAGATGTGTCGAGAAAGGGGATATCAACACATCAGACAGACCATTGCGTCCCTGTCTGGTTGGTCTCATAACCAAGCGACTTGGTAAAGTCAGAAACAGGACGCAGGTGCTCAGTAAAAGCTGAGTTCACTGAACGACCCAAACAGGGAGTTATTAAATGGATACACATTAACTAAACTATCATTAATAACTCTAAGTGATAATAGGTAAGTTGGTCCTTAGGACTTGAGATCATTGTATGAAGCTATGTGTGGACAGTGTCACTTAGGTCTAATGATCTAACTTCGAGGCTAGGCCTGATGAAAGATCTTAGGCTGGGTGACACTCGAAACATATGAGCTAAGTAGTGATCAACAGAGAATTCGTCTCTTCCGTTAATGGGAAGTTAGTGTCACAGGTCAGTACGGCTCTCGGTAAAACCTTGGCCAAGGTATGTTGTAACTTGTACAACCTGTATGTACCAGAGACCGATGTATACCGACCACTCCTAGCCAATAGGGTTGATAGTGTACCATACCCTAGACTAGCCGAGTGACATAGTCATGACGAAGGGACTAAAACTGCGGAAATTATCACAGTCACAGTCAGAGTGATTTCGTCAGGCACTTTTGCTTAAACGAACCTATCACGTAATCGATGATCCCCAAACAGGGACGACACCTACTGCTAGTGGCCACTGTCGTCTTGAGACTTCGAGTCTCGGCCTGTAGTAAGGGTCAGGCTGTAGGGTCTCACACCGAGTAACACTCACGTTGTAGTAACAGATAGAATGTATAGAGGATATCATTAGATGTAAAGAGAATATTAAATTCACAAGTTGGTTGTGAAATTGGAGCATTTGGGAATGGAGGAAATTTCGTATGGAATCCAGAGGATCAAACCGTGTAGGAATCGGAGCTCGGATGAGCCCAGAAACGCGAGAAAGGCGAAACGGGAAGTGGGATAAAACCCACTTAGCAAAACGGGCGGGGCCCGCTGACCCAGCGGGCACGCCCGCTGGGTGCAGCGGGCACGCCCGCTGGGTGCAGCGGGCGCAGCCCGCTGCTCCAGCGGGCACGCCCGCTGGGTGCAGCGGGCGCAGCCCGCTGGTGACAGCGGGCTGAGCCCGCGCGGGTGTGCCCTAGCGGGCGCGCCCAGTAAGCCTAAGGTGGGCGCGCCCGCTAAGCTTAGCGGGTCGCCCGCCACTTAAGTTATTTTAGGGTTTTTTGTTGAAACCCTTGACGGCTACGAAATTTGGGTTTTTGCTCAACTTTGAGCAATTGTTTGAAGGGTTAAACGAACTCGGATCTCGTCGCCGTTTGTTCCTACGCGTTCACCATCGCTAGCTCTTCGAAATGATAACTTGTATCATCTCTAGAGCTCAACGATGAGTGAGGATTAATTGGTTGAAGGTTAAGGCTTTGTGTAAGCTACACTAACCAAAATTGAGTTAATCCATATCCCTCTTCCTAACATTTGTCCCACATTGCTCATGACAAAAGGAGGGGAGCCGGCCTCCTATATAAATAGGTGGGCACTCCCTTCTTTGTTTCTTGCACCAAGTCTCTGATTAAGGAGCTCACGAATACTTTGAGCAAACTTAATCTAGACTAAATTTATTCTCTCCCTCTATAAATTTTCCTGTCCTCCAACCGAGTCCTTGCAAGACAACGAGGAGGTCCGAATCTGATTCGGAAGTCTACGACGCGGGTTTACTCAAGTGAAATCTTCTACGGCTTGTGATGGCTTCGGAGGCAAGGTGCGCTACGGGAGCTGATCCAGTCTGCGGCGAGGAGCGATGCAACACGGCTCGGAAGACGGCTCAGATCAATGAGCGCAAGACGGTGCGGAACATCTTGCCTGCTCCAGGGCAAGATTCCGGGTGAGTCAATTTTATATGCAATTAGTTTAATTAGTAGTTAGAACTTTCTCGAGTTGGTCAGACCCAACTCGAGTCAGTAGATTTCCTGGCTTAGGGAATTTTTTCCTTAGGGCTTTATTTATTAAATAGTTTAATAAATCATTTCTTCCGCTGTTTTATTTATTTTGTTCGTCCGACTTAGGACGAATAGCAATAAATTAGCCTTAAGGGACCTTGAAAATCCCTACAGTGGTATCGGAGCCAGATCTACTCTGTTCTATACTACTTTTTAACTGCATGTTTTAATTATGTGATAATTAGTTTAATGGCGCATTCTTGTTTTATTTTGATGTCACAAGAAAAACTTGTTAGGTTAGCCATTAATTGATTCTTAAACTTTATGTGATAAATTTTTAACACCATGCTTAATAAATTTTTAAATTGTTTAAAAATTACCTAATGGACGATTAGGTTAGCCATTAATTTCCCTTAAACCTTATGTGATAATTTTGAGACACTGCTATGAATTTTAAATTGTTTAAATTGCCTATTGGACGATTAGGGTAGCAGCATATACTTTTGAATCCTTATAGATGATAAGGACTTAATAAAAATCGTCTAACAAACCCATAAAATTTTGAATTTTAGGGATCCACTAGTTGATAAGGATTAACTAGTTGTAATTTAAAAACCATTTAGTTGTTGAACGAACATGGAAATGATGACAACACCTTCAATGGATCATGATGTCGGTCAATGTGCTTGGCTAAAGTTTTTGGACCAACCTAGCTAGACTGGGTAACAAGTGGTCCTGGCTTAGTCAATTCCCTGGCCGCGTCCGCTGGACCGCAAGGTGTCGATTCATAACTATGTAAGTCCATCGACTATACCTAAGTCTAATACGATAATAATCTTATTCAAGATAAATCGTAGCCCTCCTTGTTTTAGGAGTTGGCAACTGTAAGGAACATGTTTCGGTTGTTGAGCACACTCAAGCCGTAACAGGTCAACCTTATAGAAACCGATTTCTTGATTGACATCTTAACCTGACTGAAACCGTTGGCTCATCCCTAGAGCATCGGCGCAAGTCTAACCAAGAATGTAGTCTTAAGCTCTGACCCAAACCGGCGTGTCGTGCATACACCGAGCAAAGGGGCAAGTCAGGCTTGACACGAAAACAAGGGTCCGACTAGGCTAGCATTGTGATCCGGTTGAGCACACTCTTGATCACAAATGACTAGGGGTAAAATCGAATAGGGAGTCATATTTTGATATGATCGACAAAGAGTTCGTCTACCTACAGCCGAGTCGAACGACTTGTTGAGCTACACTCAAGGTCGGACGACTCAAGGTTGTTGGATTCTTGCTCCCATTTAATTTTAATCATGTTTTGGAGTAAAACGATCTGTTTATTAATGGGAGAGTATAATTGGACAAAATCCATTCTAATTATATTTAAAAAATTATTTTGAACACATGCTAATTAGGAGTTCTAATCTTTGCAGCATGATGAGTAAGGTTAATAATATCCGAGATGAGAACTTATTAACTGGTTTTAATATTAATAGTGGCTGGTTTAAGAAGTCTATAGCAGAAAGGGAAAAATTAAGGGAAGTCTATACCTTAACCTCTAAAATGCAAAGTGTAGTTCTTTCAGTTAATTCTAAGGCATGGGTGTTAGACACCGGTGCAGGTTCTCACATTTGTAACCAGTTACAAGGATTGAGAATCAGTAGAAAACTTGTAAAGAATGAGATAATTCTCCAAGTCGGAAACGCAGCAAATGTTGATGTTGTAGCCATAGGAGATCTTAGACACACATTAGCTGGTGGAGCTAACTTGTTTTTGAAGCAATGTTACTATATCCCAAATTTCCTATGCAATATTATATCTGTCTCAGCTTTGGCTAAAGATGGTTATAATTTTACTATCAGCGGAAATGTCATGAACATTGCCCTTGATGGTAAGTTGCTAGGATTTGGGACACTCAGCAATGGGATATACACTTTAAGCAATGAGGTGGTATTAAACGTTAATACTAGAAAGCGTAAGGAATCTAGTTTTAATGAAACCTATCTTTGGCATTGTAGACTAGGCCATATCGGAGAGAAGAGACTCAGCAAGTTACATAAAGAGTGGCTCTTAGGCCTCTCGAATTATGAGTCATTCGACACTTGCGAGTCTTGCCTCAAAGGTAAGATGGCCAAAACTCCTTTTGCCAGTCAAGGGGAAAGAGTTATCGAATTCTTGGGTCTAGTACATTCCGATGTATGTGGACCCATGTCTACGTTAGCCAAAGGTGGATTTTCATATTTCGTCACGTTTACTGACGACCACTCAAGATTTGGACATGTGTTCTTGATGAAACACAAGTCCGAAACGTTTGAGCGATTCAAGGAGTATCGTGCCGAAGTCGAAAAACAGACTGGGAAAGGTATTAAGATTCTTCGATCCGATCGAGGAGGAGAATACTTAAGCCATGAATTCCTCACTTACTTAAAAGAGAATGGGATCCTCTCTCAGATCACTCCTCCTTACACACCTCAACATAATGGTGTTTCAGAAAGGAGAAACCGGACCTTGTTAGACATGGTTCGGTCTATGTTAAGTGAAGCTGAGTTAACTACTTCCCTCTGGGGCTATGCCCTGGAAACTGCTATATACATTCTAAATAAAGTTCCGTCAAGGTCTGTGCAATTGACTCCGTATCAGATATGGACAGGGAAGAAACCCAGCCTCAATCACTTGAAGGTATGGGGTTGTCCTGCTTATGTCAAAAGGCAAAATCCAGACAAACTGGAAGACAGATCTATACTGTGTAAATTTATAGGGTACCCAAGACATTCGTTAGGTTATGTCTTTTACCATCCAGAACAACAAAAGATTGTTGTCTCTAGACATGCCACCTTTCTAGAAAAAGAATTCCTTGTGAAGGAATCCACTGGCAAGGTAATTGATTTGAATGAATGTTCGGAGGAAGTACCCACACAGCAACAAGTGTCGGAACCAGTGGGAGAGTCAGAACTTGACATCTCCCAACCAGTCAGTAGGAAGTCAAGTAGGATTCCTCGAGCACCCGAAAGATACTACGGTTTTCTCGTAGACGGGGGAATCGAGGATAGCATCATAATTGATGATGACCCTATTAACTTCCAGGAAGCCATAAAGAGTATAGACTCTGACAAATGGCTAGATGCAATGAAATCCGAAATAGATTCCATGCACGTAAATAAGGTATGGACCTTAGAAAACGTGCCCAAGGGAAATGTTCCCATAGGCTGCAAATGGATCTTCAAGAAGAAGATTGGAGCAGATGGAAAAGTAGAAACGTACAAGGCTAGACTGGTTGCAAAAGGATATCGTCAAATTCTAGGAATAGATTATGACGAAACCTTTTCACCAGTTGCCATGCACAAGTCTATTCGGATAGTGCTCGCTATTGCTGCCTACTACGACTACGAAATCTGGCAAATGGATCTGAAGACTGCCTTCCTAAACGGCGATTTGGAAGAGCAGATTTACATGACCCAGCCAGAGGGTTTCGAAGTCAGTGGGAGCAATGGAAAGGCGTGCAAGCTGCACAGGTCCATCTATGGACTCAAGCAAGCATCAAGAAGTTGGAACATCCGTTTCGACAAAACAGTCAAAGAGTTTGGTTTTGTCAGAAATGAGGATGAACCATGCATCTACAAAAGAACCAGTAATAAGAATTCTATAGCCATCCTAGTACTATACGTAGATGACATTCTCATAATAGGCAACGACATAGAGATGTTAAAGTCTGTTAAAAAATGGCTATCAACCAATTTCTCCATGAAGGACTTGGGAGAAGCATCCTACATACTGGGTGTGAAGATCCATAGAGATAGATCTAAACGGATGCTAGGACTCTCCCAAACAAGGTACATTGAAACCGTGTTAAAACGTTTTAACATGGAAAACAGTAAGGGTGGTTCATTGCCAGCCAATCATGGGATAGCCCTCACCAAGAAGATGTCACCGCAAACCGACTTGGAAAGGGCAAAGATGACCAAGATCCCATATGCTTCTGCTGTGGGATCTATCATGTACTCCATGATTTGTACCAGACCCGATGTCGCTTATGCACTAGGTGTAGTAAGCCGATATCAGTCTAACCCGGGAGAAGAACACTGGAAAGCAGTCAAGACAATTCTTAAGTACTTGAGAAGAACTAAAGACTTGGTCTTGGTCTATGGAAGTGAACACCTGAATGTTGAAGGGTTCACAGATTCAAGCTTCCAAAGTGACATGGATGATAGCAAATCGATCTCAGGATATGTTTTCACTCTCAACGGAGGAGCAGTCAGTTGGAGGAGTTCCAAACAAGTCACTATTGCAGACTCCACAATGGAAGCCGAATACATAGCGGCCAACGATGCAGCAAAGGAAGCAGTCTGGATGAAGAAGTTCATTAACCAGCTCGGGATGGTTCCTGCCGTTGAAAGTCCAATACCGCTGTATTGCGACAACAATGCAGCCATCAGCCTGGTTCAAGAACCTAGATTCCACAAGAGATCCAGACATATTCTTCGCAAGTATCACCTGATTCGGGAGATAGAGCAGAGGAAAGATATAGAACTTCTTAGAGTCTCTTCAGAAGACAACATAGCAGATCCATTCACAAAGGTGCTGGCACGTGATCGTTTAGAAAAACTAGCGTGTAAATATGGTATGAGATACCAAAATAAATAGGCCTGAGTGCAAGTAGGAGATGTAGAGAAATGTATGCCCTCGTGGCTATTTATCTTGATGAAACATCTTGTTCAATAAATGAAAGTATTCTTTCTGGTAAAGTATTATCTGAGTTGTTCATTACTCGGATTTTTCCCTTGGATTCATAGTTAGGTCACACATGTTTCGAAATGTAGATTACGATTATGGGAAATGTCTGACCTCTAATAGCTTGAATCCTAAAAGTGTTCATGGTCATAGATGTGTCGAGAAAGGGGATATCAACACATCAGACAGACCATTACGTCCCTGTCTGGTTGGTCTCATAACCAAGCGACTTGGTAAAGTCAGAAACAGGACGCAGGTGCTCAGTAAAAGCTGAGTTCACTGAACGACCCAAACAGGGAGTTATTAAATGGATACACATTAACTAAACTATCATTAATAACTCTAAGTGATAATAGGTAAGTTGGTCCTTAGGACTTGAGATCATTGTATGAAGCTATGTGTGGACAGTGTCACTTAGGTCTAATGATCTAACTTCGAGGCTAGGCCTGATGAAAGATCTTAGGCTGGGTGACACTCGAAACATATGAGCTAAGTAGTGATCAACAGAGGATTCGTCTCTTCCGTTAATGGGAAGTTAGTGTCACATGTCAGTACGGCTCTCGGTAAAACCTTGGCCAAGGTATGTTGAAACTTGTACAACCTGTATGTACCAGAGACCGATGTATACCGACCACTCCTAGCCAATAGGGTTGATAGTGTACCATACCCTAGACTAGCCGAGTGACATAGTCATGACGAAGGGACTAAAACTGCGGAAATTATCACAGTCACAGTCAGAGTGATTTCGTCAGGCACTTTTGCTTAAACGAACCTATCACGTAATCGATGATCCCCAAACAGGGAAGACACCTACTGCTAGTGGCCACTGTCGTCTTGAGACTTCGAGTCTCGGCCTGTAGTAAGGGTCAGGCTGTAGGGTCTCACACCGAGTAACACTCACGTTGTAGTAACAGATAGAATGTATAGAGGATATCATTAGATGTAAAGAGAATATTAAATTCACAAGTTGGTTGTGAAATTGGAGCATTTGGGAATGGAGGAAATTTCGTATGGAATCCAGAGGATCAAACCGTGTAGGAATCGGAGCTCGGATGAGCCCAGAAACGCGAGAAAGGCGAAACGGGAAGTGGGATAAAACCCACTTAGCAAAACGGGCGGGGCCCGCTGACCCAGCGGGCCCGCCCGCTGGGTGCAGCGGGCGCGGCCCGCTGTTGCAGCGGGCGCAGCCCGCTGCTCCAGCGGGCACGCCCGCTGCATGCAGCGGGCGCAGCCCGCTGGTGACAGCGGGCTGAGCCCGCGCGGGTGTGCCCTAGCGGGCGCGCCCAGTAAGCCTAAGGCGGGCGCGCCCGCTAAGCTTAGCGGGTCGCCCGCCACTTAAGTTATTTTAGGGTTTTTTGTTGAAACCCTTGACGGCTACGAAATTTGGGTTTTTGCTCAACTTTGAGCAATTGTTTGAAGGGTCAAACGAACTCGGATCTCGTCGCCGTTTGTTCCTACGCGTTCACCATCGCTAGCTCTTCGAAATGATAACTTGTATCATCTCTAGAGCTCAACGATGAGTGAGGATTAATTGGTTGAAGGTTAAGGCTTTGTGTAAGCTACACTAACCAAAATTGAGTTAATCCATATCCCTCTTCCTAACATTTGTCCCACATTGCTCATGACAAAAGGAGGGGAGCCGGCCTCCTATATAAATAGGTGGGCACTCCCTTCTTTGTTTCTTGCACCAAGTCTCTGATTAAGGAGCTCACGAATATTTTGAGCAAACTTAATCTAGACTAAATTTATTCTCTCCCTCTATAAATTTTCCTGTCCTCCAACCGAGTCCTAGCAAGACAACGAGGAGGTCCGAATCTGATTCGGAAGTCTACGACGCGGGTTTACTCAAGTGAAATCTTCTACGGCTTGTGATGGCTTCGGAGGCAAGGTGCGCTACGGGAGCTGATCCAGTCTGCGGCGAGGAGCGATGCAACACGGCTCGGAAGACGGCTCAGATCAATGAGCGCAAGACGGTGCGGAACATCTTGCCTGCTCCAGGGCAAGATTCCGGGTGAGTCAATTTTATATGCAATTAGTTTAATTAGTAGTTAGAACTTTCTCGAGTTGGTCAGACCCAACTCGAGTCAGTAGATTTCCTGGCTTAGGGAATTTTTTCCTTAGGGCTTTATTTATTAAATAGTTTAATAAATCATTTCTTCCGCTGTTTTATTTATTTTGTTCGTCCGACTTAGGACGATTAGCAATAAATTAGCCTTAAGGGACCTTGAAAATCCCTACAGAAACACCCGTTGGAATGCTAGCCCAAAGGCCGTTCGGCCTAGAAGTCGTCGCGGGGGTCTCGTGCAGCGGTTTGCGGCGTCGGGAAAGAGGCGGCAGATATTGTGGCGTTTGGCGCTGTGTGGAGCGCAGCTGACGGCACAGCGACAGAAATCAGGCAGACAGGGGCGCAGCGCGGGGAGAAGCTGCGCAGCGGCTGCGTGACATGAGCGGGGAGCCATGACGGCCGTGGATCGTGGCGAGGGTGGCGCTATGGGTCGGATGCGGCGGGAAGACGGAGAGGAAGAGCAGAGGCTGCGATCCTGGCAGCTGGAACAGCGCAGCGACGGTGTTCGGCGGCTGAGAGGGCGATCGGGGGCTGCGGTGGCGGTTTCGCCGCGGATGCGAGAGGGGAACGCCGGAGAAGAGGATCGGGGGTGGCGGCGTCAGAAGCGGGACTGCGGCAACGAGAGGGGAGGTGTGGTCGGGAGTTGAACGCGACGGCCGGAGCGACGTCGTGCGGGGGGGGGGGGGGGTCGTGATGCGAGGGCGGTGGATCGTGGCGAGGATCGGGCGGATCGCGGGTCGTCGGCGTCGGATCGGGGGGAGAGGGCTTCGCTGTGGACGGAGACACAGCGGCGGGGATCGCCGGAGGGCGTGTGGCGGTGTGCTGAGCGATGGCACGGAGGGGCGCTGTGGCGGCGGATCGCCGGAGGGCGCCGGGGGTGAGAGAGGGATGCGAGGTAGATGGAGAGGTGTGAGAGGCGGCGGCTTGGGGAAAACCCCTAGGTTGCTGCGGGATTTGAGGGAAAATGAATTAGGGTTAGGTTTAATGTTAGGGTTAATATTAATAGTAATAATAATTTCTATAGGCCTATAGAATTATGGTTAAAATGGGGAGATCAAAGGGATAGAGGGTGTATAATTTTGGGTATGGCTAGGGGACAATAGAGAGACAGTTTAGGGAAAGATTTAAAATAGTTTTTAAAAGATATTTAGCCAGATTTGGCCAGCTTTGGCTAACGAATTTGAATTTTGAATCTGATCAGGGCAAATCAACGGTCCAGATTTCTCCGAGCGATAACTCTCAAACCGGGCGTTGGAAAAATGATCCGAAAATACCAGGACGATCGTGGAGACGAGACGCACAGATCTACGGAGCCCGATCGTGCGTAACGCCTACCAAGAATTTACGTAAAATTGGAAACGGCGTTTCGAGTCAAATGACTAAAACGCCCCTATCGTTCAATGTCGTTTTGCGAGAAAATGAGCCGTGAAACGACGTTCCCGAAAATTACATTAAAGTCCAACACTCCGAAACAATCGCAATGGCATATCGCATCGCATGTGCCGGAGCTCAGAAATAGCCAAAAAGAATACGTGCACGATAAAGCACGCGCACGCAGAAAATACGAACGGTCGGAACGCGGCCGTTACAGCAATCCCACAACGATTTTGGCCCTTGATTTCCGTGCACGTCTAGGAGACTCACGGCACAGGTTGAAGTTCGGCACCCCCACGGCAACGGCAGTCCACGGTTCTTCACGGCAACGAGTGGGCTTTTGTCGGTAGCAGGCATTGAGGGGACGGCATAAAGATCTCGGCAGCATGGTAGTTTGATCGATGTTGATAGCTGTAGGGAAGAGAACCACGGCAACGAGATGACGGTGGAAGGGTTTCTTGGCGATGTGAGATCTCGTGTTTTTTTGTATTTTTCTTTATAGAGCTGCCGCTTCCCTTCCTTTTTCTTGTCCCCTGCTGAGTTCGATAGCGCGAGGCTTTTATTGCTGTGATTAGGAGTTTTGTGGAAAAGGTCAGAAGATCTAAATGCGTGAGCATTTATTTGGATTTAAAAGAGGACCTAATTTGTTTTATAAGCTCCAAATTCGTGACTAGCGTATAAAGGACCGACTTTAATGTTAAAATAGAGTAACTGCTAGAATTCTTCATTATGAATGAGATTCTTATGATTCAATTCCTTGAATCTTGTTGAGTGACTGGATTATTTCATTGTATCTTCACTTGCTTGCTACAAATAATTGTATAGTTAGAAGCCACGTAGTTGTCTAGATACTTTTTTGGACACAGATCTTCTCGGGTATATTGAGATTTAAGCTATTGTTTCTTCTAGTGACATTTTGTAATACATAGATCTTATTCAAATAACTGTTGCGAATGCATGTGATTGCTGGTGTTGTTGAAACCCTGAGTCAATCGTGCTAAATTTGTTATCTTGTAGTAGAACCTTTGTGTTCATGGTTATGAATAATATTAACTACGGAGGCTATTCTTTCATCTTGTCATGTTCTTAACATGTCCCCCATAAGAAACTAGACAAGACACATATGAGATGTGGAAAGGATATACTCCCAACCTAAATATTCTTAGAGTGTAGGGGTGTTTGGCCACGGTAGTTCTACCTGACTATAAGAAGTCTAACATTGGACCTAAGACTTATGACACTGTGTTCATTGGTTATACTCAGCATAGTGCTGCTTATAGATTTCCTTCATTGTGATTCTCAAGCAGCCATTTGGAGTTGCTAAAAACAGTGTCGACAACAGAAATAAAAAACACATATGCATCAGACACGGTGTGGTTAAATAACTCATGAAAAATGGAGTAATTTCTTTGGAATATGTGAGGTCCGAAAGAAATCTTGCAGATCCACTAACCAAGGGGCTGCCAAGGAAAGTGGTTCTTGATTCGTCGAGGGGGATGGGACTAAAAGCCCATGATTTAAGATAATATGGTTGATACGCAGTGTGGTCTACCGAAGCCATATGATTCTTAACATACACTACATTTCCATCCCTATGACATGTGGTAGTGCTTTTAAATCCATAGCCAAGTTTTGGTGGTGCTATTGAGAAGCACTTGATTGATTCATTTTGAGATAAGTCCATAACCGATTTTGGTGGTGCTATAGAGAAGCACTTGATGGAATCATTATCTGTGGAGATATTGAGCAATATGCTCTTAATGGTTCCATATCCTTTGTAATGGTGCTATAGAGAAGCATTTGATGGACCACCTACGTGGGTGTGAAGGTTTGGCCATCTTCTATGAAAGACAAGGGTAGTCTTTCTAGAGCACTCTTGAGACCCAAGGTGTGCGCATGGCCTTAAAGTGCTTGATTTGTATCGCGGAGTTTGCACATACTCAAGGTTCAATACGTGTTGTGGGGTCTCAACCGAACTCTAATGAGTTCAAGAGTAATTCACTTATTAGGAAGTAAGTTGTTGCCTCACTTCACTATGCATCAATTTAATCGAAAGACATTGATGCTTAATTATATATCCTTCTTTTACCCAGGAGTTCTTTGTTTCTTTTCCCGAGCCATTAATGGGGGATTGTTGGAAATAATGGCTCTCAAAAACCTTTGTTTCATTCCCACTAACTCTTTAGTCCCACATTGCTTGGGCAATTTGCCTTGGAGGAATTTATTAGTGAGTTGTTGAGACTTAGAGGTGTGCCCCAAGGGGTACGACTCTTTTGTGAAGGGGACATGACTTATAGGAGTATGGGTCCATCACACGCGCACCGCCATCACCGACGAGCCGTTGCGTGGCGCGTGCGACTTTCCTTTTTTGGACGCCGTGACTTTCCTTTTTTGGACCTAGTACATTGATGTCACATTCTAAATGTTGGAAACTGCTAATTGATTGCAGCATTCAAAACCTCTCATTAAATACGCAATTAAAGCCTCACTTTAATACGCAGCATTCAAAGCCTATTTTAATACTCGTTTATTATTTGGCCGTTTGAATTCATAACAGATATTTTTTGAACTCTATTTATATCTCTCTTCATTCCTCAAGAATACACGCAGAAAAATTGCTTCCTCCAAAAATTCTTCTTTGCTTCATCCCGTTCTCATGGGTAGCTGTACTGTGCAAACTCCAAAGTCTCTGGCCACAAGTGGACGCGTCCAGGGGCTGCTGTGTTAATCTTGGGGAGCAACCGGCAACAGCGATTACCACCGAGGTCGTGCCGTAATTGCTTTCAATGCAGAGGTCATCCCACGCCACAGCGCTTTCAATTACATCTGCTAAGTATTCTGTTTCAATGATCTTCCTCGTATAGCCATGGTATTCTACCTATTTAATCAACAGCTCTCCCCTAATTGTGACACATGAGCAAACATTTGTCATATGGTGGTTTATTTGCATGGCGATTAGGATGGAAATTCAAAGGGAAAAAGAAAAAGAAAAGAGAAAAAGAAAGAAGAAAATTTTCATTTCCTAGCTTCCTCCATCCTCTCACTCTCCTTTACTTCATGATAACCATTGCTCTCTCCTCCTTAGTTGCTTGGTGGGTGCTTGAAGCTTGGATGCCATGGAACCCAGAAGGTAATCTCTTCCTCTCTTCCTCCTCTTTCTCTTAGTGTAGGCCACATCCATTCCCCTCTAACCCTTCACTTTGTGGTAGATCTAAGATGGTAGCTTTGATAGAAAGATGGGAGCTTGGAGCTTTTGGTGGAGGTTTATCTTAGAAAGTTGGCATCTTTCTTAGGTAGGAGTTCATAACTCTAACCCTCTCTTGGAATATATGGTTGGGATTGGATAAGCCTTCTTGTGTGTAACGACTGGTTTTCATGTATCTGGATTATTTATATTATATATATATATATATATATATATATATATATATATATATATATATATATATATATTGGTGGATTTTCTCCTCATGTGTGGTTTCGTCTCTGTAGCTTTCATTTTCGATCGTTTCGTCGTGATTTTCTAGCTTCTTCCTTAGAATCGTTGGTCTTGGAGTAAGTCATTTGCGACGGGCTTCATATCGGTCATATCTTATTGTTAGATCAAGCCTAGGAGTCTTAGGAATCGATCCCGGAGCTTCGCGCTCCATTTCGGAACTTTCTGTGCACGTTAGCCGGTACAAGAAGGGGAACCGACCGACTAGATGACGATTTAGTCGGTCGGTAAACCTTCATGGACTGACTAGTGTGCTTTGTTGATTGTACAGGAGTTACTGTTTATCGTTAGTCGGTCTAAGAACATTTGTCGACCGACTAGGTTGCAAACTAGTCGGTTAGCAATCGTTCTTAAACCGACTAGCTCTATGATCATTTTTGATACCAAGTACTATTCATTCGTAGTCGGTCTAAGAACGTTCGTCGACCGACTAGATGAGAAACTAGTCTGTCAGTAGTTGTTCTTTGACCGACTAAATCTAAATCCTATTTTTGTACAGGAGTTACTGTTTACACTTAGTCGGTCTGCGTTGGTCAACCGACCGACTAGTTCCCAAACTAGTCGGTCAGTGGTTGCTCTTTGACCGACTAATCAGTGTTAAAACCCTAATTTCTGGGCAGCCGCCAGCCCTTCCTATTTAAACCCCACCCACGATTTCTTTCATCCCTCTTTCATTCTCCTGAGCCATTTTCTCCCCCAAATCACTCTCCAACATTTCCCCAAGCCATTCCTTCCCCCCTTAGAGCTTCCCTCTCCATTTTGGCCGGCCACCTCCTCTAGGTCGTCGGAAAACCCCCAAAAATCCCCAAAACCTCATTTCTCCAGATTTTCTCCACATTTCCAGATCTGAACCGTAGGTTCCCCGGATCGTTTCTTCCGTCGCCGTGCTTGCTCGGCATCGTTCTTCCGCTAACGATTCGGTAATAAATCGATCTCTTAATATTCTCATAACCCATTTGTGTTTTTGTGAAACCCTAATAAAACTAGGTTGGATGTTGTTCTAATATTGTTTTACCATGGCAGCGATCTCATCTCCGTATTTAGCATTTGTGTGACGAACCTTCGTGATCGTCATCCTCAGAGATAGGCAAGTGAAACTTGCCACTTAGGGTTTTGGGCCATGTCTTAGGCCATTTGCTTGTTGTAGGCGTAAAAGAGACTAGGCGACGAAATGATACTCGCCTAGGCGCAATTTCAGGAACTAGCTTGACAACGAAGCTAGATCCGTCATTTATCATGTTGCATAACTACCATGTCATGTTTAATTTTAATTAACGGTACGCAAATTAATTGTCATCCATGCTATCCATGTTGAATGTCGCATTCGTAGCACACGCTACAATACTTGTGTTTCCTGGCTCGTGTTCCAGAAGCGGGCTACGTGAGTTGGTTGATAGCCAATGCCCGATCTACTTGTTTCCGGCTAGGCACCTGCGTTGCAGGCATAACCCTACGCCATACGTGTTAAATACACTTCCTGGCTCGTGTTCCAGAAGCGAGCATTCCGTGTGCGGGGTAATGCCCTGGCTCGATACACGTGGAGGGGTAGAGATAAACGGTCACTTGAGCTTAGGAGTTGGCCCGATCAGCCACTCTAGCCAACAGGCGGAATCTCTGTGCACAACTTGTTTACTTGACGTGTTTACTTGACGTGTTCACTTGACGTGAACTACTTGACTTGTACTGTCCGTGTTTTACTTGTAAAACTTGTTATCCATGCCTTACTTGCCACTTGCTATTTGTACTTCCCTTTACTTGTAACTTCCATACTATACTTGCCATGTCATGCATCATACTATAACTGCTAGGTTGTTAGTTTACCTTACTTTCAGTTTCCTTGCCCAAGTCTTTTAGACTTGCTGACATGTGCCCCTTTACTCTTTTGGGTGACACATGTTAGATCCTGAGCCTGAGTTCATTGTTGAGGACGAGATGTTTGCGGACGCCGAGCCCGAGCCTGTGTTTGGCGAGGAGTACGTGGACACTGGGGACCAGTCTTAGTGTCTTCGTTGAGCTTTCCCCTTTTGATTTAGACTGCTGTAGTTGTCGGTGCGCAGCACCTATACTTTGTTATGTTTGTCCTTGTTGGCCTTGTTCTGGGCCTTTAGACTCTTTCTTTTAGCTTGTTGGCTTTTCTGGATGTTGAACTTAATTTTAATGTTGGACAAATTCTGAGATTTGAGATTTTATTTCTGTCTCTCCTTGTGTTATTATTGTTGTATCCGTTTGTGGTTACAGGGACCTGCTTATGTTTTATTGACGTTTATCGGGTTTGGGGCTTCACAGCTCCACTCTCGTGCGGACCTTTTCACGTCTCGCCTCTATTTTAGGGAAGCGGGGCGTGACAGGTTTTGTTGGTGGCCCATGCAGGTCCCTTCTGTAACTGCGATTATCGGAATGACGATAATAATATTAGAATGTCCAATAAACTAAGTTCGACGTCCGAGTCATAAGCTATGAGTCTAATCTGCTTCGTTTTCTGTGACATTAGATGGCAGGAAGGCGATTCACCTGTGGTGGAGGTAGTGGTGCGCCCCCTCATGACGAGGAGCCTGAGCGGGAACCCACCAATGGAGAGATGATGCGGATGATGCTTCAGATGATGTAGGTGCAGCAGGGCGTGCTCCTGCAAGTCCAGAATGCTCCAGTTGTTCGAGCTGGTCGGGCAATCCAGGATGCCCCTCGCTCCGAGCCGGGAGCGAAGCAATTTCGGGAGCTGGGTCCCGCATATTTTGATGGGTCTGAGGGTCCTCTGGCTGTCGATGAGTGGATTCGGAACATTGAGGATAACTTGAAGATGGCCAAGATCACCCCGGCTGGATGGGTTGATTTGGCGAAGAGGCAACTCAAGGATAATGCTCGGAACTGGTGGGATGAGGAAGAGAAGATGCTGGTGGAGCCGATAGCTTGGGCTACCTTTAAGTCCAGGTTTGATGAGGAGTTCTTTCCGAAGGCTGCTAGGATGGAGATGCTGCAGCGCTTTATTGAGCTGAAGCAAGGGAGCTCGTCGGTGGACCAGTACCACCAAGAGTTCACTAGGATGAGTCGGTTAGCACCGAAGATGGTGCAGGATGCTGATGAGAGGGCTCAGAGGTTCCTGCAAGGACTTGCTTTGGAGCTTCAGAGTTTTGTGTCTTCCTCTGATCTGGACTCTTATCAGAAGGTTCTGGTCACTGCGAGGAGGCAGGAGCTGAACCTGAGTCAGAGGAAAGGATATGTTTCTGGTGCTGGGAAGAGGCCTATGGAGCAGGCCAGGGCGGTGGTTAGGCCTGGTTTCAAGCCTAATCAGCCAGCTCAGTTCAAGATGCCAGGAGGGCCTATTCAGAAGACTTGCCATTTCTGCGGCAAGATCGGGCATGTCAAGGATCAGTGTAGGAGATTCCTGGGCCAGTGTGTTATCTGTGGAGATCCTACCCATACCATGAAGGATTGTCCGAGGTCGAAGCAGCCTTGGAGGGCACCTGTTGCAGCACAGTCGTTGCAGCAGAGAGCGTCTGTTCCTGCTGGACGTGGAGCAGCTCTTGTTCCACAGAGGCAGGCTTTTCAGCAGGCTTTTCCACCGAGGAGGCAGGCTTTCTGATGACCGCTGTGGAGAGCGAGGCTGTGGATGAGGTTATCGCAGGTAATCCTCAATCTAGCTGTTACTTTCCTAGCTAGTTTTGATTGTTGGATTATGTTGTTTGCTTGAACATGATTGTTTGCTAGACTAGGGTTTGATTGTTAAATTTCTTGTTAGGTGTGGTTTTGGTGTGCACATTTCCTACATGAGTTCTCTTTGACACTGGTGCATCGATGTGCATTATTTCTCGGAGCTTCGTGGAGAAGCATTCCTTGTCGACGTCCCCTCTTTCCAAGAGTTGGAATATCGTCACAGGAAATGGCGTGGTCTCGGTGCATCGTGGTTGCAATTCTTGCTCGTTGGTGGTTCGTGGACATGAGCTTTACGCTGATTTCATTGTCCACGACATCATCAACTATGATGCGGTCCTTGGGATGGATTGGCTTGCGAGCTTCTATGCTACGATCGACTGTCGGAGGAAGAAGGTGGTGTTCGAGATTTCCGGACATCCAGTATTTGAGTTCAGCCGGGGTAGCAGCTCGCTTGGTCCTGTCAGATTTCGGGCCAGGCCGGTGGAGTTTGTGGCTATGCAGATGGGGCTGGAGAGGCCAGCGGTTGTGCGGGACTTCGATAACGTCTCCCCCGAGGAGATGTCTGGATTGCCACCTGATCGAGCTCTGGAATTTTCGATTGATCTTATTCCGGGAGCGCAACCGATTTCGAAGGCGTCGTATCGTATGGCACCCGCTGAGTTGGAGGAATTGCGGAAGCAGCTGGATGAGCTTTTGCAGAAGGGTTATATCAACCCTAGTGTGTCTCCGTGGGGAGCACCGGTGCTGCTGGTGAAGAAGAAGGATGGTTCGCGTCGCATGTGCGTGGACTATCGGGAGTTGAATGCGGTAACCATCAAGAATAAATACCCGTTGCCTCGCATTGATGATATTTTTTATCAGCTTGGAGGTTCGAGGGTGTTTTCTAAATTGGATTTGAGAAGTGGTTATCATTAGTTGAAGGTGAAGAAGGATGATGTTCCAAAAACATCGTTCAGGACGAAGTATGGACACTACGAGTTTGTGGTTATGCCCTTCGGTGTAACCAATGCACCCGCAGTTTTCATGAATCTGATGAATCTGATTTTCTACGACTTTTTGGATAAGTTTGTCGTTATCTTTATTGACGACATTCTGATCTATTCTAAGTCGGAGGAGGAGCATGCATCGCACTTGAGGACGGTGTTGGAGCTTTTGAGGAAGCATCGGCTGTATGCTAAGTTTTCGAAGTGCGAGTTTTGGCTGGACAGAGTTGCTTTTCTCGGGCATGTGGTGACTGGAGATGGTATTTCAGTGGATCCCGAGAAGATCAGGGCCATCAGAGAGTGGCCTGTTCCGCAGTTAGCGTCCGAGATCCAGAGTTTCCTTGGGCTTGCTGGTTACTATCGGCGCTTCATTAAGAACTTTTCTCGTATTGCTGAGCCGATGACCAGATTGACGCGGAAGGATGTACCTTTTGTTTGGTCGGGTGATTGTGAGAATGCTTTTGGTGTTCTGAGGGAGAGATTGACGACTGCCCCTATTCTTGGTGTGCCTGATCGCAGCGGTGGATTTGAGATCTTTTGCGATGCTTCTGGCAAGGGTCTCGGTTGTGTGTTGCATCAGCACGGGCATGTTATGGCGTATGCATATCGTCAGCTCAAGGTTCATGAGAAGAATTACCCGACGCATGATTTGGAGTTGGCTGCTATTGTTTTTGCTCTTAAGATTTGGAGGCACTTCCTGCTGAGTGAGAAAGTGAAGATCTTCACTGATCACAAAAGCTTGAAGTATATTTTTACTCAGAAGGAGCTCAACATGTGACAGCGTCGATGGTTGGAGCTCATGGCGGATTATGAGATTGATTTGCAGTATCACCCTGGCATGGTGAATGTGGTTCCTGATGCGCTGAGTAGTCTTCCAGCGGTGATGATTTTGACTTCGCAGTGGAGATTGCAACAGGATTTTTGCGAGTCTTGTGTGGAGATTGTTCTTCCTAAGGAGGCTTCTTCGTTGATGAGTATGCAGATTCAGTCGACGATTGTGGATCGGATCAAGGCTGGCCAGGCTGAGGATCCGAAGCTGGTGAAGATTCGGGAGCAGGTGGAAGCCAGTCTGCGGACTGACTTTTTGATTCATGAGGATGGCTCGCTGAGGTTTGGAACTAGGTTGTGTGTGCCAGCTGGGGATATCAGAGAGGAGTTGATGGTGGAGGCACATAGTTCGCCGTATTCTGTGCATCCTGGTGGGACCAAGATGTACAATGATCTTCGTCTGAACTTTTGGTGGCATGGTATGAAGAGGAGCGTGGCTCGGAGTGTAGCCAAGTGCTTGGTTTGCCAGCAAGTGAAGGCGGAGCATCAGCGTACGGTAGGGTTGCTACAACCGCTTCTGATTCCGGAGTGGAAGTGGCAACACATCACTATGGATTTCGTGACTGGACTACCTCAGAGTCCGAAGCAGAATGACGCGATTTGGGTGATCGTAGATCGATTGACCAAATCCGCGCACTTTATTCCGTTCCGAGTGGGACAGTCCACTGAGGTGCTAGCGAGGAGATATATGGAGGTAAATTCTTTTACTCTCTGTTTTTATTTCATTTTCCTAGTTTAGATAGTGATGTAACGTGAATCGTGCAGGAGGTCGTACGACTTCACGGAGTCCCTGTGAGTATCGTGTCAGACAGAGACACGAGATTCACATCTCAGTTCTGGCAGAGTTTGCAGAAGAGTTTGGGTAAGCGTCTGAGTTTCAGCACGGCGTACCATCCGCAGACGGATGGCCAGTCCGAGAGGACGATTCAGATCTTGGAGGACATGCTGAGGGCGTGCATGTTGGATTTCAAGGGTTCGTGGGAGGACCATCTACATCTGGTAGAGTTTTCCTACAACAACAGCTTCCAGGCGAGTATTGACATGGCGCCTTTCGCCGCTCTTTATGGGAGGAAATGTCGATCGCCATTGAGTTGGGATGACGTTGGAGATCGGGAGCTGTTGAGACCTGAGATGATTGTGGAGGACGTGGATATTGTCAGGAACATTCGGGAGAGGTTGAGGATTGATCAGGACCGTTTTAAGCATTGGACTGATGCTAAACGTCGTCCTTTGGAGTTTCAGCCTAGGGATCATGTGTTTCTGAGGATTTCCCCGAATCGTGGAGTGATTCGCTTTGGGAAGCGAGGGAAGTTGAGCCCGCGATACATTGGACCGTTTGACATTCTGGAGAAAGTTGGCGAGGTAGCCTACCTCTTAGCCTTGCCGCCATCTTTGGAAGGAGTTCACAATGTTTTCCATGTGTCGCAGCTTCGTCGATACATTAGCGATCCATCTCATGCTGTGGATTTCTCGGAGATTACCATTCGCCCTGATATGACGTATGACCAGCAGCCAGTGCAGATTCTGGACAGGCGTCAGAAGTCACTTCAGAACAAGGTTGTCAATCTTGTGAGGGTGATGTGGCGACGCGGCTCGCCTGGAGAGTCTACTTGGGAGAATGAGGATGATATGCGAGAGCGTTTCCCACTTTTGTTCCCGGACACGTGAGTGTTGGGAAATTCCGAGGACGGAATTTTTCTTAAGTTGGGGAGGATGTAACGACTGGTTTTCATGTATCTGGATTATTTATATTATATATATGTTTTGGTGGATTTTCTCCTCATGTGTGGTTTCGTCTCCGTAGCTTTCATTTTCGATCGTTTCGTCGTGATTTTCTAGCTTCTTCCTTAGAATCGTTGGTCTTGGAGTAAGTCATTCGCGACGGGCTTCATATCGGTCATATCTTATTGTTAGATCAAGCCTAGGAGTCTTAGGAATCGATCCCAGAGCTTCGCGCTCCATTTCGGAACTTTCTGTGCACGTTAGCCGGTACAAGAAGGGGAACCGACCGACTAGATGACGATTTAGTCGATCGACAAACCTTCATGGACCGACTAGTGGGCTTTGTTGATTGTACAGGAATTACTGTTTATCGTTAGTCGTTCTAAGAACATTTGTCGACCGACTAGGTTACAAACTAGTCGGTCAGCAATCATTCTTTAACCGACTAGCTCTATGATCATTTTTGATACCAAGTACTATTCATTCTTAGTCGGTCTAAGAACGTTCGTCGACCGAGTAGATGAGAAACTAGTCGGTCTGTAGTTGTTCTTTGACCGACTAAATCTAAATCCTATTTTTGTACAGGAGTTACTGTTTACACTTAGTCGGTCTGCGTTGGTCAACCGACCGACTAGTTCCCAAACTAGTCGGTCAGTGGTTGCTCTTTGACCGACTAATCAGTGTTAAACCCCTAATTTCTGGGCAGCCGCCAGCCCTTCCTATTTAAACCCCACTCACGATTTCTTTCATCCCTCTTTCATTCTCCTCAGCCATTTTCTCCCCCAAATCACTCTCCAACATTTCCCCAAGCCATTCCTTCCCCCCTTGGAGCTTCCCTCTCCATTTTGGCCGGCCACCTCCTCTAGGTCGCCGGAAAACCCCCAAAAATCCCCAAAACCCCATTTCTCCAGATTTTCTCCCCATTTCCAGATCTGAATCGTAGGTTCCCCGGATCGTTTCTTCCGTCGCCGTGCTTGCTCGGCATCGTTCTTCCGCTAACGATTCGGTAATAAATCGATCTCTTAATATTCTCATAACCCATTTGTGTTTTTGTGAAACCCTAATAAAACTAGGTTGGATGTTGTTCTAATATTGTTTTGCCATGGCAGCGATCTCATCTCCGTAGTTAGCATTTGTGTGCCGAACCTTCGTGATCGTCATCCTCGGAGCTAGGCAAGTGAAACTTGCCACTTAGGGTTTTGGGCCATGTCTTAGGCCATTTGCTTGTTGTAGGCGTAAAAGAGACTAGGCGACGAAATGATACTCGCCTAGGCGCAATTTCAGGAACTAGCTTGACAACGAAGCTAGATCCGTTATTTATCATGTTGCATAACTACCATATCATGTTTAATTTTAATTAATGGTACGCGAATTAATTGTCATCCATGCTATCCATGTTGAATGTCGCATTCGTAGCACACGCTACAATACTTGTGTTTCCTGGCTCGTGTTCCAGAAGCGGGCTACGTGAGTTGGTTGATAGCCAATGCCCGATCTACTTGTTTCCGGCTAGGCACCTGCGTTGCAGGCATAACCCTACGCCATACGTGTTAAATACACTTCCTAGCTCGTGTTCCAAAAGCGAGCATTCCGTGTGCGGGGTAATGCCCTGGCTCGATACACGTGGAGGTGTAGAGATAAACGGTCACTTGAGCTTAGGAGTTGGCCCGATCAGCCACTCTAGCCAACAGGCGGAATCTCTGTGCACAACTTGTTTACTTGACGTGTTTACTTGACGTGTTCACTTGACGTGAACTACTTGACTTGTACTGTCCGTGTTTTACTTGTAAAACTTGTTATCCATGCCTTACTTGCCACTTGCTACTTGTACTTCCTTATACTTGTCACTTCCATACTATACTTGCCATGTCATGCATCATACTATAACTGCTAGGTTGTTAGTTTACCTTACTTTCAGTTTCCTTGCCCAAGTCTTTTAGACTTGCTGACATGTGCCCATTTATTCTTTTGGGTGACACATGTTAGATCCTGAGCCTGAGTTCATTGTTGAGGACGAGGTGTTTGCGGACGTCGAGCCCGAGCCTGTGTTTGGCGAGGAGTACGTGGACACTGGGGACCAGTCTTAATGTCTTCGTTGAGCTTTCCCCTTTTGTTTTAGACTGCTGTAGTTGTCGGTGCACAGCACCTATACTTTGTTATGTTTGTCCTTGTTGGCCTTGTTCTGGGCCTTTAGACTCTTTCTTTTAGCCTGGTAGCTTTTCTGGATGTTGAACTTAATTTTAATGTTGGACAAATTCTGAGATTTGAGATTTTATTTCTGTCTCTCCTTGTGTTATTATTGTTGTATCCGTTTGTGGTTACAGGGACCTGCTTATGTTTTATTGATGCTTATCGGGTTTGGGGCTTCACAGCTCCACTCTCGTGCGGACCTTTTCACGTCTCGCCTCCATTTTAGGGAAGCGGGGCGTGACATTGTGATGTTGTGGTTGTTGCTTGTATATGGATGTTGTGATTGTTGTTGTTATTTTCTCATACCAAGATGAAAGCTTCATATGTCTTGTGTAAGATGTTCTGTTTCTGATTCTGCACTATCATGTGATTTCATTGGATCATAACTTTCAGTAGAAAGATCTAAAAAAGATGATTTAAGATAATTCGAAAAGCTAATTTAGTTAGCTACAACTTCCATTTAGATACTAAGTTCAAAATATGTCTGGACCTAGACTTAAACTGATAGTCTTTAACGTATTGTCATTTCTGGCAGCATCTTATTATTGTGGTGCTCTGTTCCTGTTTTTGTGGTGAGTATAACTTTTGTTCTAGGTCTCCAAAAATTACGTTTTAATATAATTTGGAAAGCTTATAAAGTTAGATACAACTTTAATTTAGAAACTGAACTCATATTCTGTCTATAATTGGACTAAAATAGATAATCTTTAACCGGGTGTCAATTTTAGGAAGACTCTGCTGTTTTCAGTTCATGCGGTGAATTCAACTGAGTGTAACTCTTAGTGCAGTTATATAAATATTATAATTTAAGAAAATATGAAAATAGTATTAAGTCCTCTCCAACTTTTATGTTGGGACCAACCCTTGGTTTCGACTGTAAATAGACTGTAATAGCTGATTCCCATTTATGTGTCAGTTTTAGGCAGATTCTGTCACTATGTATTGAACAGCTTAGAACTTTCTCTATAGATATCCAAATAATGTATTCGTGGACAACCTGGAATCCCCATTAATTTTTTTGCAATTTTCATGTTGAGACCTAAATAAGAATCTGAGTGCACATAATTGATATTCACTGATCTTTCCTGCAAAGAAATCTAGATTCAGGACATACTCTAGACATGATAATCCCTAAGTCATTACTTTTAGTACAGTTATTTAAATATTATGATTCTTATTGCCGTGGAAACATATCTAAATCCTCTACATGTTTCATTTATAGAAACTCATGTCAGATTCTAAATAGAGATATGTGATATCAGTATTCCTTTTGGACTAGAACTATGCTTCAGGCAAAAGGGTATCTTTCTTGGAGTATGTGGTATGTGGATGTTGTTATGTGTTGGACTTGCCCTGATGTTTGGAATATAATATGCAATGTGTGTATGATGGAATGCCATGTTGAACTTGAATGAAGGCCTTCATCTAGACTTGAATGCATGTGTATGCAAATATGGACTTTATGTCACTATGGATATGCAATGGAAATGAGCCAATTGATAAATAACATATGAGCATATGCGATATGATAGAAAGGAGGGACACATGGCCCAAAGTGCCATGGTAGGAGTTGGGAGAATTCGCCAGGGACCACCTCTTGATCTCAATGGAAGCCACCTCTTGATGACATGCTAGCTTAGAAAATGGAATTCCCTAGGTATTGCATATGCATTTCATGCGTGTATATCATGTGCATTTCATGTGTGCTTTTCATCCCATATGTGATAGGTGCATTGCGTGTTGTATGTCTGAGTATGTGACATGATGTGAAGGTTCTAAGTTATGTGTTCTCTGAATATGGTTTGTGCTTCTTGTCTTTCTGGTATTTGTGGTGGCTTACTTTTATGCAAATATACTGTAGTTGCTTCATTGCATGTCCCCTTTAGTTTGTTCCTTTACTTTAGCTATCTCTTTTACCAGTTTACTTCGGCACCATTACTTTTTAAGCATCACAATGTCAAACATAGTTATTCCGCCCTTTAGAGTTATCCACTCCTGCTGGACACGCTTTGACGTGCCCTCCCCCTTTTCACCACAGGTAGCGGAGGAGTATTAGAGAGCTGTGGAGCTAGAGTTGGAGTTTAGGGATAGCATATAGGGAGTGATTTGTACTTGGGATGGGTTGTGGGCTTGTGGTGCAGTTGTGATGTACATTAAGTAGTGATGTATATATGTGAACATTTGTTCCTATATATGAGATGACTTTTGGATTTGTGTACTTGTGTCTCTTGCTATGTTTCTGCATTCAGTTTTTATGTTGTTTGGAGCACCAACTGTACTATCCCAGCATGTGTGCAGCGACCTGCAAGACTTTTTTGTTCCTATCTCTTGCCTTTTCTATATTCACCCTCCCCTCTCAAGGGTCCTGGGAAAGTTTTGAAATTACAGGGTATCCTGGGAAGCTGAGCATGACACATAGGCATATTCTTGATACAATTAAAGTATTAATGCACTTGTTCCAAAGAAATTTTAGGCAGAAGCCTTATTAACCGATAACTACTCATCAATGCCACACCTTCTGCTACTATACATAATGAATGTCCTTACTTCACGGTTGCATAACAATGCCTTCAATTACAATTTGATTACGACTTTTGGGTGTATGTGTGATTTCCGTTACTTCCAACACACAGACGTGATAAACTCTCCCCTCGCACAGCCAAGTGCATCTTCTTAGGATAGAGTTATTCACACAAGGGATATAGATGTTATGACCCATTCGGTCACAAACTTCATTTTGCACCGCATGTCATCTTCTTTGTAAACATTTCCTACTATGCACAACACTCTGACAAAGATTTGTCATGTCTTCATGCAGTACCACCAAAAATTGTACAAACGCAATCCATTGCAGCATACCGTCCTCCTCTTGTGAATATCTCAACTTCAGAAAATAATGCCACTTCACATTCATCACCCGGTCCTGCCAATACACAAACAGTTGATTTACATGAAAATCTTGCAAATCCGTCCATGCCTGCATCATCGACTACACAGGCCGATCCTCTGCCCCCTCGCGGGAATCCTCCGCGAAACTATCGCATGCCTTCTCGCTAATCTTGTCCCAATATTACTTTTCATTCTCCACAGTTTGCATCTTTTCTTTCCGCTATTCAATCTATCCAGGAACCAAATTCATATTCAGAGGCAGTTAAATATCCCGAGTAACAACAAGCAATGTAAGAAGAATTTGAGGCTATCCATCGAACCAAAACCTAGGATCTTGTACCATTACGTGGATCTTGTACCATTGTGTGACAATGTTCATCCAATTAGTTGTAAATAGATTTATAGGATCAAAACCAAGACTGATGGCTCCATTGAGCGTTACAAAGCTCGACTTGTTGCTCGAGAATACTCTCAGGCATATGGCATCGACTATGAAGAAACATTTGCACTTGTGGCCAAGATGACTTCCATCCGCACTCTAATTGCAGTCGCTCCTCTTCGACGCTGGCCTCTCTATCAAATGTTGACAATACTGTTAAGATAAATATTTATTATCTTTGGTAATTTTGTATCTCTTATGCTAATGTGTTTGTCTCCTTGTTTTACGTACATGTGTCTCTTTGTTTAGTGCGCTAGCTCTTGGGCTCTTGCGTCCAATAACAACTTTTGTATTATTCATATGAGGCTTCTCTTGTAACCATAATGAAGTAATGCAAAACAATCTTTCTTCGTCCAATTTAACAAGTACAACAGTCGGATGTTTTTACCTTGCTAACATCATTATCCAATTGGGTTAGCTGAATGGTATCCTGATGCTCGACTAAAATTCATGTACGTGCCTTCTTTTCTTTGGCAAACTACTAGTTTTTGAACTTCTAAAGCTGAGTAATGAAGCTGAATGATACCCATCAACTCCACTGTTTCTGATATAAAATAAAATGAATTATGAGGATGATCATGAGCAAACATCCACCAGCATTTGACCTGACCCAAGATTCCCAAATCAATCTCTCAACAGTCAGTTGATTGACTTGTGTCGAACTTGCTGAAATAATGGGAATAAATCTCGATAAGGATTCAATTTCTTCGTCCTTTTTGTCTCTGGTTCTCGCAATCATCACCCCTCTCTCGTTTCCTTCTTATATCATTACACCGTACAAAAGCATGATCCACCTAATCTTCACTTGTCTGCCAACTAAATGATTGGATTCCAAACTTTAATTTCGGATCAACAAAGACGAATGATCTCTGTTATATAATGAAAGAACAAGATACAAATCTTCTCGCTACGTAACAGAGACGGAGCATTCAAGATCTTCCTAAGAGTTTACAATACAATCTCTCAAAGTTGGCTCTCAATAATGACGTATAAATAAGATGCGATGAATAAATCAAATATTTTTTACGCAGAAAATTGCAAATTTAATTTGGAGAAGCACACAAAAGATGATGGGGTGACCAATTATTGATCTGTTTTCTTTTCACTATGTTTTTTATAGTGCATGATTCACTACATGATAGTTATGTATAAACTAATGAATGGTTATATTTTCTTGAACATTAAATTGAGAATAGGACGATATGTGCATGTGGACATGCCCAACAAAGTTAGAGGTGCACGTCCAAAAACCCAAATTTTCCACTTATTTTTGTTTAAACGATTTTTTGTAGTAATGTTTGTAGTAACGTTGTATACATTCTAAAATCCCTACCCACGAATATGAGTGAAACCTAGGGTATTTGACCCTCGACCCACTTGTTGCAAAAATTTCTATTTTTCTGAAATCGTTGAATTTGCAACGGTTGGGTCGAGTGTCAAATAACATCGGGTTCACTTGATTTTTCGTGTGGAGATCATCCAAAGTACAAAAATCATACTTAAAAAATTCGAAAAAAAGTAAGGGAGAAGGGATGTGCACGTCCACACATCTATTTTTCCTATAAAAATATAGGGGATTTTCGAATATGTATCTCTTAAAAGATGCATATTTTGATGTTTATCCTTTAAATATGCATATTTACGATAAAGTCCCTCAAATATTAAACTTTAACCTAAATAGTCTCTCCATCCTTTATTCTATTAAAGAGTTAAACCAAACTTAGAATAATTAATGCTTATATACTAATTATAGTTAATTGATTAAGAATTAAACACTAATTAACAAATAACCAACTCACAAACCCGCATCGTTAATTTTGGGCGGAGGCAGCAACGCGACCTCCCACCTGCAAAAATCGACGAGGATGAGGGCAAAGGTGACGGCAGCACCATCGCCTCCCCCTCCTCCTCGTCGAGTTTTTGCGGGGAGAGATGAGGCGGCGCCACCTCCCCATCCTCCGTCATTTAGGAGGGGAAGAAGGCGAAGCCGCCTCTGCCTCCACCTCCGCACCAAAAAATGACGAGAAGGAGGGATAGGCGGTCGCTGCCTCCTCCGCCCCAAAAAAATGACGAGGAGGAGGGAGAGGCGGCTACTGCCTCCACGGCCCCAAAAATGACGAGGAGGATGAATAGGCGGCTGCCTCCTCCTCCTCCCTCTTCCTCGTCGGTTTTTTGCCGCCTCCTCCTCCTCGTCCTCCACGTGAGCCACCTGGACCTCCCCAACCAAACCCCCCAAGCCTTAACTGGCATCTAATTTAATATTCTCTATTCTGTTATATTTTAACAGAAAATTAGGAAGAGTGACCATTTAGATTAAACTTTAAAATTTGATGAACTTGAGAGAAAATACACATATTTAATGATAAATATCAAAATACGCATCTTTCAAGGGACGAATATGCGAAAAACCCAAAATATAACCGCTCACTAATTTACAAAAGATGGTGACTGGTACGGTAGTATATCCATTACATGTAATGATATATCGGAGGAAAACTAAAGGCGGGGACTAACTGCACTCAGTTTGAGGTACAGTAAATGGACATTTGCCTTAAATGGTAACAAAGTGTATCATATAATACTTTTTTTTATTGGGCAAATGTCTCTTCACTGCACCTCAAACTGAGGTGCAGATAGTCCCAACCAAACTAAATCGACCAATTAATAGTGTTGTAATTGATGGTTGTTTCCAGTTTATTTTCCTGATGCGTGCCAAGATTTTTACACTGTAGTTGGTGACCACGTAATACTGCGACAATAACGAAGGCAAGCCCACTGAAGATACCGCTTTGTCTGCGTATGGCACGTGTCAGCAAGATGCATGGTGCCGACGTGCACCGTTTCTGGGCCACACGCACGCATCAGATTCACGATCAGGTGGCCTGTCGGATTTTTCCTTTTTCCGATCGGAAGAACGAACTGGGGTCACCGACGACGCCCCCGCACGTGCGCGCAGCAGCGACACGAGCAGCGGCGGCGACTGCGACCGGCGGCCGCGCACGTGAGTAAACAATGAGTCGGTTGTCGTCTGGCCGCCCAAAAAAAGTCAAAAGAATGCATCTCGATGGGATTACAATACAATCAATAGGCGACAGGCGCTTCGGCGAACGTGCCCCTTATTTTGTTTTATCAGGCAAATTAATTTCTCTAAATTAAAGCCCAGGTGAGGATTTTAGATGCCATTCATTTCAGGTGATGGGTCTCGTGGACACTTTTAACGTTTATGAAGGTCCGGACTAAATCCACCGCTGGGATGCGGTGCGTCTCACGATTATCGTCCAAAATAAGTAAAAAATAGTGTGAGAATAACTTGAAAAAACAAATTGATTTGTGTTGTAAACCTATGAAATCCATAGCCTTATATTTATAGCAATAGGGTTACACAATGGGTGGATAGGCACTAACGGGTTGGCCCATCAAAAGCCCGTTTATAACACTTCTCTTTATACATCCATTGTTGTTAGCCGTGATGAACACTTCAGGGTTCACAGAGCTTATCTGACCATGGGTCTATGTATACTTCTGAATCCCAAGTTTAAGTGTACTTGCCTCGTTAAAACCTTTACCAAGGAAAACCCAGTGGGAAAAATCAGTGGCTAAGGGAAAAGAGTACAAGTCTCTGTAACTTCCCCTGATCGATGGATAACATCAGGGGTGGATACTCCTGGATGCAGAGTTAATGTGGCTACCTCGTTAAAACCTTTGGCTATGGAAAACCCAGTGGGAAAAACCAATAGCCAAGGAAAAAGAGTACAGCACTACATTAACTCCCCCTGAAAAGTACAAGCTTCATGCTGGTAAATCTCTCAACTGTCTCATCCCAATCCCTAGTACAAGTTTTCTAAAGGTACTGCGAGGTAAGCTTTAGTAAATAGATCTGCCAGGTTGTTGCAAGACTAGATCTGCTGGATGTCGATCTGGTTGTCTACTTGCTGTTCATGCGTCCAGAAGAGCTTGGGGGAAATGTGCTTCGTCCTGTCACCTTTGATGTAGCCACCTCGTAGTTGAGCGATGCAGGCAGCATTGTCTTCATACATGGTGGTAGGTCCAAGATCTCCCGTCTTCAGGCCGGTGGTCTTGAGGATATAGTGGATGACTGATCGAAGCCAAAAGCATTCTCTGCTAGCTTCGTGGATCGCAATGAGCTCGGAGTGGTTGGATGAGGTCGCTGTCGATGTCTGCTTCACGGATCTCCATGAGATGGCCGTCCCACCATACGTGAACACAAAACCGGTCTGGGACTTTGCGGTGTGTAGGTCGGACATGTATCCCGCATCTGCATAACCGACTAAGTCGGGGGATACACCTTTCTTGAAGTATAGTCCCATGTCCACAGACCCTTGGAGGTAGCGCAGAAGTTGCTTCACTCCGTTCCAGTGGCGCTTTGAGGGTGCTGAACTGTATCTGGCTAGTAGGTTAACTGCGAACGCTATATCGAGATGCGTGCAGTTTGCCAGGTATAGGAGTGCTCCTATTGCACTTAGGTAGGGTACTTCAGGACCCAGTGTTTCCTCCCCCTCTTCCAGCGGTCGGAAGGGGTCTGTATCAACATCCAATGATCTGACGACCATTGGTGTGCTAAGCGGATGACATTTGTCCATAAGAAAGTTTTCAGCACTTTCTTTGTGTATGTCGATTGGTGTAACGGGATTCCTCAGCTTAAGTGTTCAATCTGTAAGCCTAGGCAGAACTTCGTTCTGCAAGGTCTTTCATCTCAAAAGTCTGTGTGAGACTTTTGGATATTTCACCTATCTCTTCAGGAGATCCGATGATGTTTAGGTCGTCTGCGTAGACATCAATAATAACGAATCTTGTTCCCTTTGCTCTTATGAAGATGTAAGGGCAGACTTCATTTGTTGTGAATCCTTTTTGCACTAGGAATTCACTGAGTCTGTTATACCACATTCTACCTGACTGTTTTAGACCATACAATGATCTTTGGAGTTTGACAGAATAGATGTCCCGAGGTTTTTCTGTCATTTTTGTCGGTAGTTTATATTCGTCTGGGATTTTCATATAGATGTCTTTATCTATATTTCCATATAGGTATACAGTCACAACATCCATGAGCTGCATATCCAGGCCTTCCTTTGTAGATAGGCCAATGATGAAACGGAAAGTGATCGCATCCATAACCGGGGAATAGGTATCGTCATAGTCTATTCCTGGCCGTTGGGAAAAGCCTTGTGCAACAAGGCGCGCTTTGTAGCGCATGATCTCATTATTCTCGTTTCTTTTTCTCACGAATACCCATGTATATCACACAGGTTTAACACCCTTTGGTGTGAGGACTATAGGTCCATAAACTTTGCGCTTCGAGAGTGAGTCCAGCTCTACTCCTATTGCCTCGTTCCACTTTGGCCAATCCTACAACAACAGCTACCAGGCGAGCATTGGCATGGCGCCATTTACTGCTCTTTATGGAAGGAAATGTCGATCCCCGCTGAGTTGGGATGACATTGGTGATAGAGAACTGTTGGGACCAGAGATGATAGTTGAGGTTGTGGATGTTGTGCGTGATATCAGAGACAAGCTTCGGATTGCTCAGGACCGTTATAAGCATTGGGCAGATGCTAAACGGCGTCCACTGGAGTTTCAGCCAGGAGATCATGTGTTCCTGAAGATCTCACCGAATCGAGGAGTGATTCGATTTGGGAAGCGAGGCAAGCTTAGTCCGAGATATATTGGACCTTTCGATGTGCTAGAGCGAGTTGGAGAGGTAGCTTATCACTTAGCACTACCACCGTCTTTAGCGGGAGTACATGATGTCTTTCATGTGTCCCAGCTCCGTCGTTATATCAGCGACCCCTCACGCGCTGTGGACTACTCAGAGATCACAGTTCGACCAGATCTGACGTACGAACAGCAACCAGTAGAGATCTTAGATCGACGTCAGAAAGTCTTTAGGACCAAGACTGTTGATCTAGTCAGAGTGATATGGCGTCGTGACTCGCCAGGAGAATCTACCTGGGAGCGGGAAGATGAGATGCGAGAGCGTTATCCATATTTATTTCCTGCTCCTTAGTTGATAGGAATTCCGAGGACGGAATTTTCTTAAGGTGTGTAGAATGTAACGGCCGGTATTTTTAGCCGTGCTTTAGTTCATGTGTGCATGTGTTTTCGACTCTGTATTTCCGTATTTACCGTAGCATCGTTAATTAATCATCACGTTTAACTAAAAACTTTAATTTAATTATTTTTCTAATTACTTTTGTTATTCTTACTAATTACTTTTGGTATTTTAATAATTACATTTTAAAACTTAATTAATTAATTAACCTCTCATTATTCAACAAACACGTTTAAGATTTTAGAGGAGAAGTATATCACGATTCTTTTCCCTCGTTAGTCAACAAACACCATTTAAGATTGTCCTAATCCAAAACCTACACACATTGAAGTTGTTCCCTGCTCTTCTTTGAATGATGAGTGGAAATATAACACGTTGTTAGCCTAGCCAGATGCATCCTCTCTCGTAAGTCAAACAACAAATTAAACCATCCTAATCCAACACCAAACTCATTAAATTTGTCTCCTGCTAAATCCATTCTTAAGGCAACTACGTTTCTTCCCTGCAAACCAAAAATCTGCAAACCCATTTCACAGAATCATCATGCAAACAAATCCTTCCATCAGTTTCATTCCCAAACCAATTCACCAAATCAAATCTATTCTACAGATCTTCCCCAACCCAAATTATCATCACCAATCAACCACAAGCAAACAACCCAAATTTCCATCATACAAACCCATTTCCAATACCCAAATTTCAGAATCAAAAGGGAGAGATCAAATACAAACAGATCTGAAAATATTTCAGATTCTTACAAATCAAAACCCAAATTCCATATCAAAAATCAAACCAAAAAACCCAACTTCTGAAAACAAGCTAACAACAATCTTTCCTTCTTCCGCTTCCTCCTCCCACACCCCTCACATGTGCGCCGCCCTCCAGCCCGCCTGCGCGCGCAACCCAGCAACCCCGACCGTCGGAGCAGGCTGACGCCTAAGGCCTGGCCGCCGCCGTACAACCCGCCTGCGCCGAGAGTCCCCTCCTCCCCTTGCGCAACGTGAGACTCTCCTCTTGTTTTTGCGATTTGCCTTGCTGACATGAAGTGAAAACGAAAAAAAATAAGAGAAATAAAAAAAAGAGGAAACAAAGAAAGAAAAGGAGGGACTGACAGACTGAGAAAGATAAGAGAGAAGAAAGACTTAAAGGAAAGAAAGAGAGAGATTAAAATAATAATAAGTTATGACATGTTGGATTTTATCCCTTAGTCAAAAATTAGTAGGTGGAATATTTAATACCATGTTATACTTGTAATTAGCTTAGTAAGTTAATTAGCCTATTTAATATTAGTTAGTTGTAATATTGAATAGTGTCATTTGATGTTATTTTGTTCGTAACATTTGACTTCAACATGATTAGTATTATAAGTAATGTTAGGGTAATAAAGCTAGGATAAGATAAGGCGTACCCTGTTTATATAACACAATATAAACACCACCCTAGCCAGAGAACCCAATAAAATTAGGCGAACCCAATACAGTGCTCAACTTAATTTTGGGCTTAACTCGCAATAGATTTAATTTGTTAGTATATGTAACCAAAACAGAGAACCAATATCACCATTACGTAGTACCCATCAAAACGAACCCAACGACACCAAAATCACTAAAATCTGACTAGTGTACGATTTATGGTGACTATTTGAAGTTAGGTGATCATTAGGCCATTTTCACGTAAAGTTGTATAACTAAAAATCTACACGTGCGATGACGCGTGAAACTACTTTCACCGTAATCTTGACTAAAAATGTAATCCAACGACATATAATTCGATATACCTTATCTTAGAACAATAACAAGAATAATTAACTTTCTGATCAAATTTAATTAATTCCCAATTCAGCGCTTTTACTAATTATAATCAATGTTCTTATTTAATGACGCAGAAACGACGCGAACTTTTCTACCGTTACTCGGACAACCTAAACTGTCCCAGTTAGGCAAGCGTGCAGTTATTTTATGCTTTTGTGATATTTGATGTTATACACTTAATTGCTGACACAAACTTATTTTTTTAGAAATGCTATACTTAAACTCGTGTGCGTGTGTGTGGACCCCTTAATAATCAAAATGAACGCACTTTGTGAATGATAATGTTTCTGGACATATATGGTTAATTTTAGAACTGCTGATACTCATAGAATGTTAAATGCTGTTGGCTAACAGATATTACAAGTCGTTGGCTACCAGATGTTACATGCCGTTGGCTACCAGTTGTTACTTGTCGTAGGCTACCAGATGTTACTTGCCGTTGGCTATTAGTTGACTAATCTCGTCGGTCACATGTGACTATGTCGCATGCGACTAGTCTGGACTCGTGTTTCAGTATATGACGGATTAGCATCCTGGCTCGTGATCCAGGAAATACACGTGGGTGGGGTTGGTTCCCGGGCACTAGCCGGTAGTAAACGAGTCGCCTTTGGGGGCACTTGAAGGTGTATTTATTTACTATTCGTCTAACGGCGGGAGTCTTAGTCACGGACTTGCACACACAGTTAAATAATTGAAAAAGAAAGTTAATTATAGACTGATGTTACATTACTCAACTGCCATGTTAATTCTTATAACTGAACTGTCATGCTAATGTAACTTATTGATTCACCTACCATGCTAGTGTAACTTTTCATAATTGTTTTAACTGCTTCAGTTCATTGAAATACATGCTAGTGTAAATTCCTTTAACTACTGTAAAACTGTCATATATAACTTGTTATATATCTTGCCTTGGGTCATCTGACATCTACTTGCAGACCCTTGCTGACATACATTCATGTTGTTTGAATGTATGTCAGGTTACGAGACAGGTTATCTGGAGGACGAGTTGCTGGATCAGAGTGATCCAATAGACCAGGATTCTGCTAATCCTGAAGTCCACCCTACCGTGGACTAGAGCTGATTATCACTGCTGTAGCTATTTACTTTTCACCGCTATTGTTTGTAGGGTGTGTACCCACTTTATCTGTATCGCTATCGTTGTAGGCCATGCTTGGGGCCCTTTTATTATTGTGTACTTTATCTGGATATTGGCTTTAATATTTCTGTTGTTCTGAGTTGCATGCAAGTTCCTGCGAAAGGTGTTTTCACAGACGCTTATTGGATTCGAGCTTCACCGCTCCAACCTAAGCGGGCCCGCTCGCGTCCTCGCCCCAAGTATAATGGGAAGCGGGGCGTGACAGGTTTTTGTGGTGGCTCATGCAGGTCTTGCCTTAGCGAAACTTCAGTACAATGGAAATACTAGCAATGGCCAAAAACGTCTAGATTTATCTCGTACACAACTTAACCAAGTTCGTTTCTCAGCATGGCAGGAGGACACCACACCAGAAATGGAAATGGGACCGATAATGCAGCTAACGGAAGTGCTGATATCAATGTAGTCCTCGGAGTTATCAGGGGAATGTTGGAGGTTCAGCAACAGCTGATTTAGCAAGGACATCAACATGCTCAGCTTGCACCACCGCCACCCCCTCAAGCTGAACCAGGAGTCAGACAATTCCATGAATTGCAGCCCAAGAGCTTCTCTGGAAAAGAAGGGCCTCTAGGAGCTGATGAATTGGTTCAAGCGACTGAAGATAAGCTGAGTGCTGCACGTATCCCATAGGCTGGATGGGTTGACGTGGTGAAACTACAACTGACCGACAATGCCAGGAGCTGGTGGCAACTGGAAGAGAAACGTCCGGTCAGACCGATCTCTTGGGGCATGTTTAGGGAAAGGCTCGATGCTAAATACTTTCCCAAGGTAGCCAAGAGAGAGCTTCAGCAACGTTTCGCTAATTTGGTCAAGGAAATATGACTGTGGATGAGTATGAGGCTGAGTTTGCTATGTTTAGCCGTTTTGCATCTCATATGGTAGAATACCCTGAAGATTGTGCGTTTCAGTTTCGCAAGGGCCTGAATCGCAAGGTCCAAGCCTCGATGACCTCGGCGAGACCAACGACACTTCAGGATGTTCTGGATTGTGCATGTGAGCATGAGCTGGTAGAGAAACTCCCCGAGGGACCTTCAGCTGGAGGAGGCAAGCGTCCCATAGAGCCGCCTAGGATGGTGCCTAGAGGAAACTTCCGACCTCCGCAGACTGCACCGTTCAAGAGGCTATCCACTTCTGTCGATCGATCGCATCTGACTTGCTACTTCTGCGGCAGGACTGGAAACCAGAAGAAAGATTGCAGGAGGATGCTGAACCAGTGTCTGGTATGCGGATCACCTGCACATGCTGCAAGAGACTGCCCTCACGGCAAGGACCGTCGACCAACTACTGGAGTACATGCACCTGTTCAGCGTGCAATGCCTGCACCTGTTCAGCGAGGAGCACCCGGACCTGCTCAGTGTGGACCACCTCTGATCCCTCAGGATCGAGCTTATCAGCAGGTCCATCAGCCGAAGCGCCAGGCATTCACGATGACAGCTGCGGAAGCTGAGACTGAGGATGACGTGATCACAGGTAACATTTATACCTAGCATTTATCTTTTACCAGATATTATTGCTTGTTAGTTAGGTTCTCTTGCTAAGTTTATTATTTTCATCTTAGGTATTATCTTAGTGGCCTCCCACCCGGCTCTTACTTTATTTGATTCCGGAGCTTCCCTGTGTGTTATATCCCAGAAGTTTGTAGTTAAACACTCGATCCCTACCTACTCACTTCCCAAGAAATGGAATATCACAACCGGAGGTGGCGTAGTGAGTGTTACCTTGGGATGCAAATCCTGTCCCTTAGTGATTTGCAGACATGAACTTTATGCAGACTTCATGGTCCTGGATACACCTAACTTTGATGCTATTCTCGGTATGGACTGGTTAGGAACTTTCTATGCTACTATCGACTGTCACAAGAAGAAAGTAGTATTTGAAATTCCAGACCATCCGGTGTTCGAGTTTATCAGCGGTAGTCGTTCGCTCGAGCCTATCAGATTTCGGGCTCAGCCGAACGAAGCGATCCTTGCATCTATACAAGTCGAACCGGAGAAGCCTGCAGTGGTTCGAGACTTCGAAGATGTATTTCCAGAAGATATTTCTGGATTGCCACCTGATCGAGATTTGGAATTCAGTATTGATTTGATGCCAAATACTCGACCAATCTCGAAGGCACCTTACCGTATGGCTCCAGCAGAACTTGAAGAGCTACGGAAGCAGTTGGATGATCTGTTGCAGAAAGGATTCATTCATCCCAGCGTATCTCCCTGGGGTGCACCTGTACTGCTGGTCAAGAAGAAGGATGGATCGAGAAGGATGTGCGTGGATTATCGGGAGCTGAACAATGTCACGGTGAAGAATAAGTACCCATTACCTCGCATTGATGACATCTTCGATCAACTCGGTGGATCACGAGTTTTCTCGAAGTTGGACCTCAGGAGTGGATATCATCAGGTGAAGGTCAAGGATGAGGATGTTTACAAGACATCTTTTCGGACCAAGTACGGACACTACGAGTTCGTTGTCATGCCATTCGGTGTGACCAACGCTCCTGCAGTATTCATGAATCTCATATTCTATGACTTTCTGGATAAATTCGTAGTGATATTCATTGATGACATATTGGTCTACTCAAAGAGCGAGAAGGAGCATGCTAAGCATCTGCGGATGGTATTGGAGACGCTTCGTCGTCGTCAATTGTATGCCAAGTACAGCAAGTGCGAGTTCTGGTTGGACCGGATTGCTTTTCTTGGACATGTGGTATCAGGCGAAGGTATCTCAGTTGACCCAGAGAAGGTTACATCAGTCAGGAATTGGCCTACTCCTCGGTCAGCATCAGATATTCGGAGTTTCCTAGGATTGGCAGGATACTACCGTCAATTCATTCAGGATTTCTCGAGGATAGCAGAGCCCATGACTCGACTGACGAGGAAGGACGTCAAGTATGTTTGGTCAGACACTTGCGAGCAAGCATTTGGGACCTTGAAAGCAAAGCTGACATCTGCACCAGTTCTGGCTATACCAGATAGAACTGGAGGATTCGAGATCTTTTGCGATGCCTCGGACAAAGGTCTTGGATGTGTTCTTCATCAGCACGGTCATCTAGTCGAGTATGCTTCTCGATAGTTGAAGATTCACGAGAAGAATTACCCGACTCACGACTTGGAGTTATCCGCTGTTATCTTCGCTTTGAAGATTTGGAGACATTTCTTACTGAGTGAGAAAGTGAAGATTTTCACTGATCACAAAAGTTTGACATATATTTTTACTCAGAAGGAGTTGAATATGAGACAGCGCAGATAGTTAGAGCTGATGGCTGATTACGACATCGACCTTCAGTACCATCCAGGAAAAGTTAATGTTATACCTGATGCTTTGAGCAGACTTCCAGCGGTTATGACTCTCACAGTTCAGTGGAGATTACAACAGGATCTGTGTGAGATGAGCACAGAGGTTGTGTTACCTGGAGTAACATCATCGTTGATGAATATGCAGATTCAGTCGACGGTTATGGATCGGATCAAAGCTGCACAGTCTGGTGATGCTAAACTACAGAAGATCCGAGAGCAAGTTGAAGCTGGACTTCGAACGGACTTTATCATTCATGAGGATGGTTCCTTGAGATACGGCAGTAGGATCTGCGTACCTTCATGTGATATCAGAGATGAGCTGATGAATGAAGCTCATAGCTCTCCCTATTCCATTCATCCTGGCGGTACCAAAATGTACAAGGATCTCCGTCTGAATTTTTGGTGGCACGGTATGAAGAGAAGCGTAGCTCGTAGCATCGCCAAATGCCTTGTGTGTCAGCAGGTGAAGGCTGAACACCATCGCATTGTCGGATTGCTTCAACCACTGCCGATTCCGGAGTGGAAGTGGCAGCACATCACCATGGACTTCGTGACTGGACTACCTCGGAGCACCAAGCAAAATGACGCGATTTGGGTTATCGTTGACCGATTAACCAAGTCTGCGTATTTCATACCTTTTCGAGTAAGACAAGCTATGGAGATACTTGCGAAGAAGTATATGGAGGTAAATATCTTTCTTATACCTTTATATCTTCTCTCTAGTATACGCAGTGATGTGATCGATAATCATGCAGGAGATTGTGCGATTACATGGAGTTCCCGTGAGTATCGTTTCCGACCGGGACACAAAATTCACGTCTCAATTCTGGAAGAGTTTGCAAACCAATCTGGGTACCAGTCTGAAATTCAGTACTGCGTATCACCTGCAAACTGATGGACAGTCGGAGCGCACTATCCAGATATTAGAGGACATGTTGAGAGCTTGCATGTTAGATCTCAAGGGTTCGTGGGAGGATCATCTACATCTGGTGGAGTTCTCCTACAACAAAAGCTACCAGGCGAGCATTGGCATGGCGCCATTTGCTGCTCTTTATGGAAGGAAATGTCGATCCCCGCTGAGTTGGGATGACATTGGTGATAGAGAACTGTTGGGACCAGAGATGATAGTTGAGGTTGTGGATGTTGTGCGTGATATCAGAGACAAGCTTCGGATTGCTCAGGACCGTTATAAGCATTGGGCAGATGCTAAACGGCGTCCACTGGAGTTTCAGCCAGGAGATCATGTGTTCCTGAAGATCTCACCGAATCGAGGAGTGATTCGATTTGGGAAGCGAGGCAAGCTTAGTCCGAGATATATTGGACCTTTCGATGTGCTAGAGCGAGTTGGAGAGGTAGCTTATCACTTAGCACTACCACCGTCTTTAGCGGGAGTACATGATGTCTTTCATGTGTCCCAGCTCCGTCGTTATATCAGCGACCCCTCACGCGCTGTGGACTACTCAGAGATCACAGTTCGACCAGATCTGACGTACGAACAGCAACCAGTAGAGATCTTAGATCGACGTCAGAAAGTCTTTAGGACCAAGACTGTTGATCTAGTCAGAGTGATATGGCGTCGTGACTCGCCAGGAGAATCTACCTGGGAGCGGGAAGATGAGATGCGAGAGCGTTATCCATATTTATTTCCTGCTCCTTAGTTGATAGGAATTCCGAGGACGGAATTTTCTTAAGGTGTGTAGAATGTAACGGCCGGTATTTTTAGCCGTGCTTTAGTTCATGTGTGCATGTGTTTTCGACTCTGTATTTCCGTATTTACCGTAGCATCGTTAATTAATCATCACGTTTAACTAAAAACTTTAATTTAATTATTTTTCTAATTACTTTTGTTATTCTTACTAATTACTTTTGGTATTTTAATAATTACATTTTAAAACTTAATTAATTAATTAACCTCTCATTATTCAACAAACACGTTTAAGATTTTAGAGGAGAAGTATATCACGATTCTTTTCCCTCGTTAGTCAACAAACACCATTTAAGATTGTCCTAATCCAAAACCTACACACATTGAAGTTGTTCCCTGCTCTTCTTTGAATGATGAGTGGAAATATAACACGTTGTTAGCCTAGCCAGATGCATCCTCTCTCGTAAGTCAAACAACAAATTAAACCATCCTAATCCAACACCAAACTCATTAAATTTGTCTCCTGCTAAATCCATTCTTAAGGCAACTACGTTTCTTCCCTGCAAACCAAAAATCTGCAAACCCATTTCACAGAATCATCATGCAAACAAATCCTTCCATCAGTTTCATTCCCAAACCAATTCACCAAATCAAATCTATTCTACAGATCTTCCCCAACCCAAATTATCATCACCAATCAACCACAAACAAACAACCCAAATTTCCATCATACAAACCCATTTCCAATACCCAAATTTCAGAATCAAAAGGGAGAGATCAAATACAAACAGATCTGAAAATATTTCAGATTCTTACAAATCAAACCCCAAATTCCATATCAAAAATCAAACCAAAAATCTGAGACCCAACTTCTGAAATCAAGCTAACAACAATCTTTCCTTCTTCCACTTCCTCCTCCCACACCCCTCACATGTGCGTCGCCCTCCAGCCCGCCTACGCCCGCAACCCAGCAACCCCGACCGTCGGAGCAGGCTGCCGCCCGCCGCCCATCGCCTGAGGCCTGGCCGCCGCCGTACAACCCGCTGCGCCGAGAGTCCCCTCCTCCCCTTGCGCAACGTGAGACTCTCCTCTTGTTTTTGCGATTTGCCTTGCTGCCATGAAGTGAAAACGAAAAAAAATAAGAGAAATAAAAAAAAGAGGAAACAAAGAAAGAAAAGAAGGGACTGACAGGCTGAGAAAGATAAGAGAGAAGAAAGACTTAAAGGAAAGAAAGAGAGAGTTATAAAAGAGAGAGATTAAAATAATAATAAGTTATGACATGTTGGATTTTATCCCTTAGTCAAAAATTAGTAGGTGGAATATTTAATACCATGTTATACTTGTAATTAGCTTAGTAAGTTAATTAGCCTATTTAATATTAGTAAGTTGTAATATTGAATAGTGTCATTTGATGTTATTTTGTTCGTAACATTTGACTTCAACATGATTAGTATTATAAGTAATGTTAGGGTAATAAAGCTAGGATAAGATAAGGCGTACCATGTTTATATAACCCAATATAAACACCACCCTAGCCAGAGAACCCAATAAAATTAGGCGAACCCAATATAGGGCTCAACTTAATTTTGGGCTTAACTCGCAATAGATTTAATTCGTTAGTATATGTAACCAAAACAGAGAACCAGTATCACCATTACGTAGTACCCATCAAAACGAACCCAACGACACCAAAATCACTAAAATCGGACTAGTGTACGATTTATGGTGACTATTTGAAGTTAGGTGATCATTAGGCCATTTTCACATAAAGTTATATAACTAAAAATCTACACGTGCGATGACGCGTGAAACTACTTTCACCGTAATCTTGACTAAAAATGTAATCCAATGACATATAATTCGATATACCTTATCTTAGAACAATAACAAGAATAATTAACTTTCTGATCAAATTTCGTTAATTCCCAATTCAGCGCTTTTACTAATTATAATCAATGTTATTATTTAATGACACAGATACGACGCGAACTTTCCTACCGTTACTCGGACAACCTAAACTGTCCCAGTCAGGCAAGCGTGCAGTTATTTTATGCTTTTGTGATATTTGATGTTGTACAATTAATTGCTGACACAAACTCATTTTTTTAGAAATGCTATACTTAAACTCGTGTGCGTGTGTGTGGACCCCTTAATAATCAAAATGAACGCACTTTGTGAATGATAATGTTTCTGGACATATATGGTTAATTTTAGAACTGCTGATACTCATAGAATGTTAAATGTCGTTGGCTACCAGATGTTGCATGCCGTTGGCTACCAGATGTTACATTTCGTTGGCTACCAGTTGTCGTTGGCGACCAGTTGTTACTTGTCGTTGGCTACCAGATGTTACTTGTCGTTGGCTATTAGTTGACTAATCTCGTCGGTCACATGTGACTATGTCGCATGCGACTAGTTTGGACTCGTGTTTCAGTATATGACGGATTAGCATCCTGGCTCGTGATCCAGGAAATACACGTGGGTGGGGTTGGTTCCCGGGCACTAGCCGGTAGTAAACGAGTCGCCTTCGGGGGCACTTGAAGGTGTATTTATTTACTATTCGTCTAACGGCGGGAGTCTTAGTCACGGACTTGCACACACAGTTAAATAATTGAAAAAGAAAGTTAATTATAGACTGATGTTACATTACTCAACTGCCATGTTAATTCTTATAACTGAATTGTCATGCTAATGTAACTTATTGATTTACCTACCATTGTAACGACCACTTTTCGGTCGTGTATTTTTAGCACGTATGTTGTTTTGTTGTGTATTTTTCTCATTCGGTTTTATTATTTTGTTCCGTAGCCCAGACGCGTGACCGTACCCCGTATCCACGACCCTCTCAGAGACACTAGCGTTCCGGTACCTTCCTTCTAATTTTGGGATGTCGAGGGACAAATCTGTAAACACCCCCTTAATATTAATTCTCAAATGTTAAGGCTGTTTTATAAAGTTAAGTTTTGAAATCTGTTTGTTTTTTTTAAAAGAAAAGAAAACGTTGGAATTGTTATGAATAGGTCCATTGGGCCAATTGGGTATCCAACCCACTATTGAAAGCTATAAATACACGGGTAGGGTGCTCTTAACCCCTTACACCTATTTCTCCCTAAATTCCCTTCACAACACGTTATCAGCACGATCACGCTCGTTGGAGGAGACGGCGGCTCGCGGGAAAGGAGATCCACAAATCGCTCAGAAAAAGAAGATCGTAATCTTCTCAACGGGGAGCGAAAAGGGCATCCTTCACCAACCGTCGCCTAGATTCCTCGTCGAATCTAGTAGGTAAAAATCCAAACTTTTAGATCTAAACTTGCTTTTCTCATTAGATCTGCATGTTTTAGGATCAAAAAGTTCACAAACTCGGTTAAATTCAACATTTTTAATAAGATTTGCATGTTTAAAACAATAAAAACTCGTTTTTTTGCGATCTAAATTGTTGAAAACCCCGATTTTTACCTCCCCGCCTTTGATCCAAATTTCCGTACGCCCATAGGGCGAAACGGCGGCGCGCCCTTCGCGCCGCCGGCGGAATCAATCGCCGCGGCCTAAGGCCGCGGCGGCCGCGGCCTGAAGCCGCGGCCAGCAGCCGCGGCCTCAGGCCGCGGACTGCAGCCGCGGCCTGAAGCCGCGGCACTGCGCCGCGGCCTGCAGGCCGCGGCGGCCGCGGCCTCAGGCCGCGGCCAGTTGCCGCGGCCTGAAGCCGCGGCCCTGTGCCGCGGCCTCAGGCCGCGGCCAGTTGCCGCGGCCTGACGCCGCGGCGGCCGCGGCCTCAGGCCGCGGCCAACTGCCGCGGCCTGACGCCGCGGCCCTGTGCCGCGGCCTGCAGGCCGCGGCCAGTTGCCGCGGCCTGCAGGCCGCGGCCCGCCGCCGCGGCGGCCGCGGCCCGCAGCCGCGGCGGCCGCGGCCCGCAGCCGCGGCGGCCGCGGCCCGCAGCCGCGGCCCGTCGCCGCGACGGCGGCCGCACCCTACGCGGCCAGCCGTCGCGGCGACACGCCGCGGGCCCCCCCTTAGGGTTTCCTGAAACCCTAACCCTAACGGGTTATTTTTCGGGGGAGGCCCAATATTAACCCTAATGGGTTGTTTTCATGGCCCAAAAAGGCCAGAAAATTAGCCCATTCACACAAATTATTTTATTTATTTTTTGGCCCTAAAAAGCCCAAAATAGGTAAAAGAAAATTTGAAAGGGTTTAAAGCGGTAAAATAAAAACAATAAAATATGGATCAAAAAGGCAAAAGTTTTCAAAAAAAAAAAATTTTTTTTTGCACGTCGCACACAATTTTAAAATTATTTTAAATGCTTGTGTTTCGATTATCTGCGTGGTTGTATGTTGCAAAAATATTATCTGCGTGGATGTGCAAATTTTAGGCTATGTTTTTAGGGATCAGCCAGGTTTCCGACACCGTTTTAAATTCCCGCAATTTTTCTTTTCTTTTGAGAGAAACTTTGTATGTGAGGATGAAAATGTAAAAAGAAGACCGAAGGACACCAAAAAGAAGCTGAAGGCGTTTCGCTCAATGAAGATAGGGGCTTCTCTCTGAAGTTCCCGAGTTGTAATTTACTTTCATGCCTTTTATTTTGATGTAACCTCGGACTGGACTTTTTATTTATTTTTCGGTGTCGGCTGGCTGATCCCCATAGCCTAAGGTCATTATTTCTGTTTTTCATTGTTTTTGCATTAAACTGCGTGGTTGATTAATTAGCTTTAATACCATGTTTTAATGTCGCAATGAAAACCATTAAACAGCATGCGTGATTGTTAATTTTTTAGTAATTAATTATTCACATTACCTGAAAAAGCATGTATGTTAAAACCGCAGTAATTTAAATTCATGAAAATGACTACATTACATGCGTGGATGTCTGTCTTACTTTCAGTCTTAATGATACATGCTATTTTGTTTCTGTACATGCTAGATCATAAAATGGCCAGACTCGCAAATGTAGACTTCTCAGTCCTGAAGGCTGATGGGTCAAACTACCTGAGTTGGCAGTTGGACCTGAAGTTCCATCTGCGCTCTCATGGTTTCAGTCTCACACAGACTGAAAAGGCAACAACTAGTACTGCCCCAGCTAACAAGGAGGCTTCAGTGGAAGCACCTCATACAGAGGAAGTTTCCGATATATTAAAGGCGAAAGCCATTATATATATCAGGAAACACTTAGACTCGACCTTAAAGGACGAGTACCTCACTGTAGAGGACCCTTACGAGCTGTGGGATGCACTCGAGGAGAGGTACCGACATCAGAGGGATGTCATACTCCCCCGTGCACAGTACGAGTGGACTCACCTCCGCATACAGGATTTCAAATCCGTAGCGGAGTACAACTCAGCTCTTTTCCGCATCACCTCACGCCTGAAGTTGTGTGGTGAACCAGTGACGGAGAAAATGTTGCTGGAAAAGACGTTTACGTCTTTCCATGAAAAGGACATGATCCTTATGCAACAATATCGAGAGAGGAAGTTCACAAAGTACTCTGACCTTCTTTCATGCCAACTTATGGCTGAACAGAACAGAGACCTGTTGGTTGCCACCCACAACCTGCGCCCTCCTGGCTCCGCTCCATTGCCACCTCCTGCAGAGGCCCACTTCCAGTCTTCCCAGAAGAAGAAGACGGACAAAAAGGCAAAATTCCAGAAATGGAAAGAACAGAAGCAGCGGAAGAAGGCCACTCACCCAGCTCCTCCCCAGAACCAGAAGTTCGTGGACAAGAAGCAGAAGAGGATTCCCAACAAAGGAGGCACTCCCAAGAAAGACTGGGAGGACAAATGCTCAAAATGCGGGATGACGGGCCACTGGTCCAGAATCTGCCGCACAGCAAAACACCTCCAGGACCTCTACCAGGCAAGCCTCAAGCCTCGAGCTGAGACAAACCTGATGGAGAGCGCATCATTGGCAGAGACCTCATGGACTCCCGAAGATTTCATGGGAGATGATACTCTCTAGATCTGGACCACTTTTATGCAATTAGCAATGTATCTTAAATTTTTATGCATCGTATCTAGTTATTTTTTCCATGTCAAACAATATCTTTTTAGCATTTATTTATGAAAGTGAATCTTTTATCTATATTTATTGCTTGAATGTCTTTCCCCATTTTTAGATATGGAACTTATCTGCCTAGTGGACAGTGCATCGACGCACTCGATCCTTCAAAACATAGACTATTTCACGAGCGTAAGTAGTTATTCTGGCCCACTGAGAACAATCTCAGGGCCAGCAAATATAATCGAAGGATCAGGGGAAGCAATTATATTGCTCCCCGGCAACACACAAATAACACTTAAAAATGCGTTATACTCCCCAAAATCCATCCGAAACCTCCTAAGTTTTAAAGACATCCGTTTAAACGGATATCACTTAGAGACGGTCGAGGAGGATAAAAGGGAATACTTGCTTGTAACGGCTCTTACAAATGGTTCAAAAACCATTGTGGAACGTTTCAAGGGACTCCCCTCGGGACTCTACCAAACAAGTATACAAACTCCAGAAACATCCATGGTGGAGCACCTGCAGTGCCCCCAAACACCAGAATTCCAACTCTGGCACAGTCGACTGGGACACCCTGGTTCGGTTATGATGTACCGCATCATAAAGAACTCCAGGGGCATTGACCTGAAAAACCTGAAGATTCTTCAAAAAGGCAAATTCCCATGTCCACCCTGTTACAAGGGTAAACTGATCACGAGACCCTCTCCACTGAAAGTGGATGTGGAGTCTCCCAGCTTTCTGGAAAGAATCCACGGAGACATTTGTGGGCCGATTCACCCATCAAGTGGTCCGTTCAGGTACTTTATGGTCCTGATAGACGCATCAACTAAGTGATCACATGTGTGCCTACTGTCCACCCGTAACCTAGCACTATCTAAGCTTTTAGCTCAGATAATAAAGTTACGGGCCCACTTCCCCGACCACCAGATAAAGAAACTTCGTCTGGACAATGCGGGGGAGTTTACGTCACAAGTCTTTCTAGACTATTGCCAAGCTCAGGGAATTGAAGTCGAACATCCTGTAGCGCATGTTCACACCCAAAATGGGTTAGCAGAATCTCTAATTAAGAGACTGCAATGGATCGCTCGTCCATTATTACTTCAATCCCAGATGCCAGTGAATGCGTGGGGTCATGCAATTTTGCATGCTGCATCTTTAATAAAATTAAGACCCTCTGGAGGTCAGTCATCTTCTCCAATGCAACTAACACTTGGAGCCCCACCAATTGTCTCACATTTGAGAATATTTGGTTGTGCAGTATACGTCCCCATAGCACCACCACAAAGGACAAAGATGGGTCCACAACGTCGCCTAGGCATTTATGTTGGGTTTGACACCCCCTCCATAATTAGATTCCTAGAACCCCTAACGGGGGACGTCTTTAAGGCACGTCTAGAAGACTGTGAATTCGATGAAACATCGTTCCCAAGACTAGGCTCACAGACAAAGAAGCCCGAAGCTTCAGAAAGTATCACTTGGGATACAAAAACTTTATGTCACTTTGATCCGCCAACAAGCCAGTGTGAGGAGGAGGTCCTGAAGATTCTCCACATCCAAAACACTGTCCATCTCTTGCCGGACAAATTTACTGACAACCAGAAGATTGTCAGATCACACGTCCCTGCTGCTAACACTCCAGCTAGGATTGACATACCGCAAAATGGATGCAATCCGCCTGCAGCAGAAATGGTTGGACCTCTCAAAAAGAGAGGACGACCACCGGGATCCAAGGACCAAGTCCCTCGAAAGAGTAGGACCCTTGGCAATGGTAAACAAATACCACCACAGGATGCTAATTTAAGCCCTGCTACCCCATCTCTCCCAAACTCTCATGAAGAGGAAAAACCGGGAGAAAATGAAGTATCGATACACTATGTACGAACTGGGGAGTATTGGGACAGAAAAAGCACAACAATAGATGACACATTTGCGTGTAATATTGCCATCAACGTCGCGTACTGCGACGATGATATTGAACCACGCTCTCTGACAGAATGTCAAAGCAGAGATGATTGGCCAAAGTGGAAAGCGGCAATAGGAGTGGAGTTGGATTCACTCACCAAACGCAAGGTCTTCGGACCAATAGTCCAGACACCAAAAGGTGTAAAACCTGTGGGTTATAAATGGGTATTTGTTAGAAAACGAAATGAACAGAACGAGATCGTACGCTACAAAGCAAGGCTTGTAGCGCAGGGTTTTACCCAACGTCCTGGGGTGGATTTTGAAGCCACATACTCCCCGGTCATGGACGCGATCACCTTCCGATTCCTCATTGGCATAACAGCACAAGAGGGTTTAGATATGCAACTCATGGACGTGGTTACTGCATACCTATATGGCAACCTAGACCGAGACATCTATATGAGATTGCCTGACGGTTATTCTTTGCCTGCAGCACTAAAAGAGAGAGACCGTGACATCTACTCAGTGAAACTGCAAAGATCATTATATGGTCTAAAACAATCTGGAAGGATGTGGTATAACAGACTGAGCGACTTCCTTGCACAACAAGGATTTAAAAACGACCCAGTCTGTCCTTGCATCTTTATAAGAGCAAAGGCAACATGATTTGTAATAATAGCCGTCTATGTAGACGACTTAAACCTCATCGGATCTCCTGAAGAGATCGCAAAGATTTCTAGAAGCCTGACAGAAACTTTCGAGATGAAAGACCTCGGAAAATCAAAATTCTGTTTAGGCCTTCAGATAGAGCATCTTAAAGATGGGATCCTGTTACACCAGTCAACTTACACATCGAACTTACTGAAAAAGTTTCAGATGGATAAGTGCCACCCCCTCAGCACTCCGATGGTCGTCAGATCATTGGATGTTCACAAAGACCCCTTCCAGCCGCTGGAAGAGGGGGAGGAAGTACTAGGCCCCGAAGTGCCTTATTTAAGTGCTATCGGTGCACTCCTTTACCTGGCTAACTGCACTCGCCCTGACATAGCGTTTGCAGTAAACTTACTAGCCAGATATAGTGCTGCACCTACACAGCGGCACTGGGCCGGAGTTAAGCACCTTCTGCGCTACCTCCAAGGGTCCATAGACTTAGGTCTATTCTATAGGAAAGGGGCATCAACTGGTTTAGTTGGTTATGCTGACGCAGGTTACAGGTCCGATCCTCATACAGAGAAGTCTCAGACCGGATACATGTTCACATATGGCGGTACGGCCATATCCTGGAGATCTGTGAAGCAGACCATGACGACCGTCTCATCCACCCACTCAGAGCTACTTGCAATCTTCGAAGCAAGCAAGGAATGCTTCTGGCTACGCTTGGTGATCCAGCACATACTCACCTCCACCGGGCTTACTACCGGCGTTCTTGCACCCACTCCACTCCATGAAGACAATGCAGCATGTATAGCCCAGCTACAGGACGGCTACATCAAAGGTGACAAGACGAAGCATATCTCCCCCAAGTTCTTCTGGACGCACGACCTTCAGAAGCAAAAGCAGATTGAGGTACAGAAGATCCAATCATGTAATAACTTGGCGGATTTGCTTACCAAATCCCTGCCTACTAGTATCTTTGAGAAACTTGTATATGGGATTGGGATGAGGAGAGTGAGTAAATGTAAACTGGGTCAGGATGAGAGAACTATGAACTCATAGATACATAGGAGACTGATGTATAGATTCATAGGAAATCTGCAAGCCTGAAGCTTGGTCAGATAAGGGGGAGTCAACTGCAGAGTTGTACTCTTTTCCCTTGGCTACAGGTTTTTTCCCACTGGGTTTTCCGTAGTCAAGGTTTTGACGAGGCAACCTCGTTGACTCTGGATCCTGAAGTATCCACCCCTTGACACATCCCTAAAACAGGGGAAGTTATGGGTTAACTGTTCTTTCTTTAACAAGACAGTAACCCTAACTCGGATCCTGAAGAATCCACCTCTTATTTCAATGTTGATTGGATAAGGGGAAGTGTTATGAATAGGCCCATTGGGCCAATTGGGTATCTAACCCACTATTGAAAGCTATAAATACACGGGTAGGGGGCTCTTAACCCCTTACACCTATTTCTCCCTAAATTCCCTTCACAACAGGAATCTTTTTAAACCAAACATGTTGATTTTTAAAGCTAACAGTTAAAAAGAAGATGAAGAAGGGATAATTCGAACTGATTTTGTTAAACAAATTAATCAAATAATAAAAATCCTATCCTAACTCCCCTCACTTCACGTTCTCCTCTACAACCCACGTCACTTTCCGTTATTCTCCAACAACCGGCGTCCCATCTCTCTGCTCTCCATTTTCCCCTACAAAAAAAGAAGGAAACCCATACAAATCTAATAGAAGCCTCCTCCCCTAAACAGAACGCGCAGGCCTCCTCCCTTCGACTTTTTCGACTCCGATCGGCGCCTCAAATCTCCAGCCTCCGTCCCGACTCGTCTGCACCCCCTCCACGTCTCCCCAGGCGAAACACCACCGAGCGCCTTCCGTTCCTCCCTCTCGCCACAAACCCAACGGCTTTCCCCGACGCCTTCTTCCTCTCCCAAGCTGTTCTCGGCAACCCACGTCCCACCTTCTCCTCTCCGACCTCCTCACCTGAACCTGTTCCCGCCTCCGTACAGCCGCCGTTCGCTGCGCCTACAGCCACCCCAAAAGACCGCCAGCGCCTGCAACCCCGGTGCGCCGTTATCCCTTCAGCTCATCACACCTCGACGAGGTCAGCGCCCAGCCCACGACGGTCGCAGCAAAGCAGCCTCGCAAACAAGTCGCCCGTAGCCCTCCTGCATGCACCCGTAAGTGAAAACCCCATTATTTACTTTACATTAGAATAGTGCAGGTTTAATTTAATATGTTAGTGTAAATAGGTATATACATATGCCAGTTAGTCTAATTAGTATTAAGATAATGTTAGAACCTATGTTAGTAGATACAAGGTCACAACTAACTAAATTACAATAATTGTATTTCCAAAAACCTTCTTCTTTATTCATGAATTCCAAAAATGCACTACTTTCAATTACAAGTCATCAAACCAACAGTAAAGCAGATATTAACTAACCAATTGGGTTCTATTCTAACCTCAAAGAGTAATAAAAATTTAATTTAAACAGATGCTAACATTCTGAACCTTACGGCAAACAAAGGAGAAAGAGATTCACAGAACCAATAGCATAAGCTAAGACAACCCTTCAAGTAACAAATATAACAAGTAGGATACTCGAACTGAGATCACAAAACTTATGGTTTCATTATGTTAAGTCCTTAGCATTACCAGTAAGATCCCAATAAAGGATGCTATGAGTTTGTACATAACATGCATCAGTAAGCTCATTTATTAACAGAGTTATAATTACTTCATACTAAGAATAAGTACAATAAACCGAGGTATATAATAATTGCAACATGTGTAAATGAGTTGTGCACTGGGGTTTTTAATCCTAAAGGAATATTAGTTATATTATAAATTTGAAACATGGGGCTAGTGCCTTTAGGTTCACTTATAAAGCTAATGAATTCGTGAGCCTGTGGATTTTTACGGGTTAACTCTTATTATATGTAGTGTACTTTACAAGTTGCAGTACTGTAATAGTACTAAACAGTGACCATTTTCGATGCATGAACATAGCTCAATGTGGACAGTACTGCTATATATATAACAGTTAGGAATAATAGAATATAAACACCCTATGGTAGAAGACCTAATGAAAATGAATTATTTGATATGTTGGAGTGAACCTAATTCAGAGATACATTTAATCAACATAGAACCAGTCATTTCACAGCGTAACGCTCGACGAGACGAACCCACGACAACAGGCATCACCGAAAACAGGCAAGTGAAACTTGCCAACTTTTCTTTAGGCCATGTCTTTAGGCCAATTCCTCGTACTAGCGTGAAAGAGACTAGATCGTGAAATGATAGCGATCTAGGCGCAACTTTGTGATCTAGCTTGACAACGAAGCTAGATCCGACACCTTGCCATATCATTTATGCATTGATATCTGTCATGTTTAAATTCCTTAACTGTACGCATTTGAAATGTTAACTGACATGCATTGCATCGTACATGTCATCCTAGTTAAACTTGCATCGTAGCACACGCTACACTACTTGTACAATCCATGTTTCCGTGTTACCGGCTAGGCACCTGTTATGCGGGCATAACCCTACGCCATCCGTGTTAAAAACACTTCCTGGCTCGTGATCCAGAAGCGAGCATTCCGTGTTCGGGGGTAATGCCCTGGCTCGACACATGTGGAGGGGTAGGGATAAACGGTCACTTGAGCGTAAGAGTTGGCCCGTACAGCCACTCTAGCCAAAGGGCGGAATATCTGTGCACGACGTGATTACAATTCCAGTACTTGTCTTTTACTTGTTTAATTGCCATGCCATGTCATTTGTCATTTTATATCCATGTCATACTTTACTTTAGAACTGTTAGGTTGTTTTACTTTTATAGTTTCTTTGCACAAGTCTTTTTAGACTTGCTGACATGTGCCCCTTCTCTTTGGGTGACGCATGTTAGTTGCTGAGCCAGAGACAGTTGCGGAGAGTGACGAGTTCGTGGAGTTCGTGCCCGAACCTGTTGGTGACGTGGAGTACGAGGACACCGGTGATCAATCTTAGAGATCTTCCGTACTCTTCTTTTGTTAGCTGTGGTTGTCGGTGAGTAGCACCGTTTTGTTAGATTCTGTTGGCCATGCTAGGCCTTTTACTTTTGACTCTTTTGTTGCCTGGTGGCATTTCTGGTTGTTGGACTTTTTTTTGTTGGACTATGAGTTGGAATAATGTTATATTATTGTCTCTCTTTTCCTATTATTGTTGTTCTGAGTCACATTACAGGGACCTGTTGCTTCGTATTATTTGACGCTTATCGGACTTGTGGCTTCGTAGCCTCAAGTCTGAGCGGACCTTCTCACGCTTCGCCTCCACGTTTTTGGGAAGCGGGGCGTGACAACCATGCTAGTGTAACTTTTCATAATTGTTTTAACTGCTTCAGTTCATTGAAATACATGCTAGTGTAAATTCCTTTAACTACTATAAAACTGCCATATATAACTTGTTATATATCTTGCCTTGGGTCATCTGACATCTACTTGCAGACCCTTGCTGACATACATTCATGTTGTTTGAATGTATGTCAGGTTACGAGACAGGTTATCTGGAGGACGAGTTGCTGGATCAGAGTGATCCAATAGACCAGGATTCTGCTAATCCTGAAGTCCACCCTACCGTGGACTAGAGTTGATTATCACCGCTGCAGCTATTTACTTTTCACCGCTATTGTTTGTAGGGTGTGTACCCACTTTATCTGTATTGCTATCGTTGTAGGCCATGCTTGGGGCCCTTTTATTATTGTGTACTTTATCTGGATATTGGCTTTAATATTTCTGTTGTTCTGAGTTGCATGCAAGTTCCTGCGAAAGGTGTTTTCACAGACGCTTATTGGATTCGAGTTTCACCGCTCCAACCTAAGCGGGCCCGCTCGCGTCCTCGCCCCAAGTATAATGGGAAGCGGGGCGTGACACATGTCCCCATGCATTTACCAGCAACTGGCATTGCATCAACAATGGACGAGCAATCCATTGTAGTCTCTTTATAAGAGATTCGGCTAACCCGTTCTGGGTGTGAACATGAGCTACATGATGTTCAACTTCTATGCCGGTTGCTTGGCAGTAGTCTAGGAAGACTTGTGATGTGAATTCCCCAGCGTTGTCCAGACGCAATTTCTTGATCTGGTTATCTGGGAAATGTGCCTGCAGCTTTATGATTTGTGCCCGTAGCTTTTCAAAGGCTACGCTGCGGGTGGACAGGAGGCACACGTACGACCATTTGGAAGATGCGTCAATCAGTACCATGTAGTACCGAAATGGTCCACTTGCAGGGTGAATAGGCCCGCAAATATCACCATGTATTCTCTCTAGGAAGCTCGGAGACTTAGCGTCCACCTTCATGGTGGATGGTCTCGTAATCAATTTCCCTTTGTGACAAGGGGGACAAGGGGATGCACCCTTTCGAAGTAGCTTCAGGCTTTTCGAGTTAATTCCACTGGATTGGGATATGATGCGACGCATCATATTCCTTCCAGGGTGTCCTAGTCTACTGTGCCAGAGTTGGAATTATGGTTGATTATTGCACTTCTGGTGCTCGAGTGTGTTTGCTTCCATTGTTCTTATTCTTGTATGGTAGAGACCCGACGGGAGTCCCTCTCAACGCTCGACGGTGGTTTTAGCACCGTCTTTGTGAGACGTTACATACAGGAATTCTCTGTTTTGTTTACTCACCGTCTCAAGGTGGTATCCGTTTAAACAGATATCTTTAAAGCTTAACAAATGTCGATGTGAGTTAGGAGAGAAAAGCGCATCTTTTATTAGTAGTTGTGTTTTGTTGGGGAGCATAAAATATACTTCCCCTGATCCTTCAATAATTCCTGATGGACCGGATATTGTATTCACGGTTCCATCGTATTTATCAATGCTTTGGAAAAAGCAGATGTCTTGGAGGATCGTGCGCGTAGAGGCACTGTCCACTATGCATTTATAATACATCTAGTTATAAGAGAAAAATATCGCAGTATAAGGCACAAGAGAAGATATACTACGAATAATTATTTAATGTCTGAAAAGTTCATGCAACATGCTAGAAATTAAAACAAGCAGATAGTAAATTGTTTTTCAAACAAAAATTACAATGCAAGGAAAAAGTAGATAATGCCTCATTCGAGCAGGTCATCGTTTGAGAAGTCCTCAGCGATGAACCGGATTGGTGCCAGGTCTTCTTGTTCCACAAGGTTTGTCTCAGCTTGCTTCTGGCTCGCTTTGTACAAGTCCTGTAGGTGGCGTGGAGTCCGACAATTCCTGGACCAGTGTCCAGTCATGCCACACCTGTGGCACTTATCTTCCCAGTCCTTTCTGGGGGCAGAAGTCTGGCTGTCGTCCTTTCTCTTCCACACATTTTTCTTCTTTCCCTCATGGTTGGTTCTTGGAGGGGATCCTCTATCCTGCTTCTTCATTGCCTTACCCTTCTGGGGTTTGCCTTTGAAGTTGCTCCTCTTCTTCTGGGAGGAGCTGTGATGCGCTTCAGGCGCATGAGCAGTGTCGGTAGGGCGTGAGTTATGGGTGGCCAGAAGGAGGTCTCTATTCTGCTCTGCCATCAGAAGGCATGAGAGAAGCTCTGAGTATTTCGTGAACTTTCGTTCATGATACTGTTGCATTAGTATGACATCCTTCTCGTCGAAGGATGTATACGTCTTCTCTAACATGCGCTCCTCCGTCACCTTTTCACCACACAACTTCAGGCGTGAGGTGATGCTAAAGAGTGCCGAGTTGTACTCGGCAATAGACTTAAAGTCTTGGAGACTGAGGTTCTCCCATTCATATCGCGCTTGGAGAAGTATAACATCTCTTTGATGTTTATACCTATCTTCGAGGGCGGTCCATAACTCATAAGAGTCTTCCACCGTGAGGTACTCGGCCTTAAGGGTCCGATCGATATGGCGTCTGATATAGATAATTGCTTTCGCTTTATCTATATCAGAAACCTTATCGCCTACAGCGATGGCGTGACTCAGTCCCTGTGCTCGCAGATGGAATTTTATGTCCAGCTGCCAGCTTAAGTAGTTCTTGCCTGTAGCATCCAATACGTCGAAATCGACGCTCGTAATTTTGGCTATTTATCTCTCTAGCATGTATAAAAAAATAGGCAATAATTAGATATTTTTGCAGAAAAATAAATAATTAATCATTTCAGACACAAATATTTGCTGCGTGGATCGGCTAATCACCATATTAATTACAGTCCATATAGTCCCAAAAAGAAATGAAAGTACAACTCGGGAACCCCGTGGGGCCCCTATTCTTCTGGAGTGGTCCTTCATCTTCTTGAGGCGTCCGCCGGTCTTGTAATTTTACAAAAATATCCTCACTACATTTTTCTCTCTCAAAAAAAAGAAAGATAATGCAAGGAAAATAATGGTGATAACTAGTCGATCCAAAACCACAGCAAATATAAACATTCGTCGCAGGCAGAAAAAATGCAGCAGGCATTTAATCATCACAGGCAGTTTATTCATTACAGGCAATTAATCATCACAGGCAGTTTATAATGGAAAATGAAATTTTTTCGTTTAAAAATTATTGGACCACTAGGCAACGTCATACACCGTTAGGTTAGTTGACTAACGGCAGAGCAGTCGCAGGATCTTCCTAATTTTTAAACGTTTTAAAAATCATATAATCCGAATAAAATGCGATGAATAAAATCACATGTAATTTGTTCAGATTTTAACGAAAAAAATCGAATTAAATCTGAAAAAGATTTGAAAATAAGAAATTTTCGGGGTGAAACCCTAGTTAGGGTTTTTGGTCGCGCGGATTGCCGCTTCAGGCGGCTAGGGTTTTCGGTTATACGCGCGCACCGGGGGGTGGGGCCGCTGCGGGCGGCGGGGCCCGTCCGCCGCTGCTGGCGACGGCGGGAGGGGGCGGGGGGGCGCCGTGGCTGGTGGCGGTCGGGGCCGCCGTCGCAGGCGGTCGGGGCCGCCGTCCCGGCGGCGGGGGGGCCGCCGTCGCAGGCGACGGGGGATCACTGGGTAGGGGGTGTTCGCAGGGCGGCTTCCGGCCGCGCGGCGAGGAAGAATCCCCCTAGGGTTTTGGCGTTTTTGGGGGAAAAGATGGTAAAAATCCGATTTTTATTAGAAAAAACCAGTTTTAATCTTCCAAAAAAGCGTTTTTTATTGTAAAAAGTTGATTTTTATCAATAAGAATATTGATTTTCATTTAAACGATTGATCCAAGAATTTGGATCTAGACATATGCGCACATAAATTTAGATCTAGGAAAAAAATTACCTCTAGATCCTACCCGCCGGATCTAGCGACGTTCGGTGAAGGAAGCCCGTTCGCGTCGCGTTCGTCCGTCGGCAGGGGTTCGGCTCAGCCTCGAGCGTGCTGATAACGTGTTGTAAACGTAATGGCTATGGAATCCATAGCCCTGTATTTATAGCAATAGGGTTACATAATGGGTGGATACCCACTAACGGGTTGGCCCACCAAAAGCCTGTTTATAACAATTTGATGTTTCAAACATTTTAGGAAAAAATTGTCCATGCACGCTTCTGCAGTTCACTGAGCCAATCGGTTTATTTGTATTTCCTCTTGTTTCTGATGTATAAAAAAAGTTCTATGCTTAAGCAATTATGTTAATTGCAATTCAATTGACGATCATCTTTATACTCAACATCAGAGGAAAAAATTATCTTCTTCTCTGTTATTTTCTTTTCTTCATTGTTCATATTCTTTTGTCTTGTGACAGCATATAGGCTCATCTTAGTTCATCGGAATGATTTTTGTAGTGCACGATTATTGCTCATCATCTACTATATACTATGAGATAGACACCATTTGATTCTTAAAGCACCGATGGTAAGGACAAATCTAACTTAAGGATGTAAGAAGATAAGATCTAGATGTGTGTATTCAAACCTAATAATACAGATCTAGATATAGACATGTTGAATCTTAAAATGTTACCTTCTTTGATTAGCGGAAGCATACCTGAATCCATCGCTAATAGTCTGAAAGAGATTCTGACGATAACGTAGCGGATGATCTTCCAGAACAGCACGAATCAACCGTTGGAGAAATCCTGTGGCTTTCTCCCGGTTTCTCTCCTAGCCACGGGGCGTAGAAAAGACAGCTAACTTGTTCGTGTGCTCCGGGGATCATGACCGCATATAAATAGGCTAGCATCCTTAGCCCTAGGGTTTTCAATTCGGCCCATCAACGAATTGAAGCCCAATAGTCGCTACACATAAAGGCCCTCGACCTACTTGACTCATTTAAGCCCACTTAACCAAATAAATGAGATCACTTATACATTGGGCTTTAATATGACAGTGTAGCACTATATAATTATATTCGCATATTAGCCCAACGTTGGATTAAGATCCAACTGTGTTGGATAAGTTCCAACAATCTCCCACTTGGGTTATATGCTAAACTTTATAATTATATTTCATTGTGCATACAACCGAATAAGATTTTAACTTACTGTCATTTTTTAATGAGTCAAAAACAATCCGGTCCAATTAGATTAGTAAGGGATCAAAGAGATCTTCGCCGCAGCGATTGCAGCTCAACCCATCAGTGGTCACCATACTAATATATAAGAATGATATGGATTATGAAGTGGATGTGTAGAATGGAAATTACATGTAATGTGATCTAACATGTCTATTTCCAATTGATCCTCCTTAACCTTAGTGAGATCATAAACATACTAAAATTGGAGTGAAGCTGAACTGAACCAAAACTTTATTTCTGATCAGAAAATAACCTCAAGCTTAAGCTGGAGACTTAATTTTGTCTATCATATGAGCACCCAAAAGAACAAACTCCCACAAAACTGAATGTTCTTAATAAAATGACATCCATATGAGTAGCGAGCTCATAAAACCTTTTGGATGACATTCCCTTAGTACAACCGATCCGTAATTACATGGTTTGGTCTGATGTGCTCATTAGACAATCATACACTCCTAATTATTTAATCAACAATCTAGGAACTTGATCTCTGAATATTTTAAACTTTGTCGAGTTCTTGTTGCTAGAATATAAAACTGCAGACTTTATTGTCATAATATAAACTGTGTGGTGTTTTAATACCATTCCTAATTTGCAGCATAGTGAAAAAATATGCAGATATATTTCATGATTTGGATATCACATAATATGATATGAAATCTAAAACCATGTCAGAAGAGACAATATAAAAGGGACTATTTAGATCTCTTCTAGTAGATGGCGCCTAACATAAATTTTCATACATTCTTTGCATCCAATAAATGATAGAGTCAATATACCAAAATGATCTCAAACCCTTTTGACTACTGATCCTTGAACATGTAACCCCTTTTGTTCTCCATAAATACCGTAAGACCTATTTGGCTGCTATCAAATGGTCTACTCCTGAACTTAACAATCTGTCCAACATACCTGTAATATATGCAATAACCAAATGCATATAGCCTGAGCATACTTTAAACTCCCTATTGGTGAGATATAGTGAATCTTTTGAAGATTATTCTTGGGGCAATTATTGAGACTAAACTTGTCTCCCACAGAACTTAACATACATTACCACATGGATATTATAGAATTTACATGCTCCCACAGAACTTAAGATATATAACATCATCAAACATCATCTCAAAACCAAACGAGGTGATTACTTAATGAAATTTAATATATAATTAACGATATTGAAATGCTCTACTAATGCCATTATAAACCTTATAGAGTCTTTCATGAAAACTGAATAGAAAGTCTCTTTATAATTAATGCATTCTTTTCCGTATAAAGTCCTTTGTGATACGCTTTAAATCTTTTCTTAATACCCTTTTGAATTCCTTTTGATTATAAAAATCCATTTACAATCAATAGGTTTCAAACCTTATGGAAATGAGAAAAGATTTTAAGTATCATTCAAAGACTTTCTTAATTAATGCATTAATCATTTTTAGAGATGTAGAACTTTTATGACTTGATGCAAGTCGAACTTCCATCATCTTCATGTCAATCAAATGTTCTTGAGAATTACAATGAAATATTTCAACACTGTACTTTTCATCTCTTTAATGGATTTCCTGAATGGCAATTAGTGCTTTGAGGTGCTAGAGTTTGTCCTTATGAACAATTTTCCAAATAGGAGGAATTGCAACATTGTCTTGAATTTATTGTGTCTTGAACAATGTCTGGAATACTATCCTGAGCAATGCCAACAACACCTGTGGGAATATAATCCTCTTCAAGAATAATGTCACTAACAAATTTCTCCCCTTAAACTCAGCATCCTCAAATAGGTATGCATTTCCTAATTCGTAAACTAACTTAATAGTGGGATTATATAAAATCATACGAATATCTCCTTTTAAACTATTCAATAAAACTAGAAAATCATTAGGATTATCTCTAGTTTCTTTATTAGGCTTTATAAGGCCTTACCTTAGTTGGACATCTCCAAACATGCAATTGATTTAAGTTATTTTGTTGAAACTTTATTAAGGATATAAACTGCAATCAAATAACTAAAATCTTTATAACACATGTACTTAAATGCAGGAATTCTGTAAATGAAACAATATTCTCAAATAAATGAAGATCATAATGAGATTTTAAAGAACCAGAATAGCCGAATTTTGAATCATGAGACAACCAAATTTTCCATTCATTATAGAACAATAGAAGCCAAATTTGTTCAAAATAGAAATAGAAATCCAAATTACGTTAAAACGGTACATAATAGTCTCATAAAAAATCAAATACAATCTAGCCTTTAAAATTAATTAAAATTTTATTTGCTTCTACTTGAACCATCTTGTCATTGCCCATATCGATGTATCTTTCAACATCAGTCGGCTCTTGGCATCTTAGGCAACCCTGCATAGACACAATGATGTGAGTGGTTATACCTGGATCTTTCCATCACGTGTCTATAAGTACAAATATTTGCAAAAAAAGAAATTAACTATAAAATTAAACCAAATTAAAGAAGTATACCCTTTTTAGCATGCCAAGCATGATAATTTGTGCAATGCTTCTTTATATACCCTTCAGCTCCACAGAAGAAACAACCATTACCTTCTGAACTTTTCAGTTCCATTTGTTGTTTCTTTTGAGAAGATGTATCTGCAGCTTCAGTATCCTTCTTCCTTTTATTGAAGGTGGAGGTCAGGTGAGTGCTTTCTGTCATCTCTTGCTTAAGCATTTCCTCTTCCTTGACACGGTATAAGATGAGCTCATTCAGAGACTGAGTCTTCCTTCAGATTGTAACTCACCGTAAACTGGCTAAACTGTGATGGAAGAGATATTAAAACAAAATGCACTAGCAGATCCTCAGAGAGGTCTAGCTCAAGTGCTTTCAACCTTGAAGCAAGATTAGACATCTTCAATATGTGCTCCCCGATGTTCCCTTTACCTTCATATTTCATTGAAGTCAGGTTTGTCAAGAGTGTACTAATCTCACTCTTTTCATTCTTGACAAACCTCTTTTCAAGCTCAATAAGGAACCATTTAGCTGTGGCAATTTTCTCTGAAATAGTGCCCCTGAGATATTCTGGAATGGCATTCTTCACAAGCATTAGGCACATGTGATTTAATCTCTTCCACTCTTCCATCACCCTCTGTTCATCAGAAGTACTCTCATCAGTGAGTGGTGGAGGACTATTAGTCCTCAATGCCAAATCAAGATCCATGACCCCGATGATTATCAAAAGATTCTCCTTCCATGCCTTGAAGTTTGTGCCATTAAGTACTGGAATAGATTTGAGGTGGGCAGAAAAATTTTCAGGAATAATAGCTGAAAAAGAGAACAAGAAAACAATTGTAACATATTTATATGAGTATTAAACACAACAACACCAAATTCAAATTAATGCTATTTTCCCATCTCAAGACATATTGTACTAGCTCAACATTTACCTTTGAATAATCTATTGAGTAGTTATTGATATCTTGTCGTTGCGATCAGACAATGACAATAATAACATGCCAAAAATAAAACTTTCTTTGGGCCGAATTAAATTTGCATGCATTGATCTCACTAATCATCACCTTGTCTATTGCCACAGGTGCACATAAATTGACACAGAATGGTAATCTTCTTTTGGGCCGATTTAGCATTCATTTCAAAGTATGCACATAAAAATCCTTTTTATATTTATGAAATAAAATAATGCCAAACAACAGATTCTACTTTGGCGAGATGTTGATTGCATCAAGTCATTTCAAAAATATATACCTTTGTAAAATTTGAATCTATGCCACATTTTACTACATGAATTTATACTTTAAGTGGAAATATTCAAATCCATTTTTTATTCAAAAATCAAATTTAAGGCAATCAAAATTTTCATACAAAAGTATGTATTCAACTTGTTATATTTCGAGATTTAAAACTAATCTTCACAAGAAAACCCACTTTGGTGAGTTGATGATCCAACTAATCTTTATTCGAAATATATAATTAATTGTGCCAAAAAATTTGAATTTGAAACTAAACTGAATTTAACACAAAATGATTACACTAAGTGGAAATATATATAAGAACCTTTTATTCCACCTTTATTTTGAGTTAAATAAAATCCATAATTTCAACACAAATTTTCTTCTTCAAAAAGGTGTATATATGTGTGCTAATGTGTATATGAACATACATATACAGTTATTTATACACACACACACACACACCATATCCCATTTTATATATAACTTTAAAATGTGTTAAATTTCCTTAAGGCCATTTTCTTGATGGTTAGTACACAAAATTCCTTAAGGCCTTTTAAACTTATCCTTGAGGAGAAATATACGTTAAAGCCTTTTATTTCCTTCCGAAGAAAACACTTGAATTTTGTGTTATATTTTAAATTCATATTTAGGCAAACTGAATTTTCATACTAAGATATGAAGTTAACTTGTTATATATCGAAATATATATATATATATTCGTATGCCATAAATTTAGAATTTAATTTATTTTACCACAAAATTTATCTTTGAGGAGAAATATACCTTAAGCTTCGTATTTCCTCCTTCAATCCAATTTAAATTCAATATTAGGCAACCAAATACACAACATATGTCCACAACTTGTTACATACCGAAATAATAATAATCTCTACATTAGAGCCTATTTTGATGGGGTTTCGTTTTAATTAAAATTATTTCGAAACATATAACCAAATGTGCCAAAAATTGAATTTAAGTGGAAATAAACTTTAACACACAAAATGGGCCTAAAGGAAATATATACACAAAACCATTTATTTCCTCTTTTAACGAATTTAAGTTCAAAATTTTAGGCACTAAATTTCATACAAAGTATGTCCATAGCTTTTTATATACCGAAATAAAAGTAATCGCCATAATAGGGCCCACTTTGGTGAGGTTTTGATTTAATTATAATTATTTCGAAATATATATAATGTAGCATGCCTAAAAGTGAATTTAAATAAATTAAACTATTTTAACACAAAATTATACATCAATGGAAACATATATGTATAAAAAAGCCTTATTATTTCCTTATCAATATTTGTGTTAATATTCTTAAGAAACAAGCCCAAAATTGTGTTCATATGGCCCAAAAGAGTCCATAACAACCAAATAACCCAAAGAGCCCAAAACAGGCCCACTGTTAATAGCCTAGCACTCACCCTTTAAAAATAACAATTTTTTTAAAAAAACACAAAAAATTGGTGTGGGCCGGCCCAAGGGAGGATTAGCCCACACACCTTAGCAGCAAACGCGTGCGGGGGGCTTAAGGACATTAGAGTTTGTATGGGGGGCGGCGGCGGGGTATGGGGGGCGGCCGCCGCCGCCGTCCCCTTCTCTGTCATCGGGCGCCGGTAGGGGGCCAGCGCCAGGGTCTCCGACGGGGGTGGCTGGGCGCCGCCCCCCTTAAGCTCGACGGGGGTGGCAAGGCACCGCCCCCTGATGAACCGCGACAGGCCCCAGATCGGAGCTTGCTCTGCTCCGACGGAGGGCAGCTGGGCCGCCCCCTTTTCTCCTGCATCAGGAGACGGCGATGAGCCGGTGCCAGATCCACTGACCGGGGGCGGCTGGGCCGCCCCCTTTCTTTCCTACAATAGGCGCCATCGGCGCCTGCTTTCCCAACGAGGAGCCAGCGGAGCTACCCCTTCTGTCTGGGGGCGACGGAGCCGCCCCTTCCGACTGATCCACGGCAGGCGCCCAAAAGAAATGCCTGCTCTTTGCTGACGGGGGCGGCTAGGCCGCCCCCTTTCTTCACGGCGTCGGGCGTCGACGAAACGCCGACGCCGATCCTCTCTTGATCTGAGTTGGGCGACGGCCGGCGGGCCGTCCCGATCTTGGGGGGGTTTTTTTAAGAGGAAAAAAATAGATAAAAAACCTCATAAAAATTCAGATCTGATTATTCAAGAGCAAGCAGACAATTGAATCCAAAAATATGATCAAATAAATAATAAAAATCATATTTTTAACAGATCTACGTATGAGCAGGTAAAAACTTAAGATCCAGACATTGCAGCTCTGATACCACTAGTAAAAACTAAAGATCTAGATGTGTGTATTTAAACCTAATAATACAGATCTAGATATAGGCATGCTGAATCTTCAAACGTTACCTTCTCTGATTAGCGGAAGCATACCTAAATCCATCACTAATAGTCTGAAAGAGATCCTAACGATAACGTAGCGGATGATCTTCCAGAACAACACGAATCAACCATTGGAGAAATCTTTTGGCTTTCTCCCGGTTTCTCTCCTAGCGACGGGGCGTAGAAAAGACGGCTAACTTGTTCGTGTGCTCCGGGGATCATGACCGCATATAAATAGGCTAGCCTCCTTAGCCCTAGGGTTTCCAATTCGGCCCATCAACGAATTGAAGCCCAATAGTCGCTACACATAAATGCACATGACCTACTTGACTCATTTAAACCCATTTAACCAAATAAATGAGATCACTTATACATTGTGCTTTAATATGACAGTGTAGCACTATATAATTATATTCGCATATTAGCCCAACGTTGGATTATGATACAACTGTGTTGGATAAGTTCCAACAAAGGATACCATATGTTACACTGACCTTGGTGGTAATTATTCTTTTATTGTCTGGCTTTCTCAAGATTAAAAAAATTTCTATTGTAGTCTCCTCATTATGTTTGCTATACATATTCATTTTGGTGAACAAAAGTCAAACAGATGAATGGAAGTCCAGTTATTACACAAATACAATTTCATCCAAAAAATTTACATATTGATAAATATAAACAAGAAAATTGGGAATGATATATAGACACATGAAGAATATATAGTATTTTCATAAGTAAATCTATCAAAATCATCGTTAAAAAACAAAGATTGATGGATTATCTTCATGTAAACGTTTAATTCTAAAAATCCATTTACAACTGACAAGGTTTGAGTCACACGGATAAGGTCTCATGTTACATTCAGCACAAAAACATCATACTCTTCGAACACAGTCTGATGCCATTTAGAATCTTTGAGGGCTTGGGTCAACTTGTGCGGCTCAAGTTATTGGTTCGAGGTGATGGTAGTGGTACGTTTAAGTTTTTAGATGGGTTTATGGATGTTTTTTTAGCACGGTGGTCAAAGTATTTGTATTGGTGGGTGGGTTTGGAGGAGAGGAGTCTGAAAATAGTAGTAAGGAAGTGGAAGGTGGATTCTGTGGGTTATTATTGGTGTTGGTGAAATGTTTTGCACAATCAGATGGTGAGAGAGAGGAAGTGTGGTTTCAGTTATAGGACATGGATTTCAGAAGATATGGTGTGCATGGTTGATGTGGAATGGTCGGTTGGAGATTGGCAGTGAGACGGTGTGTAAGGTTGTGGATGTGTGTTCAGTGGCACAACAATAATGAGAATAAATGACACTAATTGAAACCGATTTGGGAGTGTTTCTAGACAAAGATTATACCGACACACTATCGACAACACTAATGTGTGCACAGTGGAATAATAAACAAATAATGTATCACCAACGTTAATCAAACAGAGTTAAGATCTTGGTTGAATCATAGAAAGCACAAAATCATCCACTACGGCACAAGAGCATGTTAATCATTCAGAGACACAAGATTTATACGGGTTCGGTCCAATCTATGGCCTACGTCTGTTGTCACGGCTGTTGGAAACAATATGCTCTCAAAAGCCTTTGTTTCATTCCTACTAACTTTTTTTGTCCCACATTGCTTGGGCAATTTCTTTGGATAAGTTTATTAGGGAGTTGTTGAGACTTGTGGATGTGGCCCAAGGGGTACGACTTTTTTGTAAAGGGTAGAGTACTTACATGAGCATGGGTCCACCAGGCACGCTCCGTCGTTGCCACCCACCGGTCGTGTCATGACGCGCACGCGTCACCGCCGCCGTCCAGCCATGACGTGAAGCGCGCACCTTTCCTTTTCGGACGACATGCCTTTCCTTTTTTGGATCTAGCCCCTTAAATGCCTCAACGTTCCAATTTTGATTGCACTTAAATGTTACAACGTTTCATTTTTATTGCAACTGTTGATTGCAGCTGTTAATGGCCAAACAACTATTTGATAATTGTAGCTTTTACATCGATAATTATTTTTGCCCGTTTGAATTCCGTAACTTCTCTTGTTGAATCCTATAAATAGATGTGCCTCATTTTCTTCTGAGACACAGGAACAATTTGCTTCCTCCAAAATTTCTCTCTTCTTCTGCGCATTATCCTGGGTAACTGTATTGTGCAAGCTCCAAAGTTCCTGGCCACGAGTGCACGCGTCCCGGGGCTGCTCTGTTAACCTTGGTGAGCAACCGACGATATCGATTACCATCGAGGTTGCACCGTAATTGCTTTGAAGTCAGTGGTCGTCTCACGACAGCCTTTTCTGGTAAGTATTTTGTTCACCTCTATTTCTTCCCTTCCCAATACAGGTATCCTCTTATCCTATACAGTCTGTTACTCTATTCCTTCACCATGCAGCCATAGTCTTACACCTTTATAATCCAACAATTTGAAAGCAATTAACTTCTGTAGTACTATGGCTATCATCGCAAACAAATCCCTTCTTGATCTCTGTAAGTTAGAACTGCTCGATGGAACCAATTACAAACGTTGGTCCCAAAAACTCCTTATGTTCTTTGAACAACTTGAAATCGACTATATTTTGTTCAATGAATGTCCCGTTGTTAATTCTCTTGTCGACAACTCAACTACCCCGTTGTTGTTGCTACTGCTAAGCAATCTACTGAAGAAGATATTAAGAAATATGAAAAGGACAACAAAACTGTTAGATGACATCTTCTTAATCATATGAAAAATTTCCTATTTGATTTGTTTATGATTCACAAATCTTCTAAACTTATCTGGAATTCCCTAAAGAAGAAATATGGTTCAGATGATACAGGGAAGAAGAAGTACGTTGTTGGGAAATGGCTGAATTTCCAGATGGTCGATGACAAACCTATAATGGAGCATGTGCATATCTATGAGAACCTGTGTGCTGATGTTCTTAATGAAGGCATGAAGATGTGTGAAATATTTCAAGCGAACGTGTTATTGGTGAGGTTTCCACCATCTTGGAATGAATACATACATGAATCATCTCAAACACAAGAAGAAGGATCTGTCACTGCAGGAGCTGATCAGTCACATGAGAACTGAAGAGGTTGCCTCAAAGATAAGCCTGATTCTTTTTCTGTCAATTCTGTAAAGGCTAATATAGTTGAATCTGCTAGTCCTTTCAACAAAAACTGGTTCAAATGCAAAGGTAAGAAAACCTTTAACCAAGGACAGAATAAAAAACAAGGCCGGTTCACCAAACCAGAAGGCAAGGTCTAGAAACCTAACGTGGTGTGCTATGTCTGCGGCAAGCCGGGCCATAAGGCCTATCAATGCACTCAACGCCAAGGACCCCAGAAGACGCTCCATAAATAAAGTGGAAATGTTGATGCTCAAGCTAACCTTGCTGAACAGGATGAAGTCATTGTTGCTGTGGTCGTTGAAGCGAACCTGGTGGTAACAACATTGATTGGGTGCTGGACACTGGTACTACAAGTCACCTCTGCGCTAACAAGGAGATTTTCCATGACTTCAAATACACTGCTGATACATAATGCGTCTTCATATGAAACTCAACCGCTGCTAGAGTTGCTGGTAGAGGTACAATCTTGCGAAAACTCACTTCAAAAAAGACCATATCCCTCAACAATGTCATATGTGTCCCATCACTGCGTCGCAACCTCGTGTATGGTGCCTTACTAAATAAAGCTGGTCTAAAACTTGTCTTTAAGGCCGACAAGGTTGTAATCACTCGCAGTGGGGACTTTGTAGGGAAGGGGTATCTGAGTGAGTGAGGGTCTGTTTATTCTTAATGTTGCTTCTGAAATTTTGAATAAAAATGCTTCTGCTTATATTGTTTAGTCTTTATATTTATGGCTGGCCGACTAGGGCATGTTAATATTGCATCAATTAAAAAGCTAAGAAACGACATGTTAATATTGCATCAATTAAAAAGCGAAGAAACTTATTTGTAAGTTTAATTTTTAATTGCACAATTATTGTCATTACTCTATTCATCACCCACGCCCCCAGAGTGTTTGTTGTTAGTATTGCAAGGTAGAGTTTCCTTATAACATCTGCCAAAATGGATTCCACTCAAAAACTGACAGCAAAAATAATAAAGAATATGTGTACGTAACGTCTCAAGAAAATGGACAGAAATCCTTACTTGAGCAATTTGATAGCCTCTTATCAGGCCTCTATCATACAAAAATTCGGAGAGAGGATGCAAATTTAATTGAGCACTTTTAGTGTCCGATATCATCCAAGTTTTTACTTTGGCATGATAGCATTGGCCATCCTCTATCGGTAATGATGCATCACATCATATCCCAATCCTATGGACATAATCTGAAGAACTTGAAGATTCTTCAAAAGGGTGAGTTCCCTTGTCCATCTTGTTATAAGAGAAAATTGATTACAAGGTCATCTCAACTAAAAATAGATAATGAATCTCCAAGCTTCCTTGAAAGATTCATCTTCCACACTATTTGGCTATGCAGATGCAGGTTACGGGACTAATCCCCATAATGAGAAGTCACAAACTGTGTATATGTTTACCAACGTTGGGACTGCCATCTCCTGGAAACATGTAAAGCAAAACAATGTCGATGACCTCATCCAATCATTCAGATATTCTTGCCATCAATGAAGCAAGCAGAGAGTGTGTTAGGTTATGCTCAGTTGTGCATCAAATCCTGGTGACGACCGGATTGAAGGCTGGTGATCTTGAGTCAACCACTATATTTGAAGACAGTGTCGCATGTATAGCTCAGCTATATGGAGGTTACATCAAAGGCGACATGACAAAGCACATCTCTCTAAAGTTCTTCTAGACACATGATTTGCAAAAGAATTGCGAGATTGACCTGAAGCAAGTACAATCTAGTGAAAATCTGGCTGATATGTTCAGTAAGTCTCTTTCTACATCCACTTTTAGGAAATTAGTACAAAAGCTTGGTATGAGCCGCCTAAGAGATCTGAAAGCCTAAGAACTTGTACTTATCACGAGGAGTTAAATGAGAATTGTACTCTTTTTTATTAGCTATGGCTTTTTTCCACAGTGTTTTCCATAGCCAAAGGTTTTAACGAGGTAAATCACATTAACTCTGGATCACGAAATATCAACCCCTTGTGATACTCATATAATGCTCAGAATCTCAAAGTATTCATGAGTTTGAGTTCACACTTACGACAGGAAAAGAGAGTGTGTTATGAATGTGTTATGTGGGCCCATGTAAAGGCCCATGTAGGGCGTATCATATCCATAGCAGATTAAACGTTTGTATCCTACCATGGTATGAACTCTTACATATTCACCGATAAATAAAAGACCTGGGATCTCTCCCAGAAAGCACTTCACAACAATCTAACGTTTTCCTGCCATCCAAATACAAAAAATTTCATGTGCCACGTATCCCCACACAGATTTTCCAAACGCTACTTTCCAAACAAACAAACCTAAAAACCTCTTACAATATCCCAAACAAAGAATCCAAACACATCAAGAGTCAATAGCACACTTCACTGCAACTGCAGCCAAAACGCCCCTTAAGAGTATGATTGGAGCATACATCTAATGGCGACGTGGATGCGATTTTTCTTCATCCCACACGTGTGGAGCCTTGACTCAGACGTACTGCGCGTACGTGTTCTTGGGCCTGCCCGGGTGTCGGCATCGCCGACCAGAAAACATGGTGGATGGGAGGATGCCAACCCTTCCATTGACCTGGAAAAATTTTATAATCCATAGCAAAGACTAGGTAGCATGCATGCATGTGGACATGTATAACTAGCAAGCAGCTAGCAGCTAGCAGCAGATTCTTTTCTCGTGTATCGTTCAGAGACGATCGAGACGTATCATCCTGACTTTCGTTTAATTACTGCAGTACGTGTAATTAACATGGATTCCTAGGCTCAATAATCGAAGCATACCACAGCTCCATGCACTCGCGACACTAGGAGTTAAATACTCTCTTTTTTCACTCTCTCTCTCTCTTGCTTTTCTCCCTATTGATTTTTATCAAAATCCCGTTTGACTAAACAAGCGAAGATATAAATAGCCTCCTACGTTGTCACCAGCAGTGTCATCGTTTCTAGACCAATGACCGTCTCCTCGACTATTGGGGGTTACTATGCGTACACGCCTAATTGCTACTCACACATGCCACTATACACACATCCAAACGAGTTAAAAAGATACATGGTCTTCACTGCACATCGCATCAATTGTCAAATCAAAACTTTAAGTTTAAAGTTTAACACAAAAAAGCTTCCATACACCGCACATTGTATTATGTATATAGCAGGTATCATTAAAAATCATTACCCATAGTAATATGACAAGGTGGTCCTTACATGCCATGTTCCCTCACACTCATCAGTGATATAATCATCGTATTATGTGATTATGTAGCCCTCAGAATCATGTGGCCCTCACAGCGATGACTTTCCAACCATTTGTATTGGATGCTTGTTAAATACACCGCGAAAATGTGATGTATGTCATGATTGTTGTCTTAAAGTGTAAAAAAAAACCTATCATATGTCATGTCAAACCCTCTCTCTCTCTATTGTTTTTTGCCAAATTTGGTAAGCCATCATTACATACACCCTCTCACGGGGTGTATATAGTCTAGCCTTGTATTGGCTTTCTCTTGCACGTGGTCGAAGATTATAGAATTGCTAGAAATAACATATGCACATAATGCATGTGGACCCAAGAAAAAACCCACACACATGATGCATGATCCGAACGCAACTGAAAAATAAAGAGAAGTGCGGGGTGGGCATGTGCATCGTCTGGAGTTAAAATGAGGAAAAACAGGTGTCAAAGTGCAAACAAAACTTGGGGGTCAAAGTGAAAAACCCGTACACATAGCGCATGGGGACCCAAGAAAAAGCCACTCACACAGGATGCAGGACCTGCACGCAACTGAAAAAGAGAGAGAAGTGTGTGTGTGTGTGTGTGTGTGTGTGTGTGTGTGTGTGTGGTCTGGGGGTAAACGGGGAAAGCAAACGTTAGAGTGCAAAATTTGCGGTGAGGGTGGTCAAAATGAAAAAAGACCGATGGCACACCCGTAAATATGGGGAAGAGTGATGTGCATTTGGATTTGATGCAAAAGCATTGGCAAGCTTGCAAATAAGGAGAATGAGTGGGGCTTTTGTTTGGGATTTCCACAACATCACCCAATAACACAATCACCACCCCAAGTGGGCCCCACCATGCCCATGTGGCACACCTCCCTCCTTGACACATGAGACAAAGGTGTAATGTAGGACAAACGGAACATCAACCACCCTCATTTGTAATAAGGATATACCTTATTGTTTGAGGAAGCCTATTAACACCGAACCGTTCGGTGTAGGGAATGATTAATTCCTATTTTTGGTAAATAGGTCAAATCAATTTGTTAACTCAGACCCTTCCTCATTTGTTTTTTCCCCGAAAGTGAATAGCAATCATTGCCTACACCTCAACCCTTCGGTGCATGTAGTCCTCTTCTATTGTTTCTATCATAGATGGATCTAGGGGCTACATGGGGACAGATCTTTGTTTAATATTTTCAAAAGTAACTTATATATATGAGTGTCTCTCGTTCCTTAGAATTAGATAGTTGCTATATACACCGTAGCAATTGCGGTGTATGTGGTTTTTTTGTCAAAATGACAAAAAATGACACATCAAATGTCTCATCAATCGAACTGATATACTTTTTTTACCATTTTTGGCCAAAAGAACGACACACATCACCGTTGCTACGGTGTGTATATAATAGGAAGCTAAAATTACCATATCTTGGCGGAAGAAAGCTTCATATACATGTACAATTTGATTGAAATGCCCAAAGAACCATTTGAGAACCATTTGGCACTTATCTTTTAACTTTTCCTCCCCCGTGTACACCCAAGCATTTCGTATTGCTTCTTAAATGTATAATTGCGTGTATTCGGCAGTTAATTAAAGGTGTGGTTATGAACTGACATTCCTTCAAAATCACGAATTATTAATTTCTAAGTAAACCTAAAGCATATATCTTACCTAATTTATATATTTTGATACATCCAAATGTAAGAATCGAACACTCAGCCTATCACGAGGCGGGATGGAAATACAACTAGCTAAGAAGCTCGGGTATATCTTATGTTAAACTTATTCGACAGCCAAAAGCACCTAGAAATCAATGTACATCCGCGCTAAGAATAAGAAAATCAAATAATGATGTTAACGAACACACAACATTACACGCCTTGTGACTTATATTCAAATACAATAATTGATATTATGACAATCAGCATATACATGAACCCAACACATCCACACATCGCATCAATATACACTCAAGAACTATACACTCCCAATCTCAAAATAAACAAACCTCACAATTGAAGAAATATACGAAAGCGCCAGTGGCATGGACCGTCCCTTCCTAAGTGTGAGGTCGACGGTCCGAGCCCCACAGAGCTCTTTCCTGCTTTCCGTTGAAATAAGAAAAAATAAAGAATTACACTCTGAACACCAAAACCATACAAAAGAATCAAACCCCTCAAAATCAAAAGCCATGTTCCAATGCCAGTACCATTTCCATCCTACCCCCAAGATGGAACGGTGTCTGCAAGCCACAACTCCATGCTCAATGGGCGCTCAAAATAGCCCGCCGCATGGATTTAAACCAATCGCTCCTCGAAGCCTTGGGATCGAGGAGATGCAGAAGCCAATCCTCATGGCCTCTGCGTATGCTTATGGGATTTAACAGAGCCATAAACCAGTATGCTGCTGTTGAAATTTCTTCACTCACACAAACGAACCAAACTAACACCACCAATTGTAGAAGAATAGGAGGACGAGCAGAACCAATAGCTGGTCCATCATCGAGACAGCCTTTGCCAAACTATGATTGGGCATACAATTCATGGCTGGCAATGAGTACATGAACTCGAGTGAAAAGGGAGCCAGCTGGTCGTCGCGTGTCTCGAGGGAGATCTCACCGTTAAAAGCCTTCAGCTCACCATTGCATATTTTCTGTCAGAGAGAGAATCAGAGCTCCATTTATCGGAGGGCATAGTTCCATGATCGTATGTAAGAAAACGCAGCGCCTTTGATATTGCTATTACCTCTAATTGTTCACCAATGGTAACAAGAATTGAATTTGGGGGGAGAATGAGGGAGGTGGAATCTGGAGAATGGATGCAGAACTTGGCATTGCTTCCAGTAATGTGGAGGCTCAGGGTACGAGCAGCGGGGTGTTTAATCTTGTCTCCACTCAACCGATCGGAAAAGTCATGCTTTTGAAGGCATATGATTGAATGCATCTTCGCAACACTTGCGCTCCGGGTTTGCCTTCCAACTTGTTCTGAAACTATTCTGGTGATGGATTCAGCAACCATTTCCAGATCAGAGGCAACCCTCTGTGTTTTGTCTCTGGAAAAACCACACAGCATTACTTGATGAGCAGTCTCTTTTGGCAACAGTAAAACAATAAGCATTGGGAAATAAGATCACGCATGGAGTGCAGAATCAAAACAATCGTAAGAATAAAGTAGGAAGAGAATAGTAGCTTAAAGAGCCAACGAATGATTGCCCCATGACAAAACCAAAACAGAGATCATACTAAAACAAACACTGGTTAGAACTTGCATGGTTCTGGTGATGATCATTCCACAGCGAAGTTGTGCAAACGGGCTATTTAATGACGTGTCCAACAAAAGAGGTGGTCCTTACTGGGGCTCAATGGGAAAGGATTCATGAAACAAATCCTAAATGATTTCATTAAAATCTTAACTGACGTTTGTTTTTCCTCAATAAACTTATGCGAACAATATTAAACAGAACAATATTAAACAAACGACATGCAGAATTAAAGGAAAGGCATACAATACGATAGCCAGAGAATTGGTGGTTTCTACCATACGACACATGTTCACCAAAGTTACAATAGTACTACCCAGTCAATCTGAGCAGCACTACAAGCATGGAACCTTCCATACAATTCCATTGGATCATACCCCATAACGAAATACAATAGCAGAAGAGTTACTAACTAATCGACGTGAGTGGTCCTAGGGAAGGAGGGGGCGTGTTAGGGGAGGCAAGCAAGCAATAGAGAGAACAATAGAAGCCAGAAAACAGATTGACTGCAAAACCAGGTGCCTAATGGAAAACCAGGTGCGAAGCCCCTGGCTGAGCTGCAACTTGCACCCTGAAACCAAGCTACTGTCTACAAATTGCTTGCTGATGAGCTATTAAAATGCAGTGATGTGTTTGGGACCATTTTTTTAATCTTGTTTTCATCTCTTTTAGAGCTTTCGTAGTACTGCTCCCATTCCATGATTTGCAGAAGCGTACAAAGTGTCCTTGAAGAGTTAGCAACCACCCACTCTAAACGCAACTATCACATTTCTGCACAGTTTCTTAAATCCCTCAATCAGTTGAATGCGATGTTTTTTATGAGATATTTGTTGTGCGCAAGGGCGGAAGCTTTGGACCGTCGGATGATCTGGTGGTGAAAAGAAGAGCAAGAATACCAAGAGCACAATAAAATTGAATCTTTAGGCCGTTGGTCGGTCAAGGAAACACTCAATAACATTTATTCAAAGGAAGAACCGAAAATACAACTCTTCTAACTTCTCAGCGAAGAAGAAACACTCAAGATCTCCATAAAAGCTATCAATTCAAACTCTCAAATCGGCTCTCTCAAACGGCGGCTCAACGCTCTCTCCTTTTTGCTTTTTCTATCTCGTACAAAAAAATCCTCTCCGACCGTCCCCCTTTTACAGCTTCTAGGATGTGGGCAAAACCCGAATTCTACTAGAAGAGAAACTCTAATTCGAATAGAATTCTATTTAGAGATCAATTCGAACTTAAACAGAATTCTATTCGTAGAGCAACTCTAATTCGGATAGGATCTTGCATCATTTAGTCGGCACCTCCGAGCTACCGAGCTCCTTGCTAGAGCCCGAGCTGTTGAACTGCCGAGCTTTCGAGTTGCCGAGCTTCGGAGCTACCGAAAGCTGGGCTATCGAGTTGCTGAGCTTCCGAGCTTCTGATCCTTCGAACTGAGGATTCAGGCCTGCAGGAGTTAGCATGGCCCTGAATCTCCGTATCTAGCCATACAGGGTTAGATACGCGGGACCCAAGGCACAGACAAGCTAGTGATGCATGACTACTTGTTTGCACATCTCCTTCAGTGCCTCAAATCGAGCCAACTTTCACATATTGAACCCTTGTGATCAATTTATTTGGATCAAACATTGAAGACAATAAAGTAAATAGTGAACCAGTTTCGATATGATATGTTCTCTTTTGATAGTCATCTTCTTATTTTAGTCTTAAATGCTTCAAAAAGTAAAACTTCTGATCAGAAATGGTATGGCATAAAGTAAACTGCAAATATCCCATTTTTAGGGTCAGTATACATCCCGTGTTAAATGGTGACTTCCCTCTTTTTTCCTTCTTCCTTTTTCTTGATTTGGGGTTGGGGGCATAAGCCCCGCAATCTTTTAAAAATTCTGAGCAGGGGATCTACCACACATATGGGCAACAACAAGAAAGTAGCCACAACCTCTGATGAAGAAGGAAGAGGACCAATAATATCCTTTAAACAAATGAGAGATGTTGATGTGACATTTGTCATATGTGGCAATGTCACATCAACACCCCTCCAAACTTTCCCCCATTGGTCCCCCTCTATTTACAAGGTTGCCATTGACATTTTTCCCCCTTTGACCACCTTATTTACATGCTTGCCATTGAGATTTTTTCCCCTTTTACCCCGACGATACCGACGCACACACCCACACTTCTACTCCTTTTCGTTTGCGCGCGTGCACCACATCATGTTCGTGGGGTGGTTTTCTTTGCGCCATGCACTGTGCACATGTTATTTCTAGTACCTCTATAAGCTACATTTGGAACTATGAATGAACAAGTTTTAACTGGGATGTTGGTCCTGCTCGAGATAACCAGCATGTCATTTTACTGACCATCAAGTTTTGACGCATTGGACGATACCGATGTGTTTGGATGTACTGTAAAAGATGAGTGTACCATAACAAATTTGAAACATGCTGATAAACTCCTACCACAATCTGCCAATATCGGATAATAACAACTTATACAAGATATGTCCAGAACAATTGAAACATAATCAACTAATAGAAAAAATGTGATTGAACATTGGCTTATTACATACAACAAAAGGATGGATCGTTATTTAATGATCAAATTTTCAATTGATAAACCCCAGATGTCAAAAAAGATGAAACACGTCATACAATAGATCGCATTAAAAATTTAATTGATTAGAAAACAACTAGTAATCGACTTAATTGGTTGGTTTGATTTATATATATAATATTTGGTGATGTAGCCTAATATAATGTTTGAGAACTGAGTTTCGTACTCAATCTCATGTTTTCATAAATAAAAAATTGGTTTCCCATAGTTTCAAATAGTTTCTCTAGTTTTGCAGGGTTTCATTTCGACTTAGGTTTCAGTTTGGTAAGTTGTGTGTGTGTGTGCGTGTGAATAAAATAGATGAGCGGCCGGTGTAGAAAAATTTCCGACACATGCCCTCGAGAACTTCATTTTTTACTATTTGTCAATGATCGAAACCCTTCATATCAAGTCATAAAACATATTGAAATGTCAGTACCAAGGATTCAATCAAATAAATCATGAAAGCATATGTGGAAAACACAAGAACACACAAAAACTTGATAACGCAGTTCGGTGTGCACACCTACATCTGCGGGGCCACGCCCAGAAAATCAGATTGCTCCACTATATAAAATAGCTATTACAATCACTAATATTGCAATTTCATTAGAATGGACACACTCCCCCTCAATACAAACCGCAATGTGTGATCCCAATCAACCCCATGAAATAATCACCGCAAGACCCCTTTGCCGGCAAGATCCCCTTGCATAAACCGACTAGATCAAGCTCCTCTCGATCCCTACCTCAGTAGTCGTCGGCCTCCGTCCCAGGATGTAGATCACCAATCTTTCGAAGAGATAACCCTAGTAGAATCCGCATGAGCACCTTATAAACCGGCATCCATATATCTAGGAACCACTTTGGGGAAGTAATCCCATAAATCAAGGAACCAATTAACCCATTTCGGATAATTAGTTCAATCAAATCTTATGCGGATATTTTGCCCATAAATTAAGGAACTATTTCGGGTAAATAGTCCTATAGAATCTCAAGTAGATATTCTCTCCCATCAATCAAGGATCTATTTCGGGTAAATATTGTAACGGTCACTCCCGACCGTACGTATTTTTAGCGTGTGTTGTTTCGTGTGCGTCTTTTCGCATTTGATTTTTATTACGGTTTTCTGTAGTTCAGACGCGCGACAAAACCCCGCTTTCACCACCCTCTCGGAGGCGCGAGCGTCCCGGTATTTTCTTTGTAATTTTTGGAAGTCAACGGCCCAATCTACTTATCTCATTACGAACTTATAATATATATATAAGTTTTAAGGATTCTGTACGTTTACTTTTAAAAATCAGACTTATAAATTTTAATCATTTTTAAAACTCAACCTTAAACTAACCTTATCTCACGTTATTAACTATAATTATTAAATCAATTTTTTTCTTTAACTAACATGTTAAAATCGAATCCTTTATAATAAAAAATCAAAACTGTTAAAAAAATCTTAACCCAATTGATTTCAAATCCTATTTCCCCTCTCCCCATGACCCACGTCGGCCTGCATGGGCTTTTTCCCCCACATTTCACGTGCGTCGCCCACGTCCACCAGCAACTTCTTGTTCTTTAAACCCCTTCTCCTCTCGAAACCGCAGCGCACAACCCAGCCCCTCGACATCGCGCAACCCAGCCCTCTTCACTTCTCTTCCACCCCCAGGCGCGCAGCCCCCCCCCCCCTTCTCTCCTTCCACGAGCGGCCATCTTCCTCGTAGCCATGCAAGAGCCCACACACTCACGCAACTCCCTAAGTCCGGCCAACTTCCGGCGCTCCTCCTCCCATCTTCCACCTGCAGTCCGCCGGCTTGAGCCCTCTCCGACCACTTTCCGACCTCTCTCCCCACGCGCCAATCTCGATACCCCTGTCATTCACACGAGGAGCCAAGCCCAGTAGCCTAAGAACCCTCTCATCCTCCTCTCTCGAAAAGCGTCGGCCTCTTCCCCTCTTCGTTCTCCCGACAGCAACCCCAAGCCTCTCAACTTATACCCAGGCCCCCACGCACGCGCGCAGCCTCTCCCCTCTCTGATTCTTGCCACCGGCCACGAACATCTCCCCACCACCCGACAGTACCCCATCTAGCTCCTCACAGCCGCTGGCTCTTACTGCCATGCGCCGTCCTCAGGCCGTGCCCCTTGAAGCCGTTACAGCCCGTCGGCTTGCCGTAGCCGCTGCTGCCCCTAGCCGTTGCCGCTGTTTTGCTGCCGTCGTACCCATGCTATCCGTAGCTGCCTTGCCGCCATCTCGCTGCGCTACTCGCAGCCGAGACGACCCCGACGTCGTTACCGTTTAGTTGCGCTACCCGCAGTCGAGGAACCAGAAGCGACACGATCCGTTGCCGTTCCAGAATCCGACGTTGTTTTCCCACGCGATCGTCGTACTAGGTTGGTTTCCTCACTCGTAGTAACCCACACGTTACGTCATTGAAAACCTAACTAAAATCGGCAAACTAATCACTAAATTTATTTTTACGCTCTTTAAACTGTTGTAGAATCTAGACCGACGATTGGACAATTTTAACTGTGCATATAGGGTAGAATCATCGAATAGGGTTGAACGTTTGAACACTTGACTTGGAACTGATATGATAGCAACGATCAACCTAGAGACTTGCCCTAATAGGATTTCTAAAAATGGAACTGACATCGTCCCCTTAATTTAGTACAGCACCCCATAACTGACGCACTGCCTGTGAAGAGACGCTCCCTACGAACACACTTCTCGTCACCTCAGGCAAGTGTTTACACTTGCGTAGTTACGGCCACGTTTAGGTCATTACCTTCTTTAATTTGTAAATGTACGAACAAGAGAAGCAGACGTGAAATGATAGCGTCTGTGACACCCTCACGACAGCCTAGACTTGACGACGAAGTCTAGGCACCATTTTCTATAATTGCCATGTTGTTACATCCCTTAAAACGGACATGCATCGTTTTCATCTTGTCACTCCATTCTTAAATTGTCATGTATTGATAACCTACGGGGATTAAGGCGCTCACCTCGCAGAGTGAGTGACCCCTTATACGGATAACCTGCGGGTAATAGGACACTCACCTAGCAGAGTGAATAATCTCTTGTACGGACTGCTCTGGTGCACTTGGGTTGGGGTAGGGTTGAGCGGTCCCACGGTTTAGAGGGTTTGGCCACTCTCTAACTGTAAGGCGTGAACCCTTCGTGACACACACGGTCTTGTCTTGTTTGTCTTGTAGCCGGTAGCACACGCTACAGCTATTGTCATGCCATGTTTACTTCCTTGCAATGTCTTTACTTTTCTGGCCATGCTATTAAAAAATTGTCATGCTGTCGCATCTTACAAATTGTCGTGTAATCAACATTTAAAATATCTGTCTTTAATTTTCTTTACACCTTGCAGTAGAGTATTCTCACCTTTCTCTTGTAGACTCTGCCTGACGTACGACTCCCTTTCTCTTGGGTGTTTGTACGTCAGGTACCGAGACAGAGTACGCAGACGAGCAGATTGTACCAGAGGACTTGGAGCAGGAGGACGCTGTCCAGGAGTACGATCCGGACGAGGACCAGTCTTAGAGCCCCCTTTTAGTTGCTGACGTGGAGTTTCCCGCTTTCTAGTTGGTTGTGTATGATACGATTAGGGTTAATCGTATCAAAAAGTTCAGATTTTTAGTGGAAGGAAAGAAAAGAAATTTGATTTGGACAATGGAAATTGATATTAAGATAGGCGATCCCTCCTGGAGTGGATCTCTCCCTAGCTTGAATTGATGGATCAAGCCTAATCCCCCAAATCCCTAACAAGAAACTACTCTCAAATGATCGTTCTTCGATCAACAAATTAGGGCCGGCTCGTGCCCTTTTAAACTCATCCTAACACAAAAGATAACAAAAGACTAATAAGCCCCCCTAATTGCTAAACACACAACTCGGCTAATGAGTAAAAGCCCTCTAATTGCTAAACACACAACTCGACTAATGAGCAAAAGGATAAGTCACCCCTTGGGTGCACGCCGCTTCCACTTGGTATCGGACCCGGATCACATCATTACTCCCCCAAAAAATGAACCTTGTCCTCAAGGTTGCAGTCTGATGATGGCGTCCATCTTCTCTAATCTAAGTGTGGGCGCGGCTCTGCCTCGTCCCCACCTCCGTCAAGCATCACCACATGATCCTCCTCTACTGCCACCTCCAGCTGCATGGCCCTCCCTGCGCAACGGTGCCCTGGTGTGAACCTTTCGTCACACTTGAAGCAAAGGCCATTGGCCCTTCGCTCCCTCATCTCGGTCTCTGTCATGCGGCGAGTCTGTCCTCCCGGTCGCGTCTCCGTCGCATCCCCCTTGCCGTCGCCGGTGCCCCCACAGTGGTCTGGGTTGTCTCAGTATGTGCTAGACTGCGGTATGTCGATCCGCCTCTGGACCCCCTAGACTTTTTCTCTTCAGCCAACCTGTCCTCCACTCTCCTAGCCACTCGCATCATGGCTGCCAGCCCCTGAGGATCATGTACTCCCAGCTCCGCTCTCACGACTGGCTACAGCCCCTTCAAAAAATTTCTCTCCAACAATTCCGCAGACACCATCAACTCGGCTCGCGAGTGTCTCGAACTTCGTGATATAGTCCCGCACGGTCCCATCCTATCGCAAGGTGTACTACTCAAACAGCCCTCCTGCGTGTGTCTCCTGAAACCTCTCATGAGGCACTCTGTCAGCTCCCTCCACGTCCGTATCGGCATCTGCTTCTGGTTCCGCCTGTACCACCCAAGAGCCTCACCCTCGAAGCTCAATGCTACCGCACTCAGTCTCTTCGCCTCAGTGAAGCCTGTGACATCAAAATACCTCTCTATCTGGTAAATCCACCCATCGGGGTCCTTCCCATCGAACAGCGGTGCCTTCAACTTCCTCATCCTCGTCTCGGGGTTGGTGTTACCTCGTGGTGGCCCTTCCCCGTTGGCTGCCTGACGCCTCTGATAAGGATGCTCATCAGCCCTCCACTGCCCACATCTCCCCTGGCCCTCTCATTGGCGAGTGCACCTACATCGTCCCACTCGTCAACCTGCTCTCGCCGGAGTCCTCCACGTAGCCACCCTTCTTCGACGCCCTCAAAAGGAGGGGGAAATCGTCCTGTGGGCCCCAGATGGGCCCGCCTGTCCTCGCCGCCCCCCAGATGGGCCCAGATGGGCCCGCCTGTCGGCCCCAAGTGGGCCGGCCACTCTCCTCCGTCTCCCGCTGGGCGGCGGGACTCCATCTGCGGGCCCCAGGTGGGCCTGCCTGCCAATTCCGCCCCCACCGGGGGGCGGAAATCCCCCCGTGCCCCCAAGTAGGGGCCGCCACCCTCCGCCACCCCACATGGGGGGGCGGAATTCCCCCAGCGGACCACAGATGAGCCCCAGATGGGCCCGCTGCTGCTTGGCGCCCCCAAAAGGGGGCGGTTGCGCTCCAGCGGCCCCGGTTTGGGGCCGCCCTCCTTTGCCGCCCCCAGTTGGGGGCGGCCGATCACCGACGGGCCCCTGGTGGGCCCGCCCGTCCTCCCTTCGTCCCGTGGCATCCCCCATGAATGGGAAGTCCCTCCTTCAAACCCTATGGCTAGGGTTTGCCTCCCGCCGTCGTCGTTTTCCAGGTTTGTTCGCGAGATCAGATCTGAAGATCCGAACGATTTCGGATCCAGATCTCGCTGAAAAAATTGCTGCTAAAACATCTTCGCCATCTCGACAAACCCCTCCATCTCGCGCGAGTATCGCTCCGACATCCGATTCATCTTCTCATCCATGGTTGCGCTCAGATCTGCCTTGATCTCTTCCTTCATATCCGTCATTTCCCTCCGCAACCCTGAGATCTCCGCATCCAGTCGCTCCTCCAGAGTTTTCGTCGCAGTCGCTCGTGTGCTCGCCATAGAATCGAGTGCTCTGATACCAAATTGATACGCTTGGGGTTAATCGTATCAAAAGGCTCAGATTTTTAGTGGAAAGAAAAAAGAAATTTGATTTGGACAATGGAAATTGATATTAAGATAGGTGATCCCTTCTAGAGTGGATCTCTCCCTAGTTTGAATTGATGGATCAAGCCTAATCCCCAAATCCCTAACAAGAAACTACTCTCAAATGATCGTTCTTTAATCAACAAATTAAGGCCGGCTCGTGCCCTTTTAAACTCATCCTAACACAAGATAATAAAAGACTAATAAGCCCCTCTAATTGCTAAACACACAACTCGACTAATGAGTAAAAGGATAAGTCACCCCTTGGGTGCACGCCGCTTCCGCTTGGTATCGGACCCGGATCACATCAGCGTAGCACCATTTTACTTTCTTGTCTAGGTTAGATGCGTAGCACCAGTAGTTTCCCTTTTCTGTTGCAGCCATGGTGAGGCTTCCTTATTAGACTATCTTTTGTACTGCTGGATCATCTTTAACTTAATGAATGAATGCTATTTCTTTTGAGCACTCTTATTGTTCTGAACTTTATAATGCAAGAACCTGTGATTTGATTGGTGTACCTCTACAGACGCTTATTGGGTCCGAACTTCACAGTTCCAGCCCATGCAGACCTTCGTCTTGTTCTCGCACCCGTATAATGGGTTGCGGGGCGTGACAAATATAACCAATTAATCTCGGCAAATATTTCATCACATTAATTAAGGAACTAACGAGATTCCACCATTAAATCAGTTGTTTCCGCCATCATTCAAGAATCTATTGTGGGTAACAAAGAACAGAAAAATCTTAAGCAAATATTCCATCAATCAATTCAAGCACCCCCGAGATTCTAGGCTTCAAATCAGATCTGAAAGCAACAAAACAGATCTGCAAACCAACACAAAATTCTTGCATTCGATCCAGCATTCAGATCCCGCATGTCATGACTGATGTAACAACATGACCTCTCAACCTGGTCAAAAACAGTTCTGATTCAACAACCTGAACACCCCAGATCTAGTGACACTGATACCAACATATAATAACAGAAAATCAACCCAACAATCTCCCCCTATGACATTATGTAGCACAACCCCAAGCACGGGCAAAAGTGCACCAACATCAAAAAAATTCTCCCCCTTTGAGCCACAATAAGCCAAATGATACCTCCAACAGAGCGGAGCAACGATCATCGAGCATGTGCAATGCAGATATAGACCCGAAGACTGGTGCAGTAACAGAGGAAGCAGCAATAGATGGGACTGGTACAATCACATGATTCATCAACCTTGACAGCAATAGTTCTGACATTAGAAGCCGGCATTGAAGGAGAGGGAGTTGAAAAGCTAGACGGAGCACCATGCCGCTTGACAGAACTATGACGGCGGTGACAAGAATGAGGAACTTTCATGTCAGCAGACATATCAGAAGGAACGGGGACCAGATCAGATATAGGATGCTCAGAAGTAGGAGTAGTTGTAGCATCAACTGGAGGAGTGGAAGGGAATGCTGCGTCCTCTGTCACAACATGATCCATGACATGGACTGTTGAGGAATCAGCTAGATGGTCATGAGATGTTGGCTTTCGTATTGTAACATCAGCAGTAACATGACAATCATCTGGGGCCACAAGTTCATTAATACGAAAATTTGACACAATGTCATCTGGAAGATCCAACCCACTTTCATGATCTTGAAAATTTGAACCACGTGGATCTGAAGAATCCATAGCAGCTGTCTGATGAGCACAGACACTATCACATAGAGACTTGGAAGAAACTAAGTTATCCAAGATGACGATCTCAGTCAACACTACAGAGGAAGATGGGAGATCAGACTCAGTGGTCGACAGTAAAATTGCCATTTATCGATAATTCTAACACTTTCCAGCTACCCTCCAATATAATCCAAGTACATAACTCCAATAATTAATCCAGAAAAATTAACCGAGACACATCAAGAGACTCCCACGTCTCTCTCATTAGCAAATAAATCCTCAGGCACAGCGGAATTAGAGAAAGAAAAGTATACCTCACATCTGATAGTAGGCTGCAAAAATGAAACGATATCCAGTGTAGTAATCGAGCTCTGAGAGGCCGAAATAGTAGCAGGTGAGTTGAAGACATCGGCGATGCTGACAGAGAAGCTTCAACGGTCTGCATGTCAAAATTTGGAGACATGGATGCGGTGGAAACGGCGAAGAAGTGCACAAAATTTGGGGCAGTCAGCCGAAATGGGTGAATAGGCCGTGAAAAATGGATGGACGGCGGATCGCCGTGCTGGAGAGGGTGCATGCAAAGATCCGATGGTGCTGGCGGAGGATGAGCGGTGAGAAGAGCGGCGATGAAATTCTCTGATAATTCTGAAAGAAGATTCATAAGAATTTGTAGCAGGTTGCTCATATTGATTTTTGAGAGGAGATGCCGATTCTGGTGTCATAACATCTGCAGTAACATCGTTCTTTGTTGTATCTAATGTTGCAACATCAGTCACAACATGAGGTATTTTCTCTGAAGCTGCAGTGTTCAGGCTATATAATTCAGACTTCCTGACCCATTGCATTTTCACTCTCCTGCCGAGAGATCTTACAATTCTTCCCTCCATGAAATGACGCATACGACTAAAGCAGTTCTTCTCAGAATGACCAACAATTCTGCAATGTCCACACACTGGACTTGTACATTTGACAGTTTTTGTTAACATCTTCTTACCATCATAGCCCTTGTGCTGATCAATTTTCTCAAGTTCCTTCTTAACTTGTATCATTTTTGCAGTAGAAATGTTATAATTAAATCCTTTGTTATAGCCCACTCCAGTACGATCTCTTGAAATCTTACTCATGTTCAAGATATCATCCAGCTTTGCTTTTACAGAGTACCACTTATTCAATGTGCACTCAGCTTTCTCTGCCCTGAGAAGAACATTTCTAAAGTTGCTTTCCAGTTCTCTAAAGTTTTCCTCAACTTTCAGACATTTGATTTTGACTTCATCCTTCTCTTTCTTCAGTCTTTCATTCTCCTCTTTCAGCATTTTGTTAATATTGCATATTTTCATCCACTTCACATACATCATCTGGTATACTGTTCGGATATCATCGTCACTAACTTTCTCATCGCCGTCAACTTCAGAATCTGATTCGGTTGTAGATGTCATGGATGATGTCGCAACACTAAATCTGACATTGTCTGATTTGTGGGCTGATGTCATGACTGATGTTGCAACATCAAATCTAACATGGTTCCTTGTGTTGTAATCAAGTCACTTCTTCTGAGAGGCCGCAAAGGCAATGTAATTACTAATGATTTCCTCATCTTCAGCATTGCCTTCTGACTCATTCACTCCAGGTACTAGTCAAAAACTTCCCTTTTTATTTCTTCATAGTGTTTGCACATTCACCCTGAATATGAACATACCCCTCACTCTCTACATTAAATCCCTTTTCCTCTCTTCTTCTGATCATTCGTCTGGTTCCGGTTAAAGATTTTTCCACTCAAAGTATCACCAAGCTGAGATAAAGTATTTCCATTCCTGACGTTTTGCCCTTTATTTCCAATTTTCTTGAGCATCCTGCTGATGTTTTTGGTCAATTGAGCTATATCCTCATCTAACTCAGATTCATCATCTTCCTTAGAAAATTTTCCAACATCAACCTTAAAGGTCGCTGCTTTATCTCTTCTGTTCTGATTCTGATTCATCTCATAAGTCTGAAAAGATCTCATTAGCTCATCAAATCTCATGGTAAAGATGTCTCTTGCTTCCTCAATAGCAGCTACCTTAGCCAAGAACCTTTCAGGAAGGGATCTTAGAGCTTTACGCACCAACTTCACCTCTGGGTATTTTTTGCCAAGTTAATAAACCCGATTGGCTATATCTCTCAATTTCCCATTAAATTCAGCAACGGTCTCATCATCACCCATTCTTAATTCCTCAAATTGAGACGCAAGAATTTGAAGTTTTGAGACTATTACCATATTAGTTCCTTCATGAACATTCTGAAGACTGTCCCAAGCTTCCTTAGCATATTCACAGGTAGAGATGAGTTTGAATTGATCTTCATCTACTGGCGTGAAAATAGCATTAACTGCTTTAGAGTTTCCAAGAGCCGCATGTTCTTCATTCTGACTCCATTCTTTTGCTGGCTTGAGATGTTCCTTGCTATCTGTCAACTTCAACAGGTGGAGACCATCCTTCAACAATAGCAATCCAAGCTTTTTCATCAAGAGATTTGAAAAGGCTCGCATTCTTGATTTCCAATAAGTGTAGTTGGTACCCACAAGCAGAGGAGGGCGAATAACGGAAGCACCTTCTCGAGTATTCATGATTGACGTGAACCACGGATGACCCGCTCTGATACCAATTGAAATGTCAGTACCTAGGATTCAATCAAATAAACCATGAAAGCATATGTGGAAAATACAAGAGCACACAAAAACTTGGTAACGCAGTTCGGTGCGCACACCTATATCTGCGGGCCACGCCCAGAAAATCACATTACTCCACTATATCAAATAACGATTACAATCACTAATATTGCAATTTCATTAGAAGGAACACACTCCCCCTCAATACAAATCGCAATGGGTGATCCCAATCAACCCCATGAAGTAATCACCACAAGATCCCCTTGCGCACAAGATCCCATTTCATAAACTGACTAGATCAAACTCCCCTCGATCCCTACCTCAGTAGTTGTCGGCCTCCGTCTCCGAATGCAGATCATCAATCTTCCGAAAGAGATAACCCTAGTAGAATCTGCATGAGCACCTTATAAACCGGCCTCCATCAATTTTGAAACTGCTTTGGGAAAACAGTTTTATACAATCTCATGCAGATTTTCCGCCATATATCTAGAAACCACTTCGGCCAATTAATCCCATAAATCAACGAACCAATTAACCAATTTCAGAAAATTAGTTCAACCAAATCTTATGCGGATATTTTGCCCATAAATTAAGGAACTATTTCGGGTAAATAGTCCTATAGAATCCCAAGCAGATAATCTCTCTCATCAATCAAGGATCTATTTCGGGTAAATATAACCAATTAATCTCAATAAATATTTACTCTCATCAATTAAGGAACTAACGAGATTGCCACATTAAATCAGTTATTTCTGCCATCATTCAAGAATCTATTTCGAATAACAAGGAACAGAAAAATCTCAAGCAGATATTCCATCAATCAATTCAAGAACCCCGAGATTCTAGGCTACATATCAGATCTGAAATCAGCAAAACAGATCTGCAAACCAAAACAAAAGTCCTGCATTCGATCCAGCATTCAGATCCCGCATGTCATGACTGATGTTACAACATGACTCACAACATGACCTCTCAACCTATTCAAAAACAGTTCTGATTCCACAACCTGAACACCCCAGATCTAATGCCAATATATAGTAACAGAAAATCAACCCAACACATATATATATATGCTAACAGTCTTGTGATTTTCATATTGTTTACACATGCATTGGATCGTTAAAAATTTAGTGGTTTGATGGTAATGAAACTTTTTCTCACCCCTCATATCTACAAGAAAATAGCTTGGATTCACTAGATTTTTAGTAACTTCGGATTTGAGTATGCAAGCATTAACATGAATGGTGCATATTATTAAAAAATGAAGTGAAACAGAGTTTTAGGGGGTTTGTGTAGCAATTTCATGCACCGCCTGCTTTTTTCTGACGATTGGATCCTCCCATTTTGATCTTCATGTTCTAAAACCACAAACCATCAAATTTCAAATGAACTCAAGGGGTTTTTGCTCGTTATCAACTCGTCACAAATTTAACGGTTTCGTAGCAATGGAACTTTTTACAACAGCCTGATAAACGAGCAAAATCCTTTATGTTTATTTGAAAATTGATGCTTTAGGGTTTTAGAACATGAAGATCAAAATGAACGGATCCGATCATAGGAAAAATTGATAGCTATAATTTTTGATGCTAGCCAAATTGGAATTTTCCTTTTTGGATAAGCTGATACACATTCGTCTACACACTAGATACATGTATAGATACAATATACACACTCTTACCCTGCAATATTTAAGTGTTAATATTTTTTAGTTAAAATCTGATGTGCTAATAAATACCAAATCAGTCTTTATTAAGTATGCAGACCCAATCATATTAGGATGTGCTTTAAACTACGTTAATTTGGTAGCAAGGCAAACAGTTATTGAGAAATTAAAAACAATTTGCATTATTTGGTTAAGAGTTACATGAAAAATTATTGCTTAAAAATATATGAGACATAAATGGATTTTGGGTTTGAATAGTTACACCCATAACTGATCGGTTTTTGTAAGTTGCAATTCGGGCTAAATGGGCTTGGGTTTTGAGCCCAAAAGCCACTTGAATATCATGCAGCAACCCAGCGCAATTACCCTTTTTCTCTAGTATCCTGCCTTAGCTTGGTTCAACAACGACATCTTTCGATTCTTGAAGGCAGCTGCAAGATCCTTTGTAATGCTGCAAGGCAGCTGCAAAAAACCAGTCTACCTCCCTCCATCCCTCCCTTTTATTCCCTAAAATTTCAAAGGTTATGAACAAATAAATTTTTTTCCCTTTCATTTTTCTTTAGAATTGGTTTGGGGATTGTGTTGGTTATCATTGTTCACTTCAACTGGAAAGTTGAACCTACCAAGAAGTGGTTGTTAATTTGATCCTTTCAGGTCTGAAACTGAACTGAAACAGCCAAAAGCAATTCCGCCAATACCTAATTCCTTGGTCTAATACAAGAAATCATATCATGTTGCTTTATCCTCTTTTTATTAATGAACCTTTTATCACATTAGTTTTAACCCATAGCGTACATTCTAACTGAATTATCACATCAGATCCAATCTATTACATACCATAACGCCTTTGGTACTATTAGACCCACGAATTAAGTAATTACATGGGCTATTACAAGAGATCATATTGCGTCATCATTTTTTTATTAATAAACCTTTTATTGCATTAGTTTTAACACATCGCTTATGCTATAACAGAATTATCATATTAGATCCAGTCTATTAAGTACCTTAAATTCTTTGTGCTGAGTCTAATAGTTTGCGATCCATTGTTTGATAATAACAAACCCTCAAAAATATGTCTAACATATTCGTTGAGATGTTTACGGGTAAAAACGATCACATAAGGGTTGTCACAAATACAAATTTAGCCAATTCAATTAATTCAATGAAACTTACAAATCATATTTCAAAAATTAATATTTTCAACACTGGATTGGGGAAAATTTATTTTTTTAAGAAAGAAAATTTATTTTGATTTTTAAAAAGGTTCATGAAATTTTTGGTAAAAATCGGAATTTTTCAATATAAATAGTTGAAAGAAAGTGAATTTATTTCAAAGAAAACCGAGAGAAAACGATTATCATGATAATTTATTTTCACCAAAAATGATGGGAGAATTTATTTTTTGATTTTTAATGTTTTTCAGATTTATTTGGATTTTTAAATTTAAAAATAAAAAATTAAATTAAATTATAAAGGAATCTTGCATGCGAGCAAACCCGCATACAACCATCCGTAGGCACATGGTGCGCGAACCCATGACATGCAAGACCCATGCCCACGCATGCCAACACATGGGCCCACATACAATGGGCCCAGGCACACAAGTCACACGAGAATAGCGGGCTCCATCGCTACTGCGGGAGGATCCGCCCACACATCTGTGTGGTGATATATGGCGCATAGGTCTTATTTTCTTAATAGCAACTGTTTTTTCTTTGATTTTTGTATTTATCGGATACGAAAATTTCAAACATTCATAACTTCGACAACACATATCTTTTTTTAATGTAATTTTTTCCGCCACCTTTATACCATCCACTGAAATATTTAAAATTTTCGGACAAATTTAATCGGTTAAAACGTTATTTTTCAAATCTGTATCCATTAATACAGAATTCTTCATTGGTTTACAAAAGAGAAGATCAAAAAAAAACATAAAGCAAAATACACCAAGTATTTCGGGACCTCTATGGGTAAAACTTTTTCTCTGATCTAAAAATTTGAAGAGGTATTTTTATGCTATTCAAAATCAACTTTTGAATATGGCATTTTCCAATACAAAATTTCAAGATAAGTTCTTATGAGAGAAAAATGATCCTAACTTTTGTGGAGATAAAAGTCCAACTTCAAAAGTATGCGCAGAGATTCTAGTTTTGATAATACAATATTATGTCTCACTTTCAAGGACAACACAACTAACAATTTAACATAAGACAACACAACGCGGGTACTATAGCAGCGCGGAAATTTTTTTTTTTGGTGGAGGAAGGCGGCTGATCTGAAGAGTAGGGTTTTGATTTTGGTTTTTTTCGAAAAATTAGGGTAAGTTTTTCAGAAAAGAACGGAATCGTTTGGCTTTGATACCAAATTGATGTGTACTTGGATCTAGGGATTTGGAGGAGGATTTTAGGAGGAAATTGGAAGATTTGGGAAAGAGTGATAACTTAGGGTTCTTGGCTTCGCACCAAGGAAGAAGATGCCTTTCACAGATTTTGGAGAAAATTCTCAAATTTTAATTCATTCGTTGATTAATCAAAATTACAAATCTAGTGGCCTTTTATAGGCTTACAAACCAAATAACTAAAAAACAAATAAAATCCTAATTGATAACATCAAATAAAAACAAATAAAATCTTAACTAAAATTCTAACTAAAAATCCTAATAGAAAACCAAATAGAATCCTAACTGAAAATCAAAATAAAATCTAACTAAACCTAACTAATCAGAACTTGATCCTCATCAACAAGATTGACAATAGATTTGTCTGTGCTTCATTAGTAAAGTTTAGATGGTCAAAAAATGCTTGGTGTATCTATCTATAGAATCTAGAGTCATGATTTTTTTATAATACTCAACAAGCCCTTAATCTATGCATCGTTCTCAAAATTTATAAAAACTATAAAACATAAATTAAATATAAAAGTGTGTGTAGTACCAATTTTGATGTTAATGAACACTTTATACATTGAATCAATGGGTAACAATGCATCAAACCTAAATGAGATTGTCAAAGGGAAAAGGAGATGTAAGGCCAACCTATTTTTCCCTACCAATTTGACTATAGCCTCGGAATTACTACTTTTCTTTGTCACAAGCTCGTTTTGACTAAATGACTTGTCAGTTTATATGAACACTATAGTTATTTTCATATAAACTAATTTTGCAAACGAGCCATGCACATGAAGGGTAATGTCATATCCATGTATAATGATACAATGGTTTACTAATCATCAATCTTAGGTCAGAAAAATCGTATTGAATTAAAATCTTCTTTGAAGTATTTCTTTAATGGAATCATAACTAGATTGAGATGCTAATCTGGTAGACACCCTTTGTAGATTTCTTGGAATTCTTATTAGAAAGTATTTTATCAATGAATTTGGTCAAGATCGATTTTGGGTAACCTGATTGAAGAGTCCACTCTAATGCAAGTACACCATTTTCCTGGTTTGTTTGGCATTGGAGTTAAGTTTTTTAAACAATAGCTTCCTAAAGTTTAGTCCCTGAACTCAAAAAACCTAACTAAAGGTGTGCTTGGATAGCTACATCCAAAACTTAGCATTGGATTTTTCTGCACTCCAGAACTTTAAAGCAAAGCTTGAAATCTTGATTTTAGTGGGTTGTAGTCTCAGTATTGGCTAGATCGAAAATATTAAATGGTAAATAAAAGAAACATCGACCTTCATATAGCGGTTACCTTAGTTCAAAATAGTTAGTAGTTGCATATATATCTTCATCTTTAATGAGTGCTTCATTTATACATAGATCAAATTTTGTCATCTAAGGTACTATTTTCTTTTCTTCTTGAATGAATTCAATTAGTGCTAATATTTTAAACATTAATTGTGATATGAGACATCTTCACTCATTATATGAGATAAAATAGAATTTCAAATTTTAATAATTAAAACATTGAGTCTCCTTTATATCATTTGTTGTTAGTAACTATCAATAGTATCGACCAGTTTTGACCGGATCGGATCGGCATGTTTGAAAGTTGATCCAATGCAAGCGATATGAATCGATATCAGATGAGACTTCCAATTTTGCTTTAAAGAGAGAAGAAAGTAACCCTTAATGTTGCATTCCAAGAACACCTAAACTAATATAAGTCCAATATAGAAAATTTGAGTTAGAGATATGCTACTACAACTTGAATACCTCTAAGACAACTTAAAATAAGCTACATTTTAGGGGACTTCAAACCCAAACATGCCCTACTTTTGTTCGGATTATCCAACTCAACCCAAACTGTAAGGGGAAATTTGTTCGGTGCCTCTCTTTTGACTCTGATGTACTGATAAGCCCATTGCTATCTTTTCATCCAATAATAGTTGAGGATGCATAACCAAGAAGGGTAAATTGCTATCATATCCATGTTCTATGTGGGTTATATAACTTAACACTCTTAATCTGTAAAACTAACAGTGAGACATCCTAAGCAAGGGGTCCAAGTGCAAATTTTCTTCCAGTATCAGGGGGTCTACGTGTAATATTTCCCATAAAACAATGAGTCCCAGAGTTATAACTCATGGGTCTCATTGTTAGTTTCAAAAATTATGGGTGTTAAGTAAAATGATCCCATTAACTAGCTGTTGAGTGCAATTTACCAATACAAATATGGTCAAAGGATTTTCTTTAAAATGGGGTGGTAAATAAGGGGCCTAGAACTAATCTAGGATTGACGCAAGGACGCATGGGAATCAAAATTTTCTTTTCAATCATATCAAAGTTACAAACCCCCCGAAGACATAATGATCATTCACGCTTGGGATCCAAAAATCCAACAACTTTCAAATCTAAACGCTGTTATCGGGCTCACCTGAAGATCCGATAAGCTCCATTGCCCGCCTCCTCTTCAAGTATAACCGCCTTCTCTTCTTCACTCTGAAACGCTTCTCTCCCCATTTCAATCAAAGCGCTAACCTCCTCTCTCTCCAAGAATCCCCCAGCATCGATCGAGAACACTCCCATCTCTTTGACCGCTCCGATCATATCGCTGACGGTAGCATCGTCGCCGGCTATGAGGGAAGATAGGTTTACCTTGGTTGGGGTTTTAGGAATTGGGGATTTCGACGGGTAGGGTTTGGGGAGGTTGAGGTCGGGGACCCTGAGAGAGCTCTCGAGGTATCGTGTGAGAACGCGGTCGTCAACGGCAGCGGACCTGAGTCCCTTTCCGGTGGCGATCGGAGTCGGAGGCGGCGCCCGCGCGATGCGGCGTAGCAGAGTTGCCTCCATTTGGCGGGCGGGGGACTAAAAAGAGACTGTTTTGGAGAGTGCGCTGGGTACAAATAAATAAATATACGAAGTTGGTGTGAAAGGAATTTCTCCATTTGATCTTTTTTTTTTGGGTCGTAATCTCCATTTGATATTTAAGCTTTTGGTCAGTGTTGTTTACCTTTCTACGAAGTCGTGTGTCAAAGAGCTGGAAATTTAAAATAAAGGGCTAATTTCACCAAACCTCCTGATATTTGGGATAATTCTATACTCACACTCATTTTTGTTTTGTACTCAAACTACGTTACCCGCACACCTACGATTTTTTTAAAAATTCATTTTTTCTTTACACACCCACTTATGCCTAAACTACCCTTCTTTCCACACAGCCTTCCATCCCCTCTTCTCCTGCCACTTTTCTCAGCGAATGTATTTCTAGATGGTTGATATTTTTTGTTGAAGATGCCAAAGATGATAATGATTTTAAAAAAAGAAACTAAAGATTATGAAGATGAAGGGGAGTGGCAACAGAAGGCCGTGGTGGTGGTTTGGAGTTAGGATTTGTGAAATTAATAAAATTGATGAAGATAAAGGATTTAATGAAATGTAAGAATATTAGGAAGATGAAGGAAAGCTGTCACGCCCCGCTTCCCAAGACGACGGAAGCGAGAACGAGACGAAGGTCCGCATGGGCTGGAGCTGTGAAACTCGAGCCCAATAAGCGTCTGTAGTGATATACCATTCAATGTACAAGTTCTTGCATGCAATCAAAACAATAGAATTATTTCATTTATTTAATCCACATCCAAAGTCCGTACAAGAAATAATAACAGGGCCTCAGCATGGCCAAAGGAAACTACAACAATAGTACTATCCATACTACAAAGTACTAAAGCAAAAAGCTAAAGCAGTGACAGAAAAGAGTCTCTAGCCTTCCGCAGAAAGCGACTCAGCGTTTACAGCAACCCCTGGCTCCCTAGGTCATGTGTCTCAACTAGTCCTCCTCGTAACCTGTCTCGTAATCTGACATACATTCCAAAAACATGAATGTATGTCAGCAAGGACCTGCGAGTAAAAGTAAAAAGACCCAAATGCAAAAGTGTACGAATAGTAAAAAATTATGAAGCATTAATTTAATTGTTCTAAGCAAGATGACAGCATAGTTTAAACATGGCAATTTAAAGCAAAGTAAAGTAAGGTACTACTAGCATGGCAGTTTATATATGCATGGTAAGGAAGTAAAAGGCGGTGCAGGAAAGTAAACATGGCATGGCAATGGCCGTAGCATGTGCTATCGGCTACAAGACAAGACAAGACGTTGTGTTTCACGAAGTGTTAACGCCTTACGGCTAGAGGGGGATCAAACACTCTAAACAGTGCGCACGCTCAACCCTACCCTAGCCAAAGTGCACAAGATAAATCCGTACAATGGATCACTCACTCTATCTTGGAGAGTGCCCTATTCCCCGCAGATTGTGTATCCAGACAATGGATCACTCTCTCTCTCTATTGGAGAGTGCCATATTCCCCACAGGTTGTGTATCCGTACAAGGGATCACTCTCTCTTCATTGAATAGTGCCCTATTACCCGTAGGTTGTGTATCCGTAGAAGGGATCACTCTCTCTTTCTTGGAGAGTGCCCTATTACCTGCAGGTTATGCAATACAATCAAATATGTTCAAAGCAGTTCAAGAGTTTCATGTCATTACAAGGCATCGTCCGTTTACTTAATCAGTGTCAATACACGCGCGCGCAGAAAATGCAATTAACATTAATACTACAATAATTTATGAAAATTCGCACACTTGCCTGTTTGGAGCGACTTTTGAGTGTCCAGGTGTCCGTAGGGAAAGACACGATGTATTTGCGCCAATAGATTTAAATTATCAAGCGTAAGGAATTTAACTAATTAGAAGAGCATTAACATTAACTCACTAACTTACTAAAATAATATTAAACTAGCACAGTATACTAGTGGGTACTGAGTTCTGACCTACTGATTCATAAACTACCAACTAATTGTATCACAGACACAAACAGATATTAAACTAATAGTTATACTGATTATTAACCTACTAATATGATTAACTTATATTAATAGCAAAAGTGGTATGAGTTATAGATTAACATGTTGCTACATCCGCACACATACTGACATATAGAAATAACATAATATATACCTACAATCTACTGTCCATGTGAGGGGTTACTCACAGATAATGTTAATAACCTAACATTTATATAAAGCTACTGCATGTGTAACGGCCTGTATTTTTCCAATATTGAATTAAGTATTTAACGTGATTTCATTTTAAAAGGTATTTTGTAGCGGTTGATCAGGAGTTTTAAATGATTTCAAAAATTTCTTATAAAAATATTTTGAAGCACTAGACTAATTATAAGGTATTTCAGTAATTTCAGATTTCCTCAAATACTCAAAACAATTTCGATAAAAATTCATTTTCAATCATTACCGTTTTGGCTTAATGAATTTATTTTCTATTCAAATATCTTCAAAATGTCTTCAAACTTCTACGGTAGCATCATATGATCATTTAGGGCTCACCGCATTATTTTCGTATTTTTCTGATATCAAATCAACTTAGAACTCGCAAACCCGCTTCCTAAACATTTTGACCCAAAACTCGTATCTCCGTAGCTCAAACCCTGAAACGGACTTCATATTCGCGATCCTCGTGACGATACGAACCCGTGGGTATGTTTTCGTAATTTTTCTGACATGTTTACTAGTAGGGGCAAAATTGTAATTTCGTTTATGTATTTTACTAATTACTTTCACTAATGGGGTTTTACCTAATTACCTTAATTAACTTCACACCTAATCTAAACCGTATCTACCCCCACCCACAGCTAACAATCCAAATCCCAGCTACTTTTATTTATTTATTTATTAATTTCTCAACTCTATATATTAACTACCCAACCCAGGCACACACGCATCTCTCCCCCTTATTTTTTTCGTTCGAAAACCAACGACATCCGCTCTCAAACTCACCCTCTCTCTCTCTCTCTCTCTCTCTCTCTCTCTCTCTCTCCCGGAGGGCTGACCGCCACTGCCGACGTTCGACCGCCGACCTCCGCTCCTCCCGGCGCCGACGAGCGCCCGCTGCCGCCCTTCGCCATCTACCGCCAGCCTCGCTCCGCCTCCCTCTCTCTACCCTGCTGCACCGCCGCCGGAGCTGCTCCTCGCCGCCGCCGTCGTGCCCCGCCTCCGTCCGCCGCAGACACTGCCGCCCCGCCTCCCTCCGTCGCCGAGCAACACCCCCCGTCGTCGCATGCACACGAAGGAGATCGAAGAGCGAAGGTGAGCTCAGTGGCAAAATCGTAAATACGAAGTGTATTTTCGTATTTCAGTATTTAATTAATTATTAAAGGGATTTTAGGGTGTTAAATCCATAACTAATAATATAGGCCTCAGAAAAATGTGAGCCTAGCTCCAGAAAATCGGAAATAATATTCTGGATCCGATGGCGCTGGTCTCATCTCGATCAGATGCTTAGTTTTTCCAGAATCATTTTTAGCCTAAAACTTAATTACGTAAAATTCATTCTAAAATCTGTAGCTCTCTGTTTTCACGTACACTGATACGTGATAAAATTATATGTTATATTAATCTTTGAAACGGTCGTTTTGACTGCTCATTCAAGTATTTCCGACTAGTATTGATTCCGAAATAAATTACGGAAGTTTTACGTTACTTAAGAAAATTGGGGTTTTAAAAGTGATTTTGAGCTTCTGAAAAGTATAAAAATTAACAGAGTCTTCTGAAAATATTTCCCTCTTGTAGTAAAATTATATTCTTCATTTTCAGCATATATAAAAATTTGGAACGTTTTCCGATACCGTTTCAACCAGTTTAAAAATCAAAACGATCAAGTTTAATAAATAGAAAATAGTGTGTGCTTTAACCGATTGTTTCTTGAGTTCGCAGGTACCAATCCTCATGCACCAGCTTCTCTAGCTCCAACCTCGTCTTGCCACGACGAGCTCGATAAGGTAAGTCATAGTAAATTCTAACCTTAGAAATTTAGATAGTGTACGTAATGGAAAATAGTGTACTAAATGGAAATACCGCATGCTCGAAGCATGGAATCGGTAACTTAGTTGTTGGACTTCAAATCGTTGCTCAAGACTGACATTCTCTCTTGAGGTTTCTGCCTTGACTTTTCAACAAGCGAAGCTCTTTAGAGTGTCGTTAATGCATTTAGACATCTTTACCTTTGAAACAACACAATTGACATACCGTACTGCAACGTAATGACTGAGTGATATACTGCATTGACATCATACTGCTGGTGAAGAAATTATAGAAGCGGAAAATAGACGACTGATAGAAGAAGATGAAGAGAAACCAACTTAACTCTTCATTTCTCATGATCTGTTCAAATATACAGAGTATTACGGGTATAATAGTAATTTACATGATGAGAGAAATCTAGATTTATTAACAAACATTGATTGCGGATCTTGGCAATATTCGGTGCAATGCACCTGGTCACTATCTGATGGATGTGACAATGATGGTCGCCGGATATTGTGGAGATTTGGTTGACTTGCTTGATTTGCTTGATATTCCATTGATTGCGAATCTTGACAAGATTCGGTGCAATGCACTTGGTCACTATCTGATGGATGTGACAATGATAGCCGCCGGATATTGTGGAGATTTGGTTGACTTGCTTGATTTGCTTGATATTCCATTGATTGCGGATCTTGGCAAGATTCGGTGGAATGCACTAGGTCACTATGTGATTGATGTGACAATGATGACCGCCGGATATTGTGGAGATTTAGTTGACTTCCTTGATATTCCTTATACGCCCCCGCAAACTGATCGGCAGAAATGACGAACAGTTTGGCACGAAGAAACTCGAAACGATCCGCATGAAGACTTTTGGTAAAGATGTCAGCCGGGTTGTCTTCAGTGGAAATATGTTGTACATGAAGATTGCCCGAAGTTACTTGTTCTCTGATGAAATGTTAGTCAACGGTGAAGTGCTTTGTCTGAGAATGGAAGACCGGACTGGAAGAGAGTGAGATTGTCGACTTATTGTCGCACCAGACGAGAGGCTTATCATGAAGAGGGATGTGAAGGTCGGAGAAGAGGAGTTACAGCCATATTAGTTCTTTGGCGGTGAGAGACAGAGATCGATACTCCGATTCTGTCGAGCTGTGGGCGACGGACGATTGTTTCTTAGCACTCCAGGTAATGGGACACTTGCCGAGGAAAACACAGAAGCCATTGATCGATCGCCGATCTGTCGGGTCACCCGCCCAGTCGGCATCAGAAAAGGCGATGAGGGAAAGAGGGCCAGGGTGAAGAAGGATGCCATGAGTTGAAGTGTCCTGAAGGTAGCGAAGGATGCGCATTGCAGCAGTATGATGAGAAGCTCGAAGGGCACGGAGGAACTGACACAACTGGTTGACGGCAAACGAAATATCAGGACGCGTTAAAGTAAGATATTGGAGGGCACCGACAATGCTGCGATAGAAGGATCCATCGGAGAGGAGATGATCTGACTCAGGGGTGGGTCGCTTTGATGCGACAGGAGTGCGACATGGCTTACAGTCGGAGAGGCCAGCCTTCTGGATGAGTTCCTTAGTGTACTTGGTTTGATGCACAAAACAACCTGTCGAGTTGCGATGTATTTCTAAGCCCAAGAAATAAGAAAGCTCGCCAAGGTCCTTCAGAGCAAATTCATCGGCCAATTTGGTGATGAATTGACGAATGAAGTCAGGAGATGAGCCCGAGATAAGAATGTCATCGACGTAAAGAAGGACGACTGTGCGATGATCACCGACATGGTGAATGAATAGAGAGGAGTCGGCAGTGCTTGGAAGGAACCCTTGTGCTCGGAGAAAATGAGAGAAGCGAGCGAACCACTGCCGCAGGGCTTGCTTTAGGCCGTACAGGGCTTTTCGAAGCTTACAGACGTGGCTTGGGAAAGAGCGATCCTCAAAGCCAGGTGGTTGTGTCATATAAAGATCTTCCTCTATGATCCCATGGAGGAATGCATTGGAAACATCAAGCTGTCGGATAGGCCAACCAAAGTGGAGAGCAAGTGAGATAAGTAGACGAATGGTGCTATGCTTCGCCACCGGACTGAATGTCTCGGCATAATCAACTCCTTCTTTCTGGTGAAAGCCTTTGGCGACGAGACGAGCTTTGTAACGAGCAATGGAACCGTCAGCATTGCGCTTGATGTGGTATACCTATTTGCAGCCAATAATGTTGGCAGAGGGTGGGCGAGGAACAAGCTCACATGTGTCTTGCTGACAAAGGGCAGTGCACTCCTCCTACATAGCTGTGACCCATTCGGGTGATTTAGCAGCGGCTTTGTATGATAGGGGTTCCTCAGAGGAAAGCTGAGTATGTAGGTTGAGAGGTTGGTGAGGTTTACTAATGCATGCTTTCAAGCGAGTGATTATAGGGTGAGTGGACTCAACATGGATAGTGGTGGGTGGCGAGTGTGGAGGATTTACTGGGAGATAAGAGTGTGGATGAGTCGTGGGATTGTGGATAGCCGAGCGATGTGGAGTCGGATGGAGAGTTTGGCTCGGTGGGTCGGCAACAATGGGCGGTTGATGTGCGGGGTGAGGCGAAAGCTGAGAGGGAGAGGTCGGAGACAGAGTAGAATAGTTTGGTTGTCGATCGGGATATGTCGTAGGCCGAGAGGGAGAGTCTGCAGGCCGTGGAAAATGGTTTGCTTGCTGAAGAGGGGATGGTGGGTGGGGCGGAATAACTCGGGGATGAGTAGGAGGAATATGAGTTGGTGTAGGGAGTAACCCGGGGAGAGGATAGATTGGAGGTGGGTGGATATGAGTCGGAGGAGGCGGATTATTGGTCGAGTGAGGGGGGTAATGGGTTGGAGGAGGACAACAATGAATCAGAGGTGGTGGATTATAGGAATGGTTGAAGAAAGGGAATGTTGCCTCTTCGAATTTTACATGGCGACTGTTGTAAATCCTCTGAGTGGAGAGTTCCATGCATTTGTAGGCCTTCATATTTTCGGCATATCCGAGAAAGACACATGGATACGATCGAGCTTCAAGCTTGTTGGGTTCATACGGACGAAGGCAGGGATAGCATAGACAGCCGAAAGTGCATAGCCAGTTGTAGTCGGGAAGCCTGTGATGGAGAATCTCAAACGGAGACCTGTTGTGGAGATTTATGGAAGGGAGGCGGTTGATGAGATACACCGCTGTCATTGCCGCATCAGGACAATACTTGGTAGGCATGGACGCTGTTAAAAGAAGAGCAACAATTGTGTCAATGATATGCATATGTTTTCTTTCAGCGACACCATTTTGCTCTGGTGTGTAAGGAGCCGAAATCTGATGTATGATCCCAAGTTGGCAAAAGTGGGAAGAAAATTGGTTATTGCAATATTCTCCCCCGCCATCAGATCGAAAAATCTTTATTTTTGTGTTGAACTGCCGTTCAGCCAAAACTTGAAATTGTTGAAAGGCAGCAAACACATCAGATTTGTGAATTAAAGGATATAGCCAAATATAACGAGAGTAGTCATCAATGAAACTAACATAATAGCGATATCCTTTATTAGATAGAACAGGGGCAGGGCCCCATACATCAGAGTGAACTAAGGAGAGAGGAGAATCAGTTGTAGAGGTAGATAGAGGAAAGGGAAGTCTATGACTTTTGCTCATAGAGCATTGAGAACAATGTGTTTGTGGAGAGAGCTTGAGAGACATCATTGAAGCAACTTTAGACACGATGAGAGGAGCTGGATGACCAAGGCGGGAGTGCCAAAGCGAGCCCGAAGAGGAAGAAGTGTGGAGTGCTTCAGGATTTGAGAGGAGCGGGTAGAGACCATTCTTACTTGGACCCTTGAGAATTTGGCGGCCAGTAGTATATGATTTTTCAGTAGTATTCTTACTCGGCGAGGAGACTATTCCACAGTTCTTCAACAGTATATGATTTTTCGCGGTTTCTGGCCATGATGCGAAAAGAGTTGTAGGAGAAGGGAGGCCATGAAGAATTTGTCGGACAACATGTCGAGTTGTGATAGTGTCGGGTCCCGCAGTGAGCAGTTGATCGTAGATCGATTTAGCTCGATCTAGATAGGTCGCCATGGATTCGTATACCATGGTGAGAGAATTTAACTTTTCTTGAAGTAACTCGATGTGCCCTTCAGAGAGAAAGGCATATCGTGTCTCCAATTTTGACCATAGTAGATGTGAGGAGGAAACACCGAGAATGACGCTGAGAGCAGAGGTGGACAGTGTTGCTTGGATGCAAATATGTAGATGTTGATCAGTGATCAACCATTGTTGGAAGGCAGGATTTTGAATTGGAGGAAGAGGGATTGAATCAGTGGAGGCAGGATCTGAAATAGTGGGAGAGGGAGAAGGCTTCGATCCATCAATGTAGTCGAGGAAGCCGTGAGCGTTGAGGACACCCACAACTTACGATCGCCATAGAATGTAATTTGTGGAATCAAGGCGAGTGGTGATAAGAGTGGGAAATTTTGAAATAAGAAATTTTAGGTTAGGAGAGATCGGCTCCATCTGAGAAGGATAAATGTTTTGATAAGAGAAGTTGGTTTGGAATTTTAAGAAGATGACAAAGGATCAGAATGCTGTGAAGCAGAAAAGCTCTGATACCATGAAAAAATTATAGAAGCGGAAAATAGATGACTGATAGAAGAAGATGAAGAGAAACCAACTTAACTTTTCATTTCTCATGATCTGTTTAAATAAACAGAGTATTACATGTATAATAGTAATTTACATGATGAGAGAAATCTAGATTTATTGACAAACATTGATTGCGGATCTTGGCAATATTCGGTGCAATGCACCTGGTCACTATCTGATGGATGTGACAATGATGGCCGCCGGATATTGTGGAGATTTGGTTGACTTGCTTGATTTGCTTGATATTCCATTGATTGTGAATCTTGACAAGATTCGGTGCAATGCACTTGGTCACTATCTGATGGATGTGACAATGATGGCCGCCGGATATTGTGGAGATTTGGTTGACTTGCTTGATTTGCTTGATATTCCATTGATTGCGGATCTTGGCAAGATTTGGTGGAATGCACCGGGTCACTATGTGATGGATGTGACAATGATGACCGCCAGATATTGTGGAGATTTAGTTGACTTCCTTGATATTCCTTAGCTGGGACATCCTATTGAAATTGAATGCTCAAAAGTAGTCGGCACTACACTGCATTTTTGGGGTAAATTTATATTAGTGAAAGTGCGGGAGCGACCGCGAGCCATTTACACATTGAACCGTACCGCACCGACCGTCTAAATGAAATGTACCGACTAAAGTAAAATGAGATTCGCCCGGGTGAGCGCCCCTATGGCAGGAGATGATCTCAATGGTCGCACACCGTACCTTCCTATACAAGTCACGTAGCTTTTAGTGTAACTATTACATGCTTGTCCTTTTAGTGTTACTACATCTGCTTGGTTGTCCTACTATTGACATTACATTACCTGCTGGTTAAAATATTGCTGCTAACATATGCCATGCCACAGTCGTTACTCTTGCATGTTACTTTTGCACTTGCACCGTCACCTTTACTTTATGCACTACATGCACTTTACTTACCATACCTGAGTAGTCACTGGCACTTTACTTATTGCTCTTGCATGCATGTCCGCTCTTACTTTACTTTCCGCACTTGTTTACTATAGACTGCTCCATATTTGTGCACTCCTTTTTTTCTATCGCTAGAATTGTTGTGACTTACCTACGGTTCCATCTCCGTGGCACCGCAAACGACGTACATATGGAGGTAGATGCTCTTGAGTTGATAGCACCAGAGTTCGACCCTGAGACAGCAGCTTCCAGTTTTATTTTCGCTATGTACTTTCTTTCTTTCATGTATCATTGTTGGAACATTTGTACAATATGGATTGTAATAATTGGACACTATTTGGGTATTTTTGTACATCTCTGCATCGTGGCTATTTTGGTTTCACTGGTTAACTGCAGGACCTGCGCAAATATCAAATAAGTAACTGGCCCCCGAAAGCGGGTCGTTACAGCATGTATGTACCAACTTAACTTTACACTGAATTAGTCATGTTAAATAACTCACTGATATAAAGGCTGGCCATTATAGTTAATATGTTCTAGGGTACTGTTCACATATAACAATAAAGCTGTACAAGGTACACTTATGTTAATATACACTAATAATTTACTAGGTACTGTCAGACATCAACTTATAATTAACTTATATGATTAACACTACATTGTACTTTATATACAATTAACTTATATATATGAGAGTTACATAACTTACAGTTCGTTGGGTCTCTTGTTGCTATTGCACGCAGATGTCGGCGCGGCTTGAGTGAGCTCAGTTCGGTGGCAAGCGGCGGCGTCCAGGTGGTCTAGTGGCTGCGGAAGGAGGCGATCGTCGGGGTCGGAGGTGGCGTTGGTTTGCTGCTGGCTTGTTGGGGCATGCCGGAGGAGAAGCTCCGGTTGCAATCGCTGGCGGTGGAGAGGATGATCAGGTCTGAGGTAAGATGGGGAGGCAGCCGGCGGTTCGAAGCTACAGTCCATGGGTGCAGTCGGGTCGTCGGTGAGAGGAGAGGGGCTGTCGGACTCCGGCGTAGTGGGGGTGTTTTCGCATGGAGGAGCTGGTTGCGGCCTGGGCTGAGGGATGAGGCGTGGCGGCCGCCGGGAGGAAGTGAGGGGAGGACATGCTGGGTTTGTGGTGTTTGGGTTCTTGGAGGGGGCGCGCGGCTACTGATGGCCGGAGGGAGGTGAAGGCCGGTGGTTCTGGGTTCTCGGGTGAGGTGGCCGCCGAAAAATGAGAGGGGCTGGGCGTTTTGCGCGGAGGTTGAACACAAGAGGAGGGTGGCCGGCCCATAGGGTTAGAATAGGGTAGGATTTTTGAAAGAACTGGGCTCCTTTTGTTTTGTGCGGCTGAGGGTGGCATCCCTATGTTTAGCTTTATATAGAGTAGGGGAGAGAGAGGTTAAAAAAGAATAGAAGGCTGTTGTTGCTGTCATGCGTGAGCTGCCCTAAGTTTTGATAGGTTGAAAGTATATAAAGAGAGATGGTAGGGTAAATATAGGAGGCTGCTCTTTGTTTTGTACGGCTGAAATATTTGTGTAGCCCTAAGTTGAGCTATAAAGAGTAGGAGGGAGAGAGGGGGTAGGTTCAGTTGTTAGGGTTTAGGAGTAGGGCTAGGTTATACTTGAGTTTTAGGGCCTGTTCTTTTGGCTGGAATAGAGGCGGGAACGGGAATAGGGACACTATTCATCCACTGTGCAGCTCCATTCCCAGCTCCATTCCAGATTCGTGTTCTTTTGGGCATTTGCAAATTTGGGAATGCATGGTGACATGGAGTCAAAAATTGCGGAACACAAGGCAATTTGTATCCCACCGAATTTGGGAGGAAAGCTTGGGAATGCATGGGAATAGAGGGATAGTGGGACCCACTCTATCATCTCTCTCTCTCCCCCTCCAACTCACCACCTTTCCACTTTCTCATTCCAACTTTCCAATCCCAAAAGAACACAAGAATAAAAAGTGGACCCCACTTTCTATTCCAAACCCCACTTTCCATACTCCATTCCACCCAAAAGAACACAAAACTCAATTTTCGCTCTCCTTGGAATACAAACTTTCCTCTATTCTCATTTCTCTATTCCAGCAAAGAACATGCTCTTAAAAGAGTATTGAAAAGTTCTTGGGGTGCACACGTGAGCATGTGGAAATGCCTTTGGCTTAGGTTTTCAAACTTTGTTGGCTTGTAGGCCGGTTGCGTGTGTTGTATTGGGCCCTAACTAGGTCTAGCTTGCTATGGTGTCTAATTATAGGAGGTGTGTGTGCGGCTAACTCTAAGGAGAAATCAGGGTTAGAGATTAGAAAGGAAGGATTGTAAAACTAGGTTGAAAATGGAAAGGGGACATGAAGTTAAATAGCAGTTAGAGAGGGATTTTGTTGTTTAATGAGAATGAGAAAAGTCTCATTCCCAAAATAGGAAATAATTTGAATTTGAAAATTAAACATTTGAAATGGAATTATTATAGTTAAAATAAATTACTAGCGGCTAACGCGTAAAGGATACGTAGTAAATACAAGTACGTAAAAAGAATACGCTAGCCAAAAAGAAATACGGATACACATTCAATCATGAAAACAAAAAGTGTACGACAAGAATGGAAAGCGAAGAAGATGTGTATTAGAAATACCGGTCGTTACAAAAGCAGATGATGAAGATATTAAGATGAATTGGAGACGACGGCGCCAGTGGCAACAACAATTGGATTTGGCGGCATGCGGGGAGAAGGAGAAGATTTTGAGTGTGTGTAAATTGAAAAAAAAAAGAATTTTTAAAAAACAATGAAAGTTTGTTTTGAATGGTAACCTTGTATATAAACAACATGCGTGTGAAGTGGAAATTGACATGCATATAGAATTTCCCTAAGTTTTGGTACATTTTTACCAAACACGTCTAAGTTTTGTAATCACGAAGACCCCTAAGCCGATAAAAATGACACATTCTTTTTTCAAAATAATTGGTTAGCCATTATTTCCTGTAATGGCATCTCTCCCAAAACATTGTGCAATGAACCCAAAAATTATTATTTTCACTATGCTTGTTTATTTATTTGTTTTACCTTTTTCCCCCAAATTTTGAGTACAGTGAAAAATAAAATAGTTAATTTTGAAAAAAAAAATGGTTGTGATTGATTTTTTTAACATCTGGGTGCTTCATGATTAAAAAAACTTGGTACCATACCAAATCTTAGGGGCGTTTAGTGAAATTAACCCTTTAAAAGAACCCAAGCAATTACCTTATAAAATTCTTTCTTAAAACATAGTTTACAGAAGGCACTAAAATACCTGAGCATTTGGAATCAGTTTCACATAAATACCACCTTGTTCAACTCCCTATAGTCAATACAAATCCTATGCGGCCCTTTTTTCTTGTCGACCAAGAGCATTAGTTCTCCCCACAGATACACAATTGGGTGTATCAGCCCTCGCTACGACAGATCCTTTAACTGGTGTGAATCTTTGCCAACTTAGGTAGAGCCATACGATACAGGGCATTAGCAATAGCTGCCCAGTATCAAATTGATGGTGAACTCCAAGCATCTATCTGGAGGAAATCTGTAGATATCGACTGGAAAGACATCGAGAAAATCTCGGACAACTCACGGCATGTATGGCTCAGTCTTCATGGCAGACGCCACGACTGCTCTTAGTTTGGCCCTGAACTTCACGGGCTCGAGTGTGCTTCTATCATTGACAAACTCGAACTTTGGATGGTCTGGGATCTACCCTCCTTCGTGTGCAGTCAATGGTGGCATAGAACATCCCAAGCCAATCCATCACAATCACAGCTTCAAAGCTAGGAATCTCTATCATGAGGAAGTCAACATATAACACCCACCCACAAATCTACAAGGAACAAATGGCAGCAACTGAAAGAGCTACGGAGCACTCCATTCCCTGTGTTGATATTCCAACTGGTGGTAAGAGGATCCACTGATATCGAATAATCTGTCACAAATCTTTGGGACAACAAACAAAGAGAAGCCCCAGAATCAAAGAGTTATAGAGCGGGAAAAGAGGTGACCATAATGATTGTCACACCCCGCTTCCCAAAAACGTGGAGGCGAAGCGTGAGAAGGTCCGCTCAGACTTGAAGCTACAAAGCTGCAAGTCCGATAAGCGTCAATCAAATTTAACTGCAGGTCCTTGCAACGCGAAACGAAACAAAGATAATAATAACGAAAAGAGACAAAAGAAACATCTCAGAATATCCATAATAATAAATCTCAACATCGCAGAAAAAGCCACCAGGCTAAAATAAAAGAGTCTAAAAGAGGCCAAGCATGGCCAACAAAAGTACAAAGTACGAAAGCAAAGTAATGGTGCAAGCACTGACAACTAACAGCAAGCTAAAGTAAAACAGCTCAACAGTCACTAAGACTGGTCTCCGGTGTCCTCGTACTCCTCGACGAACGTAGGCTCAGGCTCAGCGTCAGCAAACACTTCGTCCTCAACAACGGTCTCTGGCTCAGGGTCTAACATGTGACACCCAAAAGAGCAAGGGGCACATGTCAGCAAGTCTAAAAAGACTTGTGCAAGTGAAACTGAAAGTACAAGTAAGAGCAACCTAAAAGTTCTAGCATGATGCAATGACATGGCAGTTAAAGTAATGAGTGCAACAGGTAAAGTAAAGCGAAGTATAGTACGAGCATGGCATGCCATTCACAAGACAAGTACAAGACAAGAAAAGTAAGCACCTCGTGCACAGAGTTCACGCCTTACAGCTGAAGAGGCTGTACGGGCACACTTCTACGCTGAGTGGTCGCTCAACCCTACCCCTCCACGTGTATCGAGCCAGGGCCTTACCCCCGAACGGGAATGCTCGCTTCTGGATCACGAGCCAGGAAGTGTTTTAACAAGTATGGCGTAGGGGTGCACCTAGCCCGGGACAAGCAAGTACAAGTATGTAGCGTGTGCTACGAATGCGACATTCAATGCATGGATGACATGACATGGCAAGTAGTAAAGCGTACAGGTAAGGAAAGTAAACGTGACAGTTAAGAATGCATGATCAACAAGTTTAAGGGTTGGATCTAGCTTCGTTGTCAAGCTAGATCATTTAGGTGACGGATCTAGTTTCGTTGTCAAACTAGATCAAGTAGGCGTCTAGCCAGCTATCATTTCACTGACTAGTCTCTTTTACGCTAAAAACAAGTAAGTGGCCTAAAAACATGGCCCTAAGCAAGATTTGGCAAGTTTCACTTGCCTGCAATTATCACGTCAAGAAAACACCGTCCAACGAGTCCAAAGTCACGATTCCTACGTGCACAAGTCCACCGGCCTACATCCGTTTTATTAATCTTGATTAGTGGTTGCTAAAACATTTAAAATACTTTAAAATACTGATTTTTAGTCTTGATTAGCATGCAATTGGGTTGGGGGTCCTAGGGGTGCAAAACGTTACCTCAACACGACGCGAAAGCTACACCGGCGTCGGGTAGCGACGCCGGGGGTTGGAATAAAAGATCGCGCTCCAAGTCCAGATTCCAATTAGATTCCTCGCTGGAAATTTCAGAGCAATCGACCGGGGCGACGATTCCAGATTCCAAAGCTCGCACGTGCGACGACGGGCTACGACGTGCGACGACGTCGTACGCGGCAAATCCTCGAAGAGCAAGCACCTAGGTGGGGCCCACAGTAGTCCTAGGGGCCTTTGGGGGACCCACAATAACTCTGGAGAACTTGGGGGGCCCACGGTGGCAAGCGGTGCGACGGGTGCGGGGTTGCGACAAGTGGCTCTCGGTCGTACACAGCCAATGCGGGAGATCTCTCGGTCGTGCGCTGAGAATGCGGGGCTGCGACGATTTGGTGTGTGCAGCGGCTGCGGGGGCTGTGGTGCGAGGGCTTCCGTCGGTCAGGTCGATGGGAGCGGTCGGTTGTGCGGGGTGCGGAGCGGGGCGACAAGCGGGCGACGGTGCGGAGCGCTGTGCTGCGATGCGGAGCGGCTTGGTGCGGGCCAATCCCTCGGTCAGACCGAGGGAACGGAGCGGTACGGAGCTGCTGCGTGCGGAGCGGCTAGGATGCGGGCGGGGCTTCGGTCGGAGCGGGGGAACGGGGCCGTTTCCTTCGGTCAGATCGGTGGCTGAACGTCGCAACGTTGCGACGAATCGTCGCAACGTCCAATTTCAAGTTTGGAAGAGGCTAGGGCTAATTTCTTGCGAAAATAGGTCTTCCTAGGGGTTGCTTATATAGTATAGATGTGTTGACTTGGTCTAGGGCTAAATCTAATAGGATTAGAAGTTTAAAATAATTTAAAATTTGAAATCCAACTTCTCCAACTCATCCAAGGATTTGACTTGGTCCAAATGAGCTGGAAATTGGCTCAAAAATTCTTTAAAACGTTTAAAAATCAAATAAATTTTATTTGGCCGAAATTAATTTAAAAATAAATTATTAAAAATATTATAAAAATTGTTAAAAATATAAAAGTGGTCAAATAAACTCCAAAAATTATAAAATAAATATCGTGGTGATCGTGATGACGAATGTGAGCTAACTAAGAAGACGGATCTCAAATTTGACGTCGGACGACGAAACTAAAAATAGAAACGTCTCCTGTCAAAAGTGAAAATCGTCATGTCTCATCGAGTAAGTTTAAATTGTGGAAAAACGACTCGAGAAGTGTCGTTTCAAGATAGTGCCACTATTTAATACTCTCATAGACGTTCACAACGGCATATCACACAAAAGTGTTCACAATCAAATAAAGTCTAAAATAAACACGTGCACGGCCAAAAGCACGTGCACGAACAAGGTACAACGAAAACGTACCGTTACATCCTCCCCACCTTAGAAATGATTCCGTCCTCGGAATCAACATCAAGCACTGCTCGGGAAAAGGTGCGGGAAACGCTCTCTCATCTCATCTTCACGCTCCCAGGTGGACTCACCAGGGGAACCGTGACGCCACTGCACACGAACCAAGTCGACGATCTTATTCCTCAGCTGCTTCTGTCGACGATCCAGAATCTCAACGGGCTACTGATCATAAGACAGATCCGAACGAACCGTAATCTCCGAGAAGTCCACAGCATGGGATGGATCACTAACGTATCGACGTAACTGAGATACGTGAAATACGTCGTGAACTCCCACCAGCGACGGTGGCAACGCCAAGCGATAAGCCACAGCTCCAACTCTCTCCAGAACATCGAACGGTCCAATGAACCTCGGACTCTGCTTGCATCTCTTCCCGAATCGAATAACTCCGCGGTTCGGAGAAATCTTCAGAAAGACATGATCGCCAGGCTGAAACTCCAAAGGCCTTCGTTTAGCATCTGCCCAATGCTTGAAACGGTCCTGCGCAATCCTCAGCTTCTCTCGAATATTCCTCACAACATCCACGGCCTCCACGATCATCTCCGGTCCTAACAGCTCCCGATCTCCAACGTCATCCCAGCTCAGTGGCGATCGACATTTCTTTCCATATAGCGCGGCGAAAGGCGCCATTCCAATACTCGCCTGGTAGCTGTTATTGTAGGCAAACTCAACGTGATGGAGATGATCCTCCCAAGATCCCTTAAAGTCCAGCATGCAAGCTCGCAACATATCCTCCAAAATCTGAATCGTCCTCTCGGACTGGCCATCCGTCTGCGGGTGGTACGCCGTGCTGAAACTCAGACTCGTACCCAAGCTCTTCTGCAGACTCTGCCAAAACTGAGATGTGAATCTCGTGTCTCTGTCCGACACGATACTCACGGGGACTCCGTGAAGTCGTACGATCTCCTGCACGATTCACGTTACATCACTATCTAAACTAGAAAAAGGAAATAGAAACGGAGAGTAAACGAAGTTACCTCCATATATCTCCTCGCTAGTGTCTCAGTAGACTGTCCTACTCGGAAGGGAATAAAGTGCACTGATTTGGTCAATCGGTCTACGATCACCCAAATCGCGTCATTCTGCTTCGGACTCCGAGGTAGTCCAGTCACGAAATCCATAGTGATGTGCTGCCACTTCCACTCCGGAATCGGAAGCGGTTGCAGCAACCCTGTCGTACGCTGATGCTCTGCCTTTACTTGTTGGCAAACCAAACACTTGGCTACGCTCCGAGCCACACTCATCTTCATACCATGCCACCAAAAGTTCAGGCGAAGATCCTTGTACATCTTGTTCCCACCAGGATGCACAGAATACGGCGAACTGTGTGCCTCCACCAATAATTCCTCTCTGATATCTCCAGCTGGCACACACGACCTGGCTCCAAATCTCAACGAACCATCCTCGTGAATCAAGAAGTCAGTCCGCAGACCGGCTTCCACCTGCTTCCGAATCTTTACCAGCTTAGCATCTCCAGCCTGTCCAGCCTTGATCCTATCCACGATCGTCGACTGTATCTGCATGCTCATCAACGAAGAGGTCTCTCCAGGAAGTATAATCTCAATACCAGACTCGCAAAAATCCTGCTGCAATATCCACTACGAGGTCAACATCATCACTGCTGGAAGTCTGCTCAGCGCATCCGGAACCACATTCACCTTGCCAGGGTGATACTGCAAGTCGATCTCATAGTCTGTCATAAGCTCCAACCATCGACGCTGTCGCATGTTGAGCTCCTTCTGCGTAAAGATATACTTCAAGCTTTTGTGATCGGTGAAGATCTTCACCTTCTCACTCAGCAGGAAGTGCCTCCAAATCTTTAGCGCAAACACGACGGCAGCCAACTCCAAATCATGTGTCAGGTAATTCTTCTCATGAGCCTTAAGCTGATGAGAAGCATACGCAACCACATGCCCATGCTGATGCAACACACATCCAAGGCCCTTGCCAGAAGCATCGCAAAAGATCTCGAATCCTCCACTCCGATCAGGCACAGCAAGTACAGGGGCAGTCGTCAACCTCTCCTTCAGAATACCAAAAGCCTTCTCGCAATCATCAGACCAAACATAAGGTATATCCTTCCGCGTAAGTCTGGTCATCGGCTCAGCAATCCGAGAAAAGTCCTTAATGAAACGTCGGTAATAGCCTGCAAGTCCAAGGAAACTCCGAATCTCTGACGCTGACTGCGGAACCGGCCACTCTCTGATAGCCACAATCTTCTCGGGATCCACAGAAATTCCATCACCAGACACCACATGCCCGAGAAAGGCAACTCTATCCAGCCAAAACTCGCACTTGGAATACTTAGCATACAAACGATGCTTCCTCAAGATCTCCAACACTGTCCTCAAGTGCGATGCATGCTCTTCCTCCGACTTCGAATAGATCAGAATATCGTCAATGAAGATGACGACGAACTTGTCTAGAAAGTCATAGAAGACCAGATTCATCAGGTTCATAAAAACTGCGGGCGCGTTGGTTACGCCAAATGGCATAACCACGAACTCGTAGTGACCATACTTTGTCCTGAACGCTGTCTTCGGGATGTCGTCCTTCTTCACCTTAAGCTGATGGTAACCACTTCTCAAATCCAATTTAGAGAACACCCTCGAACCTCCGAGCTGATCAAAGATATCATCTATACGAGGCAAGGGATATTTATTCTTGATAGTCACAGCATTCAGCTCCCGGTAATCCACACACATGCGACGCGAACCATCCTTCTTCTTCACCAGCAACACCGGTGCTCCCCACGGAGACACACTGGGATTGATGTATCCTTTCTGCAAAAGCTCATCCAGCTGCCTACGCAACTCCTCCAACTCTGCTGGTGCCATCCGATACGGCGCCTTCGAAATAGGCTGCGCTCCCGGAACAAGGTCGATCGAAAACTCGAGAGCTCGATCGGGTGGCAGTCCAGACATCTCCTCGGGGAAGACGTCGTCGAACTCACGTACCACAGCTGGTCTACTCTGCTCCATCTGCATAGCAACGATCTCCACCGGCTTGGCCCGAAACCTGACAGGGCCAAGCGAACTGCTACCTCGACTGAACTCAAACACCGGATGTCCTGGAATCTCGAACACCACCTTCTTCCTCCGACAATCGATCGTAGCATAGAAACTCGCTAGCCAATCCATTCCAAGCACTGCATCGTAGTTGATGATGTCGTGGACAATAAAATCAGCGTAAAGCTCATGTCCACAGACCACCAAAGGGCAAGAATTGCACCCACGATGCACCGAGATTACGCCATTTCCTGTAACGATGTTCCAACTCTTGGGAAGAGGGGAAGTCGTCAAGGAATGCTTCTCCACGAAGCTCCGAGAAATAATGCACATCGATGCACCAGGGTCAAAGAGGACTCGTGCAGGAAACGTGCAAACCAAAATCACACCTAACAAACAGACTAACAATCAAACCTATTCTAACAAACATTCATATGCAAGCAACAAACATAATCTAACAATCAAAACTAACTAAGGAAAGAACAACTAGACAGAGGGTTACCTGCGATAACCTCGTCCACAGCCTAGGTCTCCACTACAGTCATCAAGTACGCCTGCCTCCTCGGCTGAACAGCCTGCTGAAACGCCTGCTTCTGTGGTGGAAGAGGCGCTCCACGTCCAGCAGGTACAGGTGCTCTCTGCTGCAAGGGCTGGGCTGCAACTGGTCCCCTCTGTAGCTGTGCTCCATCAGGTCCTCTCCTCAGCCGGTTCGCATGCCGAAAATCCCTCGCTACATGAGTAGCATCTCCACAGATCAGGCACTGCCCCAGAAATTTCCTGCACTGCTCCTTGATGTGACCAGTCTTGCCGCAGAAATGGCAAGTCTTCACAATAGGCCCACCTGGCCTCTTGAACTGCACTGGCTGGGTAGGCTTGACCCCAGGCCTAGACTGCTCCATAGGCCTCTTCCCAGCTCCAGAAATCTGTCCTCTCTTCAGCTTCGCAATCTTCTCCTGTCTCCGAGCAGCTACCAGCAACTTCTGATATGACTCCATGTCCGACGTAGACACCAGACTCTGCAAGTCTAGAGATAGACACTGCAGAAACTTCTGAGCCTTCTCTTCAGCATCCTCTACCATCTTCGGCGCAAAGCGACTCAATCTGGTAAACTCCTGGTGGTACTGGTCCACCGTCAGACTCCCCTGCTTCAGCTCGATGAAGCGCTGCAACATCTCCCTCCTGGCAGCCTTCGGAAAGTACTCCTCATCGAATCTAGACTTGAAAGTAGCCCAAGGTATAGGGCTCACCAACAGCTCCTCCTCTGCATCCCACCAGTTTCGGGCATTATCCTTAAGCTGCCTCTTCGCCAGATCAACCCATCCAGCCGGGTTGACCTTCGACATCTTCAGATTATCCTCGGTGTTCCTGATCCACTCCTCTGCAGCCATCGGTCCTTCAGATCCATCAAAGTATGTCGGGCCCAGCTCCCGAAACTGCTTCGCTCCTGGCTCGTGGCGAGGAGCACTCTGGGTATTCTGGAGCATGCCCTGCTGCACCTGCATCATCTGATGCATCATCCTCATGATCTCAGCATTGGTGGGCTCTCTATCCGGCTCCTCAGCACGATTGGGCCCACTGCCAGATCGGGTCTGTCGTCGTCTAGCCATCTAATGACATAGAAAACGAACAAACAAATTAGACTCAATAGCTTAATGACTTGGATGTTGCAATTTATGTAATGGATATTCCGTTTATTATCGTTGTTCCGTTAGTTCGCAATCGCAAGAGGGACCTGCATGGGCCACCAACAAAACCTGTCACGCCCCGCTTCCCAAAAACGTGGAGGCGAAGCGTGAGAAGGTCCGCTCAGACTTGAAGCTACAAAGCTGCAAGTCCGATAAGCGTCAATCAAATTTAACTGCAGGTCCTTGCAACGTGAAACGAAACAAAGATAATAATAACGAAAAGAGACAAAAGAAACATCTCAGAATATCCATAATAATAAATCTCAACATCGCAGAAAAAGCCACCAGGCTAAAATAAAAGAGTCTAAAAGAGGCCCAGCATGGCCAACAAAAGTACAAAGTACGAAAGCAAAGTAATGGTGCAAGCACCGACAACTAACAGCAAGCTAAAGTAAAACAGCTCAACAGTCACTAAGACTGGTCTCCGGTGTCCTCGTACTCCTCGACGAACGTAGGCTCAGGCTCAGCGTCAGCAAACACCTCGTCCTCAACAACGGTCTCTGGCTCAGGGTCTAACATGTGACACCCAAAAGAGCAAGGGGCACATGTCAGCAAGTCTAAAAAGACTTGTGCAAGTGAAACTGAAAGTACAAGTAAGAGCAACCTAAAAGTTCTAGCATGATGCAATGACATGGCAGTTAAAGTAATGAGTGCAACAGGTAAAGTAAAGCGAAGTAAAGTACGAGCATGGCATGACATTCACAAGACAAGTACAAGACAAGAAAAGTAAGCACCTCGTGCACAGAGTTCACGCCTTACAGCTGAAGAGGCTGTACGAGCACACTTCTACGCTGAGTGGTCGCTCAACCCTACCCCTCCACGTGTATCGAGCCAGGGCCTTACCCCCGAACGGGAATGCTCGCTTCTGGATCACGAGCCAGGAAGTGTTTTAACAAGTATGGCGTAGGGGTGCACCTAGCCCGGGACAAGCAAGTACAAGTATGTAGCGTGTGCTACGAATGCGACATTCAATGCATGGATGACATGACATGGCAAGTAGTAAAGTGTACAGGTAAGAAAAGTAAACGTGACAGTTAAGCATGCATGATCAACAAGTTTAAGGGTTGGATCTAGCTTCGTTGTCAAGCTAGATCATTTAGGTGACGGATCTAGTTTCGTTGTCAAACTAGATCAAGTAGGCGTCTAGCCAGCTATCATTTCACTGACTAGTCTCTTTTACGCTAAAAACAAGTAAGTGGCCTAAAAACATGGCCCTAAGCAAGATTTGGCAAGTTTCACTTGCCTGCAATTATCACGTCAAGAAAACACCGTCCAACGAGTCCAAAGTCACGATTCCTACGTGCACAAGTCCACCGGCCTACATCCGTTTTATTAATCTTGATTAGTGGTTGCTAAAACATTTAAAATACTTTAAAATACTGATTTTTAGTCTTGATTAGCATGCAATTGGGTTGGGGGTCCTAGGGGTGCAAAACGTTACCTCAACACGACGCGAAAGCTACACCGGCGTCGGGTAGCGACGCCGGGGGTTGGAATAAAAGATCGCGCTCCAAGTCCAGATTCCAATTAGATTCCTCGCTGGAAATTTCAGAGCAATCGACCGGGGCGACGATTCCAGATTCCAAAGCTCGCACGTGCGACGACGGGCTACGACGTGCGACGACGTCGTACGCGGCAAATCCTCGAAGAGCAAGCACCTAGGTGGGGCCCACAGTAGTCCTAGGGGCCTTTGGGGGACCCACAATAACTCTGGAGAACTTGGGGGGCCCACGGTGGCAAGCGGTGCGACGGGTGCGGGGTTGCGACAAGTGGCTCTCGGTCGTACACAGCCAATGCGGGAGATCTCTCGGTCGTGCGCTGAGAATGCGGGGCTGCGACAATTTGGTGTGTGCAGCGGCTGCGGGGGCTGTGGTGCGAGGGCTTCCGTCGGTCAGGTCGATGGGAGCGGTCGGTCGTGCGGGGTGCGGAGCGGGGCGACAAGCGGGCGACGGTGCGGAGCGCTGTGCTGCGATGCGGAGCGGCTTGGTGCGGGCCAATCCCTCGGTCAGACCGAGGGAACGGAGCGGTGCGGAGCTGCTACGTGCGGAGCGGCTAGGATGCGGGCGGGGCTTCGGTCGGAGCGGGGGAACGGGGCCGTTTCCTTCGGTCAGATCGGTGGCTGAACGTCGCAACGTTGCGACGAATTGTCGCAACGTCCAATTTCAAGTTTGGAAGAGGCTAGGGCTAATTTCTTGCGAAAATAGGTCTTCCTAGGGGTTGCTTATATAGTATAGATGGGTTGACTTGGTCTAGGGCTAAATCTAATTGGATTAGAAGTTTAAAATAATTTAAAATTTGAAATCCAACTTCTCCAACTCATCCAAGGATTTGACCTGGTCCAAATGAGCTGGAAATTGGCTCAAAAATTCTTTAAAACGTTTAAAACTCAAATAAATTTTATTTGGCCGAAATTAATTTAAAAATAAATTATTAAAAATATTATAAAAATTGTTAAAAATATAAAAGTGGTCAAATAAACTCCAAAAATTATAAAATAAATATCGTGGTGATCGTGATGACGAATGTGAGCTAACTAAGAAGACGGATCTCAAATTCGACGTCGGACGACGAAAGTAAAAATAGAAACGTCTCCCGTCAAAAGTGAAAATCGTCACGTCTCATCGAGTAAGTTTAAATTGTGGAAAAACGACTCGAGAAGTGTCGTTTCAAGATAGTGCCACTATTTAATACTCTCAGAGACGTTCACAACGGCATATCACACAAAAGTGTTCACAATCAAATAAAGTCTAAAATAAACACGTGCACGGCTAAAAGCACGTGCACGAACAAGGTACAACGAAAACGTACCGTTACAATGATGCATAGGAAATGACAATTCAAGACAAGAAGAATAAAAAATAATCATAAGAAAGGAAATGAAATAAGGCAATCCAAAATAAGAACAGACACATATATAAACATGCATAATTCAAGGGAAAGGTTGGAGATAATCCAGTGATGACATATCCAGTACTCTCTGCCTCCACTACAGTCATAGTAAAAGCCTGGAGTCTCTGGGGAATAAGGATTGCCTGTTTGAAAGCACACAGCTCCTTAGGCAGAGGGTTCCTCTAAGAGCTAGAGGACTTGATCCGGGTGGCACTGGAAGTGATAGCCTTTGCAGAGCAGGCGGATGAGTCCTCTGCTGCATAGGCCTAATTGCCACATGTGTTGTCGGTACTGGAGAGTGGCTCTGATGTGGGCAAAATCTGCTGATATGTCCTAACTCACCACATGCAAAGCATCTTCCAGTTAAGGATCTGCAATCCTTCTTCTCGTGCCCATGCTTGCTATAATTGTAACCCCTCTATCTGGGATGTACGGTACTAGCATTAGCAGATACCAAACCTCTGAAGACACGTAGCTGTGTGGACACGTAAGAGCAGTGAGTGGCGATGATGTAATTTGTGGAAGAAGGTGGTATGTGGTATGAAAAGGGATAGGTTAGTGGAAATTTTGTAAATTCCTAAGAAGTGGATGGGTATAATAGTCTTTTGGGTGGTATGTGTATATCAATAGGGGGGGGTGTGTGTGTGTGTGTTAAGTAATGGCTTCTTGCTTAAGCCAAAACCCCTTTGGCTTCATCTTTAAGCCAAAACATAGATTTTTATTTAATTCTCCCCCCCCCCCCCCCCCGCCGCCCTCTAGAACCTGGCCGAAATCACCTCTCCCCCTTTCATCTTCATCAAGGCTCACAAATGCTAATTTTACCTCAAAACCCCTAGAAACCCTAAGTTTACTTTCGGGAGAAAGAAGGTGGAAGGAAGAGAAAGAGAAGAGAAGAATAAAAGTGCCTTCTTGAGGTAGGATTCCAACTTGGATTAGGGATTTTTATTTAGGGTTATGATGGTATTATGATGAAATTTAGATTGCTCATGCTCTTGAATTTATGTGATATGTTTGCAATAATTCAAAAGATCAAGTCTTCCCTTGGTTTTCTTAGCAAAGCATCCTCCCTGAAATTCTGAAATTCTGTTGCATGTTGCTACTTGAATTCTGGTCTCTGTGGGTCGAATTAATTCCCGATATATATATATATATATATATATATATATATATATATATATATATATATATATAATTGTAGCTCTTGAAATTCTATCCCAGAATCATATAAAATTTGACATATGTTCGGTTCAATAATTGGGAGTGAAAATTCCATCTTTACAACGTGTCTGAATTTCACTTAGTCTGGACACAGTTTAGCAAAATTGAGCTCAGTCCCTGCACACTCTATAGAAATTGGTTTTCTTGGTCTAATTGTAAGGATAATAACCTGCTATACAACTTTCCCCCAGGTCATGTTTTCAAAATTATAACTGCAACATGTCTTAAATTAGCAATGATTACAGATCTTGGAATCAGACTGAAAATCAATCTGGACAGGTTTCACCAAACAATTCACCATAAATCATCTAGTTTATATTTCTGCATGAAATTTTATTGGTGAATACAGTACTACTATATCTTCAACTTTCGTTAAAGGAGTTTTGTCAAATTCACAAGGAAAATGGATGAAATGTGTTGATCTTTATGGATGTTCCTGGCTGTACCAGTAAGCTGGTGTGTTTGAATGAAGTTGAATCTTGTAGTAATAACAATTTTCCATTCCATTATGTATGAATGTTGTGCTACTTAAAAGAGTGCTTAGTCATGCTATTTGTTACTAAATTTGATGATGTGACAATATTCATTTCTATGACGCCTGCCACGTGTTTGTTGAAATGCCCCAATGAATGTGAAGTTAAAGAAACTTGGGAAATAGCCATGGAAATATTTGTGCAATGTACTATACTTATGAAATTGCATAAGTTAATTGAAGATTATGACACATGATATGTCAACTGGGATGTCTCGATCTGCCCTAAGACGGGTGAACATCCTAGTATATGGATGTGGGAAGATTAGGTGTTACTTAACTATACGGGACTAGACTAGAAAGGTGGGGGAAACGAGATGTGATGTGCGATATTTGTTCCTACTCGCCTTTACTGGGAGTAAAGGTGACTTGGTGCTTGTATTACTATGAAGTTCCTCACTCCTGCCAGGGACGGTGGAGCTGAGAGGCCCGGCATACAGTGCCCGTGTCCACTGCGACGTGTGCTATATTCACCCCAAATCTGGGGTGAAGTCCATGTCACGCCCCGCTCCCCAGGATACCCGGAATTTTTTTTGCGAAATTATCCCAAGTATTCCTGAAGGGGCAGAGGTGATGAAGAAAGAGAATTGAAGAGAGATGATGAATACAGAGGCAGGCTACTGCGCACATGCTGGGATAGTACCTGTAATGCTCCACATATAACAACAAGGATATCACATTCCACTTATACAACATCACAAAGAGTACAAGCACAATTTCACATTTCTAATATAAGGTCCAACACAACATATGGTACAAATGTGCATCAATAAATTTCAACTCAAGTTACACCTCCAAAAGACAACATCACCTCCACGACCCCAGAGTATGACTCAACTCTCTGAACTACCCCACACAGCCAGCTCCTTCCTCACAAGTCTCCCAGGCTCTCCAACTATATGTTACCTGAAAAATGGGGAGGAGCACGTTAATGCATGTCCCAGTAGGACACAACTTGGATTTGGAACACTGTTTTAAGGTCATTAACCACTAGGCAAATCATGAGAAATAAGGCATGTAAACTAAATAATATAGCGGAAAGTAATCAGCCAAGTAAGGGATCATACATGCGGTTCGATGTCGAGCTACTGCAAGAAAAGAGTTAGCACGAATAATAATACAAGTGTTCACACGAATATATTCTAAAAAGGTAATTACAAGTGTCAGATGTATAACACAGTGTCACAAGCAAAGCAGGTAAAGGGAAGAGGGAAGTGTTGCAAGCAGAACAAGTAATATGTAAAACTATTATTTATTAATTTAATTAGTTGGAAACTTGGGTAAACTATGTGATACAAGGAAATATATTTAAAGAACTTGACACAATATAAATAAAAGTGCGCAACATAAGCATCAAGTAAGAGAGCTACCATAACTAAACAAATAACATTACAACCACATCGCATATGAAAATGTAAATGACATAAATAACGGAAACACGTACCTGCGGCAAATGAAGACCTGCAAAACAAAGGTGAGTACCACAGAAAGAGAAGTATACTACAACGTCAAAGAGCAGAATCCTGGCATTATAATGTGAAGCATGCCCAGAGGTCCTAGGTTCATATGTGATAGGCCTTGTGGTCCCCATGACATTGCCCCATGGAAAAACATAACCTATCTGCAATTCATCCGAACAAAGAGGCATGCACTCACGTGCCATGCCCATCATATACATTACCACATATCACCACACACAACCACAATGGGGGATGCCATGTCCACCCTCCTACCTCCCATCACATACAACCCTAGAGCCCCTAAACATACAACATATTATACTACCATGTTTCATAAATAATATAAAGGCAATATCTCATTCCCTTTCATTACAAGTGGGTCATGCACCCAAGTGACATGCCCTTCATCATAGTCATATCAACTCATCATCACATCACATATGGGACCATGCATGACATGCTCCCAACATCACATGTTTACAACATATCTCACATCACAACCATAGAAATGGTTATTTCTCACATTTCTTGCATTTGCCTTCAT